>JAUMHP010000062.1:12603714-12619285 GCA_032361065.1 Enteromius trimaculatus | reverse complement strand
TAACGTGCACTTGCTAGCCTGTTCCATTTACGTGTTCTCCGAATGCTTAAGAGAAGCCTCGCCTAGCCTCTGAAGGAAGTGACTTGGAAGGACCAGTTCTGAGAAACACCTACTGACTGAGGAGTGGTGTGTGATTTTATGGTGAAACTGATTGTGGTGATGATGAGTTGCAGGTGATGGTGATTAGAACTCAGGGGAGAATGAGCATTGTGATTGGCTGGGAGAAGAGCCTAGCAGATTTGTGACAATATTGAGGCTAATATGAGCTGGCTAATGCTTTCAACTGAAAAAAAAAAATGCAAATGTTCATTATATGAACCTAAGAGTATTAGTAGAGTAGGTATTTTCACATACTTGCAAAACATCCTTTACTCACTAAAGGAGCCATCAAAATAAAGTGTTAGCATATATTTATCATACACACTAATTGTAACGCTCAGCAGGAAGGATGAGGAACAAGGAGGTAAGTTTTAACAATTTATTGAAATAAGAGCAGATAATGATATGGCAGTAAATGACGATGACTTGGGTATATTAATGTCCACAACTTCCTCTAGCTCTCCGCTGGGATTGGGACTCTTAGAGGAGGTTTCGCTGAACAGGTAATATGAGAACCTCACGTTAGGTTTTAGATGAGTTTAGTAACACTCCTTTCCTTTACAGGTGGTGCCAGATGGTGAGAGGATCTTGTTGCAGCGGTCTGTAAAGACAGGCAAGTAAAGCAGGTGACTTAACACAGGCAGGTAGAGTTTCAATCTCACGTGAGCTTCCAGTGAACGGTGCGCTGTGGACTTGTGGATTCTTCGTGCAGGTAAGTGAAGTAGAAGGTGAGTGAAGCGCTGGCTTCGATCTATCCGTTGGCGATATTGTAGCGATCTCAGGAATTCCAATGACACATGAAACACAAACTTGATAGTACAGTAAGTCGACAGGCATTTGTTGAAGACCACAATGAAAGAGGCATGGAGGTAAGATAAGGGTGAGTTACCTTGATCACCGACAACTCAGTGGCTGTAGTGTAAGGCTTATATGCAGCACCTCTAATCAGTTTCAGGTGCACGTTGTTAGTGCACTGGTGAATGAGAGTGTGAGAGATTGACTGTCCAGTGGCGTGACACTTATACTGTAATGAAGGCAGTAGTTGACATGTAGTTGCTGAATTAACTTATCAACGGTCTTAATGGTACTATCAAAATAATCAAACTGATATTATTTTTAACAAATATTTGAAGCAAATTTGTTATAGTACACATTTACCTGATCTTATATCTAATCTTATGGCTGTTTGAGAAAAAAAAATAGTATTGCTATTATTATTACTCATAAGTGGTATTTTTCTGTTTAAAGTAAGGTAATATAAGTAAAATGGCAAGATATAAGAATGGATTATAATTATGAGAAATATAATCCATTGTTACGTAAATAGATGAATCATGTTCATTGTGAGTTATACATTATCATACAAAAGCTATAACCACAAATAAGTAAATATTATATCACATTGAAACTGTTCTTATAAATATTCACGAGATGATATAACATTAAGTTATTTATAATACATTATGCATTCATTATAATGTCAATAGAATACCTGACACATACTGATATCTGATGGAGAGTCTGAAAGTGAATCTGGAGAAAAAAATAAATAATAGTGTATATCTTAAAAATATTACCAAATTATTCAAATACTTAATTATTTGTTTATATGTTGTACATATTTGTATGTGGACATTTCATACTTATTTCGTATTTTAGAGGTCCAATAATTATTATGGTTATTTTAATAAGTAAAAATTATCATATTTTGAAAAATAATCTTAAATTACAGACAATAGAAATAATCTGCTATTTAATGCTAAATTATACTGCTATATAATGTCACAATGTCTCTATCTCTTAACCATCTTAAAGTTAAAGACAGCTTTTCATGATAGCCATCAGATCTGGTATTTGATAAGATATCTTGACTAACCTTTATCTAATTACACCATGCGAAGAAATAATGCCATCATACTGTATCACTCTGTCAGCAAATGAATAAAAACCTGAAAGCATTACAACTCTAAATCTTTCACCATATGCCCCCATGAACCAATAAGACATAATGAACCAGCACTATTATCACCTTATCACAAATTACATAAGTTAAAGGTCATCAATCAAGCTTTTTTTCCTTGTAGATGTTCCCAAGTCAAATTTTCATAATGTGTTTGTTGGTCTAGCTGCTGTGGCTGGATTTTTACAGCTTGTGTTTATGGTTGTAACATCCTACAACATGTATAAAAGACGGAAAAGCGAGGTAAGACAGAGTTCCATTATTGTTTTTCCAGCACATTAGCTCTCTATAATATGCTGATGTATTACTTTACCTTCACTCTCCAACAGAGCGAAAGTCACAGATGATGAGGACCAGATAAAACCTGACTTACATGCAAACATCATTCTAAGAGGGATAGTCACTTGTTCTTGAATTGCTTGTCCTTTAATACTACTCTGGGATACAAAAAGCTGAGACCACATTGAGACAAGCATTTAAGGGCCTTTTTTCCATTTAAAGCATTTGGTTTTAGGAATTTGGATGCATAAATAAATAATATTTTATTTTTAAGTATTCACATAAAACGTACAAGAAAATAAAATAGGAACACATACTGTACAATAGTGTACAATACTAAGATATTTAGAAATTCATATTTAATATACAATTAACTCTTCATTCATATTGTTATGCTGATTAAATAATAATTAAATTAAATAAATTAAAATATTCGATTAAATTAGAAATGCTTAAAATGTACTTTCTAATTGTAAAAAGTTGTTTTAAATTACAAATGCTTATAAAGTAAATATTATAAAAATGTTGTTTTAAAGCAAATTGCAAAATAGAGGCATTTGGCTGGTTTATGTTAATATGCAGATTTGATCCAGTATATACTGATGCCATCTAGTGGAAATAGTGAGTCATTTCAAAATCAAAACAATTGCGACTGTACTGTATGTGAACCAATTGCATTCCAGTAAATACTAACAGTTAATGATGCCAACCACACATTATTTACACAATTCTTGAGATTTAAATTTCTTCCAATCCCCTTGAATACAAACACACACACACACACACATTCAATTTCAACTTCACACAATAGGCTGCACAATACCAATCAGTTCTATGGAAAAACACAAAGCAGAAAAAGAGCTTACGAGGACTAAATGACTGACAGAAGTTATCATTACACAAAGCTGCAGATTCAATGATTTATGGCAAAATCCCGTCCAGTCATGTGGAATTTTCCCAAAATAAGTTTAAGTAAACAGCTCATGACAAAGAGGCACTCAGAGCAGGCTGGTATGCATAAACAGTTTGAACAGTGTGCTGCAGTGTAGCCCCCTCCAAACACATTCACACATACACACGCACGTACACACACTCAGTCACCCGCCAGAGCAGAGCCAGTCTGGAAATGTGGAGTCTCCCCCTGGCACGCGCACCAGACTCCCATCCATCTTCCAGTGCAATAACATTTCTCTGTCTCTGTCTATTGCTCTACTACTGTTGCAGGACACACACTCTTCTTCTGTCTGCAGAGATCATCCTTCATGCTGTTGGATGCAGGGCGCTTTTAAAGCAACATAGTCTTGATTGCACAAATTTAGCGCACTACAATCAATGAGATGTTTCTCAGCGGAATTATTAAACCTAAGCATATTACAAATTAAACTCAATATTTGACAATACTTGTGGCAGAATGTTGAAAACCACAAATATTCATTTGGACTTTTCCCTCCTTTTTTTCAAAAAAGCAAACATCTGGGTTAAAGTAAGATGCTTGCAACAGAGGTAAATGAGGCCAAATTTAAACTTAATAAAAACATAATATATTTCAAAAGTATTGAAGTGTAAACGTGCATGTATTCTTTTGATACTTGTATAATTTATTAATATATTGAATCATTTCTTTTTTAATTGTTAAAGTTTTAGAAATTGTGCTTTATCTATATAGTTTTTATCAATTATTATTTATTAATTAACTAATTTCTTTAAATATTGCCTTTGCAACTAGCTGAAATGAAATGTTTATATATATATATATATATATATATATATTTTTTTTTTTTTTTTTTTTTTATCAACCATAGTAAAATTTTTTTACATTCAGTTAATTACAATATATAATATATTTCGAGATTTTAGTTAAGGGAAAAAAAGAAAATCACAGATTGCATACTGAACAACAATGTAGTTGACATGAAAACATTTACGACAAGAAAACGAAACCATAAAACAACCAAAAATAAATGAAAAGAACAATTGTTAGTTTTAAAATTACAAGCTGCTCATTTCTGCTTTAAAGCATTCAAAAATTGGCCCAATAGCTTCCATTGTAAGCATCTCGCCATTAAATAATTTATTGCATTTTTAAAGAAATCTCAATTTTGTGGCAATTAATATTATCAATATTATTACACTTTCAAGCTTTAAATTGGGCTTATACTGATTATATAACATTCCCTTTTGTCAATAAAGACATGTATTGTTTTAAAGTTTTGGATCTGTCAGTAACAACAGATAAGAGATGAGTGTTAACTGCTGTGCTTCCTCTTGAGACCTTGTTATGACTGTCGTTTTGGCCGGTCATAGTGTAAACACTTGGGAATTTCCCTCTGAAGACCTACATGGCACTTTTATTCTATCACAACATGTCAGCTCCTAACCGGGCCACTCTAATATTCTCTGCTCTCATCCATTATTAGCTGTGAGTGCACATGTCAAACAGCCGCATTCTTCTGAGTGGATTTTCTCCTTCCCTCTGACTACGCTCATGTCTGCGACGCTCAGCGCTCAAAAGAGCGGTTGAGCCGGGAAACAAGCATGTTTACATCTGAGGCTTAACAGTCGTGCTGAGCTGAAGGGAATGCAGAATGGAGTATCAAGAGGATCATGTGGACTATTTTTCCAGTGCTATTTCAGGTTCATACTGTAGCGTATTGCTTTTCTGAGCACCGCTTTATTCCTCTCAACGGTCAGAATATACAGAAATAGTCATCTTATATTAATTTGAACAGTCATTTAAATCGAAATTCAAATCCAGTATATAGCCTTTTTTATTGTGGTCCATCCAATAAAACACTCAGTGGATGAGGTTAGAAACCATTTAAACTATTTCACAGGGACTGGCCAAGATGCACTGGTGGTCTTGGTCAAACGCCATGTCTTCCGCGGCCTTGTTTTGCGGGGGCGGACAAGAACCGTGTCGCCTCACACTCTAGTGAGACCTCTTAGGGGTTTGCGACGACAGATTTACTCTGACAAGCTCTGTGGTATGGCCGCCAGGCTCCGGACACCAGCACACCTCTCTGACATACCTGTCAATGAGGTGTCACTGCACAGAAAGCGCCCCATGCTTTCTTCTCCAATGCCACCATGGAAACACTGACTCAACACCTCCATATCCTCACTCTCTCGCTCCTACAGTCCCGCCCAAGCAGTTCTGATGAGGCATTCCTTTGAGCTGAAACAAGGCGTTAATCCATGATAACTTCTCCTCGTGCCAGCATGTGGGTGCAGGTCTCTCCTCCAATGCTTGCCTCATGCTTTCATGCCTGCCAGGTTGAATAACTCTAATGTAGCTGCAAGATTTAGGAGGTAATATCTATGTAAAGAGGGAAATGGTCTCAACGGTAAAGCCATAAATCTGTCTTTCGTACTTTGATGGATAGATGCTTCGGAATTGTTTTCACAAAGCGGCCGAACACAAAAGCTGTCATTCGTCTGTGTCATATATGGTTTAGTTTTATATATTTGTGCGAGCAGTGAGGTGTACAGAATGGTACTAATGGACCCTTTTCACGCATTTAACGATCAACAGCATCGTAAATCCTTAAACATTTTTCTTATTTGTATTTTTAAAAATATGTATGCACATTTATAACACCTTTCTTTGCATTAAATTACAAAAAAATAGTTTAATCAAATTTAGCCAAATCTCTTTGACTGAGAATCTCTAAAGAACCAATTAACCATTAGGGCAACTGGCCATATGCCCAATCAGTGTTGGCAACTTAGCAATTTTGTTGCTAGATTTAGCAACTTTTCATACTACCCTAGCAACTTTTTTTTCAAATAGCACCTAGCAAGAAATTTAGCAATTTTGAACACACACATATCACATTCAAGTTAAATTGCTAGCTCAAATTGTTTTTCATAACTGTTAGTTTACTGATATTTGTTGACAATTTAGGTAGCAATAAATTCCAATAGTGCTATAATTGTTGTCACTTTCTCAGATGTGTTAATTTCACAAGTTAAAAAGAGTAAGCAAAATAATTTTGATTGTTCAAAATAATGCAACTGTTCATTGTTAGTGTTATATTTAAAAAAGTGTTTGTATTACTTTTACAAATAGTCAACTACATTTTTCATACAAATCTAAATGGACATATTTCAAATAATGTTTTTGCTGAGATGGGCAGTCAATTTGAGAAAACATTAATTATTTTGTATACTACATAAATATGTAGATTTTAGATGGTAGTAGTTTTAAGTTGCGATTACGCAATGGCGTCATCACGCAAAGTAATATGTTAATAAGAACCTATTTATTGTGCATCTGGATGTAATGTTTTAATATATAATACACTGCGCCTCCGATATGCAACTTAGTACGTGACGTCATCTGGCAACGTTTAGCTACTTTTCGGGCAGGCTTTGGCTACTTTTCATTGGAAATAGTTGGCAACACTGTGCCCAATGACCACTTCACTTGACCACCGTAAAAGAAGCTAGACTTAATCTACAATGAAAAACATTTAAGGGATTGGAACATGAGCTAAGCATGAAGAGTTGCTTCGCCATAACGTACCTGGTCATGAAGGAGGACAATCAGACACAGTATAGAGCAATCACAGTTCCTAACAAGGAGAAACAACTATATTTTATTGTTTGTCCACGTAAACACGGGTATAATTAAAACTGGGTCGCTGCATATCTACCTGTTTTTCTGTCCAAGCTGGATTTCGTGCGTCGGTACGTTCAGAGTGCGCCCGCCACATTTTTAGACTTGCGGTAAGGGGCATTTTTGGCGGCAAATATCTTCTCTTTTACGGCTTAATGTTGCCTTTATCGCGTTGCAACAATTTGAAGAGAATCTTGCGTGTGTGTGTGTGTGTGTGTATGTACCTAATCTCATGAATGTGTGTAAATAAAAACGAAAACTCGTGGTATAGATACGAAAAAACACTGTGGTGTGTTTATGCACCGTTGATAGGCTTATGGTTATGGGGGAGACGCGTATCATATGCACGCCAACATTTTTTATATCGTATGCATGCGAAAACTGCGTATTATGTACGCCAAACACCTGTTTATCATACGCCAAAGTCATTTTTTTGCGTATCAATACCACGAGATGTAGTTTATTTTTTGGCGTACTATTTATTTAATATAGATAGGCTTATGCAAGGCTACTACGGAGACCTAGCCAATACACAACTCAGTGTTCCAGGCTGAATTATAGAAATGAGGAAATGTAGTTAAAATACATGTTTTCTAGTTAACATGGTAGTGCTGTGTTTTTTCTTCAATATATACAAATAGTGGTATAACTGTAATAATTAGTTAATTTATTATTCGTGAATGAATGCGTAGCCTATAGTCAAATAATTGTGTTTCTAGTTTTTAAGTCATAATACATTTGCTAGATACAAAAAAAAAAAAATCTATGACACAGCTGCACAGACTCTTGGGATTTATTCGTGCCCTTATATTGACCACTAGGGGACGCATTGTGCATGGCATACACACAGGACAGAGAAGGATGCTGGATATATCCACCGACGGCACTGATCAT
Organism: Enteromius trimaculatus; assembly: GCA_032361065.1. Classification (NCBI taxonomy): domain Eukaryota; kingdom Metazoa; phylum Chordata; class Actinopteri; order Cypriniformes; family Cyprinidae; genus Enteromius; species Enteromius trimaculatus. The sequence goes on along the minus strand of JAUMHP010000062.1, from coordinate 12,611,435 downwards.
AACAATAAATTATGTCGACTGATCTAAAGCGATTCTAATGTGTGCTTGTAAATTAGATATAAATTCAGAAGAGAGGTTTAATAGAGTTTGGTCACCTAAATGCAGGTTAAAATGTGAAATGAAATCCATGAACAAGTTCCTCATGTCTTGTCTTAATAAACCTACTAATTCTCCATGGTTATACTAATATTGTACAAATGTATTCATGTATTAGTGGTTGAAGTCAGTACATCCAGTCAGGCCTGAGTCAGATAGGATAGTTCAGACCGACAGATCCTAAAACAATTAGATAAACCATTGCTACATGTTTGTTTTGTTTGGCAGTGAAAAAGATGGAAAAGAATCAAAGATTAATTAATTTAGAAAATTGGATTAGCGATTCTCCTGCCGCCTCTATCCATCAAAAACATCACTCGTTTACTTTGGAAAATGCAGCCGAGTCATTTAATGCCAGTGTTCTTTACGACTGTTCACATCTTCTGTTACACCACTTCTCATGTTAAGAAAGGCTGTGATCCATAACATTTCAGTCTTGAGCATTTGGAAATAAATAGTAGGGCTATCATTCAAGAGGAATTACAAACTTTGATTCCATTATATATACAGACACAAAAACATGCACTCACATGCTGTCTCACGAACTCACCCAACACACACACACACAAAGCAACGCTCGTATGCAGAGGCACATGCAAGAGTGGCGCCACAGTCTGCTGGGTGCATTTATTATGGATCAGCTTTGCCAATACTTTCAACACCAGTCCAACCTCCTTCAAACAGCCACAGGCCGATACGTGATGGATCCTGCTTTTGCGTGGAGAATCAATGCAGGACAAACAGTTCCTACTTCGGCCCGTGTCAGTAACGCCATCCAAAACACCTCTCAATCCAACTCCTAAATTATGTGAGTAATTGATCTGGACAGCGAAAGGCTGAGATTTTGGGCCTTACTTGTTCAGTTTGCCACAGATTTCCCCGGTGGCTTAGTTGTTGAGCTCTTGATGAGCTTCCATGATGTTAATTAGCTTGAACACAAACAAAATCCTGTTTCCACACGGACCGAAGGTGATCTGTTCCACCTCATTACAAATGAAACCTCCATACATTCATCTAATCTCCTGTAAATATCTATTGCAGCAGCCGAGCATGACGACAGCACTGTGAAATTTCAAACAGAGGAACCTGATCTAGACCTGAAAATATTGAGAACGAAGCATACGGGTGGCAACTGCGTACACAGAGATTTGTCTTTCAGTAAAGGATTAAAATGTTTGTTCAAAGCTTTATGAATACAGAAGAAGAGATCCTTCCTGTGCTACGAGAACGAGTCCGTTTTTTACCGTATAGACAGCGATGGGTGGAACGATGGCACAGAGCCCACATTGGCCTGGCGAATGGGGGGGAAATTATAGGGCTCCGCTGCCAATTTCTTAAGGGGAAAAAAAGCAAGGAGGAACAAAAGGGAGATGAAGCTTGCGGTTTGATTAAACCTCAGTTGAGTCAAGTATTTGCCATCCCTCATGTTTGTGTGGTGTTTTTGGAGGGGAATAAATGATGAGAACTTGAGCTCAAATTGAAGGCTGAAGAGGTTTTAGGCATTTCTATCTGTCAACCTTGATGTAAAGTGCTCAAGATTTGCTTTCAGATTCAAATTATTGTTTTCTTTTTCTTCTTCAGTAAGAAAACGGAATTAAGAGCGGCAAGACATGATAAAAAGTAACACAAAAACAATTCAAATCTTGATTTAAATGTAAAAAAAAGAATAATAATCGCATGCATTTTAATCTTTTTTGGATTTGGATCAATTTGCGGTCCCGATGATTGTGCATTGATGTTCCCCTTTCATTAATAAGGAGACGTTCTTTAATCATATTTGGTACCGACTCTCTTACACTTCAAAGTCAGTTTGAGCCTGCACGTCTGCAAATATAGCTGTGATCTTCCAACATCTGACATGCAATCATCCCTCTGACCCCATCGCTATGATCTCTGGTATGAACTTGAGATCACTCTGACCTTTTTCTCGGCGATATCATGCTCAGAGCCCACTCAGATACCCTGATAACACCTGGCCATTTTCAAAGGTGCCTAACAACAGCATTTTAACGAAGGCCAAGACACACACTCAACGAATATATTGCTATTGAGATTTTTAGAAAGAGAGAAAAAAGGAGTAGAATTTCCTTGAAGCAGAGTAGTGACAGACATCAGCCCGAGGCTTATGTTGATACATGTCTCTTCCTGACATCATTCGCATAACTGTAAATGTAAGCTATAATAAAGAGTTTTACCACATGTTGTTTTTGAATGTCACACTCTCATAAAATATGAGAAACATTGACAAGTCAAGGCTGTAAAGTGACACATTTCACTGCCAATGGTGAAAACAACATCATTTCTCGGTTCTACAGATATGCTTTCACAGTTGGAGGCTGATTCTGTTTTTCGGAGGCTCATTTGGTCCAGCTTTAAAAGTAGAAAAGCGAAAACAAACAAGAAGCTAATGGAACCTCACAGCATAGGCTACAAAAACAAAAACGTATATGTGACCCGGGACCACAAAACTAGTCTTAAGTTACTGGGGTGTATTTGTAGCAATAGCTAAAAATACATTGTATGGGTCAAAATCATAATTTTTTTTTCTTTTTTTTTTGGCCAACAATTAGTTGAATATTAAGTAAAGATCTCCTACTGTAGAGTTTTCATTCCATAAATATATTAAAACTTATTTTTTATTAATAATATGCATTGCTAAGGGCATCATTTGGACAACTTTAAAGGTGATTTTCTCAGTATTTAGATTTTTTTGCTCCCTCAAATTCAATATTTTCAAATAGTTGTATCTCAGACAAATATTGTCCTATCTTAAACTTGTTTGTATGATGTATAAATCCCAGTTTTGAAAAATGAATACGTACGAGTGGTTTGTGTTGGGTATTTATGGCTCCAAAAGCCTGAGATTAATACTGAAAACTCATATTCCATATTTTCCATACAAAGAGTAAAGTGGATGTATATGTTATTGAGAATGATTTAATAGACTATATATATAGATTCATTTTATGTTCAAGGTTTTTTTATTGCAGTTTTATGTCATATTCTAAAATTTTACATTTAGCCAAAACATATGCGTTTTATATTATATTATTCAAGTCTTTTTTTATTGATCCCATTCTTTAATATGATATTAATTTTATATATTTCTTTATTCAAACCCTTTTTTTTCATGATGACTGTATAGGTCATATTCAGTCAAAACACTGCATATCAGCCACCTGGACTTTGTATAAACTTGTAACCCTGAATCATGATTATATAAATATATTTGTGAATGATATTGGAGCTCTTTTTTAGTAAGGAGTTTCTAGGCCATTGGTATTGCCCACAAACCTATTCACGTCCCCATGTTCCTTTGGTTTGGGTTTCCTCCATCCTCTGCACACCAGCTATTCGGTGCAGTCGCCAGGAAACACGCACGAGGTTCAGACCAATGAGAGGCTTTTCTCTTTAAGGGAGTGTCTGTGCAAAAAAAAACTATCTGAACGTTTAATGACTGGTGGTTTTTCCGCTCTGTCATGGTTAGAGAGAGCGCCTGGGTGGCCAGACTGGCTTTCATCACGGGATGGGCGCAGTGTGTAAAGGGGCAACTGTTCCTCACACCTGATTGTTAGTGATACTGGATGGACTCCAGAACTTGGGTGGCATGTTACTATGCGAGATGAAGTTTCCAGTTATGTCTCCTGGGATGTGATGCCCTGAGAGCGATGAAATGGGATCATTCATAGCATCTATGAGTGTTTAGGTTTGAGGGTCGCCGATTGAGGTACATTAAGCCGGCGTTGAAAATCAAGCATGGCGCTGCCCAGTTATTCACTGTGTGAAAATATGCCTCGTGAAGAGAGAGAGAGAGAGAGAGAAAGAAAGACACTGGCACACAGCATTTCTTGTTGAGTAGAGTGGAGTGACAGGTCCATAATCTTAGCTTATTGGAATGCAGGAGGAACAGGCAGTGTTTTTATTCTGCAGCTAGCTGAAGAGCAATATGAAGACGTAATGTTCCTTTACATAAACCCTCCTTAGTGTGCAAAACCAAGTGATGCTGGACAATGTGCTGGTGGATAATTGGATTCGCTTTTTGCCATGAGGGAAAGTTGCATTTTAAACTGTTACATTGACGCTTAGGCGTGATTGATCCCTGACTGAGTTTTACTCCTTGAAATGCTGCAGTGTTATGTATAAATATACTAAAACAAAAAAGTCAAAGCCATTTATGTGACGCTTGACAAAAAAAGGAGCTTAAACCTAATCGATACAGAGCGGAACGTCAGTATCTTCATTCCTTTGCGAGGTCAAGTTGTTCCTTTCATGCCAATAGACTTTTAGGCAGCAGACAGAGCAGTGAATGTTTTTACATGTGATCATCCATCCAGCATGTGTTTCAGGCGCCACACAGATTAAATGAAAGAATCTGAAAATGAAGGTCTTTAACTTTTAATCCTTTTACAAAGACCCTTCAGACTGTCTGAGGACGGAATGGCGTCTCGGAGGAAAAAAAACAAAGTAACTGATCCACTCCCTCCGAGGAATACGAATCACCAATTGTCTATTACGATCCAGACTTGACTTCATAAGTCAAATTAAAACAATATCACCTCAATTAGCGTCACATCAGCGTGGAGGGCTTTATAAATAGCAGCTGGCGGCTTTTACTGCATGCAGTGCATGTTAAGCAGATTGCGTATGCACGGCAAAGTGAAATAAGCAAAAAACAGTTCATGCCATTTTTAGTGGTTTTATTTTAAATGCATTTCGACTACATGGACATAAAGAATAAATAGTTTCTTTTAATTTACATGAGCAGTTATTTTCCATTCCCCTTATATTTACAGCACACCAAGACTGTAATCTATAATCTCCCGTCTGAGGTGTATAAAGATAAAGTATTTTTTTTCCGAATAATGGAAAAAGCTTGGAATTCCTTCAATAAACGCACTTTGAATGCGAAATGTTCTTCGACATAAATATGTATAAAGTTACATTACAACCAAAGTTACAGTAGACACTGGATATTATAGGCAAATACTGACCTTTTTTCTTTTTTATATAAATGAATCAGGCACCACTTTACTTTACAGTGTCCATGTTAGACATATTACTATAATTATTTACTATAATGACTATAATACCAAGCAGCTCCACAAAAGAATCACATGTTAAGTACACAAAGTTTCGTCAGCATCCCTCATCAGTACTTCTGTCTGAAATTACACAGTAACATGAACACCAATGTAAAGTGTAACCTAGAATGGCACCACATATACATCAAATATACATTCCTACACTGGACAGTGCATGTGAGAATGAGCACCGAGCTTATTTCAGTTCGGGCAGGAGCATTTGCACTCTGTTATAATGGGGTACTGAACTAGTATCCAGGCACATTTAAGCCCACCCTTTCTCTGCAGGCACCTCCATCGCAAAACCGTAAAATGGCTGGATTTGGCAGGTTTGCAAACCATCCCTTCTGGAACCGAACAAGACCTTTTATTGTAGCAGCTGCCCACCTTCACATAGCGGGGCCAGAATCGGTTCCCCAGGTCCTGCCATGTGTGCACAACCGGACAGAAGGCATAGGACCACAGCCACAGCTGAAGCCTTCTTCTGAGTTTCTTACTGGGCTTGTGTTTTTTCCCATGCTGGATCTCAAACTCCATGGCTTTGATTTCTTTGGGCATGGTGCCGGTGGGACGCTTGAAGAGTTCGGACTCATTCAGGTCGTCCTGTCCTGCGTATTTGTCCTCCGGTGGGCTGATGGACATAAAGTTTTGGTCGAATTGACTGCCTAACATGGCTCTGAGTTCGGTCTCGTTCAGATCCCGCTCCTTAGGGTCCAGTATGGGATCCGGGTCCTCATTGAGTACCACTATAGGCAGAGTGTCACTGGGAATTGGACGGAGGAGGTAGTAATGTTGGCACATCCCTCCTTCTATCCTGAATCCGAGGGAGAAAATGAGCACGTATGTAGCCAGAAAATACGGCACGTTATCCATCTTTTCGGCTGATTAATCCTCGCGCTTGAGTGTTCGCTTGAGTTTTTGGCGAGCCGTGAGAGCGCAGTCTCCAGCGCGCGCGGTGTCTACCCACGAGCGTTCTCCTTAGAAAGTGTTCGTTCAATTCAAACGGCACTGTCCTTGGTGCCACTTCGCGCGTAAATGTGATCGAGGATTCAAGAACGCTGTGTCAGTGTCTACTTTGTGGTCATTCCGCGCGTCTCGTTCCGGTTTTACGCACAGGTTCCCATCAGCAGAAGGGCTCATGACAGCATCAGGCGTTTTCAGCCGGACCCGGTCTACTTTCTGAGCTCGCGGTCTCCTCGCGTCTGAATCCGGGGTCCTGGTGTTTGAGGATCCGCATGGTTTCTGGTGACGGGCGCCGAACTGAGAATCACCTGGCTCGTCTGATTTATCCTCGCGGGTCGCGATAGAACCCAAAGACCCATTCTCAATTGTGGGTCTGTTGCCAGAGCTCCACGACACCTCCTTCTATTTAGGGAGGGGAGGGGGGTGGGATGGGCCGGGAGTGGGGTTAGGGGTGGGTGGGGTAGAAGGGGGGTCCGTCCGGAGGGATGCCTATCGTTGGTCGCCCTCTGCCGGTGCGCGCGCACATGAGTGACATGTCAAAAGATCAATGACAGCAGCGAGGACTAGTAACGAGTCTTTAGGATCTGTGTGAACTTGACTGAAACATAAATTGAGAAAAAAAAAGTGAATTTTTATTTCAGTTTAATAATTGTTTTTATATGAAACGTAGGCTATATAATTTAAAGGAACCGTGTTCATGGAGCTTTGGTTACACTTTAGAATAGACACTTTTACACTTTTTTTTACTCAATAAATTCTTGATTTGCTGCTTATTAATAGTTATAAAGGTAGTAAAGTTTAGGTATTGGGTAGGGTTGGGGATGTAGAATAAGGAATTAATATGTGCTTAATTAGTACTAATAAATGACTAATATTCTAGTAATATGCATGCTAATAAGCAACTAATTGATGTAACCTTAAAATAAAGTGTTAAAAAAGGTTTTTTAATGAGGCCTTTATTTTAGTTTACAAACTTTTTTTTTCACAAATATTGACAACAATGTTATTACATTAGACCTGAATGAATGTGCCTTTTCGTAAAGATTTATGGTCTTGCCAACAAATATTAGTAATAATTTAAAACAAACTGCATCACTCCTTCATTTCCTAAACAAATACTAGACAGAACGCATATCAACATTTCTGAGAATTTCATCTTTTTAATTGGACTTTTTAACAGTTAAAGAACCTTGACATTTAAGGCTCACCAAAAACAACACAAAAAACAAAAAAGCCTTTTCATTAAAAATATTTTCCCACTACACCAAGCTTCATGTCAATTTATAAAAATATGAAACTTTACTAATAAAAATATAACTTTTTTTAAATAATTTTTTTCTGTTTTACTGTTTAACTTTTTAAATCTGTAGTCAAGAATTAAATTTCATAATTTAAAATATACATTAAACTGTAAAATCTGTATTCAACCACTGTAAGATTAACATTACATAATTATATATTGTCTGTTGTTTAAACTGTTAAACATGGCAATAGAGCTTCGAGTGTCAATAAACATATATAAACAGATTAAACAATATATATAATTATTATAATATAATATAATTTATAATATATTTCTAA
>JAUMHP010000062.1:12570608-12600023 GCA_032361065.1 Enteromius trimaculatus | reverse complement strand
GGCCAAATGACCTTATGGTTTTGAGAATGTCATCTCGGTTTCAAGAAATGAGCCAAACCAATCGAGAAAAACTGTAAAACAAACCAAAAAACATTGGCATGCACTGATTGCATCCAGCTGCAGTTGATCACAGCGTGAGTATAAATGAGCAGCTGGTGCAGTGCATATTCAGCTTTTCACTTCGGAGCCGAGTGTGCACAACATTCAGCTCCCTCTCCTCCTTCGAGGATTAGTGGCTGGGGTGATGGTGTTGTCAGTGGTAATCGTTCCTGCATCGAGTGGGTTGCCACATCAGGTTGCACTACCACCCTGTTGTGTACAAGCAGCCATCTCCCCTGTGCGCCTTGGCACACTAAAATAGCTTTCTAAAAGTGTAGCTCATGGGTGGAACGTCTTTTTAAAGATGCCCTTCCACTGCTTTTCTGGTTGCGATCGTTACCTGGTGCCAGGTGATGGTCAGTTCGCTGCCTCTCGTGCCTGGGCTTGAAGCATGCAGAGGTGGCTGAGAATGAGTCATGTTCTCATTGTGGGAAGATGACCGCTCCACTTCCTGCAAAGGGGCGGGGTACCTGTTCCTCTGCCCAGATCTAGGGCTCCCCCTGGTGAGAACAGCTGGGTGAGCAGCAGCGGCAGTCATGCCGTTGGGGCTGCTTCATATGAGAACACTTCATCACTGCCGTCCAAACCCCTGATACTGCATGACCATTGTACATGGCCCCCCAGCCAGTGGTGGAGGCATATGTGAACACCACAATATTCCTGGATACCTGCTCTAGGGGCACTCCTGCTTTGAGAAATGAGAGGTCTGACCACGGGTTGAAGGTTTGGTGGCAGGCCGGTGTTACTTGGACCCGGTGCCAGTGCCGCGTTGCCACGCCCACCTCAGGACTCGGCCTTGAAGCCAGAACCTCATCTGCAGTGGCACATCAACTGCATAGAGTTGCTGGCGGTACAGCTTGCTGTTGCAGCTCGATGAGCTGTTGCGAGCTGCACTTCCTGGAGAATGGAGACTCCATGCCCAGATGGTTCAGCTGAATTGAGAGTGTTTTAGAGCCGCCCAGGTAGACCAGTTTGCCTCTCCAGAGACCTCTCATTGCCAGTTGTTTTACTCCCTGACCGAGGGAACTCTCGGCATGGACGCCCTGGTACACAGCTGGCCAAGCACAAGTATGCATTCTCCCTAGTGAGCCTTCTAGCACAGTTACTGGGCAAGGTCAGTGAGGACGAGGAGCAGGTCCTGTTAGTAACACCCTATTGGCCCACCCGGACCTGGTCTCCAGAACTCATGCTCCTCGTGACAGCCTCTCCTTGGCTGATTCCTCTGAGGAAGGACCTCCTGACTGGCACACTTTGGCAGAGGTTCTAGGTGACCTACCCCAAGGGGTAGTTGACATTATATCTTCAGCGAGAGCTCCATTCACAAGATGCGCCTAGACTTTTGAATGGAACCTGTTCGTCGAATGGTGTTCTTCTTAACAAAAAAGGCCCCCGAAGATGCCCGATTCATGCTTTTATTCCTGCAGCAGGGGTTGAAGCGAAGGCTGTCTCCCTCCACCCTTGAAGTCTATGTGGCTGCTATCGCTGCAAACCACGACCCCATAGATATGAGGTCCTTTATTAAGAATGACCTGATCATCAGGTTCCTTTAGGGGGATCAGAAGGTGGAATCCTCCACAGCCTCCCATTGTACCCTTTTTAGACCTGTCTCTAGTACTAAGAGCACTTCAACATGCCCCATTTGAGCGTTTGCCAGCAGTTGAGGTGAAGTTTCTATCAATGAAGACTCTGGCCTCCATCAAGAGGGTAGGGGACCTGCAGGCATTTTTGGTCAAGGAATTGTGCCTCAAGTTTGGGCCGGCGGATTCCTAGTTCCTCTAATCGCTGCCCTCGGAGGAGGCAGACCCAGCCCTAGCTTTGCTCTGTCCTGTCTGAGCACTGAGATGCTACGTTGACTGGACACAAGGCTTCAGGACCTCAGACAAGCTCTTTGTCAGTCACGGAGGCCGGCAGAAGGGGAATGCACTCTCTAAGCAAAGGATGGCCTTCTGGATAGTGGACGCTGTCATCCTAGCTTACTAAGCACATGTCCGACATGTCTCGTAGTGACCAACTGAAAGGAACATCTCGTTTAAGTATGTAACCCTTGTTCCCTGAAGAAGGGCACAGAGACGTCACGTCCTGTCACCAATGGTGCTGTTAGGGCGAAACCTGGCTCCTCAGCAAAAAGCTGAATATGCTCTGCACCGGCTGCTCATTTATACTCATACTGTGATCAGCTGTAGCAATCATGCAATCAGCGCGTGCCAATGTTCATTGGCTTGTTTTAATACACTCAAAGGTGATTGGTCTCTTGAAGCGATATCAAAATTCATCGGTCATATACCACCTGACGTCTCCATTCCCTTCTTCAGGGAACGAGGATTACATACGTAACTGAGATGTTACGCATCCATCCATTCATCCCCTCTATTCATCCATATGACCTTGTCTATCCATCTGCCTATCCATCTGTTTATCTATCCATCAATTATCCATCCCTTCTATTTATACATCTGTCTTTGTATATCATCTGCCTATACATTAATCCATCCATTTATCCTTCTATCTATCCATTCATACCCTTTATCAGTTTATACCTACCTATCCTATCTATCTATGTCTTATCTATTTATCTATCCATCTATATACGTCTTAAACTATTCACTATATACACTGCTGGGTTTGTATAAGCTTCCAACTTAAATCCATCTTTTTAAACAACTTGCTATTTTAACCATTTAAAATATATATTTAGATGATTTTGATGATTGTGGTGCTTTTCATCAAGTTACCAGACTTGACTGTCCTGTTGACTGCAGTACCTGATGGAGAGGTAGATTGATCTGGTGCAGCAGACCCTTAATGGCCGTCTGGAGCTCAGAGAAGAGGAGGCAGTCTGTAGCCTGATCTGCTCTTTCCACCTCCACAGGTCCAGACAGTGACTGCAGCCATTCCCACTCATCCCTGGATGGGAAGAGACAGCGTTTAGTCAACATACACACAGCTCTATATTACTCTTTCCAGAAGAGCCCTTGACAGAGTGGTTTGCAAAGGCAAGTGGAATGAAATGTTAGGTCTGATTTTGAGAGTAAGGATTGGTGTGACTCAACAACTTTTGCTTTTAATTTAATTTCCAAAAATGCTAAAATGGGCTTCTAGGAAAGCGACAACCCTTGGGTATTTGTAAATGATTGCTGAAAGAATTTAAAAATAAATTAATTAGGTTTTATATTAATGAAAATATTCACAACTCATATTGGCAAAAATTATACAGAAAGCAAGTGAGGTAAAATGATTTCATTTAACTTTCTATAAATTTCAGAAAAACTGAGAGGATGAAAAGCTCACAGTTTGCGGTTAAGATGATGGGGCAAAATATAGTAATTTGGTCTTAGTCTCAAGGACACCCTCAAGGCTAGCGTCTAGGGGGTAGGTTGGTGGAAAAAAAGAGAATTTCTTTGCTCCAGAGGTTTTCCTCGAGCCGTGAGTGGGCATCATCCTGTGTGAACCTCCCACTGACTTCCACAGTCCGGCCCCGTAGTAAATTTAGTTTTACTACCACACAGAGCTGCAGGATAATACTCTCCCTGTCTCTAGCTACCTACCAAGGTCAACACCATGACCCGAGATGAAAATAAATAAATAGCTCCTTTACCGAACAAAAACAAATAGCAGTTTTGTTTTGACTGTAAAAAATGGTGGTGTCAAGAAACTATGTAAGCCTGTGGTGAGGGGGAGCCCGACACGGAGTTCAGGCATATTTCAATCTTCTCAGGTACACTCACTCTGGAAAGTTCACATTCGCTTCACGAGTAAGAAATATTAACTTGCTTCTGTACTATAAAAGGTTTAACACTGAATGTCCATATCAATAACATTCATTAGATTGCATGAACATTTTCCTGATGAGTCAGGATGTACGCATCTGATACTTTGTGAAAAGTGATAAATTCATAAAAAATGTGAAATAAATCTATGCTTTAATTACAGGCTTTGATTAAAAGCTTTAATTGTCTTTGTCAATTGCTTTCAAACCTAGGGTATTTTTTCTTTAATACGTTTTGACATGAAAAAAAAAAAAAGAAAAAAAAGAAAAGGGCTTCTGAGAACTGCTTTTTAAATCACAAAATGCAGGATGATTTAAGGGAAAAAAAAGGATGCACATTTACTCATTTACTTGTTTAATTAGTTTTACATATTCAGAATATTCTATTTTGCTTAAAGCAGGCCTAACAAACTCAGTGACATATTATCTAGAGTCTTACTTTTTATTTGCATTTTTCATTTAAACATCTAAGGTTAAGTTTTCTGCATGTTTGGGGACTAGCTTTGGAAGCTTATAAGGTAAAAAAAAGTCTAAGGATAATTGGCCTTTTTAATCTTCGTGCAGTTATGAAGAATTGACATTACTTTAGATTTTTCTTGCAATTATGAATTACCATTTTGCGATGCAGTTAATATCTTGATATTCTGACTTCTTTTCTCAGGATTCCAAAAAATGATTCCAAATTGTGAGACATGCTCAGAATTACGAGATAAAAAGAGGTAGCTACATTTTTATTTCAGTCACACTGAAGACCACTGCTAACCTTGACACATTCCAGTTGTCTCGTATCTTAGTGTGGCATAGCATGTTGGGCATACGTTGAGGAACCAGAACTTTGATCTGGTCCACAGAGCTGCTGAGCTTCAGGTAACCCAGATAAAGCCCTGAGGACAGCCGATGCTGGCTTCGTCTCTGATAGGCCAGAATGTCCTACAATCAAAATGACAGTTTAAATTACATTTTGGAGACTAAAGGTGCAAAAGTTGATATTTGAGTCAGGCCAGAGCTATAATTACCTGTATGGTTATGAGGAGGATGTCCAGGGCATATGGTTCCTCAGGAGTGGACAGAGACTTTCTCTGACTCTGCAGTTTGGATACCTGCATCCATTTCCCATTGAAAAAGGAATAAAGGCTATCCATCTCCCTCACTGTCACAAGCAGCACATTTCCATGACGATCCTTAATGGGCTCATAGTGGACTCGGCCCAAATTGTGAGTGCCCAGAAGATTCTATTTGGAGAAAGAAAGAGAAATAAAAAAAAATAATTTAAGCCCTGATGCTGTGCATTCTGTCCATTAGAAAACAATTTGTTTTACAATTGTTTAATTGTTTTATATCACAAAACCAGTCTTTAGTCACCAGGGTATATTTGTAGCAATAGCCAAAAATACATTGTATGGGTCAAAATTATAGACTTCTCTTTTATGCCAAAAATCATTAGTATATAAAGTAAAAATCAAGTTCCATATAGATATTTTGTAAATTTCTCACCATAACTATAATACAACTTAATTTTTGGTAAGTATTATGCATTACTAAGATCTTCATTTGGACAACTTTAAAGGCAATTTTTTCAGTGATTATTATTATTATTTATTTTGTATTTTTTGTGCCCTCATTTTCCTGATAGTTGTATCACAGCCAAATATTGTTCTCTCCTAACAAACCATACATCAGCTAATTTATTTAGTTTTGATGTATTCAGATGATGTAAACATTTTTTGAAAAATCGACACTTATGACTGGATTTGTGGTCCATGATCATTTATTTCTGGTGGAACAATAATAGTATAGCATATGACTATTAATAGTATATGAATGTCCTCTTTAACATATTATTATGGTTTCTATTTATGACAACAGAAATACAAAGCACAAATTATTTCTAGGATGTTAGACTGCACTGATGTTATGTAATTATCTAAAATAAAGAAATAAAATTAATTTTTACAATTATATACAGTGAGGTCAATAAGTATTTGAAATCATGGAGGGGTCTACAATTTTCAGCATAGGGACATTTCCACTTTGAGAGAGAGAATCTAAAAAGGAAAATCCGGAAATCACATTGTATGAGTTTTTAACAATTTATTTGGGAATTACTGTGTCAAATAAGTATTTGATCAAACATTAACAAAAAAAGCTTTGGTAGAGAAGCCTTTGTTAACAATTATAGAGTTCAGACGGTTCCTGTAGTTCTTCACCAGGTTTGCACAAACTGCAGGAGGGATTTTGGAAAAACACCCCCAGAGCATGATACTTCCAGGCCCATGCTTCACTGTACAGTAGGTATGGTATTATTGGGATGATACTCATCATTCTTCTTCAAACTTGGGCTTGATCATGAGCAGAGTGTAGCTGGACTATTAAAAGCAAAATAATAATACTTATTTGACACAGTAATTCACAAATAAACTGTTAAAAAATCATACAACGTGATTTCCAGATTTGTCTCTCACAGTGGAAATGCACCTATGCTGAAAATTGTAGACCCCTCCATGATTTCTAAGCAAGAGAACTTGAAAATCACAGGGTGATCAAATACTTATTGACCTCACTGTGTATATATGTTATATTGTATATGTATTGCACTGAAGTAAAAAAGCAGTTAGGTAGTGCATGCTGGCCAAAATAATTGTTATGCAATATGAAATATGCTCAAACACAAACACAGGCACACACTCCTCTCAGAATCCCACAGAAGAGATTATCCCACTCAATTTCAATTTGTACTGAGGATCAAATCCCATTATGCTGATAAATTGTTAGCAAGGCTCATCACGGGCTGGCAGACCTGCAGTTGGCCCGCAGCCGCCAGCATCTTCTGTCTGGACTGCAGAATAGAAGAGGAAGAGGTGGAGACTGCCAGGCTCTGTCTCAGCCACCGGACGTCTTCCCACATACAGGACAGCTGCAAAATAAACACACACACACACTTGTGAAGTTAGAGGAAGCTATTTACCTAATTCCTCGACATCATTCAACATGAATGCCAGAGTGCTTTATCTTCAGTGAGGCGACATCCCTGTAGAAGGTGCTTTAGATGGAAAAGTGCATTATTCTTTGAGGCGAAATCATCTGTTCCTGTCTGTTTATGTGACTGTTTAACCTTCAAACTATTTTCAACTTGGAGACAACGTTTATCAAGCCAACATCAAAATCAAAACCTTCACGAACTTAATTTTTTTTTTGTTGCATATTAGGAGACGGGTTTTAAAATAAACATTTGGATTCGGACATGAGCACTTAAAATGCTGCAAGGCTCATTCCGTGAGTATAACTTTACCTCCAATCTCACCATAAAATCTAGAAGTATTTGGCCATCAAACAAAGAGCTATATTCTGCAAAGACTCTTGCATCACACCACTTTAGCCTTGTAATGATGGGCTAATTACAAACGCACTGCCTAACGTCAAAAGTGTGGTGACTGTTCACTTTGACAGAATATATTTAGGACGCTAAGCTGACCGCAGGCTGCATTTAGAAGAAACCAACAAAAATATTGACGCTTGTCAAAGAAATGTGTAAGGAAAACATTGAAAATGTATGTTTCAGTTCAGCGTTAACAAAACGCATGTTACTTTAGTGCAGTATCTCCGTGCTGACCTCTCCGCTGCTTAATGTCGCGGTTGACTGTATGTTTTTGCATACCTTGGTGAACCACAGAAAGTCCTGCATGAGGGAGCTGCTGTATGAGTCGTCCACCTCCACTATGGGGATCTGATCCTCATTAGTCACTAGCAGACTCTCCTTATAGTAAAAAACTGATGCTATATAAACTCCCCTGAAAAAAAAACAGCCAAGAGAACCTATTCAGAACTAGGTGAATTCAGCATATTCAGCTATAATGTTCTATAAGGCTTGGCACTTTCCAAGAATATAGTACAAAACAGGCTCTGAGATTCCATAAAAGGATCCTTAATTCCTAAGCTCTTTAAGTACAACAAAGCAACATTATAGTACATTGCAATAATTATGAGTTTTATTTTCTATTCATGAGAAAAAAAATATTTATGTTTTTGCAAGTTTTGCAGTTAAATGTTGTCCTATACAGCAATTTTTATATTTTCTAGCAATAAATATTGCATAAACATCAAAAATTAAACATTCAAAACTACTTTCCTGCACATGTCTAAACGTACAAAAATACAATAATAACAACGTATGCCTCTAATGCTGTAATTAAACTAATGTGACACTAGTTTGTAATCTGTCTGTGGAAAGTGCCATCTATGTTTTGTAATATGCTCATACCACCTTTTGAGACTCTTGACAAATTTAGTAGAGGAATGAAAAAGGTGTTTCAGGCTTCGGGACACTGACTGTTTACGACTTGGATTCTGCAACTTTGATGTGTCTGGGGGGGAAAAAAAGAGGCAAGAAATAGAGTCAAGATGAACAAAGAGCTGAAAACCATAAAATATATAAACTCATATGGGAGAGTGAAGATATTGTGAGAGACCTAGAATGAAAAAACTGAAAAACATTCTTTAGTTGGTTTTTGGATTCATCTGTTTTCCTTAAAGGGTTAGTTCACCCCCAAATGAAAATTCTGTCATTAATTACTCACCCAAACCCATAAGACCTACATTCATTTTCAGAATCGGAGAGCCATCTGACCCTCCATAGACAGCAATACAACTGAATTGATCCCAAATCCAGAAACATAAGGTTAGTAAATACATTGGTAAAATTGCAAAAATCTAGTTTGTGACGCTACAGGAATCCTTTTTTTGCAAGAAAAACAAAAATAACATAATTTACTCAACCATTCTTCTCCCCTGAGTTACGTCTTCCATCACTTCGGAGAACACTACTGCGCAAGCGTTATGTTATTTTTGTTTTCTATGAGCGAGAAAAAGTATTCTCCTAGTGTCACAAAATGAAAGTTGAGCCACTGACGTCACATGGACTGTTTTACTGATGAATTTACGATGTTTCTGGACCTGGGAATATTGAAGTTATATTGGTGTCTATGGATGGTCAGATGGCTCTACAATTTCATCAAAAATATCTTAATTCGTGTTGCGAAGATGAACAAAGGCCTTACGGGTTTGGAGCGACATGAGGGTGAGTAATTAATGACAGAATTTTCATGTTGGGGTGAACTAACCCCCTAAGATTAACTAGTTGTTTAGAATACCCAATGATTAACTTGAGAAAGAACTATGTAGTCTCATCCTCTGGAGATTAACATTCAGAATTAGTTGAAAACACTCTTGTCATCAAGACATAAAAATATAAGTTTAAGGAGCAAAACAGACCGAACAACATGGTGAATGAAGGAATAAAAATAAGGAACTTTGAAGACAGACAGAGTGAAAGAGCCTCAGGGGTGTAAGAGAGGGTTCGGGGGAGTCAGGCCACCGACAAACCGGTTATCTGGAACATTTCAGCTGCGTATCTCCCGCTTCAAGCACAGCCATATCAGCCCACATTTCAGCGATGCCAATCTTCAGACGTCCCTGTTTTCATGAAATTAAGCGTCACGTAATTGCCCCCCGTGTAAACAGCAGGGCAGACGGAACAATCCATTTGGCTGAGAAGCTGTTTACAGCGTGAAAGTGGCCGTCAGACAAGCGAGTCACCGTGAGAGCAATCACGCTAACCCTAGTCTCCGTGTCTCCACCGGAGGGGCTTGAAAGGGAGGTAGGAAGGCAGATTTTCCACTATCAAACCCCTCAAGGAATAATGTGTCTTAAAAGTCCCTTAAGAAGATTAACCCTTGGCCCCTTTGACCCTACAGTGGTGACTGTTAACAGTACGTGATTAAATGCGCACACTGATTGTTTCCTGCTTGCTAGATATCGACATAACGTAACCTCTAAAACGCAACACGCAATCTTACTGGAATCTCAAGACAATTAGGTCCCTACTGAAAAAAAGTCAAGTTTGATTACATTCACTGGAATATCACAACCAGATTTTAAGGTTAGGATGTCAACTGCAATTTTTATATCACAACAAGCACGAGTGAGAACATAATTATCCACTTTGGAAACACATTAAATCGGTTTTAACATTTTGTGAGTGAAGTTGAGCGGTAGTCTGCACAAATAGAGCCATTGCACGTGTTGATAAGCTGAGCGCAGAATTTGTATTTATTTCTCCCTCAGAAGGTTAACTGGCTTTGACAAGCAGATTATAAGACATGAGTGCATTGGCCTCCTGTGCCGCCAAACTGTCACACTAAATAAATAAAGTAATGCCTTTTCATTTATCAAAAAAACGGATCGCTTTTGATTAATGACTTGGCAATCCATCTGTCTACCGCACAGTGAGTGCAACCATGAAATGAGGTGAGTGAGCAAACGCTGGTAGCATTCTTCATTTTCTAACTAATTTAGTGGGGGTCAACGGACCCTTTTCAACATACAAGAGCGAGCGAGATCATCCATAACGATCGTGGCCAGACTTTCCAGGCCTTCGCTGACAGAAAGCGCTTACATAGCCGCGGCGGAGAGCGCGGAGGTGTGCGTGTGAGCGATCGCGTTGTGCGTGTGGGTGTTGCTGTGTCTCATGCAGGAACACTGGGAGCTGTGTACACGACGCACACACAGGCACACACACACACATACACCCCTCGGCTTGAGAGCAACCTCTCAGCTCCACATATACACATCATAAATTAAGATAACCTCTGCTTAAACGAGCTGCATTTTTTTCAGAGCGGGTTTTATAGTGGTGTCATTGTACTGATGCTGATTAATTTTTGCTGATTTATTTTCGAACAACGTCGCTCCAAAAATAACTTGGCTACATGCTTTGACTCTGCCAGCATGCATGCTTATAGGGATATATAATGCACATATATTGCAAATAAATGTTATAATTAGTATTTATTTTATCTTGTTTTCCAATATCTCTTGGCAAAAGTATAATTGCCAAAGATTGTGAAGTTCCTACTTTTAATAGCATGCTTTGGATAAACGTGTCTGACAAATGAACAATAAATTAATGTAAACGTAGAAGCAAAATTTAATAATACAAGAGATTATATATACTGTGTGTACACAAAATTTCATATATACATATTATATATATATACATATAGACACACACACATTACACATTACATTATAAAAGATTTATTTAATTAAAATAAAATACAAATATATGACAGTATGTATGGTAAGAAAAACTAAAAATATATTAATTTTGTTTATTTATTTTTTTTATTCAATATATATTCTATGAAAACAAGTTTTATTATCAAACACCTACACCAAAAACTCATGAGACAAAAAACACACATATTTATATATGAAACAGATTAGTTGTGAAATTTGTGAAACACTAGTTATTATATGACAACCCCAAAAACTGTATATATAAAAAAAACTATAAATATTATATATATATATTTCTTTTGAGGACAATTGTTTAATACTTTTTATCCAAATATTTTTTACCAACCATTCTGAAAATATTTTTTAAAAGGTAAATTTATGTGATATTAAAAATAAAGATATTATCATGCACTACAAAATTTTTTAATAAATTTATGTGGTAAGATGTTTTACAATTTTTTTTTGTTTGTTTTTGCGATGCATATACCCACATTCTCTCTCAATTAAAACAGACATAGACAGATGTGTTATTTCTGCATTTTTTTTTTTACTGTTTTCCAGCTTTCCACATCAATAAAAACTCTCATATAGTGTTTTTCTCATAGAATCAATTCAATAAATTAATTAATTTGTGAAGCTGGCAGCCATCGCTCAGACATCATTAGTGTTGACTTCTAAACAGATGAGTGATGCTGTTTTTTGCTCACCCCCCTCCTGCTTGTGGCTGGCTGCATAGCTGGCTAATGAAGTTGCTGTTTGTGAGCAGCGCAGTACTGTCAGCACCAGGAACAGCGTTCTTCTATACCTCGGTGGCCGGCCTCTGGGTTAGAGAGTGGGCTTGGGGCCAAAGCAGGCTGTCTACGCTTTACGCTAGGTCCAGCCTGCCTCGTTTTAAAGGTGTCTGTGCTTGAGCCCTGTGATTTACAGTGCTGCACTATACGGACGACATGTTTGACACATAGATGTTAAAATCTAAAATGGATAAATGTATTAAACCATTATTTATTTACACGTCGTCTTCCCCTGCCTCGCTACTCGCGTGAGTAGCGTAGGAGGGCAGGCAGCAGGAATGCTGAGAGAGCGTATTCATACTGCTCTGGATGGCCATACTTGAGTCAAAACACTTTGACCATGCTTCATTTCGTCACTTTAATATGGAGTTAATCTACTGGAAGAAGTGCGGACTTACAAGACGAGAAGATGATGGGAGGGAGGAATTTCTGGTGAGTGGGTAGATGGGTTGAAGTGAGAGAGAAACGGGCAGAGAGAGAGAGAGACGATGAGAAAAGTGAGAGCATTATGAGACACAGACGAGGGAAAGCACAATAAAGAAAGCAAATAAAAGATCACCAGCTGAGCAAAAAAGCAGATGATGAGAATGAAGTCATCTGAAGAATTTCACAATGGAACTTCCTGCTCTGATTCAGAAGATATTCAGCCTACTTTTAGATAGACATTTGTAATTGTAATTAATCTCGATTAATCGCATCCGAAATAAAAGTTTTTCTTTACATAATATATTTTATATATTTTATATATAACATATATTATGTTTATGATGTGTTAATTTATTATATTTATATTAAAACACACACGTACAGTATATATTTTGAAAGTATTTACATGTAAATGCATTTATATATTTATTTTCTTACATTTGACATTATATCTAAATATATTTTATATATGAAAATACTTTCAGTAAATATATACATGTGTTTGTATTTATATATACTCAATAAATATACACAGTACCCAGCCCCAGTATACATATATAAAATGCATAAAACAAGCACTTTTATATATATATATATGCATCACACAAATCTAATCAACATTTTGGAGATGAAGTCTACTTCTGTAACGATCTTCACTGGAGTTCCCCTCTGAAGCCTCCAGAGGGCACTCCCGCCCCGACTATGTTGTCTGTTTGCCTGCCTCTCCATTCTCTGTTAAGCACTCTTGTTATGAACATTTGTCTCCTCCCACCTCGTTTGTCACTATGGTTGCTTAGTAGTTCCTCCTCCCCTTTGTCTCATTATCTGGTGTATTTAAGGACTGGCCTGTGTGTTTACTGTTGCTGACCATTGTGGATGTACCTTTGTGAGCCTTTTGTGTTCTCTGTGTTTTCTCTGTTTTGGATTATTGTTACTGACCTTGTCTGCCCTGGATATTCACTCTTGTTCCGTCTCTGCCCCTTTGGATACCGTTTGCCATTTGCCCAACCTCTGCTAAGTATTTGGATTATTCTCTTGTGTTGTGCCTCTGATACTCCTGTTTGCCACTACTCTGCCTGTTCTGACCCTGTGTTTTCATTAATAAAGAAGTTTGCATTTGGATCCGCATGCTCGTCCTACATTACAACTACAGACTTGACCTCTGTATTAATTATTAATATTACAGTTTTACAATCAGTTGAATATCACATCTTTCTGTTAAAAATGTGTGGGCTGTCTACAAGGACATTTAAGTCATGCAAAAAATGATGCCAATTTCTGAAAAGTAACATGGAGAAGGTTTGGTTCGTGACTGACTGTGCAGAATCACTTAATCACTTAGAATTAATCTGGTATATAATCTGTCCCCGCACTACTGATCACAATGCAGAGGGGATGAGATTCCCAATGTTTCGAACCATTTACAGTTTAATAGGTTTTCAGGCTCACATGGGACAGCAGAGATATTACAGAAACTTTCAAACATGATTAAATACACCTACGCTACTGTGGCGATTTATTATGCTCTGAAGGCAGGTAGTTGGACCAGTCTGATATCAGAAATCGTAAACATGGTACAGTAGTTTAAGACAAATTGGGGATGTTGACCTTTCTCAGTATAATTGTTTAATCAATCCAAGCTCATAAAACTTAAATATTTTTGAAACACACTAATGCAATAGTTTTTGTTTGAAATCTCTTGTGCTTACAGAAAACTAGCATTACAATTCAAATATGTGTTCTATTTTAATATATTTTAGAATTGTAATTCATTCCTGTAATGGAAAAGCAGGATTTTCCAGTCTTCAGTGTCACATGATCCTTAAGAAAGCTTTCCGATATGCTGAATTGGTGCTAAAGAAACAATTTTTTATTTTTTAGCAATGTTGAAAAATATTTTTGTGGAAACCATATTTTCTAATTCTGATTCTTGAATGAATAGAAAGTATGAACAGCATTTATTTGAAATAAAAACTGTACTTATTAATATAAATGTAGATTTAATGCATATTTTCTAAATAAAATGAATAAAAAAAAAATAAAACATTCTGAAAACTAAATGTAGATATTTTAGATATTTGACACATTTTAAACTCACATCATACTAGATAAACTTAAAACCACTGAAGTATCTCATAGGAGACATCACGTGTCTTGCTACATCACATCATTATTTGATCTCAATCTAATTTTTGTTTACAGTTACAAAAATAAAAGATAGTGTGATAGTGTGTTTACACAGATGTTTGTGTATGTATGTGAATCACTAGATTGATCTGTGTGTGTGTGTGTTTATGTACCTCCACAGCAGTAGTGCTGGTGTGTGGCTCGAACCTGCTGTAAAAGCCTCTCCATAGCCTCAATGTGACCTCTCCTCCTGCTTTCTCTCCCATCGCAGTCCTTCCAGTCTAACAGATGTAATATTATACTTAGTAAAATTACACTTAACTCAGTTTTTTGACATGTTCTAGAAGTCAGATTTGCACAAAAAAAGCAAAAACTTGTCAAATAATTCCCCAAATAATCCAAATATAAGATGAGACGTTGTTGGGGGATTTACTGAATAGTGACTCGTTACCTAGCAAGATTCGCTTGAATGCAATTGTATTAAAAAAAACTACAAGGAAAAACAGACTTACTTTAATTAACTTTCAATTACATGTCTGTGCTTAAATTGCACACATGCAGTTTTATTATTCTGGACTGGTTACTGACGCAAAACTTGTCACCCTGTGATAGTTGGTTTTTATTTGCAGCATTCATTTGAAAGATGAACCTCAAGGCCAGATCCATAGAGTATAAAAGCGGCAGGGTGAGTATGTCGTGATGGTTAAATAATTGTGCAGTCCTACATCCAAGGATGTTGGCTACAATCAATACAATTTTCTCTCCTTTTAACAGACATGACATTTGAATTAGAAGAAGAAAAGCTATGCTGACGCAATGCTCAAAGGTTCGAGAACTATGATGTTTGGAGCTGTAGTATTCATTTTAGATTTAATGCAGTACTTGGGAACTGTGGCTGCTTTGCCAGACTTACTGGAGGGAACAGAAGAGGGAGGTTGAGAGAGTTGCGCTGGACCCCAGCCTTTCATATTGTAGGCGGAGACTTGAACATAGTATTGTCTACCCTGTGACAAACAGTAAAATATCTCAGAAATCACTTACTACACAACAACAAGCTCTAATTTCAGTGCAGTTCACATAATAATTTACTGGGGGCTTGTTCATTTTCTGCATATAAAATAATTTCAATAATTTAATAATTTCCTGCTATCTTAATTTCACTGTTTACGTTAATTGTGCTACCTAAAAAGCACATTAAAATAAGTTTTTTTCTGTACAGTGATTGAACACATAGTAATCTTTGTGTTGGTGCACGAGAGACTATATCGTGAGAAAGGATTTCTCTTCGAATGGGATTCGAAGCATCTATCTCTGGTTCACAGTAAAGACTGTGGAGAAATTTTCTTACCGTGGTAAGACCTGCTATTGTGCCTTTCAGGGACTGGAGATTCTCGAGAATCATCTCTCCAGCTAATAAAGAGAAGTCCTTCAAACAGCTCCATTCCACTGCAACATACGTCATCGCACATTAAAAAAAGCTGAGTTAAAAGCTGAGAACATCAATAAATGAGTGGAGTCTAAAGAAACTAAATAGAACAGAAAGTAATTGGACTATTATAATATCATCTACAGATATTACAGCTATAACAACATTATCGCTTGAGTAACCATTTAAGTATATTAGAAAGGTTTTTTATTCTTTCAAAAC
Source organism: Enteromius trimaculatus (assembly GCA_032361065.1). Taxonomy (NCBI): domain Eukaryota; kingdom Metazoa; phylum Chordata; class Actinopteri; order Cypriniformes; family Cyprinidae; genus Enteromius; species Enteromius trimaculatus. Next base: position 12,584,092 of record JAUMHP010000062.1, on the reverse strand, counting down.
TCTGCACCACATTGCTAGGCTGTTGAGAATGGTTGCTAAGAGGGTTTAATGTGGCTTCTCACTGATAAATATCTATAAGGATCTCCAAATCTCTATAATATTCAGATGTCTAGATATGACTTGGCCCCAGTTTAAGTCATCTCTTTAGCCAAGCATTCATGCATCTCATTATATTTGCACTATAGTTATATCTGATTACACACGTTATTATTATTTAGCTTGGGTTGAACAAACAGTTTTGCTTGGATGGAACAGCAGCTATGCTAATTATGTCTCTCTTTGTTTCTCCGTTTCTGCCACATTAACAGGATTAACATCCTGTGGTACAGTAACTTGAAATTTTACAACCTTCCGACTGGATCCAACCCTAAAAAAAGAGATGACCGAACACCAGAGAAGAGATGATATCAACCCTTTCAGAGGACCTCAACCCTCACACAACATAAAGAACTACCAGATTTTGCCATAAGTAAAATATATTAAGTTTCTACAATATATAAACATATTGTAGAAAGATCTAGGTTACGAACGTAACCCATGTTCCCTGAAGGAGGGAATGGAGACGTTACATATGGGAACTCGCCAGAAAGACCAATTGCCTTTGAGCTTTATACAAAATGGCAATGAATATTGGCGTGCACATGATTGCGCTCAGGTTCCCCCCTTATCACTGTGCAAGTATAAGAGGGCACGAGCGCAGTGCACTTGCAAGTTTTCGCTGAAGAGCCCTCCCGTCAACAGGCGAGATACTTTTCAGGTTTGTCTGTAACCTTCCCAACCCCCTGGGGCCCAGGATGGGGGGCCAACAGGGTTGCCAGTTGTACTGAAGCAGGTGGTTGGGGAGCGGAGCACATGACTAAACACATAGTTTCTACATGTGGAAATAAAGAAATGCAATATATAGATAAGATTTTGGATATAATTGAAGGGAAACACAGCCTTCTGGCTGACTGTGGAATATTGAGATTTGTAGCCACACCTACTGGGCAAAGGAGACCCAGAGGTAGCACAGTCGGAGCTACTCTGCTCTAGGTCCGGACTCAGGGAGGACTCAGGTTCAGCTATTACAGGGAAACACTGAGAAAAATAGCACACGGATGCCATGGGAGTGGCGCAGCAAGCCGACACCAGCTGGCCTCCCGCTTTCCTGCTGTCTTTAGTGAAGACATGTGTGGACACAGCCTCTACGCGGAGGTCGTAGAACCTGGCGAAGGTGTTGAGTGTCGTCCAGCCTCTCTGCTAGAGAGGCGCAATGCACATACAGGACACAAAAACTCCAAGGCTGGGTCTGCCCCCTCCTGGGGTAGAGCTAGCAGGTTCACTACCTGGTCGCGGAAGGGCGTGGTAGGAACCTTGGGCACGTAGCCGGGCCAGGGTCTCAATATCACATGAGAATCAGCCGGGCTGAACTCTAGGCACTCTTCGTCAACAGAGAAGGCTTGTAGGTCCCCCACCCTCTTAATGGAGGCCAGCGCAGTCAGGAGCGCTGTTTTCAGTGTCAGATACTTTAGATCTGCTGACTGAAGGGGCTCAAAGGGGGCCTAACGGGGGATTAACCCGATGCGCACCTCTGAGGAACGTGACAATGAGTGCATCGTAATATGCAGCTATGGCAGTGACATACACTTTGAGAGTCGAAGGGGACAGCCTGCGCTCCAACTTCTCCTGCAGGAAAGAAAGCACAACTGCGATCGTGCATCTCTGTGGGTCCTCTCCATGAGAGGAGCACCAGTCGACGAACAGACCCCACCTCAGAGCATAAGCCTGCCTCGTAGAGGGAGCTATTGCCTGAGTGATAGTGTCTACCACGGCGGGAGAGAGGCCTTCGAGGTCTAGCGGATCCTGTACAGGAACCAGACGTGCAGGTTCCAAAGATATATGAAGACAGAATCAATACATGAAAGTACGCGTCCTTCAGGTCGATGGCTGCGAACCAATCATTTTGTGCATTTTGAAAGGCAGCTTGGGAAGGGACCGGTCTCAGTCCACCGCTCTTTTTGGGCATGATGAAGTAAGGACTGTAAAACCCTGACCTCATCTCTGCTGGAGGGACCAGTAGGACAGCAACCTCCGTGCATTGAGCAGTGCTCACCTGCCTCCCTAGATCCCACACTGGCGACACAGGGCTCCAGGTCAGCCAAAAAGTTTGGGTCCGATGGGAACCTCTGGGCACTAAGCCCGGAGGTGATGTGAGAAGTTGCATCTTGTGCCTCGGCGGGGGTCGGAGCAGAGGTGCTGAGTGTTGCGGGGGGACGCTCTCGGCGACGAGCAGGCGGAGGCTGGGCACTTGGGGACCAGCTGGCCTTGCGAGGCAGGATGTGAGACATTGGCTTGGTCTGCTTCTGGACTGCCGAGAACTCCTGGGCTAAGTCCTCGACAGTGTCGCTGAATAGGCCGACCAGGGAGATGGGGGTGTCCGGCACCTGCACCAGGTTCAGCCAGAGATGCCGCTCCTGGACCACCGGGGTCGACATCACCTGACCCCCTGGCTGCACCGCCATCAAGAGTGGTGAGGGGCAAAGAGCCTGGGCGCAGACGTGACGAGTACTGGACCGACCACAACCTGGTCAGCTCTTTGTGCACCTCCAGGAAGAAAGGCACTGGGGGAGAGCGACTCTGGCTCCCAGAAACCAATCATCCAGCCGTGAAGGGTTGGTTGCAGGTGCACGGGGCACCTCCAAACCGATTCCTGCTGCGGCACGGACGAGTATAGCTGACAGTTCAGCATCCGCCGTGGACAGGGCATCCGCCTCCAGACGCGGTTTCTGCCTCACCGTCTGACTCAGCCTCTCTGGGCACCCCGAAGGACACACTCGGCCCTGTTACGGGGGGAGTGGTCTCGTTTGGGAGGACCACGGGACTATGCTGTGTGCCAGATGTCTGTTACACCAGATGGAACATTCTGGACAGTCACCTGGAGGTCCGCCAAGCGCCTCAGACGCTGTCAGACGAGCAAAGCAGAAGATCGCAGGAACTCTTTTCAGAAACAACACTCCACTCCAACTTCTCCAATCACAAGTCGAGGGGGTCTCCAGCTCAGAACGGCGTAGGCTCTGAAGCGAAAAGCTGCATGTGCACTGAGCTCATGCCTTCATATACTCACACAGTGATGAGGTGCTCCTGAGCGGAATCAAGTGCACGGCAATATTCAGTGGCATTTTGTATAAAGCTCAAAGGCAATTGGTCTCTCTGGCGAGTTCCCATATGTAACGTCGAAGTGATTCGACTGAAAGGATAACTTAATTTTCTGTAAAACTTCTTTGCAATGATTCATATTGTAAAAAGCTCTATACAAATAAACTTTAATTGAATGTTAAATGATTAACAATATAAAAAAAAAGCAGAATATAAAAATAAAACAGCTACTGTAACAACGATACTGTAACTAATTTACATTTAAGTTACTTAACTTTTTAATTTAATTAAAATACTTAACTTTAATGAAATAATTAAATAAATAAAAAAACTATTTTAAAAAAACAATCTTTCTCAAGAAAACTAGCTATATGCACGTGTAATGCAGACAAATGGGCATTAAGGGTGCACTGACCTTTGTATTTGGTCACCACGGCCGAATTCATGCTGGCAGGTTCCTGAAAGCTAACAGTGAGAGACGTGCTACCGGTCACACTCAGACGCACCATCAACGGAGCCTCCGGTGGTCCTAAGAAAAAACAGTCACATAGCATAACATGCAAGTAGCTTACTTACATTGTGCTTTTGATGATAATAAAAAACCCTATAAAAGGCTTAATATGCAAAAACAACTAGTGAGCTTAATGTTAAGTATTAACATTATACCAACATCAAAACATTTAGCTCTGTCTGAGCATCTGAACCGCCCCAACTTGGCAACATAAGCTATGTTTTTGGGGCAATATTTGCTAGGCAGACTAATGGAAGATGGCGAGAGGGGTTTGCCTTCACACAAAAGTGACTCGACTGACCATATATTTTTACAATTAATGAATATGAAGTCTGAAATTGCTTTCTCCTTTGGTCCTTTACAGGTTGAATGTAATATCTGTTTATTGCTTCTCTGTTGACCTGCTGTCAGTTTAAATGAAGCCGCTGTCTCCCTAAGGAGAATCCAACAGCAGTGGAAAACACTGCAAAATGAATTTTCTGAAGGTGTGGTCACATTTAGCAGTCAATTTTTTGAGCTTGAAATCTACTCCTTTCAATAGAAATCCATTTTGCATTAAACCATTTTTAAATGCAGATTTCATATCTGATGTATGTTGGATGGAAGGGACTGTGTGAGCTGTGCATTATATATTGCTGTATTATTGACAACAGTGTAATTGACACTACACATTTAAAAACATTTTAGCTGTATGTGATTTGTTCTATTTTAGTTTAATATTTACTTAAAAACACATACTAGTACTTTTCTGATGTTTTCCAGTACTGATGTCTTAATATTCTTAAAAAAAAGTATATCATAAGTAGCATGTTTATATTTGTAGCTAAAGCCAAAAATACGTTGTATAGCTTAAATGTATTAATGTTTCTTTTATGTCAAAAGTCATTAGGGCATGTGCCATGAAGATATTTTGGAATCCTACAGGAAATATATCAAAACGCAATTTAATATTTTTATATTTTAATAATTTTAACGCAAGTAATATGCATTGCTAAGGACTTCATTTGAACAACTTTAAAGGTGATTTTTCTCAATATTTATATTTTTATATATTTTTTTTATTTCCATTTATATATACATGTATATATTACATTTTAATATTTCTATTTATATATACACATTTTATGCAGTTTCATCACCTTGTTAGCACCTTCATTTTGTACTTGTAACCCAAAGCACACAGCCCAGCTAATGGTGCCCTTGTGTTTCCTGAAATCCTTTTCACAGATACCTTTGAGTATTTCTTGGCAATCTTATTTTTAAAGTGTCTGTGGCAAAGCATTGCTGATTTATCATGGCTGTCTTCACTTGAGGTTGTTTACAAAGAGAAGCCAAAGAAACTCGTCTGATTTAACGATTAATCAATATGACAAGAGGGTGAGAGGGACACTATTGTGTGTGTTCGCAGCTCAAGAGTCATTTCAGGCCAGTCAACCTGATATTAATATCTGTGGGCAAAATGATCATAGTGGCTTGTTTGCAGAGTCTTCCCACTCCAATAAAATGTACAGGTGGGGCCAATATGGGAACAGATGACCTTTTCCGCAGAGATGCTGATAGATTAGACAGGACTGATAGTAAATAAGGCCAGTTTAATGCGTATTGTATTGTATAGCACACGAATAATTTTTTTTTTTCTGCTGAATGGTTGAAGCAGACTTACGTGCATGCTCGAATCCTGTGCGCATTCGCTTGTATAGTTTGCATCTCCACTCCCAAGCTTTGAGCTGTTTTTCCTTGTCAGATGTTTCCAGGCTGAGACTCTCTCTCATCACCTGGGTGGACAGCTCACTGGCTCTCCTTTGGGCTTCCTGCACCAGCGCTGATAGATGGGCATCTCTGCTCTCTAAACTGACAACTGCAACACAACACAGAGGACTGGTAATGAGACTTTTCAATAAGTATGATTTTTGTAGCTATTTGCCTTTCAGTCTAAAGGTGAGGTGTAAATGTCTTCAATGACTTCAAACCTGCATAGCGTAGAAAATACAGGTTCTCTGTTATGAAACGAACATTAATGACACATTTGTGGTTTTGTACATTACAGCACAATACTGGTCATCCATTTTTTCAGTGGCCTTGGAACTGGACATTTTTTTCGAATCATTTCCTCCGTGGGGGCAGTAAAATATTTTTCAATAAAGCGTTTTATTGGCCTTGAAGCAAAACCAACCAGTTCTGAGATGAATTCAAACTTCATTATAAACTTTTGGAAACAAAAATATTTAAAATCAGATACCAGACTAAATACTTAAATTCATTTATCAGGAAATTAAGTCTTTATTCCATGAAGAGCAGAGATTGACTTAGAGTACAATATGTAATGAATGACTTTAAGTCATATAAACAATATATTTTAACTTTATATATAAATACATATGTATTTCGAGATACTGTAGCAGGGAGCCGCTATATGTATTTGCGCAGTACTGTAACAGCGGTTAATATGGGTAGTGTAACAAAGAGGCTTTTAAGCTATAAAATAGTTTTAAGTTTCATTTAAAATTAAAAGCAACAAAAATCAAAGCAGAACCAAATAAACAGAAGATGGTTTACAAAGAAGATGCACCCAAATTCAGTAAAAAGGCCAACATAAACCTAGAAAACACACAATACTCAACAGAGGTAAATATAAACCAGTAACTAAAAACAACACAAGCATTCCGCCGATAGAAAAACAACCAGAATAATAAAAAAAATAGATAAAGCAAACACAGACAAGATACAAAGAAAAGCTAGATAAACTGGCTTTGTGGTTCTTCACCAGAAGTATAGCCAGCTTTCTGAAATAAAGTTAAATTCACACTTGTGGCTTCTACAGAAGCATATATCATAATTTAACAGCATCTGAGCTCATGGTAGCTCTGACCTAAAGGGTTTATGGGCTACTGCTGAAAATCAATTTCTCTGTGGAGATAATGACCAGGATTTTTACTTCCAGAACCTGCAGTTCAAAAACAAAACAAAACAATTGTCTACATATTGACTACATGAATTCATTTGAAAAATATCTTTAACATATACACTGTAAAAAATCATTTCAATCATTTCATAATAGTAATATTTACTAGAGAGGTCTAGATAAAATGATTTCTTCACCAATTTTGACGGCATAATAGTTTTTGTTTAGCTTTTGCTAATGCGTCAACTTGTTTAAAATCAAAACCAAGTCCTGATTGAAACGACAGGAAGCCCATTACACTGCCATTAATTCTCCGAGCTCACACTACTTGTGTCAGCACAGTGGCAAATGAAGTCAGCCGTGTGGGGTGAAGGGGAGAGGTGTGAATGAATGCAGTCGACGGTCGTCTGGAACACACAGGACTGTGTTTGGCCATATAGATTTGTCATGGTAAAATGAATACCGCCTGACCAGTGCTCCTTATAGGCCGTGAATACTACTGCATTTTCTTTCAGAGCCTTAGTCATAGACCATGACAGCAAAATAAACAAATAAATACATGGCTGAAGAAACCCTCTTTCATTGGCCCAGCCTGAACCCCGGGAGATGAGAGCTCTCCGGGGGAGATGATAAAGTGCGTGTTGTCAACTCGAAAAAAAGAGGGTCTAGGTCTTGCACGGGGGTCCACGGCGCAGTGGAAAAGGCAGCCATATTAGCAGTCCTGAGGTGCAATTTCCTGCGCTCTGAAGATTGACATCTGGCTACTATGTGCGGTTAATTGAACAAACTATAAATTAATGGGCGAGTCGGCCGATATTGCGCTGTCACACACAGTTGGCATTGTCGGGACCCTAAATATAGGCATTATGGGCCCCAGTCCTGCCCATAAACATGCTTTAACTTCAGCCTTCGGTCAGACCTCCAAACTGTCAGGCGTCTGGCTGATTGATTTACTTGGCACTTCTGGCCTGACATAAATATAATGCCGAAAGCCCAGGAGAGGAAAATACGGCAATGTTTATTTTCTGTTTGTTTACAAGGATTGGATTGTGCCACGATGAAATGTTTTGAAATTTAACTGCAGCCTGGGTACAATAAATCACTTAGTATAATTGCCCCCCGTTACATGCATCATTGGAAAAGTTAAACCATTAAACGACAAACCTTGTTAAGATTTTTCTGAGGGATGCCGTGTGCTGTCTACCCCACCCCGGCCCCGCTCCGGCTGCAGTACAGTGCTCCCTGTTTGGTCTCAGACAACATTCGGCTTTTTCATGATTGCACTGAGCGCTTTTTTTTTTTTCACTTCTTTCAAGGTAAGAAACACCTGTTCTACTGTTGCTCAAGGACTGAATATGCTATTGATTAATCCAAGGGCAATGAGTGCAGAGATTTTTAACAGATCTGTACTTGATGCACTAAAACCTGATAACCTCACTCAGGTGGTCACAAAAATAGTTTGGTAACACGCAAAATGCCTGGACGACAACAATTATTGTTTTATTTTCCGTGACACAGCAAAGTTATTTTTCGAAATATTACATAATAAATGTAATTCATTAACTCATTAGCGGTCACGAACAATGTCATTAGATGTTTAAAGTAGAATTATGAGTCCTTATGGCAGCTGTCATGGAAAAGTTTATTCTAGTATTCCTACTTGGAGGCGATTATTACAGGAGCCCCTAAAGCAAAGTGCCAAACACTTCAGCTCACTTCGGCTCTGTCTGTTTATCGTCAGCTTCATTCTAAACAGCTTGTCCAATTACAGAGCATCTGCTTTTGGTCACCAAAGCTAAACAGGAGCGTGTGACGCAAGAAAAACCTTTTGATGATACAGTACAACCGCATCGAATGCACTTCTATTGCTTGGGGAAGATGTAAAGATAAACAAAACACACAAAAGTAATTAAGATAATAAAGAACTATCACATTTCTAAATTGTAACCTTTCAGGCAGAAACACACAATTATAACGACTATAAAAGATTGTAGTTATTGTAAAAATTAAATATTTTATCACAAGTTTTAAAAAAAGTACATATACTGCGGCATTTTGGTGAAAACGACCACGCCAAATCATAAAGATTTCATAAAGGACCAGATTAATTAATTCATTCACTTCAGTCAAAATGCATTGTGCATTTCAAGGATGCTTTAGTGGCTCTTTAATAAGGAAACACTTTAGACATGAGAAACCATTTAGACACACTGAGGGAATTGACTGTTTAACGCTTGTCGCTGTTAAATATGCATACTCACAGTGAGGGCTCTCCTTCCCTCCTGCTTTGAGCAGCAGTTTGGCTATGGGGACGTTGTTGGTCATGATGGAGATGTCTAGAGGCGTCAGGCCTTCGCTGTTGGGGGTGTTGAGGTCCAGTTCATCAGCTGTGTACTGGAACAGCAGGATCTGCACGGCATCCAGGTCCTGCTGTTCAACAGCCTCGAACAGAGCCTCACTGCTCTGAATGTTCTGTAAGGAGAAGAAACGATTGCAGGTAAGCAACGGCACTCAGGATACTCTAAGTATCATTTAGCAGACACAATAACTTGCAGAACAGGAACACTACCCCTAGTGCTTCCTTTTGGCTAAACTGACTCTTATGACTGGTTTTGTGATCCGCAATCACATATGAAATATCATTAGAGATCAGTAATATTTCATTATCAAATAAATTTATCATTTCATGCAAGGACACGTTACTTGTTTTGAAGTCTTTTGAAAAATGCTGTTCTTTTGGGCATTCTATTAATCAAATAATGCCAAAAATATATAATATAATATCACAGTTTCCACTGTAGTCTTCAACACTGATAATAATTAAAAAAAAAAAAAGCATCTTTCTTAAGCACCAAGACAACGTGTTGCTGCCAATCATATGACATTGGAATAGCAGCGTATATATTTATTTTGAGCAAAAAAATAAATCAAAAATTATCTATATTGATTAATTATTGACTGAAATTCTCCCCTGTCTATCATTAGTTAAGTAAAGACTTATGCAGTCTGTTTACCCTGTGTAAATGATAAATGATCATTTTTTCACAATGCACAAAAATGTTTATGGTCCAAAAGTCAAGCTGTTAATGGCTTCCTTATACATGTTACTGCATAATTTAATCACAGAAAGTACTCTCAATTAAAAAGCATTCACAGATTGTCACCAACAATCAGCACAGACAACATAAAAGAGCACAGATTGCCCATGGATGATTACTCATGGGTTTGATCTATAAAACCTTACAATTACCAGCACAGATGCATGGTAACCAGGCATGCACCAGAAGGTAGGCACAGCTATGACTAGGTCCCCAATCAACGAATGCACTAATTATTAAAATTTAAAATGCAAATTCATATATCTAAGTTTCACCTCTTTAATTGTGAGTTCAATCCATGTATGAAAACATACATTTATTGCGAAGGTGAAGGATGTATTCGGGCACTTGAGTTAACAAGATGATTGCTAGATCTAGCTCTATATTATCAGTGACATTTGAGTTTTGAGAGCATGGGAAGGCACTGACGGTCTCATGAGCACCCGAAATGTCATTTCAGTTTAAAACATGTCATGTGTAAGGTCAAGTGAGCGTTAACGTCAACTGATTCTACAGAATATAAATGTAAACGTCGACTAACATCAGCTTTTTATTATAAAAAAAATTGTGATTTAATGATACCCATTTTTTTACTCACAGATACTTTGCGGATACGGTCGGATCGGCCAAAAAAGTAGGCATCTTCAAAGGAGGAGTGGCTCCCTTTGAGCTTCTCTGAGAGGTTTCGGTAGAGGCGCTTGGCAGCGCTGGGGGAGGCGGGTCCTGCCCCCTTCTTACTCTGCATCAGCTGCAGGTTCTGCATCTGTTGGGTCATGCTAACGGAGAAGTTCCTGTGGAGTCAAGAAAGGAAGGAGAACAGACAAAACACATTTAGGTGTGATGCCTGTTACATCAGGGTCTGCACGCGAAATAAATTTGCAGCATGTGTTCCGGTATGTAATTTATGACTAATATCTGAATCAGCAGTGTCTTGGTGACAGATGGCCACTGGATAGTCATTAATGCTTCAGCTCAAGCAAAAAGCTACCTGCAAAATAAATGAACTCTGATGCACAGGTATTTTATTTGAAATGCAAATATGTTACATCTAAAGAAATCTTTTTGATATCACACACTATTGTCTGAATTTTTATTTTTTTAAAGACATTAATATTTTTATTCTGCAATAATGCATAAAATGTATTAAAAGTAAAAACATTTACAGTGTAACAAAAGATTAATATTATTATTTTTTTAAATCCTGGAAAAAATAAATTACATTATCTACAAAAATACTATTTGTGAAAAGAAACAAATACTTTTATTCAGCAATAATGCATTAAATGAATTAAAAGTGAAGACATTTACAATGTTACCAAAAATGTATATTATTTTTAAAAGATCATGAACAAAATAACTACATGCTTTAAATGACAATATAAGGCAGCACTCCTATTTAAACAGCAAATCAGCTCATCATGTTTTAGTTCAGCTTTGCACTCACAGGAATAAATTACACTTTACAATATATATTAAAATAGAAAACAGATATTTTAAATTGTAACAATATTGTTGCAATTTTTTCTGTATTTTTGATCAAATAAATACATTTTAAAAAGTTGTAATGGTTATAGGAAATTGCATTAGTATGAACTGCATTCCTTAAAAAGAATTTAGTAAAAAAACCTTTTTAAAGACAGATTAATTTCATGGCTTTACTAGTCAACGTCAAAACTGATATCGCTCAACAAACCGTAACAGACAATTTTATTAACAATGGCAGCCAGACAGTGACTCTCACTGTAGGTCAACATAGTCTGGTTGTCAGGAATCCCTCAATGTTATAATGAAATCCTCCAAGAAATCAATTAATTCTGAGCTAAGAATAACAGTAAACCCAGACAGTGAATTTATAGTAGCTCTTGAGGGAATCCTATAAATATTTTTTTTTTTTGCTGCATCCTAAAAATGTGTATATTTGTAAATGAACATTTTGAAGACATAGTAAATTATCTGCAGTTTATGTAACCAAAGATGAGTAGCACCTCTATATCAACCATCAATCTTTTCATGATGTGTCAAAACAATTAATATAAATGCATAAAAAAAGACAAGATCTGCTCCAATTGGCAAAACATCTGGCATGAGTGCACACCGTCTGAACAGAGCAAAAATTAAATATGAGAACTAAAAGCCATCATTTGTCCTTTAAACACCTTTATTCCAAAAAAACCCAAAAAACTTCGCAATGACATCAAATTTGCCTTTAATTGACATTCTCCTTAAAAGCTCTGGAACCGTAGGGGATCTACGTGGTATTTCTCATCCCAGCGGTCTATAATCCTGTCAGACATGACATTAACGCAGTGTCCTGTTTTTTTTTTTCCTTGTGCGCAGATTTGAGTGTGCAAACACCCACTCAGAGCACTAATAATAATGCACTCTGCAGTGCCAGAGTGAAGCCTCTGACACCAGTGAGTAATCGAGTGAACGAAGCGAGAGGTCGAATCGGAGCGGTGTTCTAAGGTTATGCATTAAATCCAATTAAGCCAATCAAAAAAGGAAAAGACAGCTGCCAGGATGAATGAGTAGCACCTGTGGGACACAGCAGGGGGTGATGGGTAATTTTAGCAACACATTGTACTGGCGGAAAAGTACACTTCAAGTGAGTGACTGCAGATGGACGAGAGCAAAAGAGAAGCTTAACTCACCTGTCCAAGCTCTGAGAGCTTCCCGGAGAGCTAGAGAGAAGGAAGAGGGGTCTGAAATCCTTAATCAGCGCAGCATCGCTCTGCCTCTGGTTGAGTCTCTGAGCCAGTCGGGAGATCCTACTCTCAGATCTGATGAGAGAAAGTCCGGTAAGATGTGGGACAGTGTTCGATTCAGGGCACTGGAAGAGGGAAAGGGTCAAAACAGACGCCCCTGCTCAGGAGTCGCCCGGAGTACCAGGTGTTCACCGGAGCTCTCCTCTTCACGCGCATCTCGCCGCGGTGTTGACTGGCTAATGTGCGGTGAGAGGAGAGAAGAGAGGAGATGGAGGGGGGGGAGAGAGAGAAAGAGAGAGGGAGGGGGAGAGAGGGGCATTCTGCAGGCGCTAGGATGAGCGACGCAGACAACAAAAGCACACAGGCGTTTAAGGAGAGATTCCACTGAGCATGCCCAGAGCACGCTGTGCAAGCGATGTCGAGGGGGGTGGGGGGTTTTGGACCTGTTGTTCTTTTCTCATAATCATTCCAGTTGTCTCATTCTCTGTCTTATCTGCAGAAACAGGCATCTAATCCCCAACACAACAAGAATCTGGCATCCTGACTGTCATGAGTGGACCTGAGCTGGATCCACAGGTGATTCGCCTCCCATGCTTCAAACCCTAGTGAGCTGTCCAGCTACATGGTATTTTAAGACATCACAGGAGGGCTGTTCCAAAAAGGTAGGCAGCGTAATTATTAAGATTATGTTTCCCCCCCTCTGGGTGCATTTTCTACTAAGGAGCTCAACCAGCCACCACTGAGAGTTTATCAGATTCTTGGAAAACAGAGGAATCCATAGGTCATAGCCTCCGGCCACAAACAAACCCTGCTGACCTGACTACTTAGATGTTTACAGATATTATTAAAAGAGAGTTACAGACATAATAAAAAATAAACATTCTGATTATTTTGATCTATTTTTATATGCATACATAGTCACAACTATAAATACACTTTTACTCCTAATTTTTTTTTTTTAATTATCAATAAAAGAAAAGAATATACTTCAACATTAAAAACAGTTTCTACTGAATCAAATGTAAATATTCTAGTAAATATTTTATTATTTTATAAATTCTAAAAAAATAATACTTTGCACAAGTTATATAATATTTATTTAATTGTATAAATATAAAATAAAATACATGTAT
>JAUMHP010000062.1:12560098-12570508 GCA_032361065.1 Enteromius trimaculatus | reverse complement strand
TCGCGCCTTTACAAATCTTTTCTTGCGCTTGCAAATTTAATGTACGCTTGCAATCTTATGTACACTTGCACAACACACATGCAAATATTTTAGGCATTAATTTATTTCCATATAAACCCCTCAACCGTCGAATACGACGTCCATCGCGATGTTTCACATTAGACATCGTACGATGCCAAATTGGTCGACATCGCCCAACCCTACTGTCTAACCAACAGGAAAACTCCAGGACTAACAAAACTAACATTTTAATCAAAAGTAATTAGTATCATAGTCCATCTCATATGTGCAATGTTTGTCACCGCATTAGGGTTAGGGTTAATCTCATCTTGGAATAATCTCAAAACAGATTTAAATCTATAATAAATATGAAGAAAAAACAATCTGGTGGAATTTGACGTTTTGAATGTTTTTCTGAGACCTCTCTGTGGTTGTCATGAGTGACGAAATGTGACAATGGCAATGCTCTCTCCAGCATACAGCTCTCAGCACCGTTTTTATCCCAGTTAAATAAAAAATATATAATTAAATAAAATCCACTGACATATGATTCACTCTTGGTTTATTAAAGCAAAAACTTATGACAGGGTGTATTACCACCTCAAACTTTTCGTATTTTACTTTTTTTATGTTTTGGACTGTTTTCATTTGTGAGCTTGAACTTCTCTCTTCTCTCTGTCTTGAGGGGTTGCAATAATCCATAATTTATTGCTTTACGAGACATAATTGATGGACTGTTCTGATTATTTGTGGATTATTGTGATGAACAGCTAGAACTGTTTGGACTTTTAGACATTCTGGCGGCACCCATTCACTGCAGAGGATCCACTGGTGAACAAGTGATGTAACGCTAAATTTCTCCAAACTTGTTTCAATGAGTGAATCTTCTGCAAACTTTCATTTATTGGGTGAACTATTCCTTTAATGTGTGCCCAGACAAAATCTTAACCATTGTGATTACCAAACTCGAGCCTATAGAGACCATTTGTAAAAACAATCCCGAAACAAATTACACAGATTGGAGCGCACACAGATGATAGCAGTGGTAGGCCTATATTATTTTGCCAGCACTTGTTTAATGACATCTCCTGAGATCTAAATGAACTCGTTAAGTAGGAGACGCAAGCCAAACTAACCACACAAAAAAAATAATCACAATCAATTTTCTTTTCAAGAACCGACCAATTACTGGATGTCTGTTTTACAACTCACAAACAAGCAGAAAATCTCAGCCTATTATTCAATTCAAAGATTCTTAAAGTAAATCAGCACAATTTTAAAAAGTTACGTAATCTGACATTGAAACACACAAAGAATCCAACTTCATTCATTCATTGCTATGGAAACGATGGTGACTGTAGCAGAAAGAAACCTGAACTGATGGGTGCAGCGTCTGTGTGTGTGTCATGTGTCCAACTGAACCATATCAAGTTCCTTCATGGTCCCTGATGACAGATTCCTGCGGTGCTCTGGCTAGCGCAGATAGACATTATTTTCGCATTATGAGCTCGCATCTACTCATACCATCTGCTTTGATGCCTTCACGGCATTTCCACACACCATATTGCTATTCGACATTGTTGATGTGCAGTAGGATCCGGTACCTCGCAATATTACGGATTTAAGTGCGTTATAAACTGCATGTTTTCCTTCCTGAGAGTTGCGTCACAACAAACAGATTTTTTTCACTAGAGCGACTACAGCAGAGTACTGTTTCCAGTATCAAGCAACTTTTGCCATAAAATAGGGATGTTTTGCACAAGAACGCAGCCTTGCTGGTTTTAATATTTTATTACAAATAGCCCACCTGGCCTTTTTGCACTCAATAGCGCCCCCTATAGCATTTAAACTAACATTAAGTCAGATTCATTATAGTGAATCAGTTCAATCAAACGATTTGTGTATATAATGTATATAAATATAAACATAATTTTAAACGTTTTTTTTTTAAGATTTAAAATAATTAAAAAATTACATTTGAATTAAAAAAACCTTATAATATAATAAATAAAAAGATTACAATTATAAAAAATAAAAATTCACCTTTCCATGTGACATATGTTACATCTTTGCGGTGCGAAATATTAAATAAAATCCTTGATTGTTGCTATCACCTTGATTACATGAATTACGTTGCTTCTAGTTTTATTAGATACATTTATCTATTTGAGGTGAAGGTTTTCAATTTTTAACAAGCCTCACATCCCCAGGGGGACCCTATTTCTGATAGACGCCTCATGATCAAAATTATGTTTTTCCATTTTATATATGAATATGTCATCAGTAAACAACTCCAGCTCGTGTTGAAGCATGCGTGCTATCTTTCCCTTCACATCTACAAAACATTAACGAGTTTTAAACAAGGTAAAGTTTGATGCAATCCACCCATAATCTATAATCCATAACCATCCATTCTGAGAAGCTAGAAATGCACAGATCTCATTGTTATTCATGGCCGTGATCATCTGTGTCCGGCACATAAGAGCCCTCACAAATGCTTCTTTATCTATCCCCTCTTAACATATACACATATATATATATACACAAAGACAGCTTTCTCAGAACTGCACAGAAGCTGCTTCTTTACTATAGCAAATGTATGCAGATGGAATTCATGTTCTGCAAAAGTCCCTAATGTAAGGTTACAAGGCAGTGTGTCCTCAAAGCACTGACTCACTGGTGTAGGATGACAGATGAGTGTTCACTGAATAGAAAGCCATGATCAAACTCCAGGATGAATTCTGGGCAAGCGTACCTCTTTTTTGAACGGTTACACAACTCAACGTCTATGAAGAACCTCACGGCAAAATCGCAGCAGCAGTGAACCTGTCAAAACACTGTATGCGCTACATCAATATCCGCCTACAAAGGTGGATGTGCTAAGAGATGTCCTCAAACACAAGAATATGTGCAAGTAAATAAACAATACACTTGCAAGAAACAAGCAACGAAGGGCACATTTATTACCGGGACCAATATGGAATTTCCTCTATTTGACAGCGATATGAAGCATCTCTACCACTCACATTAATGTTCCTGAGTTTCTTCTTGCCCCTTTCTATTCGGCTGAGGAGTCTGTGATGTTCTCTAGGTGTTTGCTGGAGAAGGCGGTCATCAACAGATATGGTCTTCCTAAGGGGCACTCTATCCCTCCAAGGCTCTGGGACACGACTCTCCGAATCCACACTCCGAGGGAAGCGCTTGACTTCCAACAGTGACGACGTCTCCCCTCGGTCATGGTCACGGAGTACTGACCCTGAAAGAGAGAAACAGACACCTCAGGTGATAACTGACACCAGAAGAGAAAGAAAACACCGGAGAACGAGGATAGGACCAAAACCTCGACTCACAAGAACACAGGATTTTAAAAAAAAAAAAGTATACATACACTTACAAAAATATATTTAGGTCTAAATTTAGAACGCATGCTTTAGAATTGCACACCATCTATTTGGTTTTAGTGTGAAATACAAGTTTTCTGTTTAAATTAATATCGATTTTGTTTTTCTGAGCCAAAAATAAACATCACACATTTTCCCCTGATTTACTAAATTTACCCACTTAAATGTCAATCATTGTAACAATCTTGTAACAATCATATTCCCAACAAAAATCTATTTATGTCACATTGAAAGATTAATTATTTTCACCCCAAATACTAATTAGTTGTAATTTTAAATTAAATTTTTATTTGCCATTCTCCTAGGTTTTACCCATTTGTCAGTAAGATTTTTTTTTAATTTTATATGATTCCTTATTCTTTTATATATATGTACAAGTCAGAATAAGTATGTTGTTTGAATTTTTACAAAAATATTTTGTTACACTGAATGACAATGTTACATTATTTAAAATAAAAATTGCAATTCGCCCCTGGCTTGCTTAGTTGATTATCGTCGTCTTGACTACAGAGACCGTCTCTGCATTTGATAAATAAATATTTTTATTCTCGTCATTATACATTACCATCACTCTGCTCTCCTACTTGATAATGTTCAGTGCTTTGCTACAATCTGTATTATTAAAAGCGCTATATATAAAAAAAAAAAAAAAAGACTTGTTTCATTTTTTAAAGGTTTTTATTACTTCCTGTACTTTTTTACATGTATAAATGAATTATGTAAAACATAATTGAAATATTGGTAATAGCACAAACCATCTGTTCTGAAGTATACAAAATAATGAAGTTTATATGTTTATCATTAAACCCCATTATTTTTAATCTCACACATTTCAGCTATTTTAACTGTTTTGTGTAAGCATTACTGACAAATATGAATGCCATTAAGTTTAGTTTATTAAAACTATATCCAAATGGATATCAATTTAATATTCCATTCAAATGCATAAATCAACATTTCTTGAGTATAGAAAGCAGCAGGACTGAGGAAGAATTTTGCTATAAATGAGAAATAAGGAAAAAACTGAATAGAATGTTTTAAAAAAGCCCATCCTCTCACTTCCTCTCAATTCTCATTTAAACTGCTCTGATTAAACATCTTCCCACTGCTTCTGGTGAGTCATGTCTGTAACAATTTCACCGTTATGAACATGGTATAAAAAACATTATTGACCAACTATTGTACCACATAAAAGTCAGTTGAATGGCTTAAAAATTTACTTTCACCTCAAGTAACATTAAAAGTAAGATCTAATAGAGCAGTTCTTGTAAACTGGTTTATAATGTAAACACACACATGCACCTTATGTTTCTAGGTTTGTATGCGGGTGTTTGGTTTCTCTGTACTATCAGCTGGTGAGCAGCAGTTCTTGCTCTTTATCAATTGAGCAACACATAGCATGGTTTCGTCTCCTCCACTTACAATTAAAACTGCATGAAGACCTTTTATTGTCTCCCCTCAGAGACTGTTGTGAAGCAAACATCCTCTGAAGTAGACGTCAAATAAACATTTATGAATTCGCTTTTATAGCTACAATCCTCTATGTGTTGCATCTGTAATGAATTTTAAAGGTGTCCTGAAAATCCCCAAAATCTTACACAATTTGATAACCAAGCTCAAATATATTATGCTAATTAGTGAAAACAATCAACAAAGCACCATAAATGCAGTGAATAAAGATAGTAACCATGGTATATTTCAGCAGCACTTAGAAATAGAGATACTGATTTTAAAGTAACACCCTAAAAAAACAACAAACACTGTACCACAGTACAATAATTGTATCAGACAGTATATATATACAGTATATATATATATATATATATATATCTGCCTGTGTGTGTGCAGCAGAAATGTAAAAATAAATAAATAAATAACCTCTAACATTACAGATACTTTTAGTATAAAGATACATTTTCTTATGTTATCTATGTTATCTACATTTTTGCTGTCACACCATAGGGCATAGTCCGATTTTTATTTGTCAACTATTCATATTTATTATTATTATTCATAACAATAATCTTGACATTTTAAAAACTTGAAATTATTTAAACCCATTTTAATAACTTCAATATAAAAATATGGTGCTCATCTAAACCGCCAGCCAGGAAAATGACAACATTTCTTTTATTCCCTTTTTTTTGGTGAAACTCCAGAGGGCCAAAAGGAGGAAACATCCATATACTGTGATATTAAAATATTATATTCATGTACCACTGTATTTAGCATGGCACTCCAAGATACTGCAAGCAATACCACACAGTAAAAAAAATCAGTAAAATTTACAGAAAAAAAAGGGCAGCTGTGGTTGCCAGAATAAAACCGTGAAAAATACGGTAACAATATTTTTATATTTTTTATGTTAAATTTACAGTTAAATACCGTAAGTGATATGATGTTAATATACCAACCTATCTAAGTAGTGAAATCTATTTTGTACCTTAGAAATACACTGATAACTACGAAATGCAGGAGGTGATCACAAGTAGCTTATATATAAAAGGTGCTCAGTCTCATTCACACAAGCACTAAACACCATCATGGTAAGAATTATTAAACTGAAATTTGCAATAAACATTCATTTAACAACATTACATGTAACATACAACCCTTATAAAAATAACCGATACAAAAAAACTAAGAAGAAACAGTTATTTGCAAGGAAAAACATCAAATTCAAACTGCAATGCAGGGAATTCTGGGAAAGGACACACACACACACAGACAGTGGGGGCAGTGGGCAGCCATTGTACCCAGGGAGTAGTTGGGAGAATGGTGAACGGGAACGGTGCCTTGCTCAAGGGTCTCACCTGTCGTGGTATTGAAGGTGGAGGTTATTCACTAACCCCACCTACAATCTCTGCCTGACCTGGGACTCGAACCCACAACCGTTGGGTTAGAAGTCCAACTCCCTATCCCTATTAGGCCACGACTGCCCTTTGTTTACGATTGTCAGTTTATGGTATTTCCCTGTAAATTTTACAGGAATTTACCATTAACCATTTAACGGGTTTTTTACCGTAGCATTTTCATAGTTTTCTACCGTTAAAATCACAGTCATTTTTGGTAGTTTAAAGGAGTCTATTTTTCCTATCTTCAGTGTGTTTTGTAGCTGTTTGTGCATGTACAAGATCTGCAAAGTTACAAAGCTAAAAGTCTCCCTCAAAAGGATTTATTCTACCTAAAAGAGAAGGCTGATACAGACCGGGCTAAAACGCCTCATTCAAACACATATCTACGTCATGTTGAGGTAACATAACATCTGCATAAAGCAGCCAAAATGGTTATGCAAAGAAAGAAGGCATGGTTTCAATAACGCAGTTCTGTTGATGCAGCCTTCATTTGGCTTTCTGAAAGTGGATGCCGTAAGGAATCATTAAGATTACTTAATAATCGTTACATTTCCGTGCATGCTTGTGGTGTTCGGCCAATTACAATGCAAGTCAGCTGGCCAATCAGAACAGACTGTGCTTGTCGGAAGGACGGCATTTGTAGAAAACCATGCGCTTCAGAGAGGGGGGACATAGAGGAATCTTTGAAAAATAATGTGTTTTTTGAACATTAAGGCATGTCAACATATTCTGTTACACCAAATAATAATCTTAAAAACAGCATGATATGACCCCTTTCATTTTAACTGCCAAGAACAATTGAACTAACCACTAACATAATCATTAGACTTATATGTTCCATTGACAAATCCACAAAAATAATCCAATGAAAACCTCAGCATATTATGCCACTCAACAACTCTCATTAGTTACCCAGGTGTCAATCCAAGTGCTACAGCCTAACATTATGTAATCTCACTTGTCAAACACATATAACTTTGTTAGCGCATTGCTATGGAGATGATGGTGACTGTAGCAGAAAGAAACCTGAACTGATGGGTGCAGCGTCTGTGTTTGTGTCATGTGTCCAACTGAACCATATCAAGTTCCTTCACTGGTCCCTACCGACAGATTCCTGCGGTGCTCTGGCTAGTACAGCTAGACATTATTTTCACATTATGAGCTCCCATCTACTCATACCATCTGCTTTGATGCCTTCACTGCATTTCCACACACCATATTGCTATCAGACATGCAAGCGACATTATTAAATCAATACATTATATAACCTGATCCTGATTGTTGCATTTACATCTGTTAGTATTTGACTCTTTATGCCGAATCTTTAGCTATATCTTTGTACTGACGAGTCACTAACACAGTATGAGGTTTATAAGATTGCATCAAGACTCAGAAACAAGCAGGTCTGTTGTAATGTGAAGCAGTTATATCACATCACCTGTGGTGACACTATTTGTAAACCCTCCTACAGCTTGAGTAAGCGCACTTACAAATCAAGTCTGCAAAGCATTTTTTTCTTTGCAAAACAACCCCACTTTAAAGTCAAATAAGCGATCAAAACCCACATTATGGGATTGATCCAATTTGTCCAATTACCCATTTTGTCTGGAAACCACCCATGGATGGACACAAGGATGTCGGCGTGTTGATGAAGCGCTGCGGCTGTCTTTCAAGCGCGGTCGAGAGTAAAGCATTTGATAAGTGTAATTTAACACCGAGTTCAACTAAATTAAAGACGTGAGAAGAATCTTAAGACCTTTAAACAAACCACAGCTGGTGCTAATGATCCCAGTTTCCATGGCAACCATTTGAGTTCTATCTTCGTCATCCTCAAAAGCAAAGGGTAAGAGGTGCTGGCTCTAGGGTCACTGGTCTGTTCATTCATCGGGAAGGCCATACTTCTTGCCAAAAGACACACAGCATGTCATCAAGGGCCATTAAAGGATGACAACATATCTTTATTAACTATTCTTGGAAAGTTTTGCAACATATTTACTGATAATATATAGGCTAGAACCAAGAATCATGATCTGCTGGGACTTAGCATGAAACTGTACAGAAGTACACTATAGATAATCAATAAATAGCTAAATAATAGCTGTTTGCCATTTTTTTGCAATTATTTACTAGCAATAAAAAAAATACAAAAAAAAAAGTAAAAACTACTAGTAATTTGACTACACCAATTTTAGTAAAGTATGCATGTTAATAAAAATACAATTTATTTGAAATTAAGTATTTCATTATTAATTAATTATTACAAATAATTACTATTATTATTATTGAAAACATTCACTTTTATTTTTATTTATATTCATTTTTATTAATTTATTATTCTTGTTCAAATTAAATAAGCATATTTAAATAAAAAAGGTGCAAAAAAGGTGTTTATTATTTTTTCTTTTTTTAATGTAACGATGCATCAACAGCCTAACACAGTAACATCTGCTCAACCAATGGCATGTTTGGTGGCTGAATTTTCTTTATGACTGACCAATGACAGATAGCCAGCATGTGCCTCATTGCAGCTTTAACATTTGTGGTCTAAAGTACATAAAACATGTTTAATGCATTAGCAATTAGCAAAAGTATCCACACATATTTATCATCGGCACCTGTACAAATCATTTGACATTAAACACAAAGTGGCTTCAATTCCATTTAATGCTGAAACACGGCTGTTTGGTTAATTACCAGCTTCGGTTTGAATGGCAACTGACATTTTAATGGGGAAAAGAGCAAAGGCTTTGGTACAAAATGGCAGAGCATCTACTGCCCTAAAGCACGTCCTGCTCAGAAATGACAGAATTTACATTAAAGAGGTTAATTAAGGTTGAAAAACACAAATAATTCTTTGCTTCTTAATCATCCCTTCAAGAGAACCAACAGGGGTTCTATTTATTTCTGTGCCTAAGATCAAATGCAATAGTGACCTCTACTGGATGACTGGGGCAGCGGATGAATTAAATCACCAAGGCTTTATTTATTTAATTAAAAATACAGACCTATTATGAAATATTATTATAATTTAAGGTAACACATGTTATATTTTAATAAACTGCAACTTATTCCTGTGATGGCAAAGATGAACATTCAGCGGCTATTACTCTAGTCTTCACATGATCCCTCCAAAAAAATATTTTAATTAATTCTATATGGTGTTCAAGAACAAAACATTTCTTAATTAATAATTATCAATGTTGAAAAACGTTGTGCTGCTTAATGTTTTTGTGGATACTGTGGCAGGATACTTCGAGGACTAAAGTTTAAAAAACATTTATAAAATGCTAAAACAGAAGTATTCATTTCTTTAATAAAATAATCAATTAATATTCCATATTAATGAAAAATCTCACTGATCCGCAAACATTTGAAAAGCATGAACTTACAGAAATAGATTTGTTTTTATGTAACTTATTTTACACCAAGGTAAATTTGCTATGTAATTGAATAAAACAAGAAACGTACATTCTTATAAGATATTCAGAGATTTTTTCATACCAATAACGACAAATAATAACAACAAAAAATTTACTTAAAAAAGAACTTTATGAATGGATAGTGAATGACTAAACTGCTTTCACCCAGAAAACCCTTTCAGCTATAATTTCCGGCTTGTGCCATTTAGCGATTCCCTGTACTCAGGGGTTATCTAACACTGATTGTATCATTTAGTACATTAAGGCTGAATCTCACGTCCCCCAGGTAAAAAACAAAGAAACCAGTAGCTGAAAACAATCCTCCCGCAGCACTCATTCTATTACACACGATGGTGTCATTAAAGGAAGATAACACCCAGCACCCATTGGAGCTCTTTGGATAAAATATTGATTCTGATGCCACTGCTGACATCAGTATGTGTACTAAACACTTCTGTGGAAACAATCCCAGAATCCCTGGAGGGGCATCAACACCACTTTCCTTTTAATGTCTTTTACTTTTAGCCCAAAGGTGAATTTAGGTATGGAAAACAGTTACTAGAACAAAGCAAAGAATGACAAAACACTATCGATGTTTACCATCATGCTTACAATGGCATGGGATGGTATGGGTAGGGCTGATGTTTTGCAAATATTTGAATCTTTGAAAAGAAACAAAGCTTTGTGTGCTACTGTAAGTACACTGCACACTGATATTTGATCATATATATATAT
>JAUMHP010000062.1:12534477-12555796 GCA_032361065.1 Enteromius trimaculatus | reverse complement strand
CTGTTCTGTTCAGCGAGCGGCTGAGAGGAGCAGGGCTTTCAGTTAAAATAGATATTATGTTGCTTCTAACTCGATTTCACATGCAAATATAGCCAAAATCACAGCATAGCCAAAGTTTACAGATAGATGGCTAATGTGAGTGCCATTGATATGTTCAGTGTTCATGTAAACTGTTTGATAAACACTTCTGGCACCTTTTTTTGAGTCTCTTAATCAGTTTTTTATGTAAATGATTAAATAAATACTGTATCGTGCCATTCATACCGAGGTATTACCGTACCGTGAAATTTTGATACCGTTACATCCCTAGTATATACTATGTACTGTGGCAAGTGTAAGAGTAGCAGCCTCATACACTCTTAGCTAACCAGAAAATTATGTCATTATTTACTCACGCTCGACTCATTCCGAACCCAAAGACTGTGTTCTTTCTAAGGAGAAAAGTGTGAACATGCTACCTAAAATTTCCTTTTATGTTCTGTGGAAGAAATAAAGTTGGGTTTGGAATGACATGAGGGTGAGTAACTCTTTAACAATCTTCCAAGGGCCCAGTAACACCAACCACTGTTTACATACCAGTCATACGCTCTTCCAGAGATAGACAGAGCTGTTTATGACATTAACAAAAGTCGTTTCCTGCCATTCCATACCACCCCTAAACATAGTGATAATGCTCTTTTGAAGGGTAGGTGGGGTTGAAGGGTGACTACATAAATATCACTGCCTCTTCTTCATCTCTTCATACCCAAAAATTATGTTTTCCTTGACAAGTCAGTGTAAAATGAATTGCCTATTATACCATCCAAAGGTTCACCACTACTATTGCGATGACAGTGCTAATGAACATCGCCTGCGGGGCAGTGCAACAAATAAACCTGCAATTAAGAGTCATTTTCACATACAACAAGAGCACTAATGACAGTGCCACATCTGACGATTGACAGCATAACAGCATCAACTCCAGCAATGGATGAAGTTGGTTAAAATGCTACATGAAACAAACACAATGATATGATATTCTCATTATTTTAGAAATTTGCTTTGACCCTCATGTTAATATTTCATTTTTCATTTTTTTCCCAAAATGCTAGTTTATGTTATTACATTGGACTAAAAATTACTGACTTTACTTTCCAAAAAAATTTAAATAATGTAAATAATATATATATATATTTTTTTTTTTTTACCCAACTTTTTATGCATTTTTATCTATTTTTAAAAATGGCAGACTAAATTTCTACATAATTGCCAAATATTGTCAATCTTTTTATCAACTTGTTTTGTTTTAATTAGCACAGGTTTTGTATTTATTTTTTCATTCTGATCAATAATAAACATCATTGATCTCATGGTTATGCAACTCAATTCTTCGACTGAACATTGCCAAAAATAATGCTTAATTTTTTATCATTTATATAATTAATATAATAACATAATTAAAAAAATATCACTCATAAACAAATTGGTAATATTATAGCACAGTGAGAGATTTACAAGCAATTTTTAAAAGCACGTTTTTGATCAGGATGCTTTGACCAAATTAGGCAAAGCGTATTCAGCAAAACACAGGTTAATTATTGAGTCTCATCTAATTTGTAATGTGCTTTGTAGTTAATATTGTAACATTTAGGCTAATTGTATAAAATAATACGAAACATCTAAAGATACTTTACGCAATTAGGAATTATCATTTCATATACCTACAGTATTTTACAGCATCAGCCATTTACTTTAGGTAATTGAAACAAACACAGTGAGAGTATCATTCCCGGCACAAGCAATTAGCCAGATTACTCGAGTCATTAATTTTGCAGAGAACCTTCGCCCTTGAATTTCACAAATATGTATGTCAAACTGTGCAAATTGCTTGATGAAATTGGATGTAACAGGCAATCAAGCAAATAAAAACAAACAGCAATGCTTGGCAAAACATAGCGAGACAAGAAATCAATCCATTCCAGAATCACAAGACCTACAAATTTGGACCCTCAGACTCAAACAGCAGACACTGGAATACAACTATTGAATTTGCTTGAAAAACGTTTAAAACCGCAGCATTGGCACAATCATGCATATTGAGAGCCAGACGAGTTTTGGAGAGGAGTTGGTATCGGAGACTATGATGAATGGGTGCAGTTTGTGATTGGCATACCTGATGCGTCCCAGTGCAGTCCTCCGGGGCTGGCTGCCAGGCGCCGGCGTTTCCTCACACTCACGCCACCCTGACAGGAGTCTCTGGTGGGCTTGGGCAAAGGAGTCGAGGTGGTCCGCAGGGGCGATGAGGATCTAGGGGAGGCTGAAGCTGGCAGGAGCGGGGAAGGTGACAATAGATGAGTTTTCCTCTCCTGGCACTGGCTCAGATGGATAGACTCGTTCTCCAGGGGCCTGTGGAACAAAAGAGATTTCATTTCTGCTGTCACTCCACTATAATTAGCTGTCATGGCGTGATGTTTTCATGATCACAATTGCGCTCCCCCGTACCGCACAGCGTGTCATACCAGCAGTGATAAACGCACGTTTTTTCTATAGCAATCAACGTTACAAAAATTATAGCGTGTGGAAATGTGTGGAAAATGTGTGAGAATAAAATGTGAGAGTACTTGAAGTCCTTATATTATATATGTCAAGCTGTACAGACAATATTATGTGTGAATTCAATGCTTAGTTTGAGTGCATTGTGTCCACAAAAAAAAAAAACTTCTAATTTTTTAGAGAATAAATTGGCAGCTGTGGTTGCCAGAATATTAGAAATGCAAAAATACTTACAGAACAACTTACAAATACTGTACATACATAAATAACCACAACCATTATAATAACACAATTCTTTAATAGTTTTTACACTGTAAGATGATAAGATGACTTGTTATTTCCTACAAAATGGAACATTTAATAGCATCTTACTGTAAAATCTATTCACTTTTCCCTTTATATAATTTTAGAACTTACAATATCCAATTAGCATATTTTACCATAACATTTTTACAATCTTTTATACTTACAATTAGTCATTTTTATAGTGTATACTTCAAGATTGATTTTACAAAAATTGAAGAAACTTTGCAGAAATACATTCATTTAAAACCATTAAAAAATGCTAGATAGACAAAACACTATTTTATATATATAAAAAAATCCATCCCCTTTTTACAGTACCTGGAATCACAAAGTGTATAGCTTTGGCTTTTCCATGATCCTCTTTCGCAGGATCCAGATTTTTTTCTTCTAAACAAAAACTCAACAATTCGTTCCATTCCAAACATGATGCCCTCACAGACTTCTTCTCTTCACGTATAACAACTTATTAAAGATTTTCCATGCCATTCTGTATGAGCAATGAGCAGCATATTAAACTTCAATGCACCTGCAAGATCTAACGCCACGGTTTTTGCCCAAGACTTCCTGTAGCTTAAGCCTTTTCATAGTCAAATCAACAACGTAATCGCTCTAGGATAAAAAGAAGGCCCCTACTTAAGAAAAAACGCACATACAAAACAGCAGCCCCACTGAGCGTTCAGCTCCCAGCATAAATATTAAATTGCACCTTCAGCTAAAGTGCGCCAGCCGCGCAACACAAAAGCCATATCAGTCTGTCAAGAGTCAAGTGTAGCGTATATCTGATGCTAGAGTTGGCTATACTGCTTTTGTGGGGCTTGATTAACTGTAGCGAGTTAGGAGAGGTTTCCAGTGAATGCTTTGTTTCCACTGAGAGATGTAATAACACCATCGCAGTATGAAACCCCGCTTTTTGTTTTTAATAAATGGCTCCGCTGCAGCTTATGAATGTATGCTGATTACATAAAGTTTGCAGGCGGCGTGTTTCTTTCTCTACCCCAGGCAGGATTAAAACGGTATTAACTGGTCTTAGTCATTGTATGCACTGCGTTTTTGTTCTTGCTTTGTAGCGTATGGTTTGGGGTGTTTTGATGATTCAGTTTTTGTTGAGAGTCCCACATAAAAGGTAGCTGAGAAGACATGATTGCTTTTGATTGGCTATTGAAACCCCAAGAGCCACACTGATTCTACATGTGGGAGGTCGGCTGGCACTATAAAAGTAATTCTCTCTTCTCCGCACTGCTCCTAATTTATTTCAATATGTATTCAAACGAAAATGTAAAAAAAATAAAATAATCAGAGGTTGTTAAATATGAATGAAATGTTTAATTTGAATGTCTGTCACATCTTTAATTTGTAAAAATTCCTACATAATCACGTTTTTAAAGATTATTTTTAATAAATTAAGCTTCAGCTTCTGTTGATTCAGACTGTTATGAATTTAATGTGTAAAAGGTGACATCATGTGGTCACTGCAAGAATTGCAGTCCAAGAAATGCACTCAGCTAAACATTATTTATGAATAACTGTAAATTAGATTAGTTACTGCACATCTACTAACAATTAAATAAACAAAATGCAAATATGAGCCATAATTATATCAATATGTGAGCGAAAAAAGATCCCTGGAACCTAAAAAATGTGTAGTTAGCTGCTTGTCAAATATACAGTTGAGTTACACATTACACACACACAAAAGTCGTGGAGTGATCTGAAGCTGTTTGACAATTAAAAAGATGTTTATAAGATAAAGCAAGACACTGCTTACCAAGCAAACAGCTTACACACAAACGTGAGATTCCTGTTTAAATGTGAAACTTGCCCTACTACTCCTACTACTAAGAAAAGCAATCAAACTGGTCTGTAACAAAGAAACCGGAACTATCCAGACCCATCCTTATAATTTTCTCACAAACGCATTACCTGGACTCTTTGTCTGTGTCTTCAGTGCCATTCTCATGCGATGGTGACGGCAAGGAGCAAACTGAATCCCGGCTCCTGGGTAACATAGTAGAGGGCATACACAGCCACGTCTCCAGATCAGAGAATTTGGAGTAGCTCAGCATTTCTAAAACACTGCAGTACAATACAATAAGACATATTTCAGCTTTGCCGTATTACACAGATTATCTATAAGTTACCGTGTGATTTATTCATATTGAGCTTACGGTACCTGTCCTCTCCCATTCCTGGTATTTCGTATTTGTGGCAACCACATGGTGTCTGTGATTCCTGTGGAGCCAGCAGGCAAGTTTTTTCAGTCTCATAAGACATCTTGAGCCATCTCTGAGAAAAGCAGAACAACCTGTAAGTGTACTGTATGCTGTTGATCACGTGAGGCTTTCTTCCACAGCCACAAATGAAGCCAATTTACACAGCCAATTATCCAAATAGCTAATGTTTTGGACCTGAGGTCACTTCTGGGCACAGGTACCTGCTGGTGGTGCCAAACAGAAGCTGGCAAATCAAGCCTGCACACATTATTAAAGCTCATATAGTATAGCTATATAACATCTGGCTAAGTAGCCTTTTAAGTTTTAATACAAACTGTGAATACTGTCCTGTCCTAATATGAAATTTTAAATATGAAATCATAAATCACTGGCAGTAACAATGGATTGATATTTTAGTGTTACCTTTTACATTCTTCTGGTTCATTAGTCGCTTTACTGTTTACATTTTACTGGAAAGTCTAACCAGGCAGGTCCTATTGTGACAACTTACCCCATATGGTGTGACAGCGTTCCCTGTCATTGTGGCATGTTGTTATGGAAGCTGAATGTTTAAGTTAACTGAATATTTTTCCACTAAAACAGTGGGAACGTTTCACAGCTTTTTGTAGCTATAGAACTTATGTAACTTCACAGAAACTGACTTTTAAAAAAAAAAAAACTATGATAAACATTCACTCTACAGAAATGCCTTTGATCAAATGAGCTTTAGCAGAGATGTGTTTCCCTTAAAGTTCTCGCACTTCTCCCATCACAACGCTGTTCATATCCCACATGTATCCATCTTTAATGACTCCTCTTCCTTTCAAATAACACCCCACCTACACGGCAAACACTCCAGTTGCTTTGTACACTGTAAAGTTTACAATTTTTCACACGGACTCGTTTGGAAAAGGAGGGAATGTACCTCTTTGTTCTCCGGTTCTGGACTCAAGGAACCGCTGCGGATCCTCAGAACATCCGCATCCTCTTCCCGTAAAAACCTGAAACTGGACTCAAAACTTCCCGTTACGTGTCTTCCACTCAGGCGTAGTAAAAACCTAAACTCCCGCGACTGCATTTAGGAACAAAAGCTAAAGATTTCTGCAAAACTCACCAAATGTGATCCCTGTTCGCCATCAGGAAGTGAAGGAACCCTGTCATCTGCTCCGAAGATACTCACTTTTCATCACTGTTCAATAACTATAAACTACTTTGCACGGAGTAATGTTTTGATAGCCTGTGTTTTGCTAACGGGTGTGCGAACGTTAAAATGTCGAATTTTCTTTGAAACCCGTCCTGTCCAGTTTTTTTGTGCATTACTGTGTAAGATAAGACAGGAAATATTTATGTAGTTATCCAGGAAAATGAGGGACTGCAATTATCTCACATAAACAGTTCAACTAAAGAACATCTCAGTTATTTCCACCAGAAAACATGATGACTAATAAAGCCTCAGTGATATAAACTATGCCGTTTTGGTACATTCATGAGAAATATGTTGGCAATGTAACTCTGTTAATTAAAGTGCACACTTAAGTTCTGCCAAACTTAGTGTGCTCTGTGTGGTAACTGTGGTTATTCACTGTTTTTTTTTTTTAATTAAAGGACTAACATTTTAGCCAGAAATATTATGTTATGAATTATAATTGTATTATAAATGATATAAACTATAGAAATATTATGACTCACTGAATCAACCTAACTACATTAGACACAATGTAGGCTACATTACTTTTTTTCTTTAAAAATGTTGCAGTTATTATTGTAACACTGACTATATAACAGTTTTGTAAATTAATCTAAAATCAATTGATAAAATTATTTTTAGCTCCTAATCAAATCCAATATGTTTTAAGCCTTCATATTGTGACCTTTTAGGGACATTAGATTATTAAAACAAACTATTACAACTCATATAGGCCTAATATAATTGTAAATTTTCTTCAAGGTGTTGTTTTAGTTTTCATTTTACACTATCTAACATGAATAGATGACATGCAACAATGAGAAACATTAACCTTAAGGTCAGCAGATTTTCTGCTTTTAGATAACGATGGCGAGCTGATGCCAGAGTTTTTATACCACGTCATGTGAGTATGAAATCCCATTTTAATGTTTTCCCAGAAATTAGTTCCCTTCTGATAAATCTTTTTCCCTGTTAGTCACTAAGAAGACCACATGAGGGAGCTTTATCTTCAGAGACTGCACATATTTCCTGACTAACAGCTTCATAAATTCATCTGAAGTCTTTTCAGCAGACGTAAGTTATTTCCTGAGAAATGAGAGCTTCGGTGAGTCTTTATCCTCCTTGATGCTCTACACAATGCACAATGCAGATGAGCAAAAGCCCAAGCACAGCACCCAGTTATGGGAGTGGGAATAAGATGAAAGAGGCAGAGAGCATTGAACATCTGTCTGTAATTGACGGCATGGCCAGGGAATCTAGGGGAGTGTGTGGCCTTGCAGCTGTGGAGCGCAGATTTGTTTTCGTTCCTTGGATACTGTGGCACCCTGGTGGCCCAGAAACTGACCCACCACAGGAATGATTCTGCACGGTTCCAATGGGTACGTGCAGTTCGTATATAGAGGGTTAAATAGCAAGGTAGTTTTTAAACGAAGAGAAACATATTGAAGAAATACTTGATTTCAGTCTGGTTACCACATCAGGGCACATATGTTTCATCTCATGGTAAGTTTCTCGATCAGCCTCTCAGTTTGTGAAGCCTTTTTTGTTTATGCATTAAAGTAGCTGCCTAAATGTAGAGAACTAGACATTATCATTTGACTAAGATACTCTTGTTACTTTACCTATTTTGTAAATCTGCTCATACAGTATGCGACAGAAACTATTCTAATGGTGATTTGGTGCTCCAGTAATTTTTTTCTTATCATTATCATTACTGTTATGTGGAAAACAGCTGTGCTGCTTCATATGTTTATGGAACCATGAAAAAAAAGGATTAACTGATGAATAAAAATCTCAAATGAACAGCATTTAAAATAGAGCTTTTGAATAGTGTGTTAAGATGTACAGTATTTTAATTGATAAGCAGTCTTAAAATGACTAGATTACACAATAAAGTGACTATACAGTATACTATTTTATGTCTATATTTTTAGGATATGATAGTACTTAAATAATCACCTAAATTGAGGAATTACACCAATAAAAAAATAATAGAATAACCAGCAGTAGAATATAGCATCATACAATACATTAAAAAATAATTGTAACATTTATTTTATTGAAAGCTATTTCAAACTATTGCTTGAAAATATTTTTTTGTTAGATTTTTTATATTGTAGGTAGTATGGTTTAAAAATTAATACTTTGTGAATGGACACAGTGAATGACCGAATGAAAGTGAATGAAAAGATGGCAGTAATAAATAATGAATGAATGAATGAATGAATGAATGGATTGATAAATCAATGAATAATTACATTTTCATCTAAGAATTTGGAACAGGTGTACATTAAAAATTGGTTGTTATATTTTATCTTAGAAATGCTGCAACAAACTCAGCATCACTGGTAAAGAGCAAGAGGAGCCGAAAAGTAACTAAGCAAAAGTGAACTAAAGATCCCAGCAACTTTCAGTGGACCATGAGCACTGATCATTCTGCCCTGAAGGGTTCAGCCCTGGTTAATGGAGCAGAGCTGATGACAGCCACTGGAGGAGCGGAGGGGTCCTGCTCTCACTGCACTCTTCCGTTCGGCATTGTTCTCCTGATCATTGGTGTTGCAGTCACAGCGGTAGCCTACAGCTACAGCTCCCACGGATCGACCATCTCCATTCTAGGCCTTCTCCTCCTCACCAGTGCTCTGTTACTTCTAGGCTTCAGTGCAGTATGCAGAAGATGCAGAAAGAGAAGTAAAATGGACAAAGCGTGGGAGAGTCAAACTGACCTGGTAGAGAGTTTGAGGAGTAGCTTTGATTGAAATATGCTTTGAATTTGTAATTACTGAAAATGCCTTCACATAAATTCACTTGTCATTATGCTACAATTTAGTAAAATAAAATATTTTCTGAAAGTGAAAAAACAAAGAGATATTCCGCATGCACAATGAGTTAGTTTTTTAAAGTGACCCAGAGTTTCTAGAGAATCTCTGAAAGACTGACCCAGATCACCAAATACACAGGTTTTGATTAAAACTGAACAGTTTGCATGACATACTTTGAGTTTTTTTTTTTTTGTTTTTTTTTACTTTGACTGGAAATATTGGTGTCTTCATATTCCAGAGCAGCACATTCATTCAGACTCATAAACAGATTATGCTCTGTGTCATCTATGACAGACCTCACTTATTCTTGTAGTCCATCTGGTACCTTTACACTATAATCCTCGTCAAACAATAAAACTTTGGGCAGGTGGTACGTGCTAGTGTTCACTGCACAGCTGTAAACTGTAATAGATGCTGATGGACAGATCAAGATTTGAACAAACAGATGTTGCAAACCCAGATAAAGAAAAGCACTTTGTTTTTCTCCATTAACACAGATGTCAACATGAACAACATTGTACCCTTGGTTTACCTTTCAGCTTTTAAATTTTATTTTATAGTTCAGACATGATAAAATGATTTACTTATTTTTTAATATTGCTTAATATTTTCAGTCACTTTTGAACAATATCAGAAAAATAGTCAAAAAAGCTGTCACTGGGGCAGTGCTTTTTTAAAAGGTACACTTTTGTTCCTCTATTAGGTTCAAATATGTACACTTTAAGTACTAATATGTACCTTTAAGGTATCAAAATGGACCCATTAGGTATGAACCCAGCTTTTGTTCCTTTATTTCTGAGATTCTGTAGTGTATGTACTTTGATCTAATAACCATTATACTTATTAAATATACAATCATAAAATATTATTAAATATACTAAAAATAAGTGCATAAATGTCATTTTAAAAATATGTTTCCTCCACACATAACCTTCTGTTATGCCACCATCCATTAAAAATGACAGAATAACAACGAAAATCTCAAAATAAGTGCAAAGTGACACATTTAAAATACATCCAAAAGCAGCTTTAAATCTACTTTGTGGCTTCTGTTTTACTGTACGTCACAGTGCATTTATTATGACATACTGTAACAGCTATTTCCTAGTTACTTTCGGTTTACACTAAAACACACAGTATGTCTTGTATTAGGACCCCCTTAACATTTTCACTCTTTGTTATATTGCAGCCATTTGCTAAAAACACAAGTTCATTGTTTTCCCAACCTGATCTCACAGCAATTCGTACATATTTTACGAGGTGGCTAATTCGTACGAATTTGTGCGACCTCACTCGTACGAATTCATACGATTTATTCTAAATCGTACGTATTTTACGAGATGCCAATTCGCATGAATTTGAACGAATTACCTAAACATAACCCCGCCCCTAAACCTACCCATCATGTGGTTTTAGGCAAATCGAACGAAATCGTATGAGTGAGGGCGTACAAATTAGTACGAATTGGCACAAATTTGGCACCTCGTATGAATATGTACAAAGTCGGAGTCTGAGCAGAACTGCTGTCGGACAACATTTTTTTCACACCTGGATTTAGGGATCCAAATGGATAAATGGATGCCAAATAATTTTTTTTGTAACCTTTTGGAGCCAGATCTGTGCTTTGCCACAAAGTCTCTGGGCTCTTCAGACAGTTCCTTTGACCTCATGATTCTCATTTGCACTGACATGCATTGTGAGCTGTAAGGTCTTATATAGACAGGTGTGTGGCTTTCCTAATCAAGTCCAATCAGTAATCAAACACAGCTGGACTCAAATAAAGGTGTAGAACCATCTCACGGACGATCAGAAGAAATGTACAGCACCTGAGTTAAATATATGTCACAGCAATGAATACTTATGACCATGTGATATTTCAGTTTTTCTTTTTTAATAAATCAGCAAAAATGTCAGCAATTCTGTGTTTTTTGTCAATATGGGGTGCTGTGTGTACATTTATGAGGGGAAAATGAACTTAAATGATTTTAGCAAATGGCTGCAATATAACAAAGAGTGAAACATTTAAGGGGGTCTGAATACTTTCTTCACTGTATATATTTACACACACATATATTATATTTATGAATGCAAATCATTGTTTTCTGTTGTTGTTGCATATTTTATATATATACAAACAACATTAAATCTTCTTTTTGGCTTACATGCTCTATCAATTTATGAGATTATACAACCTGCCAATTTTAATAATCTGTCTCAAAATTGATATTGTTCTTTAAATAGGCGAAATCATTACTATATAAAAAGATTAAATTAAAAATGTTATCCATAAAATTGAATCCAATATAATGGGAAGGAAAATAAAATGCATATTACACGTTCCCAAAATACCACACACATTAAATCTGCTTTTTGGCTTGAGTGTTATGTCACGGTCCATTAATAATGACATAACTAAAAGTCGTTCATTACACAATGCTTAGTGAAATCCCACATTGACGTGCTTCTGGCAAAAAGACACGAGGTGGGACATGCTAAAAATTCTACTCCTTTCACCGCCCCTACATCATTTGGCCAAATCCATCGCGCAATGTGCAGTTGGCAAAATTAAAATGGCAGCTTAAGCTATTAAAGTGAGCAGCTTTTAATCATTGGCTGCAAGAACTCAAGGCTGGTGGAATAGAAGGGGAGGGATTAAAGTCTTTGAAAGGCAAAGCGAAATCTCCACTCTGATCTCCACACAGGGCCCTGCCGCTGCTCGCCGGGATATCCCAACTACTGCACGCTTCACCGAAGAGCCCGACGGGAGTCCATGGTGCCCACATTTCTCTCAGAGCGTGGAGTCAGGGATGCAACGTCGCCATGGGTCTCATGGAGTTTTACCTGGAGATTGATCCAGTCACTCTAAACCTCATCATCCTCATCGCCAGCTACGTCATCCTGCTTCTGGTCTTTCTCATCTCTTGCATCCTGTATGATTGCCGCGGCAAAGACCCTTCCAAGGAGTACGTTTCCGAGCCCTCAGCCCCCCAGCAGCAGTCTCCCATCCGGCTCGTTGTGATGCAAAACTCCCCGGCCTCGTCGCGTTACAACGAGCAGAACAACACAGCTGCCTCCAACTTCACACCACTGACCCCTGACATGCGTGAGAAGAGGAGCACGCTGGTCTGACGCATCCACAGATGCTGATGAGTGACTTTCTACCCGTTTACTCAATTTTGGACACATATGCAATCTCACAGAAGTTAATAAATGCTAAAAATTGAACTTAATTTGAGCTGAAACAGGTAAGATACAAATGCTGTTCACTGACCCGAATATATGACCCATTTAATGCTCATCCTTTTTTTTTTACATTTGTCATTTAGGTGTCATCTGTACAATGTTTAGACAAGATTTATCATTTTTTTCATGATTAATCATGAAATTTTACATTTATTTTACATACTGACATTATTCCGTAGCCTCTTTATAGATCTTATTTTGTGATGAGACTCATAAAACACTGCATAAAGATTTTCATCAAAATAATGAACAACTTATTTAAAAGCAAAAATGTTAATAAATTATGTATTTAAAAAATATTTAACATTAGATATGTATATATATTTATTATTTATTTAACATAATGATTATTGCAATAGCATAAATTATAGACATATTAATATTGCAATAATGTTAGGTACAAGTACTCTTGGGTAAATTTCACTACAGCGACAAAAAGATTAAATAATATTTAAAATACACAATTCTCCAACACCATTCTCACAGACTTATTACTTTTCCAGATAGAGAAAGTGGACAACATGATGAATTCTTTAGAAATGATGGCCATTCAGGAGAAGAAGGCATTTGGTAGCACAGGGATTAACTGCAGCAACATCAAGTGTCTGTACTATTGCGTCATCATCCGAGTAAACATACAAACCAAAATGGCTGTAGTGAGCATAATGTTTTACGCACTATGGTCTTTACTTTATCCAGATAAGATGGTTATATAAATACAGTATTGTGTAAAATTTAAATCAAGTTGCTTGAATTGTAAAATGCAAAAGAAGAGGAGTTTTATGGTCATTTTGCATAGATCCATCTTTGGTGGGTCAAATGTTTTCACTTTAGCTCATGACATGATTTTGATTTAACTAAACACATTATGCTCTTTTGTGTGCAAATAGATGCTTCGGAACCCTATTGTTGGTTTGAACGTTGGTTTTTTGGCTATACAAAAGTGCAACAGTCATCATTTTATGATACATTTTATAAACCAGTTTGACAGACAGCAGGTGTATCATATCTGCACTATTCTAATATATTTTGTAAACATGTCAAGATTTGATCAGTTAATTAACAGCCATGAAAAAGCATTAAAAAGCAAATATATGGTCTGGAAATATTCTTAATGTACAAAAAAAGTTGCCAGATTTTAGGACCAGTGCTATTTTTTCCCTTCAGATTATAATTTAAAAAAATATGTAAAATAAAAAAAATAAATAAAAAAAACTCTTAAAGATAACCAAACAAACTACTAAAGTTATTTTTAAATTAAAATTACAGTCTGCTGTTTATTATTGCTGACATTACATTAGCATAGTATGAATACCTATGAATTTTATTTGTTTGTTTTTTGCAATCAGTTCTTTTGATCTCCATTTAGCACCTGTTTAAAGGTGCAGCGTTCTCCGTTAGGATTACGTAACATGACCCTCCCTGTGACATTCAGCAGCGCACTGATAATACAGCAGGCAGCATTTGCCACTGGAGGCGCAGTCAGTAAAACTTTAACGGTGGTGTGTTCTCTTCTCTATTGCAGATCATCCATCTGCATTCATTAGTTTATTGTGGACAATTTCATCATGGAAATGGAGTTATTTTATCCTCTGGACACTGGATAGAGGCCAGTAGAAGACACATGTGCATGTCTGGACAGAGCAGACACGTGTACAGTTATAATGTTGTCTGCTGAAGAAATGGCGTGATTTTGCAGGTTTGTCAAAGGCATGAATGTTGCCCATGTAGATACAACACTTCAGTATATAAGTTAGACTATACATTTTAAATGTGTTTATTGTGAAGTTTGAATGTGTGTGTTTGTAAATGTGTAATAGGTATATAATAAAGAATACATGTACAATAATATAATAATATTGTCTTGGTTAAGCAATGCATAGGAAATCTGAATTCAGTCAACACTGATGACACCACTTAAAATGCATGATGACACCATGCCTAAATCATGGTCATTCTGTGTATATGCAGTATGTTGCCAGGCATCCTGTGTCCCCAGGAATCAAAAACACACTTGCAAGCACTATGATTTTGAGCACTTTGAGCAGTCTGAGCTATAAAACATCTAAAATGCTATATATTTATGAAGTATATTTATGAAGTATAATGGATGTTCTTTTCTGGAAGAAAAGTACAAATATTTTTCAGCAAATAAATTTTACTATCAGCCGGTGAAACGTGGTGATATTAATTTAATTACTGTTCTCACTAACATTCAGAGAATTGTATTCTCAACAGTAAATTTCTGAATAAAAGCAAATACATTTTTTTTTAATCAGACTTGTGCTTTTTTCTTTTTTGCATGCGTTTATGGAAGGTTATTTCTGCTACAAATTACAAAAATAATTGTGTGACACTTTAAATCTGACAGTTCAGAACGCCTTTATTCTAACTCAGAATTCGGAGAGAAAAAGTCTCAATTCTAACATGTAAACATGCCATTTTTCATTTTTTCTCTGAATTCTGAGTTTACATTGCACAGGACTTTATTCTATCTCGGAATTTATCGAGAAAAAAAAAAATCTGAATTCCGAAATGCAAACTTCTGAGTCAGAATTCTGAGGAAAAAGTAAAAATTCCAAAAGGAAAAACACAAGATGTAAAGTGCAAAATTTAATTATATTTTTCGCATTTGACTTTGGGGTTCCAAGATGCAAACAAAAATTTGATAAGAAAAAAAATGATAAGAAATTCTGAATTTGCATGACTTTTTATCATACAACTCTTTTCTCTAAATTCTAAGATAAAAAGTCGCAATTACTTTTTTAGTATTTATCCTGTGGTATGTACCAGTATAGTAAGAGCTGTCCTGCAACTGCTCTTAATTCTAAGTAAATCTTGAATTTTTTTATTACTTCTAACTGAATTTACAGAGAAAATAGTTCTACATCAATCGGCCATATGCATGTGGCTAAAACTGAACATTGGCCCTCAACTGTTCAGGGTCAGATATCCTGTGTTGACCATGAGCTGGAGAGAGCAAGCAAGTGTACAGTGGAGAATGAGGATGTGACCAGTATAAGGTTTGTAATTCCTGTTGCCTGTACGTTCTTTCAGATGGATTGCAACCAGGCTGAACGCAGGCTGGGATTACTGTTATATCCCAATCTGCTCCCTCTGCATTTACAAATGGCTTTATATAACTCCTAGTCTATTTGATAAATGCCACATAATCCCACAGGAAGTCATCTGTGTTTGTCTCGAGTAAGCGGTCGTTTAGGCCACACCCAGAAGCAGCACGTACTGGAGGTCTGCTCTGAACACATGTCATTGACCGTCATGCTGT
The DNA here is from genome assembly GCA_032361065.1 of Enteromius trimaculatus. Classification (NCBI taxonomy): domain Eukaryota; kingdom Metazoa; phylum Chordata; class Actinopteri; order Cypriniformes; family Cyprinidae; genus Enteromius; species Enteromius trimaculatus. The sequence continues at coordinate 12,540,214 of JAUMHP010000062.1, read as the reverse complement.
TGACAGGAAGCCCATTTTACAACATACTAAAGCTTAGAGAGAGAGCATGACTGCTTGCATGCATGTCAAAGGGATGTACCGCTTAGTGGAATATATTCGGAAATTAATGGTTATAGTTTCTATATGTGGCCTACTTTGTTTATGATCATTTATATTTCATATTTTATCATAATTTATATATAGATAGATAGATTTAAAAGTGTGTGTGTCTATACTGTAACTAGCAATGTCATTCTTATATAATAATAATAATAATAATAATATTTGTTATATATAATCTTAATTTAATCGAATAATTGATTTTTTAAATTATTATTATTTTACTATTATTAATAATATACATTTCAAATAATAAAGAAATGTGAAACATTAGCTAATATTTAAATTATTATGTCATTTTTTTTAAAGCATTGCAAGTTAACATCAATTTGTTTCATATTTCAATATTTTTTCATATCTCCACATTGAGGCAGCAATATCAAATATTAATCTTCAGAACTGATACATCTGTTGTTGATGATGACATTGATGACGCCAGTGATGATGAATATGTGCATGAAGAGGAACAAAAATATTTTTTTAACACAAATGACGAAATTGTGAGAATAAACATGCAGTTTTGGATAGACAGTGGCCTCTAGCGGTACGTCTGAGAATAACATCTATAATTGTTTATTTCTACAGTTTATGAGTATTAAATCCCAAAAGTTTCTTTCAATTATTTGGCCTTTCATTAAAATTATTTGGCAAAAAATAATGCCTTTGTGAATCTTTCACATTAACCACACCATCACCAAATATCAGCTTCTCAAAAGCTTTTTATTTTCATTAAGAGCAATGAAACAGGAAAAGGGAACCAAATAGGAACACAACAGACAACATATTGCAAATATTGAAGTCAAATAATCATCTGAAGAAATGTTACAATTTAAACATGCTGTAAATGTATATATTTAATATAAAAGACATCTTGTTTGTTGAAATATACAATGATCGACAACATTCTATGTGGCCAAGAATAGCGCTCTTTTACCAAGTTTGGCAAATAATACCATATTTCATGACGATACATCATTACCAAAACATGAAAAGCATTGACAATATAATTTAACAACAAAAAAGAAAGCAACCATGAAAAACGTTTTGACATTGATGCACATAATACTAAAGTGCAAGTATAAGAATAGGTAAAGAAACTACGATCGCAATGTAAAGTTCATGGTACTAAATGTCCTGTATTAATGCCCATATACAGTTAACTGTAGAATTTAGAACTTTTCCCATAAAGTTTGTCGCCTATAAATATACAGTATACATCAAATTACACAGATATATTCAGAAATCCATATGAAAATACTGTACAAAAACAAGAATAACTTTGTAAAAACATTTAATTGCAATATGACAATATAACCTTATTGTATTTCATATCATTTGGTCTGAGTGTGACAGACATAAAATACACCATACTACATTCATTACACAACTGACCAACGAAAGGCAACCTCATCTGTTCCAATAGACTCGAAATACCAGGTTAGCGATAGGGGCATTGTTCAGTATGCTTTCCTTGATCACATCTTGAACTCGAAAGCTAATGATCTGTGCTGATCTGATGGAATTATTGCAGCAGGCAGTTCTACCTGAATAAATGAGCTTCTCAGGATTTTAAAGGTTTGGGTGTTTCTTAACTGAACTTTCAAATCAGCTTAAACGTACAGTTTATCTGTCAGAGCCACTAAAATTAAGCCATTAAGCACATACACCAACACATACATAACAGCCAATTTGGGGGTATACAGATATTTAGTGTTTAGGGTCGTATGGAGTTATTTTATGAATCCAAACTCTCAAATCTTGCTACATTCTGGTCTGTCTATGAGAATAATGTCTTTACGGAGACACACAACCTTTATGCTCCTGAAGCGGCTATGCACATGTACTCCTCTCATACACAAGCTATGGGTGTCCGCAGAGGAACAGCAGAAGATCCGCTAGCTCAGATTTGACTGCTGAATTATGACAAATCAAGGCAAACATTTGCGGACAAATGCTACAGCACAGTAAAATCATAAGTGACATGATCCGGCTTTGTTTGCGATAATGAATGGCGAAAGAGAGTGGGGAGATCTCGAAAACGGATGTCTGAAATAACCACACAACGAAACATTTCTGCCTTCTAAGGTGCCAGACTGAGGTGAGGGCTGGCTGCAAAACAGGCCCAGCGGATTTTAACCCAAGAATATTGTCCTTCGAATTAGAAGGGCAGGGGTGAGGGACGTTGAAAAGCACCCGGGCGGTCTCACAGAGGGCCGTGCTGAGCTTCATACTTGGTTAAGTCATTTTTACACCGCCCCAGCTCTCTCCGTAGTTCAGAAACTTCCTGTCGCAGAGCCGCGTTCTCTTTCTCCAGGAAACCAGCCCGGATTACAATCTGATTCTCCTTTAGGCGCCGAGCGTCCCGTGACCTCTTGGCAGCCATGTTGTTCTTTCTGCGCCGTGCCCAGTATTTTTCATCCTGCTCAAAATATGCAGAAAAAAAAAGAGATGGGAGAGCCCAGTCAAAATTGCTCTGATTATTATCTCATTATTATCTCATTATATATTATTACTATATTATATAACTAGATTTGGATTTACAACAACAGATGATTATGACTAATTATACCATACTTATTTATGATTGACAAGACAAGCATGAGAGAAAACCGATGACAAGTTTTCTCACGCATTGGCTGCCGTGCAATCAGCTTTGAGCAATTTACTACTCTGCAAAGCTTGGTAGGGATCCACTTTTATTTGAACAAATTAAAAACGGCAAATCCTTTAATCCTAAACCTAGCAGAACTGGAGTGATCCCAGGAAAAAAGAAGATCACGTGGGTCAGGCCACCAAAGGATGAATGAACGGACATAAGCTTCTTAGCAATAGCCTGGGTGAAACGGGTGACCAAACATACTCTGTTAGGGGCTGAATAACTAAACCCAAGTTACTTTTAAATCATCAGGAATGAAGACTTTGCGTGCTTTCTTGATCATAGGCTGAGGTTTCAGCTCCTCGTCTGAGAACTTGTGTTTGCGTGGGTCGAAAACCTCCTGGCCTGGAACGCTGGACAGAGCGAGGTCTGCCGGATCGGGCTCGTAGCTCACTGGTATCTGAATGGCCTCTGGGTCTACTGGACTTGGTGTGTTGCGTGATGGAGGCAAAACTGTAGGAGGAAAAACAATGTATTCATTGCTAACTCCATGCTGTGAGTGTAGTTCAGTGGTAATGCATTGTAACGGATGGTGAAGGGGCTGTCATGAGCGGTTCCTTCCACTAGGTGGTGCACAAGACTGCAAATAAAAAGATCTGGTGCTGTCGGTAATACATCTTTTCTTTTCGTCATATATTGGTCAAAAATTAAACACACTGAGTAATCAGTAATATATATATATGTTCCCATTTTACCAGAATTTAAATTATCATTGTCCATTGATATTGCACGTTGAGGTTAAATATTCAGTATAAAACTGATTTTAAAAATTAGTTTTAAAGACCTAGCTGAACAAGAGATCAACAACTTTGCAGATACAAAATCCACAATTTCTACAGTCTATATAGCTTTCCATGAAACTATGATTAAATGTTTCCAAATGCTCAGACTAGGCAAATTTTAGTCAAAGGAAAATAACATCATAGGCTAATCTTGGGTGGGAAAATTGAGCAGGTTTTACAATTGTCTACTTATTTGTTTTTAACACGTTTTTTTTTTTTTTTTTAATGAATTAGAAAAAAAAATAAAGCTGCTCAACAGTGCTATTTCTTTCTTTTCGACTAATTTTTCATTTATAATACAGTCTTGCTTGTCATCACACAAGCACCAAGAGAATTTAACAAGGAATATTATTACTATTATAATCACATTAACTATATTACTTGACATTCTCAGATTGGCTAAGTAACTTTTTTTATATTAACATGGAACAGACATATGAATAAGAAAAGAATACAGAATATATGAAAAGAATATGAATAATGCAAACCACGACACTTACTTCCTAAAAAAAACAAATAAACATACTCCGTTTCCCATTTAGCACCCACACATAGTGACATCTGACCCAGCTTAACATCTTTTCTGAGGGTCATTTTTATATCTGTGGGACTAAATGGGTGAGAAGTGTCACTGTGGGATACAGAAGCCGTGGTACCTTGTCTACCTGGGCTGTGGAGGCAGTTCTGAGGAACCATGCCCGTGTGGATGGAGGTAATGGCCCGGCTGCTGAGGTCCATGACTGAGATGGGGCCCTGAGACATTGAAGCCTGCTGAGGCTGATGCTGCTGCTGGTGATGGGGGCTTTGGTCGTGTTGTGCGGGACTAGAGGGGATGCCATTTTCAGAGAGAAACTCCTCAAGGTCCATATACTCCAGCTGAAAGCTGTCTCCATCGTAAGACAATGTTTTATCCCAAAGCGTTGGCCCTAAGAAAGCTGATTGAGGAGTGTTTCCTTCTTCCTCCAACTTTTTCACCTTCTCTCTTTCCTTCACGTAGCCTGAAAGAATATTAGCATTAGTTAATGCATCAATTTTCAGCTCTGTTAAAATTATAATTTTTTCTTTAATAAGTTTTGAGTTTTTGAGAACCTATTAGCTGCAATCGCAGCTATGCACAGATAAATAAATAAATAAATCCATTCTCCACACATTTACCTTGCATTTTGCCTTTATTTGGTATAAGTTATATTTTATTAATTTATTTTTGTAGTGTCTTATGTAAAATCTTATGCACTGATTTTACAACAAGGTATGTAATGGCATTCAAAAATGAAACCATGATTTGGTATTTAAAATGATTGTTCTAAACTACTGTAATCTCAGTTATGTTGTGTCTCTCTAATTGAAGTTTATGCATTAATACAACACAAAACACAAACAAAACAAAGTTAATTGAATCTTCAAAAGCAAAAACAAATAGCTATTTATTCTGGAGATCACCGCAGAAATCAGACGACAGTTATATATATATTCTCCGTAAGCAGCAATGTAACAAAGTGAAAGTTTTTGGTCACCTTCATCTTGGTGCAAAGGTAGTTTCAGAGGTTTCTCCAGGAGCGCCTTCAAAACGCCGTTAGCTTGCAGAGGTAGGAAAGCTGGATTCATTGTGAGCTGTCTGGACATAATCTCTGTTATTCCGTAAAAATTATTTTTCAAAATTGAACTGAAATGAAAGGATGTACAGAACAGGGTTCATTCGTCTAATAACGACAAGTTGGGATAGATCCTGCTCTACAGCACCGGCTTGAAGTGCGTGCGTGCGTGCGTGTGTGTGTAAGAAATGTGATGATCATCACCATGTGTCAAGACTGAGGCATGTGACGTCAAACAGTCAGGGGCGGGGTTAGATGAACACTTTCGCTCCACTTGCTGGCAGTTTAGAGATTGCTTGCCATATCCTCTTGTCACTATTATATTTTCTCTGTTTGATGTTGGTTTGGTTTTAAAACCTTATTTCTAAATGAATAATTAGTGTTTTTTTGTTTGTTATTATTTAGATGCTTGGAAAAGTGCGCATCTTTTAGTTTTTAATGCAGTTTTTAGGAAGTTAATGCAGAACCGGTTTATGAACATCAGCACAATACTGCTGTTCCCAGTATAATATTACTGATAAATCACTGTCTGACAATGAAGATGACTGTATGTCGATCAGAAAATAATTTTCGGAGGTAGCTAAATAGAAATTAACATATAGTTTCAT
>JAUMHP010000062.1:12515919-12534377 GCA_032361065.1 Enteromius trimaculatus | reverse complement strand
TATATAATTGCTTTATAGATTGTGATGAAAGCGGTGAAGAGGTTGTAGCATGTGCAGCTTCTGAATTAATATGTACTAGCCTACAGGTCAAGGTAGTTTACTGTACAAAAATATTTCCATAAAACCATCAAACACTTGTTCGTGGATATCTATAATAGACCTACTCATTAAAAACCACAAACGTGATACTGTGTACAGAGATTATTTAAATAATTAAAAAATATATTTATTTGCTCAATGTTTTCGAAGAAATGTGTAATACATTTGTTTTGCAGAAGTGGACGTTCTTAAACCTTGTTTCATAGTTGCTTATGTTTCTAGAGGGATCTGGCAACACTGTACAGTGGCTGTTTTGAGTCTATGCGCAGATTAACTGTGCGAAAGATGATTTCCGCTAAATATTTATCTAATATTTATCCAGCATGAAGAAATCTGGTTTCTGGAGGCTTGAAACTGGAAGAAGTGAAGTTCCCATCACATGCACGTACACGCGGTGGAAAAATCAAAAGCTCACAGTCAAATAAAGGGGCGGGGCTTAGCCTGAACAGCTCGTGAACCAGCACCGCTTCAGTTCATCTGAGCACTTATAATGACAAACTTGGAAAATAAAGTTATCAAACATAACGTATTCTGTCATTGTTTAATAGCTCATTTATTATACTTTATATTAAAATTAAAACAAGGACACCTGAAAGAATAACACATTTTAGTGTCTCAAGCCTTAATATAGTCTAATATTTGCCTGATTTCAGGGAAAGTAGTTCAGAAACTTAACAATTGTCTAATTTTGTGTCAAAAAGATTACTGCTCTTATGACACACTCCACAATTATGTGCTTGAATTTGTGTGTGTGTGTTTATTAGAGTAACTTGTTTAAAATAATTCTATATGCATCATCATACAACCATCATTCATAGTTAAACTGGATTTGGAGAGGATGATTGTACTGTAAATCATGTTTTTGGAAAGGTGGGCAGTGAGTCAGTCAGCATTTGGAGGCCACAAATCAATATGCAAGGGAGGGAGGCTTAAAAAAATCTTTTCAAATGCATTATAAATTTGTAGTCTGTTTTTTTGAAAGTTGGATATTATTAAAGCTACACCATATCATTCTACAAATGATAATATATGTGACCCTGTCTGTAAAAATCTCAAAATCAAATTTATAGATAACAAGTTTTAAAGCTTGATTTCAAACATTTTTGACATTGCTGTACACCGTCTATATTAAGAATATCAACCTTATAAACCTTATAAAGAATGATTTTAGGTAGATAATAGTAAATGACCAAAAAAAGGGCAGGGTCACATGTGACTATTCTCATTTTATAGGTGGTAAGAATGATGCAGAAACTAAACAGATGGGCGTGACCTACGGTTTCCAGGGATGTTCACATAAACAAATCATAAACACCCAGTTAACACTTTCGAAACATGAAAAAATGAAAAGCTCCCACTGGCGATTTAAACTTATGGTGTGCGCTCAACTGTTCCCGTAATAGTTGCTAGTATACTTTTTTGGGAGCCGCCTCCCTGCCATCCCTTGCAAATTGCAGAGAGAACAAATGTACTAATGTTTTCTTTTCAACGTACCGTCATGTGTGTGTGTGACAGACTTCACAGTTACTTTAAGTCAAATACATTGTTACCTACTGGAGATAAATGGTCAGAGCAGACTAATGTGCATAAATGGACACTGAATGTGAGTGATTTTCGAAATACACCAACCTGAGCGTGAAAAGGCAAATAGATTTCTCTATCAGAGTCCTATAGAACTTGTCTTTCTTCTTTTTGTTACCTTGGAAACCGGTTGCTAAAGCAATCAGATGTGACGTCGCTTTGCAGAAAAGTAGGCCAGGAATGGCCACTCCTCCTCTAATTTGGAACAACTAAACCACATGTTGTAACATGTGTCTGACAAACTGGAAAAAGATTGCAACTAGTTAGATGGCAAGCAGACCTAAACAGAAACTGTAACTACTCTCTAGAGTGATTAATTCATTATAATTACTGTCATCTTTTAGACAGGTTGAAGCAAAACTTGCTAATGATGTCTGGGCTATTCATATAAATTATGCTCTCATGCATCAAAGTACTCATGGACTGACATAATTAGAATCAAAAAGAGTTTACATCTCGCAATTCTGTTTTTTTTGTCCCCCATCGTGGAATAAAAATAGAAAAGGTAATTGCAACTTTTAATCTTACAATTCTGACTTTTCTTGCAACCATGAGTCTATCTCACAATAACTTTAAAAAGTACATATATAATTATAATTCTCTATTTTAATGTTTTCCCTCAACATTGTGACATATAAACCTGTAATTCTGAGGAAAACTATTGTGAAATATATGTCTTGACTTTTTTTCCCCCTCAAAATTCTGAATTTACATCTCACAATTCTATTTCTCTCTCTCCAAAATCCTGAATTTGCATCTCACAATTCTATTTTTTTAAATTCCGAATTTACATCTCACAATTATTTTTTCTCAAAATTCTCTATTTACATCTCACAATTCTATTTTTCTCTCTCCAAAATTCAGAATTTACATATCACAATTCTATTTTTTTCACATTCTGAATTTTCATCTCACAATTCTATTTTTCCTCAAAATTCTCCATTTACATCTCACAATTCTATTTTATTTTTCAAAAAATAAATCTTAATTTACATCTCACAACTAAATTTTTTTCTCAAAATTCTGAGATTACATTTTTGAAAATGTGACTTTTTTTCCTAGAATTTTTAGTTTATATCTTGCAATTCAGTTTTTTTTTTTTGCATAGAATACTAATTACAATTTCTGACTTTTCTCACAATCACGAGTCTGTACATCACAATTTTAATTTTATATAAAAAAAGATACAATTTATATATAAAATGATCATTTTATATCAAAACTGCAAGATAATAAACTCAGAAGTGAAAGTCCAAATTGCAATTTGCAATTACCTTTTTTATCCCATGATGGAAACCAGCTTCCATAGACAATGTATTAGCTATTTATAGTTTATTCTATGTAATATGGGTGCAATTTTATATAATGTCTCCTTTGAAAGTTTATATTTTTCCCAATATATTTTTCTCTGTGGTTTTCATTTAATAAACTTCGACTGAATAGCATATTGATTAGTTCAGTGTTCCGTATTTAGACTAGTGTAATATTTAATAATATATTTTTTTTTTCCTTCAAGGAACTGTTTTTGTATTAGATTCAAGGCTGGCAAGCATATAGTCCTTGGACTCATATACTGTATATGAATAACAGTACCTTCTATGGAGAGAAAAAAAAATCAATACTTCTTGCCTAGGGTGTGAAGTGCGTGTGAAGTGCACACTCAGCCTGAAATAGACAGTCCCAGCTAATATTCTTTCAAAAAGCAAAAGTATGGATGGATGGATATTTTTTAGTTGATCTTTAATAGAACCACAAAAGTATTCACACATTAAAGGAAAAACATATATCTGCATGATCTAGCTCTCAGGCTAACTTTATGCTGTTAGGCAGAGTGTATTCACAACAAGGCAAATGTGCCATGTTATGTCATGTTCCAACAAATTATACACATAAGGCTTAGGGTATGTTAAACTCACATTTCTACTGGAAGCGCAGAACTAATTGCACATGCAAGAGAAGACACTTTTACAGTTATGCATAATGGCTAGAGTGCCCACTAAGGATAACAGCAGATTTAAAAACATGTCTTTTTATGGAGAACAATTACAATATAGTGAACCGAAGAAGTGTTTCGCTCTCACATTGTAGAGCTGGTTCGAGGAAGTTTGAAAAAGTAAACAAATTCCTGTTTCAATAAATCAGTGAACAAAAGTTTCAGAAAATGGATCAAAGTGGCAGCAAACACAAGCCGAAATGAATGAACATCACAGAAGCAGTCCATCCTGATTTGCTCTTCCAAAGTTCCTGCTTCACCAGAGAGGCCACGTCTTTTGACTTCAAACAAGTGCAATTATTCCTGACATTTTCTGAAAGTCAGAAAACAGATTGGGCCTGTTCATTGTTTTTCTCAGGGTACAGAATAACAAGAGAACATGGGGGGGGAAATACCTAAAATGTCAGAAAAACAGTGGATGGACATAAAAATGTGAAAAACTTGAATGTGAGATCTTAACCCATCAAGGGGTATATTTGCTGCATACTTCAATATCAGCTGGACACTCTCAGAATAAAATGGATGAAGTAGTGTTGTCAAACAATTAATCATGATTAATCGCATCCAAAATAAAAGTTGTTTACATAATATGTGTGTGTGTATTATGGATATTTAAATACACACACATACAGTATATATTTTGAGAATATTATGTGTATACATTTATATATTTAAATTATATTACATAAATTTATTTAATATACAAACATAACATATTTTTCTTAAATATGTACATGCATGTTTTGTTATATATATATATAAATATTTATTTATCATGCAAACAAATGCATAAACACAAAATGTCTATTTTGCATACAATTAATAATGTTTAATGGTTTGACAGCACTGGGATGGTACCCTAAAACATGTAAGCGAAAAAGTACTTTATAGTACTTTACTTACCCCTCCATTTACTTATTAAGTGCATATTAGTATAGTATATTACAGTACTTTTGAAAGGTTAGTGCCCCAGTGACAGTTTGTTATACCTTTTTCTGAGAGTGTGTAGATTTCCATTAATGAATGAGATTTTTTTTTTTTCTGATTGTCTTTTCTATTATGCACGTATCACTTAATGTTTATATGCTGCTGTGATGCTTTTCATTTTTTTAAACCAAACATTTGGGCATAAAGTGGCAGAAGAGTGCACACAGTCTTCTTAGTCTGTCTAGGCTGTGGATTCTGGAGAGCTCAGGGTTTGATCACTTGCATCTGGTTCTGAGAGACCCAAAGATCTCATGACGGGATGAGTCCATGATGTAGTCTGAGTTACATGACTAGAGGAAATAAATAAATAAATAAATAAATGAATGAATGAATAAACAACATCACTACATGTAAAATGTTTTGAATGAAAAACAATGTACACTAAGATTTTAAAGTTTGGGGTTGGTAAGATTTTTTTTTTTAAATGTTGAAAGCATCTTATGCTCACCAAGGCTGCATTTGTTTGTTAAAAATCAAGTATTAAGCAGCAATATATAAAAAAACATGTTTGCAAATCAGCATATTTCTGAAGGATAATGTGGCACTAAACCGATGTAATGGTTGCTGAAAATTCTGCTTTGCAATCCCAGGAATTAATTAAACCATTATACATTTGTCTCAGCATTATTTGTTTTAATAGAAAGTTCAAAAACAGCATCAATTTGGTTTTTACTGTCACTTTTGACCTTGCTAAATAAGTGTATGAATTACAACTAAAGCCAAACATCTGAAACGTGCATGGGATATTTTATGCATGCAGATGAATGCTGTGGTGCTGGTGTGGGTGTAATGGAGAACGCTGGACTCATGGGTGTGGCATTGTGTGCAACTACAAAACTCTCAAAAGAGTGATGGATGTCTGCCATACTAACTGGGTTGCTTTGAAAGTTATGCAAATAAAAGAACATGCTCATGGGAAGAGCAAATTGGTTTCCTCTCTCCAGAGATCAAAAGGTTACAGAAATATATCAATAACAAAATTTTGTTCCGAATATTTGGCTGCGGTTTTTTGTAATGTATCTATTGAGAATGTTTACTCTAGCTAAAACCATTTATCTCACGCTGCACAAACAACTTATGAAGTGCTCTTCAAAACAAGAGAGCTGTTATTTACAAATGTATTTAAAGTGTCTCATAACTTACTTTACGTAGTACTTCACTCCATCTCCAGTGTACGCCTCATCCCAGCCAAAAGGTAAACCTGTAAACGAAAAAAAAAAAAAAAAGACGGACAGAGAAATCAGATACATTTACTCTACATGAGGACAACAAATAAGATACTGGAGAAGTCTGAAGCCAAAAAAACAACAGCATTGCAACATTTCCCACTGATCCGTTGATCCTGAGAGGCCAGTGACCGTGAGAATTTCCTGGCAACTGGATGAAATGGGGTCATAAATGAATATGTTAAGTGTTCCAGCATATGTGCATAATCTGAAAAGCTATTTCAAAAATAACGAATGTACAGTGAAAGTGTAACAAGCATCAAATGCGGTCAAATCAGATTTGCTGCCATTGGATTTGGATTTTGGTTTAAGGACACACATACACATTTCCCCCAAATGCACTTTTTATCTTTGATGCACAGCTTTGGATTGAGGACTGATGTGTGCCAGGTTGTAATTAATGGACATCAGCCGAATTTTTATTTTTTTTTAACATACGTAGACACTACTGAAGGCTTTATATGGAGTCTCAGTAATACGTACACACCATACTAGGTAACAAATCCAGACAGAATTTGATCTTGACACTCCCTCTGTACGTGCAAGAAGTACAATTGACAGTAAGGTGCTGGCATAAACAATGTCCTGGCATGACTTTATAATGGGTTTCTCGTCAGAAATATGATCTGATCAAAAAAAAAAAGGTGATGAAAAGAATACACAGAGTATCCCGCTAGATTTCACACACAATCAACATTTTGACAGGAAAGGCCAAAGAATAATTAATGCCGTCTCGGATTTCTACAAACAAACGTCCCTGGGTACATATACTTTAGTACCTGAGAAATTACAGTCAATTTTGTGTATCTACATTTTAACAAATGAGAAAAGGTTTTTATAGCATTTTTCAATATTTTGAACATCTAATATTTAAATATTTATGATAGATTTAGATTAGAAAAGAACAACAGAAAAATAACAAAAAAATCTAGAATTAATTAAGAATAAATCTATTGAAACTAATGCAAATAATATTTTTCTGTCAAAATGCATACAGGCTCTTACTCCTATGCCTAATATGTCGAAAACTATAACAGTAAAATGTTTGGTCTCATCACATTCAATTATTAAATATGTAAATGACAGAAAAAAAGTACTATGCATCCCTGGAGATAACTGTTGGTTGTTTCATACTAACATCAAACATACATCAAATATTGGGTGGACAATTTGTCCATTTTTTGAATTACTGGGGAGGATTATTCTGCTTTTCACCTATTGTTTCCTTTAAAAAAAAAAAGTTTCTAAGAATATAACCAGAATTTGCATTCATCTCCATTTTTATCAGCCATCAATTCAAGTCTTTAATTTCTACAGCTTAGAGATATTTTTGTGTTCAGTGTTCTGGTGCATGCACGGTCAACACAAACCGTTACTGCCTGAGCCTCAGGACACAGCAAGACTCAAAGTAGCTCATCACATGCCTCTTTAATTCAATCAGCTCTTTGTTTTCTAAAGGTTTTGCTCTAGTAACCAAAAGCGAATGATTTCACTAGATCAACACCATGACACTGGAAAGACAATTTCAGCTGCCTCAAATTACGCCTGAGCAAATCAGGTATAATTGGGATAAGCTGCAGACACTCTCCCAAAATTGAATTGCTGTTCTCTTAAAGGGGACGCATGTCATTCACTCGTGTTGTTCCAAACCCATATGGCTTTCTTTGTTCTCTAGAACACACACACAGAAAAAAAAAATTATTTCTTGCATTGTCCTCTGTAAAAGAACTAAAGTAACAAAGAACAACATGAGTAAATGATGAAATAATGTCATTTAAATGATCATAAATGCTTATTCCAACGCATGTCTCCCCTTCTGTCTTATTGATGAGACACAGAGTGCTACGCAGCCTGTCACATGGCATCACGTGGAGAGCACTGCCTGTCTCTGAACTGGGCTGGAGTTGCTCTCTCTGGTTTCAATCGGTGTGATGAGGGTGGCCCTCCATGTGCAACTCAAAGTCTGCCTCGTCCTCCCCCGCAGAGAAGCATTCAGCCAAAACGTGAGCATCACTCATTGAGAGGTCACATGCTGCCAGGTGTGCCGGACACGTTTCCCTGTTCCCCAAGCAATCACTTTAGCTCATTCTTCCCTCCCTCAGCTTCACTGATCCTTTGACCCCAAGAGTCTTCTATATTTCTCTAATCCAATCCATCTGTCCATCTTTGTGTGCATCACTTGGTACCTTTGAAATTTAAGTTATTAAATCATGCTATTTACTGTAATTGCCTTTTTATTTATATAAATATTTCATTTAATATATACCTTTATATTAACTGCCAATATACTATGCACTTACATTTAGATTAAGCATTTGATACAATGCACTTACTGTGTTCATACGTTTTTACAATTTAATGGTATTTTAAAAGTGCATGCATGTAATTAATTTCTGCAATTACATTATTAATTACACTGTTGATTCATCGTTAACACCTTAACCCACCCTTAAACCTACCCATACCACCAAACCTGCCCCTAACCTTATCCGTATCCCACCGCAATAGCAGCAAAAGTGTTTTGCAATATACAGTATGAACACAATAAGTATACAAAAAAAGTATTATTTTTGATATAAGTAAATAGTAGTTAAGACCACTTACCATAAAGTGTCACCAAAACAAATAATTGTGAATAATTTGCAAATATTTTATTTTATAATATTCAGTGTTGGACTGCAGTAACAAAAACATTTTCAATTTATATATATATATATTTGTTCCACAGAAAATTGAGGCATTGAGGATAAGTAAATGATAACAAACTTTCCATTTTTAGCTGAACTATTCCTGAAAGGAGGGTGTGTCCTTCAGAGCGATACTTGACCATTTTGGGTAAGATCTATGTTTTTTTTGTGTTTAAATATTACATTGAAGCCCTCAATCCTGAAAATGTGCTTTTAGGAGTTTTAGGAACTCTCTGATTTATTATGCCATTTAATTATGTACACTCTGCTATTTAATTAAGTTCGCTATTGAAATGCGCAAAAATAATCACTGCACGTAACATTAAAAAAAAAAAAAGGTTGAAAAGCAGGTCCGTCATTGATTAACCTCAGTGTTTATGCTGAGAACATGTATTGAGAGAATAAGAGGAGGCCAGAAATGCTCTTTTGTCTGGGTTCCAGTGTGTCCCTGAACTGTCTGATGAACATGTTCCTTTAACAAGCAAGAAAAATCATTAAAATATCTTGTCTATATTATTATTCAGTCTACCTACAGTATCAGGTCTTTTCAATACTTGACATGCTTCAATGACTCATTTAAAGTTTTATGAAGGTGTTTTGGACATCCTGTATTAAAATACAGAAATATAATGCAGGCTCTTGGTGTTGTTTTATGTCTCCAGAGCTGTGCTGTGGACGGACTGATATCAGTAATGTTTTGACAAAGTGGATCAGTTTAACTAAGACAAACAGATGGTATTCTTACATTTAGCAAACACTATCAGTCAAAACAAGATGTCATGAATGATTATTGTTTTTACCCGCTTAAAAACGTTCTTTTACATGTTTTCCCACTAAGGACCAATTTCTAAAGATATATATCTTTACGTAGCCTGTGAAAAGATATAGAGTTGCGACAAAGATGTGGACGATTGGCTTCTAGCAGATTCGTATCCAGGCAACGATAGCAGCAGTGAGGTGAATCAGATCTAAAAGGCTTGTATTAACAGCAAATACACCTTGTATTGTGTTTCCTTATGAGATTGACCTAATTTTATTCACCTCTAAATAGATTAGATTTCACGATTAAGGTGGTTTGCCTCATTTTCTACAATGTATAAGATGTAAAACGCTTACATCATAAGTAACTGAACAGACAGGATATGAAAAATTCAAAAAGCAAGGACATTATTACATCAACTTCAATGTAGATCACTAGGCTGTCTGCTGAAAAAGAAAAACACATATTACATTGCTAATGCTATCTAAATAGATTCTATAAATTTGAACAATACGCAGAATCTTGGTCGTAATGATACTATAATGTTCAAATGTGTCTAGTTTAAGAGGCTCGTAATGAGACGGGATTCACGGAAAGACTGCCAATGTTTTGACCTCTACAGGTCATTAGACACATTTATGTAAGGTCAAATGTTGCTGGAAGGTAACTACATATTTTCCTGAGAACTGCAAAGCTGAATGGGGTCAGGAGTGTCAAGTCAACAGGTATGACAAACTGAAATTAGGGATAGTTGCAATTTGTGATGTTTGTTTTTCATGGCAAAGCAGGAAACATGCGTGTATACTTACAGTCCAGCTCTAAAATGCCTCTGACAGTATTAGTTAGTTCTTTAGCTTCCACAGCGAGACCCGGTGCTGTCCAGGGTGGTTTCTTCCCGCCTCGAGATGGCAAAGTCTGAGACAGATTGGCCAACTTTGGATCGGTGGGAGAACTGAAAAACAAAACACACAATCGTTTATTTATAATAACCTAACCTTAACCTAACTGTGGCTAAACATTTGATTTAATAGACAGATATTTTTATTTTATAGCATTGTTTTCTTAATCCCCTAAAAAAAGAAAACTGTGTCAGTCTTGTATTATTTTCAAAAGACCTGTTATAAAAGCTCTACAAGAGTGCACTCCCTTCGACCTGAAATGAACAAAGCATGCTGGGCAGATTGGCGTAAAAGAAGAGCCCAGCATGACTCGTAATAAAGGGTTTTTTGGGGAAGGGGATGCAGACCCACTGACATGGATGGACCAGTGTTATGAAAACACATTATGAAACTACCACACTTTCGGGTCATTAACAGAAAGCTGAAATGAATTGGTCCAGACTGTTTGAGTCACTGGATGCGTTTCAAACATTTTGCTACAGTACGATAAAACAAAATAAAAAATGACTTTGAAAACGGCATATGAATGAGAATGTAACAAAAAGCAGAAGGTAATAAATTATAATATTACTTTGTAATTGATGTGTTATGTCATTATAGAGTAATGTGATTTATTCTCTGACATTCTCTGATTTATAGATCAATTAAAATGTCATATTGTCAGTAATAACGTTTAAATAGTGCTTTTTAGTGATTTGTTTCAATGATAAATAGAAAGTTAAAAAAAGCATTTTTAAATAGATATTGTTTTGTCTTTACTGTCACTTTTAATCAACTTGTTGTATCCCTGTCAAATAAAAGTATTAATGTCTATGGTATCTTTAGGGCTAGATAACGATGGTATTAAGTAAAGAAAAGTTTGAGAAAATGTATAAGAAATGAACTCATTTTTAGCATCTATATCTTTTATTCACTGGATGCATATAAGGAAGAGTGAGCTCTCATTCAAGTTGTAAAATTGTATTTTGCTGGAAATTGCTGATAGCCTTCATTTCGACCGCTGAGGACATGAGGAATATTTTCTAGCTCTAATAGAAAAAGACACAGTGGCCTCTTCAGTCAGTGGGGATGATCATTAAGGAAAAAAGGGCTCTCCAGACGATCTCTGCTAGCTGGGCAAGGGGCGTCAGCCTGCAGGAGGTCATGTTGATTGGGCCTAATCAACATCACTGCCACAGGAAGGGGTTGTACTGGCTTCTAGTCATTAACTATCCCTGTCTTTTGCCGGCAACCTCTCTCATAATAGTCAGAAGACTCACTCTGGAAAAAAAGTTACCATTTACACACCCTGAATACACAGCCTCCTAGAAGGTGAACTGTAATGACTGTGTAAAGGTCCATAAAGGAAAAGAGTCTTTCTTATTAAATCATTCTTTCAACACATCTGTTGCTAGCAAAGTGTAGTATTACTGTCTGGCATACTTCAAATTCGATTATAATTCAGTCAAATAATTAGATCTGCCTTAACAAAGGACTGACAAGCGTACTAGAATAATTATCTTACCTATAGCCTCTTGAAGCGCTTTGGTTTTCTGACAAAAAGCCCTGGACAGCCTGTGGGGGTTTTAAAATGGTTATCAGATTAGTACATAGTTGCAAGATTTAATGCTGCATAAAGATTAATATTCTGATTCTGGTTGTATCATTATCATTACTATTATTACTACAACTGTACTTGCAATCATCATCATCATCATCATTATTTATTTATTTTTTATTATTATACATTTATTATTACTGTTATTATGGATTTAAACTATTTACCTGTACAACAGTAGAAGCATCAATAATAATATATAATAATAATAATACCACTACTACTGCTGCTGCTTGTACAGTTAAGTATTTTACATCTAATCTTATTTTGATGGTAGAACCTTATTCAAAGATATAAAAAGTTATTATTTAATTTGCATTTGATTAAAAATAATAACAAGCTGAGATACATCACCTCCACAAACTGTAGAAGTTTACCCGTGGAGACTTCAAAACCCTTCTTTGCAGTTTCACACTTTCGTAGCTGGCATTCAAGTACAGAAATCCTTTTTTTCAGATCTTGCAGATCCTCCTGTGTGAATATTAGTAAATACTAAAGATTAAAGTTTTAGTAAAGTAAAATATACTTTTCTTTATGTTTTAAAATGCTATTGATTCAAAACATGTCTAATATGGAGTTGCAATTAAAAGTGCTCTCAGAAAATTAAACATTGGAAATAGTAAAATGTTTTATTTAATATACATATATTTTAGAATAACTTTGAAGGTGATTGTGCAATGCAATTATTACATACTGTGTGATCATTTTTCCACATGCAATTATAGTAATCAAAACTGTATGTATGTATGTAGTATAGTACAGTATATATTACATATATAGTGGGTACGGAAAGTGAAATTTAATCATCATTAATCATCATTAGTCAACCATGGGTGCTGAACAATAATTTCAATGACAATACAAAATAATTACTAAAAAGAAAAAGTACAGTAAAGTGTTATATATAAAGTAGGTATGGAAAGTATTCAGACCCCTTTACATTTTTCACTCTTTGTTAAATTGCAGCCATTTTCTAAAATCATTTAAGTTCATTTTTTCTCATTAATGTACACACAGCACCCCATATTGACATAAAAACACAGAATTGCTGACATTTTTGCAGATTTATTAAAAAAGAAAAACTGAAATATCACATGGTCATAAGTATTTAGCTCAGTTGCTGTCCATTTCTTCTGATCATCCTTGGGATGGTTCTACACCTTCATTTGAGTCCTGTGTTTGATTATACTGATTAGACTTGATTTGGAAAGCCACAAAGTTGAAGAGAAAGTTGTAGAATGTTAACCATCACTGCAGCCCTCCACCAGTGGCCCGACGGAAGCCTCTCGTGAGTGCAAGTCACAAGAAAGCCTGCACGGAATTTGCTAAAAAACACCTGAAGGACTCCAGCATGGTGAGAAATAAGATTCTCTGGTCTGATGAGACCAAGATAGAACTTTTTGGCCTTAATTCTGAGCAGTATGTGTGGAAAAAAACAGGCACTGCTCATCACCTGTCCAATACAGTCCCAACAGTGAAGCGTGGTGGTGGCAGCATCATGTTGTGGGGGTGTTTTTCAGCTGCAGGGACAGGACGACTAGTTGCCATCGAGGGAAAGATGAATGCAGCCAAGTAGAGGGATATCCTGGACAAAAAACCTTCTCCAGAGTGCTCAGGACCTCAGACTGGGCCCAAGGTTTACCTTCCAACAAGACAATGACCCTAAGCACACAGCTAAAATAATGAAGGAGAGGCTTCACAACAACTCCGTGACTGTTCTTGAATGGCCCAGCCAGAGCCCTGACTTAAACCCAATTGAGCATCTCTGGAGAGACCTAAAAATGGCTGTCCACCAGCGTTTACCATCCAACCTGACAGAACTGGAGAAAATCTGCAAGGAGGAATGGCAGAGGATCCCCAAATCCAGGTGTGAAAACTTGTTGCATCTTTCCAAAAAAAAGACTAATGGCTGTATTACATCAAAAGAGTGCTTTTACTAAATACTGAGCAAAGGGTCTGAATACTTAGGACTATGTGATATTTAAGTTTTGTTTTTAATAAATCTGCAAAAATGTCAACAATTCTGTGTTTTTCTGTCAATATGGGGTGCTGTGTGTACATTGAGGATAGCATATATATATATATCCTACGTAATCAGATATTACTGTGAAGTATATCCTGGAGACACGCAAGGTTGCTAGCCAGGATTTTCAAAAATAACCTCATCAGCCCACGTCACCCTGCAAGATCATGTTAAAGCCTTTGCAGCACATCAGCCCAGTTACTGAATAATACAAAGCAAACAGTGACCTACTTTCTATAGTACACGAGAGAGGTAAAACCCGGAGTGGAGCCGTGCAGGGGATGTGGATTGGGAATGGCTAGTGTAAAACTCTCAAAGTGAACTACCTTTCCACGGCCGGGTTGCTCAGGTGTCTGAGACTTCATTTCAGCTATCTCAGCCTCCAGGAGATGAATAACCTCTTCATAGTCCATCTCCATTCCCCGGGCCTGTTTCTGAGCGGCCTCTGCCAGATGGATCCGGGTCCGCAGGGATCGACTCTCCTCTACTGCAGATTTTGCTTCCTGCAACAGCGGAGTTCCACTTAGAGCGACAGTGCTGAGAGTGCATGTACAGTAGGACGCTACAATGCTCAGGGGCTCTTCCCCCCTAACATTGCAAACTCAGTGCATTTGAAAAGAAATGCCTGCACAGTCTCACCCCCCCTCCCCCCTCCGCCCTTCATCACTTCCCTCTAGACTCACAGCATGACAAAGCACAGCTCTGCTTCTTTTACCTAGAAGTTTAAAGAGGCTGAAAGAACAAGTCATGTGCAAACAAGTTTTTTTATGTCCATCTCTGCTTTACAGAAAATAGACAAGGCAGGCTTTTAGCAGATGAGAACCAGTAAAACAAGCTGCTAACATAATACAGGTATCGAAAGACGTTTGGGCATTAACGCAAACCACAACAGCATCGGATACTTGTCAGCAAGGCATCGCTCAATAGACGTCAGATAAAGGAAAGGTAACTAGGCCATTGTAATTATGAAGCTGTGGGGTATGATAGCACTCTTAATTGACAGGTGACACGAAAAGCCACACTGAGGATCTACTGTATGAATAAATGTGCAACTTGTGGTAGTTTACAATAAAGGATTCGACTTTCATACTGCGGACATATTAGAGTAAGGTCTTACTCTATCGTTTTAACTTACTATTAACATATTAACTGTCACTTATTTCAGAGTACCAGGAATAACTAACTTATGAAAACGGTACAGATAATTGCCCACTGAATGGAGAACTTTACATATGAAATAGACATGATGGATCTTACATCATTGTTTTTTCAGAGAGGCATATAAATTGGCACTTATGTCCATTTAATGTCCTTGTATAACGGAAAATATGTGAAGTGGATTATAAGGATCGTGCATTGGTTACGATTAACGTAATTTTCAAAGAATGTGGAATTCAAAGGCACATACTCTATAACTCTGTTCAAGAAACCCTGAGAAACAGAGGAGCTGGCTGGGAGAAAACATTAACAAGAATTTAAAGAAGTATGGAAGATAGTATTGAGCCTTTGATGTCTGAAGAGATGGATGCATTAGTGCAAAATAATTATATTCATATATAGTACATATAGCAGCTTATACATACACTACCATTGAGTAATATTGGGCTATATATATATATATATATATATATATATTAATATTAAAATTACTTTTATTAATACTTGCAAAGTAGCCATTACTCCCAGTCTTCAATGTCACATGAATGTCCTACAGAAATCATTCTAATATTGTGATTTGCAGCTCGGAAAACATTTTTTTTTTTCATCACATGCTGCTTGATTTTTTTAGCGTCATACTTTAATAAGATTAATTTGGATAAACAAAAAATTCTAAACAACAGATCTTATTTTATAAATAGTTACACAGTAACATATACTGTTTTAACCATAAATAAAATGTAATTGTATTCCATTTAGCCTAAATAAAAAAAGACTTATTTTAAAATATACTTAAAAAAAAAATGTGTTAATAAATGAAATGAAATGAAATGAAATTTTTTACTTTTCAAAGCTCAAAACAAGCTCTCTGTCATATCTATATACACGGATCACAGAGCACAAATAAAATGTAAATGGAGAGATCTTATCCCTAGAGCCACATGGACAAGTCACACCTCACACCAGTCACGGCTGCCCTTATACACGTTTTGCTGTAATGTAGCCGGGTGAACACTGCGTGGACGGTAGCCTGCACATTTCTCACAAGAGAGGAGGCTTAAAAGCCCACTGCTTCGATGCTGAAAAGCCCATCAACCTACCTGTTGCTCTAATGGCAGATATAGAAGGTAAAGTGTGGGTGGGGGTGAAGAGAGCAGAAAGGATTCAGCAATACAGAACGAAGCTTTAGAAACATACAGGGCTTTAACACCACAGGGAGTGTAGTACTATTAGCGCTTCAGTCTGATGAACTGGATACGAACTGAGCCCTCCGTAGTGCTCCAGAAGGGAGCAGCTGCGACTCCACAGACTGGAGCAAAAAAGCGCTCTGGGAAGGAGAGACAGAAGTTGCATTGACCCTGACGCCAATCGAAACACCACAGGGCCTTGTACAGCTGACTAAACTTTCAATGTGAAGCTTTGATAAAGAGTGTAACTGCATTTTCCTTCTTATTTAGATCATCTCTTAAGGTCAACCGCAAGTGAATTTGCTGTAGCTTCAATTCATTGCTGCAAGTAAACTGAAATTGAATACTTTTGTGAGAAGACGATATTGCCAGCAGCCGGGTCAATAAGAGGGCACTAATAGTCCACCACACACCATATACCGTACTACATATAAAGTAGTTTCTAAGAAAATGGCCAAAAACTTGCTGCCATTATGTGAAGGTGTTACTAACTGATTGCTAAGGTGTTCTTCTAGCATGTTGATACAAGAAAAAAAACCTAAATATAAAAATATCAAAACATGTCTACCAACAAATCTCTATGATATTCTACTCAAAAGTATTCTAAATTATTATTTATTAAATATTTTATTCCTGTGATGGCAACATTTTATTTTAGCAGCAATTATTCAGTCTTTGATGGCACACAATCCTTTAGAAATCATTCTAATATGCTGATTTGGTGCTCAAGAAACATTTTTAATTTTAAAATCAATGCTGAAAACATTTGTGCTGCTGAATATTCTTGTGGAAACCATGATATTTTGTACTAGGATTCTTTTATGAATAGAAACAGAACTTACTTGAATATTTCAATGTTCTTAATTTTTGATCTACTTTTGATCTTAGAAAGGTAATAACACACCTTTTCAAGCTGCACAATATGAGGTAGTATTCATGTCTGTAACGCACAAAAGCAATACCTAATGTTGGTGGTTTGTTCAAACTATAAACCATAAGATGTCATTAGCATAGACTGTTCTGCCAATTTTGTTTAATTGATATGCAGCAGGATGATCAGAACGTACTGCTCTGCTGCCTTAGTAACAGTCTAATAAAACCATTAAAGTCCAATTAATCTCGCATAGAATGCAGAGGCTCTTTGGGTTTGGGTTTACGTAACAAGCACTTCTGAGGCTCTAAGATAGAACCCAAAGGACTTGTGGGTGCCCATTTCTTTATAACTCATAGAAAAGAACTATTTCCAAACACAGAACGCCATCCCTCAATGTCCTACATACTTCATCTCCTACATGATGTTCTTAATGTGGGCGTTTCAAGCTTCCTGTAGTGAGCGTAATACGCTGAAAATAGATTTTTTGGATATTCATTTTTTTTCATTTGAGTTCTGTATAGTGCTGCTGAGAAAATAATGCAGTTTCAGCATTTAACTCTACAGAGCACCTGCATCTCACCTTTAAGAGTCTAATGGCACATGTGCCCAGAGCTCCCCCCTGTGGCATATCTAACATGGTACAGTGAATATGGAATATAATAATATAAAAAAAAAAAATCATAATTCTGAAAAACTTGGTGAAATCTAGTAATCATTTATAAACTTCTCTGCATGTAGAAATAGATTAAAGCTTTGTATAGGCTAGAAATTAAAAAAAGATGAGTATGATTATTTCATGTTGATTCTAAAATGCAATTTTGTTGATACATAGGTTGCGCATATGCAGTTTGAATGCTGTAACCTGCTTAAAAGGGCACCAAAATGAAGGTGTTCTGCCTATAGTGTGAAAGAGATATTGGAATGAGTTGCGTACCTGTTTAACTTTTGTCAGTTCCTGTAGCATCTTATGATTAAGGCTCTCGGATTCTGCCAGCTTATCCTGTTAGAAGAGAGATCTTCGTATGAGTCAGCATCAGAGTTAGCGCACTCATTTTGACAAATAGGATTAATAAGAGCCTCGCTCAATAACACATGAATGAATGTCACACACTCCAGCATGTGACAGTGTTTGAAATCGTTGTCATGCTAGTACCTGCATTCTCTTGAGCTCTCTTAAGGCCTCAATGTGGTCTTTTCTTAATCGCTCCATCTCATCCAGATCATCAGAGTCTGATAACGATGGCTTAGAAAATAACAGTAAATATATAATATTATATTTAAAACAAATAATAAAACATATACACTACCGCTCAAAAGTTTTAGAACAGTAAGATATTTAATGGTTTTTAAATATGTTTCTTCTGCTCATCAAGGCTGCATTTATTAG
>JAUMHP010000062.1:12502939-12515819 GCA_032361065.1 Enteromius trimaculatus | reverse complement strand
ATTTCACAATATTACATTTTTTTCTGGATTTTTAATCTAATAAACGCAGCCTTGATGAGCAGAAGAAACATCTTTAACAACCATTAAATATCTTACTGTTCTAAAACTTTTGAACGGTAGGGTATATACAGTATATATATATGTGTGTGTGTGCATATTATGTGTGTTTCTGCTGAAAAAAAAGACTAAAAAAAGTTATCATTTGAACTTACCGTAGGGTTTAAAGGAGATTCAATGAGATCATCTGATGTCAATCTAACTACTTCCTGTTCTGAGTCAGATTTGGATGGCAGTTTGAAGAGTTCCTTTGCCACTCTCTCAAAATCTTACAGACAAACAAAAAAGTCAGTAAAATAAGTTCAGTAATACAGAATGACTTATACTACAATGCATTTTAAGGTGTTTATCTTTTAAGGTATAAACCAAGAACCAGGCAAAAAAACATTAATACAACTATGACATAATGAAGACTGACAGAATTTTTTCTCACCTCCATAAGACACTGTCCCTCCTTGGTTCAAACGCAGCCTTTCTCTCAGTGTCAGGACCTGAGACTCAGTATGCTTCAATCCCAGCACCTCCAGTGCCTGTGAACAAAATAACCACCCTTTTAGAACATTACGCTGCACCATTATAACATGGTCACTGCTTTGCTCTCTCTCTCTCTCTCTCTCACACACACACACATGCACTCCATTCAGAGTGTATAAAATATAATAAAATTAATAATAACATAATTAATGCACTTAGTGTCAGTTAGATGCAGTTTAAATTTAATTCAAATAAATATATCCACTAAATAAAAATTACAAAAGAACTATAACTATAAAACTATAATTATAACTATCAAATAAAAAACTATAAATATGTCTTTTCACAAAATTACGTAAATATTTTTATATAATTACATATTACTGTAAAATGCGCTCCTGTTGTTAAATAAATCTAAAAATTGTTAATCCTTTACACTCTTTTCCATAACAGCAGATCTACAGACTGTCCTGTAGGCCAGTGTGATTTAACACAATGAAGCTATCGCACAGTCTCTATTGATTTTCCCATAATACCACAGGAGGTGTGGATACGGGATAGCATGCTAACTACACATATTGTTCAACAGCAGGATTAACTCCATCCACACATGATAGTAAAACCGTAAAAGATCAATACAGTACTGAGACTGATGGGTAACTAATCGTTAAAGCCCGCTGGGGGGGACGCCCAGTGTTTGACCTTGCTGTAAACACGGGATGTTTGTGTAATTCTAT
The DNA here is from genome assembly GCA_032361065.1 of Enteromius trimaculatus. Lineage (NCBI taxonomy): Eukaryota > Metazoa > Chordata > Actinopteri > Cypriniformes > Cyprinidae > Enteromius > Enteromius trimaculatus. The sequence continues at coordinate 12,514,551 of JAUMHP010000062.1, read as the reverse complement.
ATTGTGACAGAAATAGTTGGTCTCTAATTGAAATGATTTGATTATGGAGACCTGCTCTATTTTCTCGGGTTTGAGTTCGAAGCTGGGAGTCGAGGATAGAGGTTTCGAGGGTCTGCAGGTATTGCTGGGATTACAGGCAGCGGTTGCATCTGGGCAAAGATAGAGAGAGAGAGAGAGAGAGAGAGAGAGAATCCAAATGAAAAGCTCTTTTGCAAAACAGCTGTTTGTGATTTAGGTAGAGCACATCACATTTTGTTTGTAAGACTCTTACATAACTCTATGAGAGCATCATTTATTGAAGTAGATGCTTCACAGTAGTGGTTTAAAGAAGTATTTGGGCATTTAAGCCACACTTACAAATTCTAGCGTGTCTTTGCATTATACAACAAACATATCGAACGAAGGGGCATTTATTTGACAGAAATATAGCATATTCTCAAGCAAAATGCTTCACATTTTCTGGTTGTCAGACATAAACACAACATGTTCATGATTGTAGGTGATTTCTAATACATTTCTAATAATAAATAATAATAAAGTATGCATTAAATTAATCAAAATGGCATTCGAGCAATTTCAAATAAATGATTTTTCTTTGAACTTTGAAAGACAAGTATTTCGAGTTTCCTCAAAAATATTAAGCCGCACAACTGTTTTAAACATTCTTAATAATCATGTGACACTGACTGGAGTAATGATGCTGAAAAAGTAGCTTTGTATATTTACATTTACATTTAATAATATATTAAAACAGAAGAATACATACATATATTTTAAATTGAAAAAACATTTCACAAGATTAATGCATCAAATAAATGCAGCCTTGGTGAGCATTAGAGACTTCCTTCAAAAACATGAAATCTTACCAACACCAAATTTTTACACTTTACAACGTCCAAGTAATTTTTGGGGCCACTTCAGGTCAACAATATAAACTCTCTTTCAAATATTACAATATTATATTGATCCCTCATGATGGCTTGGATAAATGCTTTGTGTTCAAGCAGGAATTAATATTATTTGCATAGGCATTTTTTTCTCCATTAACCCCACCCGAGCAGATCTGTGAACTCGAGAGAATGCACAATGCTTTGCTCAAAATAACGCCAACCCTGACAAATCCTCTTATGCGACAAATAACTGTGAGTGTAACTGAGCTTACAGGTATGTGCTCTGATCATGAGCTCACTATCTAATCATTTATTGTTCACTCATTCGTTATCTGCATATTTGTTTATCTTTTTGCAGGGATTTATTTCCTGATAGTAATTTCTTGGAAATTCAAAGCCATTTTAGAGAAATATCAGAGAGTCCCCCTCACAGCTGTGTGCAGTGCAGGGGTTTCAATTGTGATTTTATGCAATATGAAATGACTACCTGGGCTTCGGTGAAAATGTACATGCTGTTCTTGAAAGTGGTCCCCTCATAGTGTATTCCCAATACAATATTGTATAAACTTGGCTTGGCACTATTTTAAACAAAGCAGATCTGGTCTGGGTGGGGTTTATAGAAAAAATAAAACAGGCTGTGCAAACAATATTAATTCTTGCTTTAACACAAAGCATTTACCTAAGCCATTATAAGAGATCAAATATAATGCTTCAATATTTGAAATTGTGAATGCAAAGTAGCCCCAGAAATTACACTATATCATTGATTTTTCTTTATTTCATATTTTGTATTCTCGTTCAGTACAGCTGGTGTTTAAATCTGTTATAAATCGCAGCTCAGAACAGCTTTATTAAAGGTTCTCCTCAATAAAATGAAACTCTGTCCTGAACAGAGTTCAGCATCCTCGATTTCACCTGGAGTTATGTGTCATGTTGATGGTAATATCCATTTTCAAAACCATGCCAGCTGGATTATCTTGAGTGACAAACACAGCATCTCATCAGCACACGTCTGCCGAACAGGTAGCTTAATCCAGGTTGTGCTAAAATGCTCCTTATCTATGAGTCTCAGACTGCTCAAAGGCAAAATGCCATGCAAAAAAAAAATCAGAACGTGAAAGGCTGTAGAGACAGTGCTATTCAATCTAGGAATGAAAATAGGAGCATGCATATGGTTGGTTTAAATGAATGTTCTGGGTTCAATATAAACTAAGATAGAAAATAATTTTTGAGTAATTCTGATAATGTGAGATTAATTTAGACTTTTTGGAAGTAAAAATCAGTTACAGTAAAGCACTTACAGTGCAATGGAAAAAACAGGGACATGGAATCTTGTATTTGTGGGAATTTACTTTAATTCTTTCCAAAAATAGTTCTAGGTATAAAGTTTTCTTTATTGTCATTTTAATGTTGGGATTACAGTTCTAAGCAGAGCTAGTAAAAACAAAATCTACTGCATGCATTATGTAAAAATTACAGTAACAGACATTTTGTTTTTATAGTTGGATAAATATTAAAAATGTTTTAGTTAACATCACTTTTTGAATCTTTTGTTTCCACTGCTACAATTAAATAGGTAATTCTCACAAAGAATATGATTAGTTGGCACCAAAATCAAAAATAAATTAAGTATATTTTGCTTGAAATTCTTTTGAGCCCATTTTTAAGACCATCACATTTTTTTGCATGATGACTTTTTGTATTGTTATAACTATGTTATATGAAAAGTATTTAATTTAAACACAATTGTAGTGTTTTAATTTATAACATTTATTTTTTAATGTACATATACCATTTAATTGTTCTTTTGATTTTGGAGTGAAATGTGACATGTATTTGTGAGTTCAACTGTAACGCATATAAAACAGCTACACATGTATTGAATGGAACCAATGCAGCCTTCTCATCAAAGCCAATTTATGCAGCAATGAGATGTGTATATAACTATAATATGAAATAAATGCATACCTTTTTTTCAAATCCAATGTATTTTCATGTTTTTCTTTATGCATTTCAAAACATTTTATGTAACTAATATTTTTGCTCCTTTGGATTATCTCCTGTGCTAATCAACATATGCTCTGAAAAGAGTTGAACTCATATGGGACTCCTATAAAGGGAATACAGTCTTGCAGTACCAGAGTTGGCCACTGTGGTGCAGGCACTCTCAGGTATGGACACAGGGGTGAGATTAGGCTTTGCTGTTGCTGGTCGTACCTGTAGAAAAGAATCCTTTAAGAAAACTTAAACCACACTCTTAAAGCGAGATCAGTTATTGAGCTGCATTACTTAGTCTCTGGCTACAGTCTCACCTTAGTAAGTTCTACAGAAGGCAACGTCTCACTTCCAGAGTTGGGGGTGTTGGCTATTTTAGGAACGAGACCTCCAGGCAGAGTTGCTCCCCCTAGTCCAGCTGGTCTATGTTGGGGGCCTGTACAACAGGGAGGCTGAAGGGAGATGGGGCTGTGAGGTCCACTGCTGGAGCCTGACGAAGACCTTCGTCTGATAAATGCTATTTCTACTGTAGGGTCTGGTCTGTAGGGCAAAACAGTGATGTTTGTAAATATCTTTATAATCTGTCACCATACATGTACATCTGCATTTGTCTTGGATGGAAGCAAAGTATCATAAGATACAGTACTAATCATACAGTATTTACGTTATGTTGTCATTCTGGAAAGGTTGTCTTTTGGTTGACAGTTTGTTCATACAGTTATATGTTTGAGATTTAACCTGAGTTTTGTTCGAGTGAGTATGGTTTTGGCTTCTTCATGTGTTACTCCAATGAGTGATTCCTTATTGATGGATATGAGCTGGTCCCCTGCCTTTAGTCTCCCATCCTAGAGACAAAGAAAAAAACAAAACATTTACAACTTAATGGACTTAAAATGCACTTTTTCCACTTAAATTTACTTTACAAATTTTTACAAACAAAATTTGTTGACAGTAAAAGTTCGGCACCGTTTTAGCCACCAAAAATAAATAAATAAATAAAAATCTAAAACTACAAGAATAGCTCTCTTTTTTAACCCTTTTTAATACACTACATAGGCATTTATGAGGGGATTATTAGCAGAAATTATATCATGCGTAATATTCGCATGATTTGCCTCTGTATGACTAATTGCTTATTGTTTTCCACACCTGTAAGTTGCTTTGGATAAAAGCGTCTGCTAAATGAATAAATGATTAATGAATATGAATAAATGAATTACGACTTTAATCTCGTAGCATCTCAACTTTATTCTTGAAATATTACGACTTTAATCTCATAGTAGTTCAACTTTAATCTTGTAGCATTTCGACTTAATTCTTGAAATATTACAACTTTAATTTTGTAGCATTTCGACTATATTCTTGAAATATTTAGACTTTATTCTTGAAATATTACGACTTTATTCTTGAAATATTTAGACTTTATTCTTGAAATATTACGACTTTATTCTTGAAATATTACGACTTTAATCTCGTAGCATTTCAACTTAATTCTTGAAATATTATGACTTTAATATCGTAGCATTTCGACTTTATTCTTAAAATATTACGACTTTAATCTCGTAACATTTCGACTTTATTCTTGAAATATTCTGACTTTAATCTTGTAGTATTTTGACTTTAATCTCATACCATTTCGACTTTATTCTTGAAATATTACGACTTTAATCTTGTAGTATTTCGACTTTAATCTCGTAGCATTTCAACTTAATTCTTGAAATATTATGACTTTAATCTCGTAGCATTTCGACTTTATTCTTAAAATATTACGACTTTAATCTCGTAACATTTCGACTTTATTCTTGAAATATTCAGACTATAATCTTGTAGTATTTCGACTTTAATCTCGTACCATTTTGACTTTATTCTTGAAATATTACGACATTAATCTTGTAGTATTTCAACTTTAATCTCGTAGCACTTCAACTTTATTCTTGAAATATTCCAATTTTAATTTCGTAGGACGTCGACTTCATTCTTGTAGTTTCTAATTTATGCTTGAAATATTACGACTTTATTCTCATAGTTTTAGATTTTTTTTGGTGGCACTAAAACGCCATTGTATAAAAGTGTAATATTGTGACGTAATTTTAAAATAACTATTTCCCATTTTAATATATCTAAAATGTAATTTCAAGAGTTAACGCTGCCCCCGGAAAGTCGTGAACTAAATGGAAAACGGAGGAGAAGGGGTGGAGGAGGGATGCACGAAAGCGGGAAGCAGGGAAATGAAAAGCTGGGAGAATTTATAGTGAAGGGGAAATGACTTGATTGGGCGCGAATGAACAAGGGATGATTAGGTAACGGGCCATCAGCTGTGTATGATTACTCATTCAGCGATCCTCTCGAAATCATGTTTAAACATTCAATTATTGCTATGAAATCATTCTTAAATGCTTTTATGCTGAAAAACACCTATTTTTAATTAGATAATAAAAATTACCTTTTGGCAATCACCTCCTTGTATTATTTCCTGAACATACACCATTGGCCCCTCTACACGGTTAGCTCCGCCCCTGATGACCAAGCCTAATCCGGTACCTTTGGCAACACATATCAACTGAATCATGCAGTCTCTGGGGAAAGGGAGGTAAACACAAGGACTTTGATCAACAGCAGAAAACATGCCTCCAGATCCTTTGTGGGATTTCTCTTTTACTTGGGCTAGGTCAGATGTTTTCAGGTTTAGACTCTTCAATCAGGAAACTATTAGCAGCAACAGTGCGAGAAAGCTGCTGGGTTGTTATTTGTTTTGGCTATATAATTATTTGTACATGCAAAAGTATATATACTATATTTGTAAAAGTAACCCATACAAAGTATTTAAAAAAGGATGGCACAAAAGCACAAGATAAAATCTAAATTAGATCTACAGTCATTTGGTTCTCACGTGCAAACTTGTGGAGGTGGGGAGGTAATGCAGGCAGTGGTGTATACTGGATTTGGGTCCTTAGGGCTCAGAAGCAGAGGACTGGTTGATCTGGAAGATGAGGAGGAGGAGGCAGTGTCGGTGATCTTTCCTGAAGACAAGAGATTTGCTTTTTAATACTTTCAATCACTATAACTTTTTCACTTACAATAAGATTTTGTTGCATACAGTATTTTGTGTAAACACTACTGTTCAAAGGTTTGGAGTATTTCAAATTTAATTGTTGTTATGCTACAGTATAAGTTTGTTTTTTTTTATTATCAAAAATACAGTAAAAACAGTAATGCTACAAAATATAACATATATTTATAAATATAATATATAAAATATAATTCAGTATGTATGTTTTCTATTTTTATAATACATCTATACATCTACATCTAAACATCTATACATTTACATGTAATTATATTAAAACTATAATGTCAAAACTGAAATTTCAGAAGCATTACTCCAGTCCGATTTATTGCCAAAATAACATTTCTGGCAGTGCTGTTAATATTTTTGTATTGTATTAATATTTTTTGTAAGAACCCTTTTCTTCTTTAATAATTAGAAAGTTCAAAAAACAACATTTAAGCGAAACAGAAATCTTACGCAATTCATTGCTAAATGTGTTTACGGTCACGTGTGAATTTAATGCATTAGGCTGAATAAAAGTAATCCCTTTTTTTTAATAATCACTGACCCCTAACTTTTTAAAAGGTAGTGTACACACATACATTTTAAGTCTGTTCTGATGCATGCTTGATGTAGAAGTGGATCTTCGTATAGAAATCAGTGACTGGCTTTTTATGTACATTAAGTCATTTAAGCAGACCCTTTTATTCAAAGCAATTTACAACTGAAGACTATGGACGCAAGCAAAATTAAGAAAAAAGCAATGATATGCAAGTGCCATAACAAGTCTTAGCTAATTTAGTAAACGTAGCAAGAACCAGAAAACGTAGAACACTGATTTTATGTAGGACCCAAACCAAATCTTTTCCTAAGCTGTCACATTTTAAGCTATTTTAGTCAGCTCTTGTCAGAGTTCTCAAAATCACACATCACTCCCGAAATTCAGCATAATGACATAAGTAGTGGAAAATACCTGTGGAAACAGAGGTGTCTGATCCAGAACTGGTACTACTGCTGGAGCCATATTTTTCCATTAACTCAGCAAATTCCCTCCTAATTATGAACATATAAAGACACGTGCAAAACCAGTCAGACATAAAATATTTTCTGAAGACATCATTTTTCAGTGCTTCATAATAAGAGGGCTTTTGTAGAGGCTAACACTTCTGTCTGTGTTCTGTTCACAGCATAAACACTATAAGGGTTTTCCAATCTGTAAAATCTAGCATTACATAAGTATAACAAAGTTGTTCTACGGAAGTGTTGGAAAATATTATCGTTCTTAGTTTTTTAAAATACAAACACAAAAAAAGGAACACACACACATACACAAAACATTAAACCCCCAAACAACATTTTAAAAGGCTGTCTGAAGGTATTTAATATGACATCTCCCATTAAATGCAACTTCCTCATTAATCCTAAAAGAAGCTTAGAAGCACTTAATTAGATTAGGGAAGTCAATCACAGATAAATTGGTATCAAAGTTAATGGCCAGACTGTTTCCAAGCCAGAAATGCGATCTAGGCAGTAATCTTTAAATTTGTATTATGTTCTCAAAATCTGTGTACTGTACTGAAGCATTTTGTTTGAGGTGACTGATTGTTCATTAATTATGAAGGTAATCCTTTTACAATGTTACAGATTAAAACCTAGTCTCAGCTGGTTCAACTCAGGACACATATGACAGACTTGCGGCCCAAATACGTCAACAGCTGTTCAGTCGGGAGAACAAAAGTGCTCATCAGGAAGTCACTGTGACCAGCAAAATGCCAGTTCGATTTAAACAAAGACAGACAGAATGAACTTGACATCTGCCCAAAATCGAGACCTCTGGCTAAGCAGACAATGCCAAAACAAAGTCTCTGCATATAGCGGCTTCACATTGCTATATGGACTTACTCTATAGATCGAGTCTCCTGAGAAAATGTATAAAAAGCTATACTAACGTTTGGAGTTCATATTTTAAAACGTAACTGATTAACAATAATGAAAAAGATAAGAAATTAGTGCAGGAAAAATAGCATTACACTACACAAGTCCTAATATTTTCAATAAAGTGCTAAAGACGTTAATGTACTTAAGTGTATTAAGACTATTTTTAGATTTTAAAAAAATCAAGACGTTCATCTGTACTCATCCATTTATAGGATTAAGTATATAATGTACAACAGTACGCATTGGCAAGCAATATTTCCTGTCTCCATATAATTGAAATCTTTAAACACAAAACAAATCAAAGAAATAGAAAAAAATTAATAAAAAAGTCACACAATTTATAAAAAGTCATATTACCTGGAAGAGTCGTCACGTACTATCAGTAAAGACATGTGATTTGTAGCTGACGCTGTGCGAAGAACCTCCACTGCCCTAATATCAAACAGATTTCTTAGATCAGTTGTTTTACCTCACTTTAGGAATCTTCTATTTTTAATGCATCACAGATCCATAACCAATTCAGAATACATTACTTTTCATTTGTAACACCTCCTAAATTCATGTTGTTGACATCTAAGATGAGGTCTCCTGATCTAAGACGCCCTGAAACACAAAAAAAGTGTATCAATTCATCATTCCCAGAGTCTAAGTAGAAACAATTCAGTGGAGATTTTGGGAAGGGGAATATACCGTCTTGTGCCGCCACGCCACCTGGCAAAATTCGTTTAATGAAAATGCCAAACTCTTCACCGCTCTGTTCCCTGTAGCCCCCAATAATCTTCACGCCTGTTAAATTGAGAACATGATTTCTAGGATTAATGTTTTATATGGGGGTGGGAGAACAAAGTAAATCACATTACTCGCCAAATGCCTTGAAAAATAGAGTAAAGCAGTTTTTTAGGAATATTATTATGAACTGTGGTTCTCACCAAGTCCTTTTTTACAGTCTGTAAACTCTAGTCTCTCCACAGCCCGGTTGATGCCATGGGGCCCCATTATTGTCCTGAAAAAAAGAGAGATTCCTTTAAATACAAGTACAAGAGATATCATCAAAAACAGGATTTTCATTGAAATGTTTCAGACTGTTTTTAAAAATACAGACTGAATGAATGGTATTAATGCGGTCGACCCTCAGCGGCATGAATGATTAAATCCTGAAGGAAAGAACATAATAATTCCCAATCTTTTCCCTCAAAATATTGCATATTGCAAGAGTCGCATAATAGAGAGCTATTATAACAGATGATAATGGCAAATATGACAGAAAAAAATAAAAACCTGTAAAGGGTGCATTCATATACAGTAGAATAAAATAAACAAATTTAGATGTAAAATTAGATCTGAATGCAGATATCTGTACTGTAATGGACACATGCTTCATAAAATACAAAAAAACTAAAAAGAATATCTTCATTATAGTAAACCGAATGGTGGTAGAAATAATAACCCATTTTAAAGCAAAATAAAATGCTTAAATACTTATACAGGAAGTAGGTTACTGTGCGTGGGTTTACATAAAAATCCCTCAAACATGTAGATAAACACTCAAAACGTCCAATAATAAATCCTTTATAGAAAGAGGGTATGTATCAAAGCCAACGATGGCTTGATCTCTATTGCATTTAATCCCTACAACAGACTAAAACAACAAAATATAATATTTTGTCTTCAATTTGGACATTGAGTAAAGTTATCACGTTTTCTTGTATTTATTTAATCTACATATTACCCCTCATGTTCTAATAAAATGTACTTTACAGGCTTTCCTTTGTGGCCTACATACAATGATGCATGTGCAGAAAACCGATACAGAATGTTCAAGTGTGCATCTGACTTCCTCAAAACTCAGCAAACAGATGTTATTTAAGCTTTATCCGTTTGTTTGACAAAGAAGTAGGCATGCACTTTTGTAAAGGCGATTGTTATTCAGTATAGCAACGGTGGGTTTGTTTGAGGTCAGTCTCGTGCAAAAACACATAGAAATAGAAAATAAAAACTGCAGAAAAATAAAGCAATACAAACCAAATTAATAAAAACGTGAAGGCGTGTACTTGTACATTGTGTACAATATTTAGAAAATCAAAGCATGTGAAATGCATTGCATTTATTCATACCTGGAGTCATCAAGGTTTTAAATGTGTGTGCTGTTTTATTTACAGTAAGTATTATTAATAGTCACATCAGAAAAAGTTGTGTTTTTAAACTATTAAAATCAAGTCAATATTTATTTATGATATTAGAAAACGAAAACTTAATTAAAAAATTAATTATTCAGTAAATTAAAAAAAAATTAAAACAAAATTGTATTAGTGGAAATGGAAACAAACATATGTATTAGCCAGAGACACAACGGCGTTCATGTAACAGATGATGATTCAACTACACCTTTTTTAATCTCAGACTAAAGTGCTGTTTCTGTTTTGTTGAGTTCATGCAGCGGTCAGCACGAACTGAACAGGATGACAAGGACAAACGCTCCTTACTAGTGATGCATTTAACCTGATTCCCATCTCTGCGATCAGTGTTCTTTGTTATCTCCTCCTCTGCACTGTAAACAATGCGCTTTAATCTCCGTCACATTAAGAGCAACAAATAGAATTAGAATTACTGTACGTTCAGTATGATGATGACACGATCTGTCTTTTACTTCAGCGGGCATGTCACGGCCACCACACGTTTACTTCCATCAAATCTATATCAAATATTTTTACCTACAAACTCCATACATCATTAAGCATTACGGGAAATGAAAGGATTTGTCTTAAACGAGTCACCCTGAACAAAGAGAGCTCAGATGTGGTGTGTGAGATTGTGCAACAAAAGATCCAGCGTTAAACTGATCACTTAATTCTACCTAATCTGTCTTACCTTGCTCAAGCCATGTAAGGATATGCACTCAAGTGACTACAGCCAAACTACGCAGGCATCCCCGCTAGGATGCATCTTGCTTTAACTTTCCGCTTCATGCTAATTCATCACTAAGACAATGATAATAAACTCTAAATGACATGTATAGTGATTTATGTATAGTCAGCTGCTCTCTGTTGCAACTGAAAGCTAGTTTTTCTGCATTATTAGAGCATCACAAATGATTAAGAAGAAATATGCTGAAATGTTCCAAAGCAACTGCCAAATACATTTAAACAAGCAGAAAAATAAAGGATACGACACAAGCGCAGCAAATAAGGCTATCAAAGACATCAAATAAGCGTTAAAAGCATTAGTATTTGCTTAATCTAAAGTCACTCAGCCAGATAACAACCAGATAATGGCATTTCCTACCAGTAGAGGAGTGATAGACCGTCAAAGTGTTCTGCCTCCACTTGTGGAAGCAGTGCCATTGCAGGTCCACGAGCAACTGATGATGTGTTGTAAAGTCTACGGTATCACCGGGTTGGGGGAGCGGTGGTTCAAATCAGGTCAGTCTCGATGACCGAGAGACAGCAATCTACCCAGACACTAACAGACACACTCCTACCTATCCACTAATCTCTCCTGATACCCCGCAGTCACATGGTTCGCCTCACCTCTCTCTCTGCGCTGTCACAGCTGATGATGATTCTTCCTCTCCGGAGGCAGAAAAGCTCAAAACTTGACAACGGGCTGTGATGTGGAACGAGGGGACAGGAGTCAGACTGCATGATTCCTGATGCAAGGACACTGAATCTACAGTCCACTCTATATAGAAAAGGAAAATACAATTAAGAAACATCAATTAGCTTTGTCCACATAACATAATT
>JAUMHP010000062.1:12487700-12502875 GCA_032361065.1 Enteromius trimaculatus | reverse complement strand
TAAAAAACACAAATAAAATCAAATAGACATTTATTAAAAGTGTCTAAAAACTGTAAAGAAGAAGATAAGTACCTATTTTATTTTGTAAGGATCGATGAGGACAGTTTGTGAAGAAAAAAAACAAACAAGACACATAGCCTATAAATAAACCACAATTTTTAAATATTATAATCTTTTAACCCTTCACGACCCCTAATCCTTGAATGCCACCACAGGCGAAATAAGGTTAAATGCTGCCATTCAGCCAGTGACCAGAAGGAGGCGCTTTGAAGCCAAGCTGGAATTTTAAAGCAATGTAATTAAGGCAGCAGCATGATTACTATGATTACTCATGAATACTAGAACAAGGATAATAATTAAAAACATTATGGATGTTTGCTTATTTTTTCTCCCAAAAAACTATTAAGACAAATGCTTTTACCTTAAACGCACCTCAAACATCTTTAATTTTTGTTATTTAACATATAACGTAAACATATAACGTCAATAAATCAGATTTATTTAAAATTCTTAAATGAATTAATATTAATAACGAAATCTTTTAAATAACGAAATATTTTAGAACCATTCACAACAAATAAAACATCTAAACTTTGAAATAGTGCTGTCAAATGAATACATATATACAAACAAACACGTTTTTTAAACTATATAGATGCATGTGTGTGTATTTATATTAAACAAATAAAACGTTACACAGGACACACATATATTAAACAGTTTTTTTTATTTTTTTTATTTTGAATGTGACTAATCTCTTACTCGTTTGTCAGTTTTGAAAACGGGATGACTTATATGCATAATTTGATCCCTGAAACCTAAAATAATTTATTTAGGTGTAAAGTAGACGTTTTTACTTAACTGACACATCCGTATTGTTGACATCTTCATTAGGCCTGTGATATGCCTATATGTTGTGAGCAGAGTAACGTTAACGTTATTGCCTGTTCAGACCACACCACGAACAAGACTACCATAAGTAACCATAATTAACTTGATTCAAGTGGTAACATACGAAAAATTATTATAATGTGCAACATAGTTTATGTTGTAATCACATTTTCTCTCAGCAACAAGCACTGTTACCTCAAGCTAGGTGAGTTTCCGCAGCAGCAGCCGGAACTGTAGCAGTAGTGGTTTGTACCCGGGGAACTAAAATCTGTTGCACCAATGGATGCGTGTTGAACTTGACGTTTTGTAACATGTTGTTGAAGGGTGTACATGCACATACTCACATAATTTGAGTCAGGTAAATGCTTCAGCATCTTCTGCACGAAATACTTATGGTTGTTTAAAGTATTAATTAAATATTTAGTCACGGGGTCAACATATACATTCACAGCAATGTAAATAGCTTGATAACCGGTAGATGAACAAGTTTGCTTGCACTATTATGCATGATTTATAGTAAGTTGTACGTATTTTACAGTAACAGGACTGTGATATTGGTTGGCACTCTTTTTTACATTGTCTTATCGTTTCAGAAAAATACTTTATTGTTTAGGTTGACCATGCAGCATTATGCATGTCAATTATTCTAATAGCACATAAAACAAGGCTGTAAGTTGTTTCACAGTTTGCTTGATTATGTTGTAAGTGCGTTTTCATATACACTAGGCATATGCCATTTTCATCAGTCTAGGTATTAAGCTTTTTTTTTTTAGTTGTGATCTGATCACACAGGCTGTGTAATATAACTCATCACTCACTCATATTATTTTAGTGATCATGTCTGTCCTTGTTTTGGGTTTTAGGTAGAACATAGGTCTTGTGGAGCATTTCACTTATACCTCTTGGATTATGCTATTACCATTCCTTCTCCGTGGGTGCACTGCAAAGCACTATGTACAGCAAGCGCTCTCTAGCACTCAGCAATGCATTAATTGTTGCAACATCAGACGACTAGCCACATCCAGTGGGCAGCTCATCCTCAGAAGGACCCCTCAACGGTTCCTCAACCAGTCACGAGGAGCTAAAACTCACAAAAGGAAACATCAGAACCAGGAAGATGACTGGAAGAAAAGGAACAAGACCGTCCTCACATACGTTGCGGCTGCCGGAGTGGGAATGATTGGCCTGTCATATGCTGCTGTTCCACTCTACAGACTGTACTGTCAAGTCAGTATTATACTAATAATCTCGATAGTTTGTTTTTTTTTTTTGTGGATTCATGGAATTACAATAAATGTTCCTTTTCTTTCGTCAGGCAACAGGGCTGGGAGGCACAGCAGTAGCAGGACATAGCACAGATCAAGTGGAGACAATGAAGCCAGTCAGGGACCGTATTATTAAAGTGGCCTTCAATGCAGACACACACGCCAGCATACAATGGAACTTTCGTCCACAGCAGTCAGAGATTTACGTAAGGTCTTATTTTTTGATCAACTTTTTGTTCAGTTTTAAAATAAGATACTAAGCACTGCAACTATTTCAAACAATAATAATAAATCTTTCTTAAGCCGCAAATCATCATATTAAAATGAATATATATTCAAATAAAAAACACTTACTTTAGATTGTAATAAAAATTTACATTCTAACTGTATTTTTTATTAAATAAATGTAATTAAAACATCTTTATTATTCCAAACATTTACATGTATGTCCGTATATATTAAATGAATTGCCATTATCATAAAAGAGGATTGTAAAGGTAATATTATATTTTGATTATAAGTCTCTTTTCTGCCAGTACTAAATATTTTCATTTGGATTGTAGCGTAAATTGTTAAAATCAGTATTTGATATTACAATGAACATTCACATGGTATTCTATACACCGCATATTTTTAATTTAATGTCTCTGAAGATGACATAAACTGATTATTCTATGTTTGAACGCTTCCCAGGTCGTACCGGGAGAAACTGCGCTGGCTTTTTATAAGGCGCGAAATCCCACAGACAAACCAGTGATAGGCATTTCCACCTACAATGTTGTACCTTTTGAGGCTGGACAATATTTTAATAAGATACAGGTAAATATACATTTAAATGCACTCATGCTGACACTGTTATGCTGTTATAGTTTATGTCTGTCCATTTGATACAAGGCTTACTAAAAAGATGCTTAAGTCAAAATAGTGTGCTAAATTAGTGCCCTAATACACTGCCCCCTTTTCCCCCATTAGTGTTTCTGTTTTGAGGAGCAGAGGTTAAATCCACATGAGGAAGTAGACATGCCTGTTTTCTTCTTCATTGATCCAGAATTTGATGATGACCCCAGGATGGCACGAGTTGATACTATTATACTCTCATATACCTTTTTTGAAGCCAAGGAGGGACAGCGGTTACCCATCCCTGGGTATAGCTAACTATTTATTATTTATTAGAATTATCTTCAGGAGAGTCTGTCCAGTAATTATTTTGGTAATGAGTTATGTATATGTTGTCACATTTCACTTAAATGTCTGTCTAGATTGAACCTAACAGTTATAAAAACTGAACATTAATGAAGACTTAATTATCTGTCTGCGATTTTTGTTTAAGATAATAAATTATAAGTCACTGTTTTTTATACACCATACAATACAAATTATTTTAATATCAAACAACTGAACTGTGTATGCAAAATTTGTGAAAATGTAGCAATATTTGTGAGGAAAGTCAGAAATTTGTTGCTTGTGAAGCTTACTTTTGAACACTAGAGGGCAACATTTGTGCATACTTATTATTCTTTGATGTAAAACATGATCTTAAAACTAAGCAATTGCATTGGCTTGACAGGTAATGTTGCAGCATACTAGAACATTAGTCTGTGCTTGCATATTTGGATATCATACACCTAGCTGATACATGCTTCATAATAACATGCTCAGATGCTCTCGGGGTACTCAAGTGAACAATATTACGTAATAACACTAGGATCAAACATGTTTCTTCAGATTGGATTATACATAATCGAACAAGCACAGGTCAAAACAGAAATGAGATGTTAAAGTAAATATATAAAAATCACAATGAATAAGATTCTGAAGATCTTGTGTGGTTTAACTAATGTTAATGTAAAGAGATAAGCATATGTTGTATAATTGCACAGTATTGGTTTGACCGTGAAATATGAATGCAATTATCAAAAACAATCTTTGAAATATTGTTTTCCAAAAAAATTCCAAACCAGCATTCTACATTCACTAAAATGTTTACAGTTTTTACATTTTAAGAAACTTTGACATAATTATACATTTTTAACGTTGATCTGTAAAGCATTATGTAGTTATGTTGTTATGATACTGAGAGTTTTTATAGTTATAGTTATAATATACAGTATAGTTATAATTGTATTAAAGTCTAGCTGCAGTGCTTTGTAAAGTTTGACCAATAGATCAATGATACGAAATACAAAATATAAAAAACGTAACTAACTTACATTAATGGTTTTATAGCCTTTTTATTCTCAGACTAAAATAAGGCTTCAAAGCACTACAGCGAGTTTTTTAAAATGACAGAACAGAAACTACAATAACCTGTTTAAAAACTACAATAATCATATTACGTCATTTAAACACTACGTCATTCTTCGTGCCCCGGAAAACAACAAACCCGAGCACGCGCTTGAAGCGCTGACGCTGATCAGCTGAGAATCTGTTCGCGCGACAAAACCTAAATGGATGAACATACGGGCTCTGATCTGGAATCGGCGCTTATGGGATCAAAACAGCAGGTTGGCCACACCCTCTCCAACACAAAATGGGCGTTTTTGTGTTTTGATAGACGGGATTAATGTCCAATGAAATAGCAGAGCTGCCCTAGCAACTCCACACAGGGGCCAATCAAAGAAATTGTAAGGATGAACTCACATTTTTCTGTTTAGGGAGGCTGATAGAAGAGAGGGATCGTAGCTGAGAGCTCAATGGACCAGGTTTGCTCGAAATGTAAAGATGAAAAAACATTAGGAGTGTTTTATAAAGATTAACATTTATTATATAAGTATAAACAACCGATTTTAAGAAGTTACTTGGCTTATGTTGCTATACTGTAAAAATACGAGGGTCTTTATTTACCTAACGTTACTAATGTGACGCAACAGCATCAGTGGATCCACAACCAAAATCTTTGAACAATAGGACAGCTTTAGTGTTGTACTGGACATGAGGTTTTGAACTCAGAAAAGACTAGTGAATACTGCCTAGGTTTGTTTTTAAAACAGCTATATTGCTCAGTTGCACTGGTGGTCTGAGATATTTAACACAAGTCCATCAAAGGACAGTTACATGATGTACCAGAATGGGTCATCGGGCTGATGTGAAGATGAACCACAGGAGCAGCCCAGCAAAAGCTTATGATTTCCTCCTGAAATTCCTGCTGGTTGGAGATAGTGATGTTGGGAAAGGGGAAATACTGGCCAGTCTACAGGATGGGTCCAGTGAGTCACCCTATGGATACAATATGGGTAAGTTCTGATCTTTTTGTACAAATAAGACTAATGTCAGTTGCACTGTGCATTTCTGGATGAATCTATTATTATGGATAGTAGATTATTTAACCTTTGTATCGTAACACCTCATTATCAGCCAACTAGCAAGCAGTTACATCATTAATTTTAGCAGTTTCATTCTGGACAATGTAAACAAAAACCATTAAACAGGGGATCTGCATCAGTTCTATCTTTATTTAAAATCTTTTATTTATCGTAATAGTAAATATACCACATCAAGATCACATCGTTCACCTAACCCCAGTTTGTCCCACTCTTATTTACAGCTCAGTAGTAGTTGTAGTTATTAGTTACTCCCTGTTTTGGAAAAAGTAACTCTTCCCAGGGGACAAAATCAACTGTAGTGAACCCCCCTTTGGGCTTTTACAGCTAAACAACATATTTTTTATGTGTCTTGCCTGAAAGACCAACAACATTTGTTATGTGATACAAACGTGGCTGGTATCGCATAATCACCTCTTTACTTGTACATATTGACTTGCATATGAGTTATTAACCCGTTAGCAATCTGCTCTCGATGTGACAATACTATAGGTCTCTTAATTCTTAACAGTTTACATATTTACTTCAGAATCCTGCTTTATTGTTTTTCTGCATGCTTAACAACACGCTTTTCATTTTCAGAGCCGTTTTTCAATTTCCAAGGTCTGATGAACATTTTGAGTCTCATTGTAACAGCTTAGATTAGACTGGAGTGGTTTAGCAAGTAAATTGACAGGCAACCTGTTTGTTTAGGGTCAGAGGCTGACTGAGATCTGGGTGGCTTGCACAGTTGTGTTCTCATTTATTCAAGCAGCTGAGGAAGGAATGCCAGCCACTTTTAGAAGAGGGGCAACAGGTTATAGGAAAAAAACTTCCTTGGACCAAAAGCCTTTAAATAGTGTTTGTCTTGCTTGGACAAGCATAGTACTGTATATTCTTAAAGGAACAGTTTTTCATCCTCAAGCCATCCAAGATGTAGATGTTTGTTTCTTTATCGAATCATATTTGGAGAAACTTAGAATTACATCACCTGCTCACCACTGGATCCTTTGCAGTGAATGGGTGCCGTCATAATGAGAGTGCAAAAAATGAAAACTTCACAATAATCCACAACTTTAATTAGTGTCTCATGATGGAAAAGCAATTTTTAATAAACCATTTTAACATAAGACATTTTAACTTCAAACTGTTGACATAAAAGTCCTCTACCCATAATATTTCTATTAATTTTTAAATATTTTTCAATTTAATTTTTTTTGTTGTTTATTACAAACATGCAACCTTTTACTTCAGTATAGGTTAAATGATTGTCTGGAGATGTATGGATTACTTGTTGATTATTGTGATGTTTTTATCAGCTGTTTGAACTCTCATTCTGACGGCACCCATTCACTGAAGTAAGCGAGCAAGTAATGACCAGGGAGAAAGTCAAATAATGCTCATTTCCTCAGATTCTGTTGTGATGAAGAAGCGGTCTCATCTACATCTTGGATTGGCTTGAGAAAGTGTTTAGCATTGTTTAACAATTTTTTTCCCCCGATGTACTATTCCTTCAAAGTGAACATGAATTGCCATTCACAACCCACTTCAGTAATATGACAAATTTCTTAGCAAGACAGGACTTTAGTGGATAATGAAAAGCGAGGTTTCCAACCAGAATGAATAGCTTGATGTTACCAATAAAGGAAAGTTGTTTCAGAGTAAAAGAATATTATTGCATTTTGAATAATTATTATGACAACAAACCACATTTTGGAAAAAAGGTGCATTGATTAATAATTCAAAGTTAGATCAGGGATGTGCATTAACAAAGTAAACAGGGTGATTTATTTTTTCATGTTAACTTTAAACTAGTTGCTCTGGTCTAGCGCAACAGTGATGAAAATTTAATAACCCAATGCAGTCTTGTGAAAGTGACTTCATACTACATTCATTTACAAACTCAGAAAAATATTGCCCCCATAGGGCCAGCAAACAGCTCTGCCAGGATGCTAATACTTAGAAAACAAATTCTGGGTATGCAAGCAATTAATAAACCAGCGCTGTAGCCTTTTGCTGTTTAGGTTGCTTACTAGATTCAGAACATTTTCTATATCCTGTTCTGTCATATTTTATAACTTGTGTATTTATTTTGTATTGTAACCTTGGGAGCAACTCACAAAATTCCTTATAAGTGCACACAGTAGGTACACGGTCGATAAAGTCCATTATGATTAGACAGGGAGAGCTCTTGCCTAACCACCTTGCCAGCAGAAGTCTCTTTTGGAATTTCTGTTTATAGAGATTATTACTACTGCCTAAAACTCTTACGTAACTGTGCTCTGAATGCTGAGCAAAATGCGGCTGAGGGGAATGAGGATGCAGCCAGGCTTTGCTGGCGATAAAGGAGTGGAACGTTCTGATGTTTATCTAAACACTTGCATGAACCTCTCAAGCCGCTTGTTTGTTTGAATGATGAAGGGTGCGTTGACTGTTGATTTTAAAGGAACAGTGCCAGTTGAAGCTTTGCAGCTGTTCTTCACCAAGAGAGAAATCAGTTCTGTGCCACTGAAACATTTATCCGGCACTGTCTTATAAATAACGTACAGGCTGATGTGTTGCTCAATGTGTTTTAGGTTATGTAACACCTGTGGAGCTTAATCAGGGTAGACGGCACATAACATTTTGCACAAATTAAAACAAGGCCGTGAATGGTAGAAGTACGGTTTGTTTTGAGTGTTGTATTGTCTTAGATCACATCTGAGAGATAATATAACATGCATCAAATATTGTTTTATAATTGGATTACCTTATATTGGAATGTTTACTGACACAAATATTTAATGATTAGGAATTTATTTATTGGTAACATCAGCCAGTATTAGTCAATATTTTTATAATACTTTTTTCTTTTCTTTTTTTTTTCCATTTTTTTTTTTCAATTAATATCATCTTTGCTGCCGTCTGATGTACTCTTAAGTTAATACTTAAAAACACTATACATTTCATAACACTTTATAATTTAATTATCTAAATCTTAAAAGTAAAATGGATATTTTCATGTTATTATGCCTGAATTTCCCTATAACATTTAAAGTTAATGAGTCCTATTGACTGAAAATGTTTGGTTATCAACATTGTTCAAAAAATCTACCTTTGTCTTTAATTTCACTTTAGTGTATAATTGTATTTTAGTGTAGAATTTCAGAATTCCCCAATTTTGGTACTAGTATGACTCCAGTTTTTGCCTCAAGTGGGTCTACTTGATTAACAAAAAAGTACTTTTTATTTATTTATTTATTTTTATTAGAGAGAAATGACTTTAGCTGTGGTGTCTACCCTGGCTGAGGTCTATTTGGGTTTAATTATGCTGCTTTAAATTCTGACTTACTGTATCTGTTTGATGTTTTTTGAGGTCAACCACAACGTCTCCACAGGCCACAAAGCAGCTTGCAGTATTTTGGTTTTTTTTATAATTTCGTGACTTGAAGTTGCACAGGGATGGATCAGTCAGTGTTAGTATAACCATTTTTCCCTCAGCTCTAGATTTTGAACACCATTATCCACGGAGGCTTCATCCTCATCCACTTACTCCCGTTGATCCGACGAATGTGTCATCCCGTCAGAAAAGGTCTATGGTTCTCTGCTGGTTGCTGTGAGGGAGATGAGGAGAGGTGCAGAGCAGGGTAATTGCGCAGGGAGACAGAAAGAGTTAGTGTGAAAAAATCTGTCAGGATGAATCAGAGCTTGCCCACACAAACAGGAAGACTGCATCCTACAGGCAGGAAAAAAAAAATACTAGAGAGCTAGTGTTATACAATATTTTTCTAAAAGTGAGGCATCACATTGAGTTAAATAATTCACAATAAGCCTTTTATGAAAAGCTTGATAAAAGATTTATTTAGTTGTGGAAAATATGATGTAAGCATTGGTCATTTTTATTTGATTGTTCTGTAGTTGAAGTTAGAGTATGTTAGTGAATATTAGTGCTGTCAAGCGATTAATAGCGATTAATCACATCCAAAGGTTTTTGTTTACTTGTTAACTGTGTGCTGTCTTTTTATGTTTATATGCAAACACATGCATGTTCATATTCAAAAAAATAGATTGTGTTTATATATTAAATCTTTATATATCATATAGAATATAAGAATATATGTGACCCTGGACCACAAAACCAGTTTTAAGTCTCTGGGGTATGTTATAAATAGCCCAAAATACATAGTATGGGTCAAAATTATTGATTTTTCTTTTTTTGCCAAAAATCCTTAGGATAGTAAGTAAAGATCATGTTTCATGAAGGTATTTTGTCAATTTCTTACCAAAAATATATTAAAACTTTATTTTTGATTAGTAATATGCATTGGACAACTTTAAAGGTGATTTTCTCAGCATTTAGATTTTTCTGTACCCTCAGATTCCAGATTTTCATATAGTTGTATCTCGGTCAAATATTGCCCTATCCATCCAAATCATACATCAATGGGAAGCTTGTTTATTTAGCTTTCAAATCATGTATAAACCTTAACTTTGTACCATGTATTAACACTTACAACTGGTTTTGTTGTCCAGGGTCTCACACACACACATATATATATATATATATTAAATAAATGCAGTTGAACATTATAATTATCAAAGAATTGTGAACAAATGTATTATGCTATCCATAAAAAGAAGAATCAGCACCGTATTTTCAGCATTGATTATTATGTTACTGCAATGTTTCTTGAGATTCCCAATTAGCTTGATACCTGATACTTGATGTGTAATGTGCAGAACATTAAACCTTGCCATTAGTGCATACCTTTGGATACACTGTAATTCACTAAAAGTGACCTCGCAGTGCACAGTGTGACATGGGATTGGTTCTTTTGATTCCATTCTTTAGTGAAAGCAATAGTGCTTTCAAATCGTATTTCTGTCACTTTAATGGAATCTCCCAGTTGTTCCATGTATATTTTCACAGTGTTGGGTTTCATTCTCATAGCACAGGAATGTGTGATGGGCTCTGAAATTCCCTAGGATAAAGAGTGTTCAGCATGCCAGTGTGTATGTGAGAGGAACCTGGAACCCCCACAGAGGTGACACTAAAACTTTCCAATCTCAGCTTAGGCATCCTCCTCAAGTGTCATGTTCATACCAGCAGACGTCACTTAATCATACTGTCACCCAAAAAGCTTGATCAAAAGCGGGACTTTGTAAATAAAATATTGGCTAAGACTAAAGGAATGCAGTCTGTATTTGAACATAAAATACAAACTCTCTCTGGAATATTCTTTAGTGTTTTTTGCCCACTTGCCTTTCCTATTCGCCGTTATTATTAGTGGACATTACTACTGCACATATTAGGGAAATGAACAAACCCTTAATCATGAGTAATACAGTTGTACAGCTTATTTATTTTGCTAAACTTTTGGGCTTTGAAATTTGTCTGATAGACAATTACACAACCATATGTAGGGCTAGAATATCTTACAGTTAGAAGTGGGATCCTTTGGCTTGGACCACTAAGCAACTGCCTGGAACCCTCTAGCTTCAACGACATGCAAAAAACCTTTTTGGAAACAATGTGCTAGCATCATGACAATGAAAATGTCATTATCAGTGTTTTCTTCAGAAACTGTCAGCATTTGGTTATTATTATAACTGTGAATTCATTTTTGTCATCGCTACTTTGGTTTTTTGGCAATTGAAGATACAGTATCATTTTAAAAAGTTTTTTATATGTTTTTGAAAGAAGTCTCATGCTTACTATGTATTTATATATCCAAAATTACATTAAAACAGTAACACTGTGAAATATTATTAGAATTTAAAATACCATTTTTATATTTTTATTAATTTTAGAATATAATTTATGGATTTACTGTGGAAAGCAAAGCGGAATTTTCAGTATCAATGCTCCAGTCTTCAGTGTCACATGATTCTTCAGATATTTTCTTATTTGGTGCTTGTATAATATTTCTGAAAACAGTAGTAATTTTTGTGGAAATCATGATGTATATTATTATGAGGATTCAGCGAGTAATAGTAAATGATAAAGAACAGCATTTATTTTAAAATATAAATCTTTTATAACATGTCTACTATGACTTTAGATTAGTTGAATGGGCCCTTGCTTATCAAATTAACAAAACTCTTACTGACTCAAAACTGATTATTTTTATGTTAAGCTTTCTCCGGAATTTGCTTTGTTTAGCCTCATTAGGTCAACCAGTAGTGTGAGTTTGGAGAGTTGCTACAGGATGTGTATTTTGACCAATAGCGGCCAGGAAACCTGTCTGTCTAAAACTTTTGCAATTACACTTGTTACCACAAAAAGAAAATATTTTAGTAATTGTTTTATTTCTTTTTCACTTGTAGGTATTGACTACAAGACAACTACCATACTGCTCGATGGACGCAGAGTCAAGCTCCAGCTTTGGTGAGTAGCTTTACATCACAGTTGGGAACACAGAAACTGGAAACCCATGACTGCAGCACCTGACATATCCTAGAAGTACATGTTGAACTTTAAAGTTTTAACTTGATTTCCTCCTGTTATCTTCTTGAACTCAAACCAAGCATGAAGATTAAAGATCACCCCCTCTATTGCATCATGCTTGTGTACGCTCACTAAGGTCTCGTCGGTTTCCAAAATATGAAGTGAACATGCCTACGTCTGGCTATGTTAATTATAGCACTCCTCAACAAACGTTTCCAATAAAAAATTCAGTCAATCCCACTAGCCATGGCTAGAACTTGTTTAGAAATTCTGGCGCATTTTTAAGAGAACTGAGCTTTTTGCAAGAGTCTGGAATCAATTATTGATAATCTGGCCTTGACAGACGAAGCATTTTAGAACGGAGTGTTTGTGATACTCTAGTCCTACCCGCTGCAACATGGCTGGCACATCTTGGTGCTGCGCTCAGCCTTGGATGGTGAATGATTCATTTCACTGCTCCTACTCAAAGTCTGCTGCCCTGGCACCAACCACAGAGAGCTCCTCATGTCACCAGGCAGAGGGAAAGACAATAGCTACAGATGTTTTGAAGAACAGAAGTAAGAAGAATGTGTCCTTTGTCATGCGGACCCTCTGTGTTGTGTTGTTTTTTGCAGGGACACCTCAGGACAAGGCAGATTCTGCACCATATTCCGCTCATATTCCAGAGGAGCACAGGTATAATGGCAATAAATTATAAAAACACAATTATAATGAATATATTTTGTATAATAATATTTCTAATTATTTATTTGAATTATTTTAAATAAAAAAAATAATATTCACAAATTTAATACATTTAAAATGATTTATCAGTCACTGCTTGTGTGTTTGTGAATGCATGTAATATATGTAAATAAAACAAAATGTGAACATATTTAATGACTTTATAATATAATTAATAATTTAAAAAATAATAAATGTAAAATAAACTAAACTGTAATTATAACAACTTAGTAATTATAGTTGAAATTATTTGTTAAAATTGTTGTTATATTTTGTTATGATTTTCATCCGACACCATTTTTAGGTGTGTGTAAGCCCATTGTTTTTAATATTTTTTTGTTTAATAATATTTATAATTATTTATTTGAATTAAGTTAAATAAAAAGTAAAGTTATTTAAAATTATTTTATTCACAAATATAAATTTAATACATTAAATTAAACTAAAATGAGTTTATGAATACCTGCAATAGATTTAAATAATTTAAATTAAATGTAAAAATATTTTAAAGATTTTATTTATCGTTATTTATTTATTTATCATATATTCATTTATAAATAATGAGTTTAATTTAAACTAAATTATTTTTTTATATAATAATTGATATAATTGATAATTATTATAATTATAATAATTTATATATAATTGATGTTATTTTTATATTTTGAATACATTTTTGTTCATCAGACACCATTTGTGTGGTTGTGTTTAAGCCATTGTATATAATGGGCAAAGAGACTTTAGGAAATGAGTTTTTAAATATCTCTGATATCCCAGTGTTCCCAGACAGTTGTTAAACACCCCACCCAATGATCAGCAGTTCCTGTTGAAAGTGTGGTATGCTATAAATCGGGCTGGTATTGTTGATATGACATTTCCTCGTTCTGGCAAACACAGATATCCTAATAACAGAAATTCTTGGAGCAAAGCCACAGTCTTTATTGACATTACATCGTAAAAGTCTCAGCCACCAATTTTTGTCAAAAACTCTATTAGATGTTGAATAATACCACTTCCAGTACAACACAGTCTTTTTTAAACCTCAGATGATGGCGTATGGTCTCTGCATTTAAATTTAATAACGTGTATGCTGTAGGTAACAAATCTTGTTTCTCACAGGGTGTTATCCTTGTATATGACATCACAAACCGGTGGTCTTTTGATGGCATCGACAGATGGATTAAGGAGATTGATGAGGTATAATCATATCAAGTCAATCATATCAAAACTACAGTATTCAGCATGTTAAATATAGCATAAACAGTATAGCATAAACAGACATGAGTTCATACTAGTGGCTTTGAAATCACATTAAATACAACATACTGTAAGCTAATCATCTTGAGAAAGTGCTAAAAGAGAAGTGTGTTTCTATGTTTCAGGAAATGTTGCTTGTTATGCAACTCTGTGACCGCAGTTTTGATTTGAATCATTGCAATGATACAGAGGCTTGTAACCAATTTGTGTAGATAGCAGGGGGCTGATGATGCACAGCGATTTCTTTCAAAATTGCTTTATTAATAAAGCGATTGTCTTCACATAATAATATAAAACAAATCAGCAAACCAGTTATGTCCCAAAGAGTGCTTTTGTAAGTGTTATTTATGTATTTATTTTTTACCCAGCATGCACCAGGTGTTCCTAAGATCTTGGTGGGAAACAGGCTTCACCTGGCCTATAAGCGTCAGGTGACCACCGAGCATGCCCAGGCTTTTGCAGAGCGACTGGGGGTCACATTCTTCGAGGTCAGCCCTCTCTGTAACTTCAACATTACTGAGTCCTTCACTGAGCTGGCCCGAATTGTGCTCATGAGGCATGGAATGGAGCGACTTTGGAGACCCAATAAAGGTGACAAGTCTCAGTTGTCTGGCTTCATAGATATAGATATATAGAAATATATACATGTATGATATGAACCCAGAAGTTCACTTTTTTAGCTGTATTATATTTTAAAAATAAAATAACACAAAGCAAAAGGGAAAGTGGAATGATATTTTGTACTTTCAGGAAACATTTCAGGAAAAATTACTGATTTAATGTAATTTCTTTATGTCTATTGAATGAGAACTTGTTTTGGTGAATCACTCCATGTGAACAGATAAAAAGTTCCTATAAAACTGTATATTCCTATGCAGTTATTACATTTCTTATTGTTTTTGTTAGTATATCTTTTTTTACAGTACATGTTGCCTCTAAACATGTTAGTATCAAAAATAAAACACCATATTTTGCCCATGTTTGTACATAATTTATAATCTGAGTGTAAAAATACATTCCACAAATTATCCTATTATAATTATAAAAAATTATAAAAAACAATATAAAAATAATTTAGAAACTAAGTTTCAAATACAAATTCAAATGCATATCTACCTGTTGCAGGGTCTGTGCTGGGAGTTAACTTTGAGACAGCAGTCAAGCACAGGGGGCAACACTCTCCCTCTGGGGTCACAGTTTTCTGGCAATCTCCTAGGTCCTTGCATACCACGTCCTCACATACAGTGGTCCCCTGATCACACACACAAATCCGACAAGGCTCCACGTTCCACATGTCATTGTGGGCATAGACT
>JAUMHP010000062.1:12457943-12485823 GCA_032361065.1 Enteromius trimaculatus | reverse complement strand
TATATATCAATATGCACAGTACACACAACAGTTTAAGCTTATAAGCAGAAACGTTTATTTTAGATGCGATTAATCATTTGACAACACTAAAATTGATGTCTGATACAGGTCATATATTATTAGATTAGATTACATTATATTATATTATAAATGTTATAGTTTTAACGGCAAACATGATCATTATTTAAAATTTATTTTATATAAATATTTGACATTTTCATTTCAAGAATTATTATAGTAAAATCATTACTTACATTCACAGTTGCATAAACATAAATCATATAAACAAATACAGACAGAACAGACAGCTAAACCTCGCCAGTAGTTCACAACAATACCACCGTTGTCTTGTCTCACTACACTTCCATCAACGTCTCCCTATGACTCATTATGTAGCTGAGGCTGGAAATGTTCTCTCCGGGAATTAAACAAGCTTCACCATAAATGTTTCTGACATGAAATGATGCGTTAAGGAATGCTGTCGCCGAATAAAGTCGACCTTTTAGTGGAGCCTTTCTGAGAATCACCACATAAGCAACAGCACTTTTTTTTTTCCTCAAACCAATGCTGCAATTATGTATAGGCCAAAGGAACGCTTTAGAAACCTGAAGTATGCAAAGACTTTATACTTCTCACAGCAGAGACACCCAGTGTTCAAATATCAATGTAACGGCCAGCCGCCCACATGGCACATTTCAGCTCTTAATAATCATAGCTTTGGCTTATGTTAGAAAAATGCCTGTAAGAACAAGGTCGAGCGATATAAAAACATTTACTTAGCTTAGATTAAGGCGTTTGAGTAAAAGCATCATGTGTTTATTTTGACTGGAGATTATTTAAAGACCAAGCAATATGATAAAACAGCTTCAGTTTCCATCGAATGACTTCATCCTTTAAAGACAAACGCTTCTAACAAATTCTGATGAGATATATAGCTTGCATATCTACATTTATGAAGTCACAATATCATTTTTGTATAATATCATGGTTTCTAATATGTTTAATTTAAGCTTAACCTGTTGTTTTCTTTTGTCCAGTGTTGAGTCTGCAGGACCTGTGCTGTCGTTCTATCGTTTCCTGTACTCCAGTGCACCTTGTGGACAAACTTCCCCTTCCTGTTGCCTTAAAGAGCCATCTGAAGTCCTTCTCCATGGCCAACGGCCTGAACGCCAGGATGATGCACGGCCGTTCCTACTCGGTCATAGCCAGCAGCGCTAAAAAAAGGAACGGAACCAAAAAATCCAAAATCATCTACCCACCACTGAGCCCATCCCAGAACTGCGCACGGACGAGCTGCAAGATTTCATAGATGAATGCAGTTGCTGTACTTAAAATACACAATCACAATGCAATTTAAACAAGGAGCTAGTGTTCAAAACCACCACAGTCTTACAATAAATAAGAACAAGTTAGAAAACTGAGGCCTGTGAGGTTTTTGATATAGTAAGTGTTTGACCAAACTTGTTCACCGTGTTGGTTTGTATAAAACACATCCTCGTGGCCATATCCAATTGTGATCGCTGGACAGATGTACAAGAGGGGATCTGTTTCTAAGTGTTGCCAAGCCTTTATAATGCTCTGCATTGTTTAAATATATGTACAAGTCCTTTGTCTTGTAAATGTATTGATGGTACTGCATTTTCCTGTGGAGGACTCTTTTTGCTACTGAACTCGGACCAAGCCTGCAGGAGAAATCCTGTTTCGTGATCACTTTCACAACGGACCTTACTGATAAGTAATACCAGCTTAATTTCCTTTAATACTTCTATTCAGACACTTTTCAGGGGCTAAGAGAGTCAAGGTTGAGACACGCAGCTCTTTGTATTGTGTATATAATTTGTTTTGTTTGATACTACATTGTTAGAATTCTTAATTATTGTAATACACTTGATCTGTGACCAGTATTGCTATTGAACAATACGTTTATATGGGAAACACACCAAAGACGTGGAAGAATAATATGTGGCTTCATTTGTCACATTGCAAACAACGCTAATATTTCAGATTTACACTGCAAGCAAACAGAAATTTCTAACATGCTATCATATCAGGTTTTAAATAAAGATCAGTGATAAAATCAGAGTCATGTGGTCTTTTATTAACAATATGTCCACTAGAGGGCAGTGTTTGGTTGTAAGTTAGATTGTGGTAGGGAAAGAAAGATTTTCTTGAGAGAAAAAAAACAAAGGCCTTGAGTTTCTAAAGCTAGAATGTAAATAAATAATGTCTGTCACATTAGTGTTGATAACAACAAAATAATTTTGCCCAGCAAAATGGGGTTAGTAACATTTTTAAAAGTACTAATAAGTATTTATCGTTTGTCAGTTCTTCCATAAAAACGTGTGACATTTGAGTGACATTTGTCTAACATTCATTTTAGGGTGGGACTATACTGGTTTATTACCATTGCGATATCCTTCCGCGTTTCACGTCAAAGTTTACGCGTTAAACGCCATCAATTGATGAAAGCACAAACGTTGGATACAACTTTCCACAGGCAAGGTTGGTAAGACATTTTATGACACTTATGCCATGTTAGTTGATATGTAATAAATCTTAGGTCTTGTGGCAATACTTGAGAAATCGTGTGTATGTATTTACTGTAATGCATTGTATCTTTTATCCCTGGGCCCAGCTGTTATTGTCCAGGATGAAGTTTGTTAGTGTTAATGAAGAGACTATCATACTCTGTCAGATGCTTCGTATTTACAACTGATGTATTTGATAAACACAGTGACAGAAACAACACAATAACCCTCTTTCATTCTGAAATTCTTTCACACTTCCAGACTTTCAATCTGACCCACAAATAAACAAAAATAAATATGCAGTAAGTTATTTACAATTGTTAGGTAAATCCGTAAAATGTACAGTAAAAAAAAAAGTATGAAAGCTATTGAAAAGTATGATATCATAATTTTGTTTTGTCAATAGTTTTACAGTTTTATTTTAAATTTACAGTTAAATAGCGTAATTTCTAATAAGAAAATAGTGATAGTGATTAAAATAGAAATAGTGAAATCTATTTTGTATCTTTGAAATACACTGATAACTACCAAACGCAGATGGTTAAGAGAAAGGCACATGATGAACTAAAGCTCATCACAAGTAGCTTTCATATAGTAAAACATATAGGCGTTATTCACACAAGCACTAAACACCATCATGGTAAGAATTATTAAACTAAAATGGCCAATAAACATTTATTTAACAACATTACATGTAACATACAACCCTAATAAACATCACTGATACAAAAAACTATAAAAGAAACATAGTTATTTTAAAGAAAAAAATTAAAACACAATTTAAAATTCAATGCAGGGAATTCTGGGAATGTCAGTTTACTGTGTTTCCCTGTAACAGGAATTTACCATCAACCATTTCACAGGTTTTTACCGTAGCATTTTCACTGTTTTTTACAGTTAAATTCACTGCCATTTTTTACAGTGTACTTACATTTAAATGAATCAATTGATAAAATGCACTTGTGTTCATACGTTTTTACATTGTACTTATAGTTTTAAAAATACATATGTAATTAAATTTATAACTAAACTCTTGACTCATCCCTTACAGTTTAACCCACGCTTAAACCTGCCCATACCACCAAACCTGTCCTTAACCTTGCCTGTGTCCAACCTCAATAGCAGCAAGTGTTTTGCAATACAATATGATCCCAGTAAGTACATTGTACTTATTCTTTTGGACCGAATATATTATTTTAGTTTGATTGTGAGAGCTCTTTAAGGTATTATTTTATTGAAACAAAATATATTATTTTAACTATTAAACAAAACTATAGTCCAAACTATAAAGCATCGTTTGGATAGACATACTGAACTGAAGGTTTGATCCAGATCAAAGAAAAGACATGATCTGATTTCAAAAAAAAAATTTAATCTTAAAGGCGCAGTTTCCCGAACAGGGTTTAAGACTAGTCCTAGATTAAAATAAATGTTAAGAGCTGTCTAAACTGGAAAACGCTTGCTCTGAGATATCTTAAAATACATTATTGTCATTGTTTATTCTTAAAATGCTCACAGATAATGCATTTTTGTAAGACATGTTTCTAAAAATTCTTAAATGTCCTAAATTAGCAAAGGTCTAGTCCTACAGTAATCCCTATCCGGGAAACCAGCCCAAAATGTGTTAAAGTTAGTAGAACATAAATAAATGAATAAAAATCATAAACATTTAAATGTTTAACAGATAAATGCAATGTGTTTTTAATAGTACAGATTTATCTTGGTTTAAGATTATTTTAATGTAGTATTTAGGAAAGAGCATTTCAAATTTAATCTATGGTTCAGATTATGTCTTAATTTCCAAAGAACGCAACTGAGCATTTACTTTTAAATCAGAAAAGAAGCTTATGTAAAAAAACAAGGAAAAAAGGAAAAGCTAATTCCCATTACTTTCATTTATTTTCTATGATGTTTGATAAAAAGCACAAATCACAGAGAGGTTCAACGGCGCATAAATCTGTAATCATTAAACAACCTGCAGAGGGCATGCTACACACATTTATGCGCTTAGAAAAATAACTGCTTTGGATCCTGTATGCAACTTGCTGTTGGCACCTCAGCAATATTCAACTATTTCATAAAAATGTAGACGGCCTGTCCAGTTCCAATTTTGCCTTCTGTTTTCTTACATGCCGTGTTGCCTGTTTGAGATACATTCTGGCTATCTTCACACAGATGCAGTGTAATAATCTCCCATTTTTCTTAACCATTTGTCAAAATGTTGTCATTTGAAATGAGATGAAGTATCGTGGTAGATGGATATGATGACACTCTCTGACCTGCACATGTATTGGTCATATAACATAATTCTGATAAGGACATGCCTTTCTTCAAGGCACAGGGTGAATGACCCTGTCACTGTAAGACAAATGGCTGACCCGTACAGCTAATAGAAGGTTGAGAGCAGGCATGTGCACATGCATATGCTCTTATATAGTGACACATTGGATTAGTGGACCTGTCAAATAGGAGTTATGAGGGGCGTTTTTTCTGCATGAACAACCAGAACTTCCCTCTGGACTGGTCAGTTGGCCTTCAGTTCTGTTCTGCCTCTTAGTAAGAAGCATAAATAGGGTCAGCTTTTAGAAAGGTCACAAATGTATTAAATTGTATAGGGTGAGTTGTATGTTGTGGTATAAACATGTTGCAAGGTCACTATAGATCTCCTCTCACACACAGAGATGCATTTAGCTGTCTTTAATGCAAGTTATGCTGTTTTTTACTCGCAGACCATTTTTGAAGATCGCCTACAAAAGTTTTAAATTTGATGCAGATCTGTGCTCATTTATGCAAGTGATGCATCAACAATTTTGCATCTTGAGTTTTGCAGTTGAAATGCATATTGACTGAAAATCATATCGGTGATGACCTGTACCCAATGAGAGAGCAAGATACAAAGCAAGGGAAAATTCCAGGAGTCTTAGTCTTCTTACGTACATCACTTATCATTCGTGTTTTTGGAAACTGTTGTCTGGGATTCTAGTGAAAACAACTTTATATTCAAAAATGTCATGCAGTGTGAAAGGAATAGTAATCTGAAAACTTTGAAAATCGAGTCGTATAAACCAGGCACAAGTTGGTGTCATTTCATTCAAAACTTTGTTGTGTTTTTGAAAGCATCTATCTTTCTTCATGAGCAGGACATTATGCAGAGCTGAGTATTTTCCTGGGTAAAAATACAGAATTTCTGATTACATTTGATTAACAAGCTGTCAATTCAGTTGGATATTAAGTAATTGGTTTCATTTTGGTATATATTTGGCATATATATATGTGTGTGTTAGTGTCAATTAATCACTATTAATCACATCCAAAATCAAAAGTCAATTTCACATGCTGTTGTGCAAATGAAATAGACAACAGGTAGAAATTATAGGCAATTAGCTTTCTGGCTGATGTTTTGGTCACTTCTGAATGCTGCTGGTGCTTTCACTCTAGTGGCAAAATGAGACGGAGTTCACAACCCACACAAGTGGCTCAGGTAGTGCCGCTCATCCAGGATGGCACATCAATGAGAGCTGTGGCAAGAAGGTTTGCTGTGTCTGTCAGCGTAGTGTCCAGAGCATGGAGGCACTACCAGGAGACCGGCCAGTACATCAGGAGACGTGGGGCAACAACCCACCAAGAGGACAGCTACCTTCGCCTTTGTGCAAGGAGGAACAGGAGGAGCACTGCTAGAGCCCTGCAAAATGACCTCCAGCATCCCACAAATGTGCGTGTGTCTGCTCAAACAGTGAGAAACAGACTCCACGAGGGTGGTATGAGGGCCCGACGTCCACAGGTGGGGGTTGTGCTTACAGCCCAACACCGTGCAGGATGTTTAGCATGTACCAGAGAACACAAGATTGGCAAATTCGCCCCTGGTTCCCTGTGCTCTTCATAGATGAAAGCAGGTTCACACTAAGCACATGTAACAGACATGAGATAGTCTAGAGACGCAGTGAAGAACGTTCTGCTGCCTGCAACATCCTCCAGCATGACCGGTTTTGCAGTGGGGCAGTAATGGTGTGGGGTGGCATTCCTTTGAAGGGCTGCACAGCTTGACTGCCATTAGGTACCAAGATGAGATCCTCAGACCACTTGTGAGACCATATGCCGATGCAGTTGGCCTTGGGTTCCTCCTAATGCAAGACAATGCTAGACCTCATGTGGCTGGAGTGTGTCAGCAGTTCCTGCAAGACGAAGGCATTGATGCTATGGACTGGTCCGCCCGTTCTCCAGACCTGAATCAAGTTGTGCACATCTGGGACATCATGTCTTGCTCCATCCACCAACGCCACATTGCACCACAGACTGTCCAGGAGTTGGCGGATGCTTTAGTCCAGGTCTGGGAGGAGATCCCCCAGGAGACCATCCACCACCTCATCAGAAACATGCGCAGGAGTTGTAGGGAGGTCATACAGGCATGTGGAGACCACACACACTACTGAGCCTCATTTTGACTTGTTTTAAGGACTTTACATTAAGGTTGGATCCATGTGCTAGTATAAAAACATCAAATTGATATAACGATATAAGATATGGGGTGGGACTATCTGCTTGTCCAACAAATAAAAGACAGTGATGAGTAATCAAGAAACCTGTTTGAAAACACTAGTGCTGCAGAAATTACTCTCTTCCCCGTTAAGATTAATCATTTAAGCTAGCCTCCAAAATTTATCAAATGTATTGTATACGCACATCCTGATTTTGCCAAGTACTATGTCTCCTTAGGTCAACATATTTTGTTGACCCTAGAATAACATTTTAATTCAAAAATATAGTCTTAGCCATATCTCTACACTAAACCTAACCATGAGTAATGGCCAAAATCAGAGAAAATGATAGATGACTGACACTGCTGTACAAGCACCAAACACTGATTGTAAGCCAAAACTTCACAAAAATGGTTAATTGTTTCTTCAAATCTGATTAGTTAATCACAGTGTTGACCAAAGATGTTGACCCAGGGACATGTGGCACTTGACAAAATCAGGTTAGTGTATAGTATTACACATACCATATTGTCCAGAGCTACAAGAAGAATGCTAAGTTAACTTTGTATTCAATATTCCATGCGTCCATGTTTTTCTGCTTATCTCATAACTGCCATGAAAGCTGGATCAGGCCATTATTTTATTAGCTGTGTTCTCATGTTTCGTTTCATAGATAATATTTGCACTCCAATGAAATATTCATGACGAGTCTCTATCTCTCATTCCTTTAAATGGTGCTCCAGCATAGCTCATGTCAAAAACATAATTTGCCTCCTTCGATAAATATTAGATCTAGTCTTGTGCTGATTATATCGTACAAATTTGCATAGCCCTTCACCGCAGGCCACATTGTCCAAACGGTCAGATAAGGTGTGTTGCACTGAGCCACAGTGTTTGGATAGTATATCTGAGAGGACACTAAGCCAAAAAACAGACAGATAGTCCACAGGTGTGGCTGCGCATATGGAGTCAAAACTCATCCCACCTTGCAGACAGCCATCTGGCCAGCACAGGAAGATCTGCTTCAAAATTTATGGTCATTTAGCTTATCCAGTTGTCTATCCCTCTGTCCTTCCAGTCCCTGTGAAAGCCACTGTCCTTGTTAAAGTGAGAATATCAACTCTTTTACAGTTGGCTGTTAATAATTAATTTGCAATTAATTCAGCTGTGGTTTAATGGAGTTGTCAAACCACGTTAAGGGTCTATTTTTGGAAACTAGACCACCAGGTAGTGCGTGTGTACCTACAGAGTGCAGAACAGTCATGACTATGAAATATTTATGAGGACAAAAGATACATTCATGCTTCTTTTTCCTGTTCGGATGAACCCTGTGTGTTTACTTATCCCATTGGGAATCTTTGTCCTTTTATTTTACTTTGCAGACCACTTGAAGATGTCGATTTTCCTTTTATCTCCCATGTGAATACCGCTCTTTCTTCTCCCGTTTGCCATCTCAGAGCAGCAATACAGTGTGTGCCAATTCATTTAAACAGGATGATCATGAAATATGTGCTTTTGTCTCTGGAGAAGCTAAAGGTTAAATATAAGCTGAAAAACATACATTTTCTTAGAATTCAAATGAAGGGATATGTGTTTGCTCTCTCTTCCTCAGGCGGAAGAGCACTTGTGTTGTTGACATGTAAACCTTTTCTCTCAAACCTACAAGTGCAAGGAAGCGGCTTGAAGAGATGTAAAAATAGTTGCCATGCAAATCTGGAGTGTCTTTCAAAAAATGCAGAGAATAAATCGAAGACACATCTGTAATAGTTGAGCATCTATTAGTAAGCAATTTCATAATGATGGGAATCAGATAGGACTGGAAAAACAGGTCTGTAAAAAGTGCTGTTAAAGCCTGAAGAGGTGTGTAATGACACTATGGATAATAACTAAGCTATATAGCTGTTCACATCAAGAAATTTAAGTAATTCATTGTCTTTTTTTATTTTATTTATGATTTTCTCTTTTTCTGGTCAATGCCTATAGGTGGCAGCAAGATTATTCCACAGAGGATCAGCTGGTTTCCTGGTGTGGTTTGATAAATGTGTATGATTTCAGGGCTCAGTTAATGTTAAGAAGAATATTTTTTGCCTTTGTTGGGAGTTTGAATCTCACTCGACAGACTTTACAGCTTTTTTGTTGTAGTTAAAGTAGATGTACCTCATAAATGGTAGTGTCTGGTTGGTTTTTTTCAGTTTTAAAGGGGTCATACAACCCCTGTTTTCCACAAGCTAATATGATTATTTAGGGTCATAATGGAAAGTTTGTAATATAGTTTGTTTTAAAATTTCTCAAAGATAGTGTAATAAAACGCTCATTTTACCCTGTCATAAACAGCTCTTTTTGAAATCACTCTGTTCTGTGTACTTCCCCTTTAAATCTTCACGAGCTCTGCTGACTCCGCCCCTCTTTTCCAGACGCTCTCAGAGGATCTTTTTTTTTAGCTGTATTCAGTGAAACTTGCTAATTAGCACATTATTAGGAAAGGCGATTTGCAAAGATTCATTAAAAGACATTATACTCACTGCTTCTGTAGGTGAGGCAGGATCATGAATGGCTTGATTTCAGAAGGGGCAACTTATTTTTATTAAATAAAATAAAAAAAACTACCTGTGGATCTTTATCATTGTAGGGTGGTTGTGTACACACACTCCCAACACACATTTCAGTCCAAACAGCTTGAAAAATGCATGTACCACCTTATGACCCATTTAAGATTTTATAAAAAATAAAATAAAATAAATTATTTGTCTAAGAGTTAGATAAACCGAACACATGTCTGTGAAAACTGTGTGTGGTACTGTACAACTCTCCGTGGCCTAACTTTAAGGGGAAGGATAGTACGTAATGTTAACTTCAATGTTTTTGAACTGCTAAGTGAAAGAATTTCAGCTGAAATAACTTCAAATATCTATTGCAGATGCCCTTTTCAGCAAACATGAAGTGAGATCACATGATCACAAGGGTGCTGACAGCCGAGTTAATTGCAGATTTGTGAGGTGACTGAAATGTAAATGTGAGATCGAAGCCCCCCTAAGTAGGGTTTAACAGCACCCAATTTGATCATCTGAAATTTTAGCCTTCAGTTGTTCATGCAAACCATGAATTATAATGTAATGAAGAAAGACTTTTATTTTCAGCAGTTAATTGTTTGATTAAAACAAAGACTTGAAAATCTTAAACATTTGTTTGGAGCTTCCCACCAATTACTTACTAAACATTTTCTCACCCTCATGTCATTCCAGACCTCCCTTTCTTTCTTCTGTGGAACTCAAAAGAAAAAAATAGGTGATTTTTGGAGACCAAACAACACTGCAGCCAATTGACTTCCATTGTATCGAAAAAAACACTAAGACATTTCTCAGAATTTGTCATTTTATATGTCATGAAAGAACTGCATGAGGTTGAGCAACTGAATTTCCCTTTGTGCTCATTCAAATGCTGTACACCATCATGCAAAAACATTTTCTTACCTAATACCAGGACAAATATAGTCGAGCAGTTCTATTTATGTCTTATGCGTATAATTATGTCACATGGCACATTTGAGTTTATGAGTAATTGCATATTTACATACTATAAATAAGTTTTCTGCATTTCTGGTTGTCAGTGAAATATTATGCTGTCATGTGGAACATTTGAAAGCAGCATGAGGTGATTGTCTCCAGATGTATGTCATATCAAAACTCGTCGAGTCTGTTAATATTGACGATGTTGTCATTTGTTAAAGCAAAGTTATCGTGGCTCCTTTGATTTCTTCCAGTTGTTTCTCAGGGGAGTTGTGTAACAAAGTTAACCCTGCTGCACGTTTCCTTCTTATTTTCTGGCTTCTCTTAGTAAGTTCTATCTAAAAATAGCCAGTAGCGCAGTATAAAAAAACCTGAAATGTCACATTTCATAGATGAAAGACGGAAGATTGGATTTATTTATATGCATGGCAAATATTTATATATATGTTGCTATTTTCCACTTTCAGTCCATCTGATGCCATGTAAATCTGGCAGTTTTTTGCCTTTGGCATGTTAGCTGCTGATGCTAAGACACCTGATGGACAGGCAGCCTCCACCTGAGCCCTTAGGGGACACTTGACCGCATGACATTTCCTCCCTAAGATCTGGCACGGCTACCAGCTGTACCTGGGGAACCCACAACCTCTGCATTTCCATTTACACCTCAGAGAAACACCTGAGACAAGTGACTGATCAAGAGATTTTGTGTTGTTACACACATGAATCATGATCCATTTTCACAAAACAGCTCAATAACCCATTTTACCACAATTGCAGTTCACGCAATTATTCTACAATTGTAGGCACTATGAATTGTAGGCACTTCTTTATTTTACTTATATAGCTGACTGGATTGTTTTGAACTGAAGACCCTTATTATGAGAAGAAATCCAGAACACAACAGTAACTGAATATTAGTTCTCTCAGAAACACATTAGGGTGAAAAAAATCAACAATATTGACATTTGATCAAAACTTGAGCACAGAGTAATTTTATAAAAGACAGTCTGTCACTCCAGGTGCGTCTTAACACTACAGACTCGCACAATCCATAAATTTATTTACAGCGATGAGCGCACTGTAGTTAAAAAGAATGGATGATATTCCACCTTGTCTTACGAGATCGATCTGACATCATTGTATGAGAACAAAACTTGATGTGACTGGAGATTAATTATGATTCCACTGTCTTGCTTCAGCTGCTTTATAGCACAATTTGGATTTTGCCTCGTTTCAAAGTTTGCATCATTGATTTGACCACTTTCCTGTTTGTTTCTGTAAAGCTGCTTTAAAAAAGAGTTTGGAGATTTGTTCAATTGTAATGACACAGTTGTACAGTTTTAGTTTTAATATAATGGGATTGTGATCTGCTGTCTTTTAAGTTGCATGTCTCGTGTTGACAAACTTGGACAAAAATAGACAATAATACAGGTTAAATTCTGAGAAAAATTCTGAAAAAAAAAACAAAACAGTTTTTGTCCGTTTCGCCAACTTTGTATTTCAAAATATGACTTTAAATTTTTATTTCTTAAACTTTTAACTTTTTTTTTTTAAGTTTTAACTAACTTTTTTTGCTCTTAGGGAGGAATGGGCTTCCAAACTAAATACTTCTTTCATACACTGTCAGAAAACATTATGCATCAGTAACTATTTTAAACTAAAATGTATTGGGGTTTTTTTGGTCAAAAACTGTTTAAACCCATTTGCTTCTCTTAAAGACAGGTCATCATGCGTTGTAAATGGCTTTCACTGTCAAAATGGAACATGTTTGAAGAGACACACTGGTTTCTCCTTCTGTCAGTATGCCTCATCACCTGGCCTGCTCTAAAATAGCACCGTGGTATTTTTAGTTTCTTAAAAGCTGCCATGTGCACAAAGCGATTTAGACAATTTAGAGAGTTCCTTTTGAGCAGACGGAAAATGAGAGGAGACAGCAGATCTTTAAAGCTGGGACAAAAAAAAAGGAGGGAAAAAATTAACTCAGGGTGAAAAAACACATTTGTGTTACATGACAGCATCCCGGCGTAGTATATATTTAGTTTTGCGCATGCTGTACAGGTGCAAAAGACATCATGTTTAAAATATGTCAGCAATCAAAGAACAAGCTGTGTGTAGTTTATAGCACTGATTTAACACATGTATTATTAGTAGCCTGCTTCAGCTGAAAAACCAGGGTTCTGCCATTTGATACTCTCATGAATGGGAAAACCAGAATGTTTTTATCCTGGATTATGGGTTACAGTATGGATAAGACATGTGGAATCGTTCTGTCTCCTTACAGGAGGAAAGTTTAGTTTGCAGCGTCAGGTGAACAAAACTCCATTAGATTTTTTTTTTTTTTTAATAATAATAATGAAATTACACCAAATCAAATCTTAAAATGATCTTTCTACTTTCATCTTTCAACTGATTCAAGTGTCAAATGAACCTTTTCTGTTTCTTGCTACTCAGGGTATTTCCTCCGTGACCACTCAATCGGATCTTGAGAAAGACAGGAAAAAAATCTATTATTTAACTGTTTCTCACTTTC
The DNA here is from genome assembly GCA_032361065.1 of Enteromius trimaculatus. Taxonomy (NCBI): domain Eukaryota; kingdom Metazoa; phylum Chordata; class Actinopteri; order Cypriniformes; family Cyprinidae; genus Enteromius; species Enteromius trimaculatus. Next base: position 12,472,784 of record JAUMHP010000062.1, on the reverse strand, counting down.
ATCTTTGTTCTTGTTCTTTTCTCCTCAGGGAGAATCGCTAATGTTTTATTCTTCATCTATAAGGCTTTTGTAAATCACTTTGGGTAAAAGTGTCTAATAATAGGGAATATGTGTAAATATGCAGATACTTATATTTTAATTTATTTTTAAAGTATGTGTATGTGTGTTTATTATTTTTGGGGTCTGTAAGATTTTTTTTTTTTTTTTAAAGATGTCTCTTATGCTCACCAAAGCAGCATTTTTTTTTTATACAGTACAAAGTACAATAAAAATTAGATATTGTGAAATATTATTACAATATAATATTACTTCTTTTCATTTATTTGAATTTTTTTCATATATAATTTGTTCATGTAATTAAAAAGCTGAATTCCCCGTTAGGAAGCGGACTCAACACAGGAGGTAAGTTATAATAATAATGATTTTATTTACAGAAGAGGATAAAGACCGGTGAAGGCAGAGAAACACAGGTGAGTAGAATAATGGATGACTGGTTTGGAGATAACTGATGAAGATAGTAACTGGGTATAGGAGCGATGGAACGTTGGAGAGTGGAGGTAGACGAAGGAGACACAGAGACGGAGGACCAGGACCACACACCACAACTTGAGACGATGGAGACACAGAGGGATTCCTTGGAGCCTGGGGAGAACACAGAGATCGCGGAGAACACAGGGATAACACAGGGTAAGTATAGCAGGTGAGTCTTAGAGATAGATCTTGCGAGAATTGAATCCAAATTGTAAAAACGAGCACGGACAGTGACTGAGAGGTGGTGTGTGGTTTTATGTGGTAGTGGAGATTGACTGCAGGTGGAGGTGACAGGTGCTGCTGATTGATACTCAGGGGAGAGTGATCGTTGTGAGGAGGTGAGGGTGGAGCCTGGTGTGGATGTAAGAGTCACATGGTTTTTTTTGGTCCCACTTTATATTAAGTGTCCCTAATACCTGTGTAATTCCACAGTAACTAGATGTGTATCTAGTATGTAACCACAGTGTAAGTAGTACACACCGGTACAGTACATAGTATCTACAGCTGTAATATTTCTCTAACTACACACATGTAGCAACACTTAGAATGGTGTGTGTGAGTACAAATGTGTAACAGCAGTACATCGGTAACAACACTTTTTGGTTAATAAAGTGTTACACTATTAAATAGACAATTGCTATGGATTTAGCATGTAATTCCTCTAATGTTACAGCTTTATATTAAGTGGGCAGTTCCTGAGGAGTTACCATGTAAATACACTGGTATTACAGAGTTACAGGAATATTACAGCTGTAGATACTATATAGCAATGTGTACTTACACTGTGGTTACATACTACATCTAGTTACTATGTAAGTACACAGGTATTAGGGACACTTAATAAAAAGTGAGACCTTTTTTTATTTAATCTTTTTATTTTTTATAACACACACATATATATATATACATGCATTCAGTATTCATCAAGAAAAGTATTCATTACTTTAAAGAAAAAACTTACTGACCCCAACTTTTGAATGATAATGTGTATAAATATGAATATTTAAAATATGAAGCTTGTGTTTTTATTATAAAATCCACATTTCCCCATGTGAAAAACAGCTTGATGAACAAATAAATAATGCCTCTATAAAAATCTAGAAAGGTTTGTGTAAAGGGTTAGGATTAGGGGATAGAAAATGCCATTTGCTTAGTATTAAAACAAATGATATGAAAAACAAACGTTTGTGTAGAGGACGGGGATTGATTCCGTAATAGCTGTCTGACGAAAAAAGGACAAAACTGCATTCGTAATAACCACAGACCCGAAGGACAAGCAAGGTTGAAGTGTCTAGAAGTGTCAGAGACAGAGAGAGAGAGAATCAACAGGACAAGGGAACTTGTCTGTCGGACCTGCTCATCTCAGAATGACCGGAAAGTAGGAAGGCTTGAAAAGAAAGAGCATTTAAATTGCAGCAGGAGGATAATGACAAAGACGATGGGAAAGACAGACAGAAGCAGAAATAATAGAGGTAGAAAGAACAAACAGGACAAGACAGGGAAGTGAAAATCAGACATGGTGAAAAGGGACTCAGTATGGAGAGAGAGAGGGAGAATAAAAGCATGAGAGAATGAGGAGGGGGGAGGCAGGATAAATCTGTACAGCATCATGATTAGGTATCAGAAGCTTGTTCTGTGGTCTGGAGAGCAGAAGGCAGATCACATCAAACAGATGAGACTCTCAGCACATCTGCTCTACAAACTGGACAAACATCATTTGTGAATTTGTGTTTATGTATGAATTTATTCTGGATTGCTTTCATGCTCTTCTCAGCCAGCACTACAAGAAGTCCAAACTTTTCAGAATCCAGACTAAATCTCAAACGACACCTGCGGATATAAAAGATTCTGAAATAAGTGACACATTTCGACTAACGCGAAGCATCTTCATGGACTTACTCCTCAAAATCAGCAAACTGCAACTCCAGAGACGGAAAAGGTCAGATACACATCTCCAGTCTTTCATTCGAATCTATTTTAATCAGCTGTACTCTCTTCCCAGCATCCTTCTCATTTCATCATGATTATTCCCCAAGGTTGGGGAACTAGGTTGGTCGTGATGGAGCGGGCGGAGGCTACGGATGAGCGGTTTGATTGAAGATGAAGGGTTAGTCCATGCCAAAAACTCTTTTTTTTTTGACTGATGCACACTTTCAAACACACTTTCTCAGCTTCTGGTGTACGTGCTATAGGCATATCACAACTTCAGGCATAGGTAAACAAGACCCACGTGAGATTTACCGAAGATTTATACAGTAAAACACCGCCTCACGCATTTGCACGCCAATCGGGTGAGCGCAGGGAGTCACTGCCACGCGGCTCCCCACCTGCTCTCGCACCTTTCCTCAGTCAGAGATCACAACTGCAACTCTCCAGCTGTCTCTCATCGGCGTCACAAGCTGCTAACAGCTGTTTCTCCTCTTTTTTCGGACACTTGTCTCTCTGTTTCTTGCTAATTCCTTCCATCGTTTTCCTCACCGTGTTACTGACACCATCTTCAGTTTGACCCTCTTTGCCAGGAAGAGCGAGAGAGAGCGAGAGAGAGAGAAATGCCATCACCACAGCAGGGTCTTCAGCTGCCACACAAGTAGACTCACACAAGTGTTGAGAGAAGGAGAGAGAGAGACGGCGCGAAAGACAGAAAAGGCCAAAAGAAGGTGAGAGGAAGCAAAGGCGAGAAGAGGAAACAAGAGGAGGCGGAGACGCACAGCTGAAGAATGTACAGCTTGGGGTCGGGCTCGGATGCATCCAGCCGGCACAGGTAAGGAAAGTCCTTTTCATTCAATTCGCTGTTGACAGCAAAACACACAGCTTCGCTCGACCTTTGTGCATGTGTCCACGGAGAGCGGCTTTCCATCTCTGGGTCTTGTGTGTGTGGCGGGGGGAAATGCCTGTGGGGCTGAAGCTGCCGTAGTTAACAGGTGGAGCGCCGCTCTCTCTCGTGGCTGAAACAGTCCTCGAAAGCGTAACCGGCAGAGTGAATGGGATTCTGGAGAACTGAATGCTTTCTGACACACATACCTGCACTGGGACTTTTTTGGCATTGGGAATGTCAGAGGTGTGCATATATCAGCTCACAGGCTGTGTCAGTGACGCTTGCCTTATTTACACACAATTACAACAAAAAAAGAGGTAAACTGGGTCAGTCAAAATTGGGGTTAGAAAAACACCTGTTTTTAATCCTAAACTCTTTAAATTTGTAGTGCGAGGTTTTTTAACTGTATAATCGTGCTTGAATATTATAGATGTATAAACATATTGGAGACAGGAGATTAGTCAAGGTCAAAGAAGGGAAATTGATTTTCTTGCAGTCTTGATGTTTGCCTTTTGATTTATTGCAATATGACGTCCTGTAAAGTGTGACAGATTAAATGAGGTTTACCATTGAAGTATATGCAGTATATGCGTATTTATTTATTCCAACATATCAGTTTGTCATAATAATGCTTCTTAATAGATTAGAAGTGAAAGATGCGTTCATAAACATCTTGAGTCATTTATCACTCAAGTGTCATTTCCAATAATCCTGTTATAGATATGCTGTATGGTTTTGTCTCAAACGAGAGCCTATTCGAAAGGTCCAACATGTTATTTTGATTTATTTATTACAGGCTGTCTGGCCCCTCTTAGCATTCATAAGACAGAACAGTTGATTGTTGCTGAAAAGCTCATCCGTTAATGTCCAATCACAACTGTTTGGAGTGTGACTAATACATCACTATTAACATCCGATTCTGTCTGCGCCGCCACACAGTTACAAATGCTGGCAACGGTGATACTACCGTCTGTATTTCAATGTCATAATCTGTTTTCCTTTTATAGCAGACTCTCTGAAACCTGGCTGAACTGGTGAGATCACAGAGGTTTGGAAAAGCCAGATGATATGCGATACATAGATTTGAGGAACACTAATGTAGGCTCTGACCATGACATTCTGAGCACTTTCACCTTGGATCACTGTTAAAAATGTATACAGCATGCCGTGGTTTGTGTGGAATATTAAATAAGGATGTGATCTGTTTTTAAAAGAGTCGGCGTGTGGCCACACGGACTTTGAGTCGCTACGGTAAACAAGTACTACAGTATATGCAGTTTCGGCGTATATTATAATTAGCTTTATATGTGACAAATTTGAGTTTTGGGGTGGCAACTTCACTGCTTCTTTTGAAATACCTCATGATGTTTTCGTCTGCTTGTGTTTGAGCTGTGGTTGCTCACGCAGTGGTTAAACCAGCTGGACAGTTGGGCTTCTGTCGAAACCTTTGTGGCCAAATCTTAAAAGGAAAACTTACCATGATCCCCCTCTTCTCCTGTGTGATTGAAGACCAGTACAATAGCAAGCGGCTCTTGTCCCACATTGCAGAAAAGCAGACAGATCGCTCTTCGAAAGCCATGTTAGCTTTGTGCGAGTTAACATCACTCAAGTGAGAATGTGTTTGGGATTGTTGCTATAAATAGTTGCGCGAGTGTAACTCCAAATGTAATTCAGCTTGAAACTTGCTAACACTCTCGATCGTGTTGGTATTGTACCTCAGAATCACATACGTCGACAGAACACACAAGATGTGCTAATTCAGTGCTAATATAACACACCATCTGGATGATGTGTATGACAGCCCATGTATGTTGTACAGCTCTTTGATTGGCATTTTTGTTAGTCGCAGATGTCAGTCTAACCACAAATGTGACCAGTTCAGCAATGCCTAGTTTGTATTTGGAGCGAAGCCCAATCTACTGTACAACCATTTGAAGTTGTGCCGAATGGGACATAATCCTGCATTCTTGTGCTTTACCAGATGAGACCAGAATATTTTGTTCCCTATTTATAGCAGATATGTTTTGTTGCAAGGAAATTATCTGTTAATATAACTGTTTTTTCGTCCAACCAAATATTTCTGATGCCCAACTACTGCAGTTCAGCTTATAGTCTAAAATGGTTATAGTTGTAGATGTAAAGTGTATTAAAAGCCATTGTGCTTTAATCAGCTTCACCTATCAGATACCGCGTGGACAGCTGGCACCCACAGCTGGTGTTTTACTTTGAAAATATTTCTATCTGCGATTATCTACATGGAAGGTGCAGATTAAATTTTGCGACGAGTCATGTTTATGTGTAATTCTGTGAATCCAGGGAAGTGCCTTACAGTAACAAAGACACCCCTGTGCAGTTATCACAGACCTACATGATCACATGAAAGTATACTCTCTTTATTAAGCACTGAAATTGTACTCAGTTATTTTTTACATGTACTCAGGAGCTTCAAATAGAAGACCAATCCTGTCCAATGATGGCATAAAATAGAGTGAATGGCAGCTGTTTTTGCCTGACATTGATGAACCCTTTCATTTTCGTTTTTTTTGTTGTTTTGTTTGAAATAAAAGCACATGTTCTAGCTGTGTGATGTGATTGTCCATAGGATCTATGGTCAAACACATATCAAAGTGTCCATTTTTAAAGAGATCTGAGGACTTGAAAAGGACATGAGAAGATCACATCAACAGCAGATCTAACAGATTGAAAATGGGAGTGTGAATATATTATCGTGCAGCAGCCCGACTGTGTGTGTGTGTGTGTTCTGTTTGCTGTCATCAAAGCACGGCTGCAGGTGTCTCACTGCTATTCACAGTGTCACGTGCAGCAGGCCGGTGAACACACACTCTGAAGACATCCAATATAGGGGTGTTTCTTCATCTATTGGCACTTGTGTCCCAGGAGTTCATTATTATTGAAACTAACAGTTTTTTTTCTTTGTAATATAAGGGTCACATGAAAAGTGTCTTGGAAACTTTTCACCAACCTAGAGACCTAGATTTTCCGTCTGTTTCTTTAAACACTGAAAATATGAATTAGTACAAAAAAGTCAATTAAACATAAATTATTTTCATATTTATTGTATTAAAATCAATTAATGTCACAGGTGCAACATTATTGCGATTTTTACCACTTATTACTGTTTTTGGTTTTGTCTTACCCACATTTGTGTACTTTTGTTACAAAGAGGACAGAAGTGTAAGTGAAGTGCATGCTTGAGATTAAGGCCCAATCTCAATTCAACCCCTTACCCCTACACTTTCCCCTACCCCTCTGTTTGGCGCGTTCACGTATAGGGGTAGGGGTGTCTCAATTCTCTTTTGGTTGGAGGGGTAGTGGGGAAGGGATTTCTCGGGACCTCACTTCAAACGAAGGGCAAAGAGAAATTTCCAACCTGGCTGCTCACTCGAGCAAGCAGACCCATAAGTATAAGTAATCTTTGCCATTAATAAGGATTTTTATGACAATTTTTCATTATACGTATATTACCATTGGTCTTGTGTTTGTGTTTACGGTGATGTTCTGGAAAGAAACGTTTGCAAAAAAATCGCTTACGTTTGGTAGCGGATAGCACCGATTGCACTATATTAGGAAATATATTTTTATGTCATATACCCAGTGACTTGACTGCATGTGGTTACGCATTGTTTTGTTTTGCTTACGGCCATATGTGTAAATGAACGGTGCTTACATCGGCGCATGTCCTCTGACATAACTTTAGGAGCTAGTGACAATGGATGATGACGTATAACAGTATAGTAGTGGTGTCCCATTTCTTGGGGGGAAAATTTTTAACCCTTCCCCTTTCCACTTTATTTCAAGGGGCAAGGGGCGAGGGGTAGGCAAAGGGCTAAAAAATAGAATTGGGATTGCATTGCTATTTTAGTTTCACTAACATATATAGTTTGCATTATTATTAGAAGTAGCTGATTTTGTAAGGTAAAAATTTATTTTAAAATTTATTTTTTCAATTTAATTGTAAAGGTATTTTCATTTTTTAATTATATAGCTTTACTAATTTTGCACTGTAGTTATTTTAGTACATCAAGTTAAACTTTAGTTAAATATTAAAATTAGATATTGACAAATTGCCTATATTATTTTAGTTAATGTTTACATTTAATTATTTCTTATTACAATTTTTAGTTAGTTTCTTTTTAATGAAAAAAATAACAAAGCAATGAAGGTAAATGGAGGTAAGTCATTATATTACTTTTTTACTAGGAATATTAAGTGTGAAAATGTAATTATTCAGGAAAAGTAACATGCTTTATTTACACCATCACAATACATTGTGTGAGATGTGCTAGAAAATATAATCTGGTGGAAATGGACACCGCTGGACATAGTTGTGTTTTAAGAAACTCCACAGGACCACAAGTGAAGAAACACCCCTAGATGTATATTTTTAAAATTTAAAATGCATTTTTTTTTTTCACTCCTCTCTGTCGTGTTCCCTAGAAACCCGCCCAGCTGTTGCTATGTTAACTCCACTGCTCAGCTAAGTGTGAGGATTTCGTTGAGTTACGAGCATACAAATATGCTCATTGATGCTTTGCCAGTATTGAGTGGAGTTTGAACAGTGTCTTTTTAATGAGGATTTAAAAAAAAAAAGCAGACGGAGAGAGAAAGAAAAGAGAGGACAGAGACCATGACGGCTTTAACTCTCTGGGTTTCTCGTGGCAAGTCTTTTGTTTGGTTTTGTTGCTTTTGCAATTGGAATGCATATCTTCCTTCGTACTTCACCATCTGTCTTCCACTTGTGCAGAAAGTACTTGTGATCCTGCATTGGGTGAGGAGCGTTGCTAATGAAGTCCATAGGAAGACAATGCAGCATCAGAGCGAATGAGCAAATCCACATGCGTCCTTATCATAATATATCCTAAATGTTGTAATTAGGTTTATTAGAAGCCAGATGTATTCATTTAAGGAACATGATAGCCATCACAATGTGATGGTTGCATTTATCATACATAGTAATTACAGTCCATGGTCCAACAGCTAGCTCTGATAGTTTAATAGGCTGCGGTGTCATAGTCGTAAGATGCTGGCATGGATGGATGGGCCTAACCTTTAAGATTCTAATTCAAGTGCATCTCATCAGATTTGGATTTAGTTTGCTGTTAAAAAAAAAAGAAAGTCCTCACTCTGTTTTACGAGCCAGTTTTATTTGTGTGCACTGTAACACTGTAGCGGTGGCCTCATGGTGAAAGTTCAATTCTGGCAGTGCAAAGGTTCCTGGTTCATTTCCAAGTAGCTGCGACCCAGAAAGTAGAGAGTTATTGAGATCACTATCGCCATGGATACCAGTAATGCACTTGACCCGAGGTCGCTCCAAAGGGTCTGTCCTTGAAAAAAATAGACTTTAAGGTCTATGTGGTCGCTTGTACGATCAAGACAAGCAACATATGCTGTAGACCTCTGCACTATATAGATATCCATAGTTCACAAACTGGCAGTGGTGTGAATTGGAATCAAGCATTCGTCAGTCACCAAAGGTGAGTTTTCGATGACCGGCACCATCTGCGGGTTGAGAGATCAGGGACCGGCCCCTGTGAAGTGTTGAGAGCTGAGTTTAGATGTGATTCCCTGCTGGAATCATTGTAAACCTCCCACTCAGGCTGCTAATGGCCTGTTGTGTCACAAAGGCACATGCACACTGTGACCAGGACACATGCAGTCCGAGATTATAAGTGACAGAAATAGACATTCAGATCACGTGAATGGTTTGGATTACTATACATTAAAGCACATTTGTACATTTATTTATGCACAATTTTATATTGAGTGTCTGTCAGTTGCCTTCAGTAAGATAAATTAAGTTTAAACGACAATTTTAGTTTAAAAATAGGGCTTGTAATCCACAAGTGCTTAATCAAAATACTTTCTGTTCATTTTTAGTTATTGTTTATGCATTTCGTTTCTTTTTTAACAACTGTTGAAATATTATTTTGCATGTGTATTTTGAGCAGTTTTGTGTAGATGACACTTGAGGCGTATTATATACAGGTATGTATTTATATAAATAACACTAGACAGAAGTTGGTTGTTGCAGCAGTGTTTTGTATTTGTGTCACTCAGGCTTCTCTCTTGTTCACAACAATGCAGCGCTGTGTCCTATTTTCATCTCATCACGTCTGAACACACAGAAATCAATATTGCTAAATAATCACTGCTGCTTGTCACTCATTTGCAAGTCTCCACTGGTAAAAATGTAAAAAATAATGTGAACGTACACTACGGTTCAAAAGTTTGAGCTGATAACATTTTTTGTGTGTTTGAAAGCAGTGTCTGTCTGCTCAAGGCTGCATTTATTTGATCAAAAATAAAATAAAAAATGTAGTACGTTTACATGTCAAAAAGGACATAGCACACACAGTTTCGCGCAATCTTAATTTATATGTTTGAGTATCTATAGAGCAATATTGCATCCTGCTAAGACTCTTTAGTTTTATTATATTGTAAAAGAAATATACTCATCTCGGGTTGCTATTAACTATTAATAAGCAGCAAATTAGGAATTTATTGAGGGAGAAGTCATAGTTAATAGTGAATCCCAAGTGTTCCCAGTTCTAAAGTGTTATCAAAAAACTTTCAGAAACTGTTACAAACCCAGAATTTGAATTTGTCGTACGTTCCATTTGTTTTCTGAAACTTTGGCCATGTTTAGCATAAGACTCCCAACTGTAGGCAGCGTAAGTAACTCAGAATGCCTGAAATAGCATTAGACTCCCCCCTTTAAAATATAATGCAAAACTAAAATTCAGGGTCACATGATCCTTTAGAGATCATTTTAACCCAAATTGTCCTCCAACCTATACACCCGTATAGGTCGTGTGTACAATAGCTGTGAAATATGACCCATCAAAGCGTATACAATTGCACCCCTATCGGCAACAGGACATTTGCATATTAATGTTTTTTACTATTTTATCTGCCATGTAATTCAGGGTTAGTGTAGCTCAGTTTGTAAAGAGATGCATTATAAGATGAGACATGATCATGGATTCCAGTGCAGGGCTCATAAAACCCTATAAATCATAATTTTGCACAATTTTTGTAACAGGTAGGTTTAGGGGTGGGTCAGTGGGGTCATTTTTATAAATTAAAACTGGTAAAATATGTAAATATGGTAAAAACTCTACACACTGCCATTACTGTCATTACTTTTACGCCCGCTAGACGGCACATACCGTTGAAATGTAAATATAGGTTGTAATAAGGTACTTGCACAAACGACCTATAGGGTCGTATTTTGTTGAAGGACAGGCTCTTTTAACATGCTGATTTGAATTTGTTATTCTGCTATTTTTTTGAAGAAACCATGATACTTTTCTCATCAGGATTCCTTAAATAGAAAGTTCAAAACTAATACAAATTCACTGTATTAAAATGCATTGAAATTTCAGTCACATCTCAGTTCTAATCTGCAATAATTAAGCAATTGTTAAATAAAACGTAAATTAATTTCCCAACACCTTATGCACAACTTTATGGTTTTAACTGACCAATTTGTAGTAAAACTCTTTGGAAAACCTGTAAATTACAGTTTATGTATGCACATAACTGACATTTTCCAAACTAACAAACAAGTAATAATTCTAAAATGATGTTTGTTCTTTCTTTCTGTCAGGCTTTAGGAGGCTGAAATGGCCACTCCTCAAAGGTGTTGGGGTCCCTCTCTTCAACTCCTCATCTTCTTTCATCTGTTACTCAATGTAGTGCCTCCCTCCTGGGGACGTCCATTCTTCGGCCCTCCTTCGGTCAACGTTGCTGTGGTTTTCAGTGGTTTGGCCCACCACAGTGAGATCAAGGGCCGTCTGAGTCCAGAAAACTTCCTAGATATGCCCCTGGAAGTGAACCCCATCACCGTGCTGGTGAATGACACTAACCCCAGGGCTTTACTCACACGTCTCTGTCAGACTATGGCAGCGGAGAGCCTCCACGGAGTGGTGTTTGAAGATGACGTGGACTCAGAAGCTGTGGCACAAATCCTAGACTTTATCTCCTCTCAGACGTCCATCCCCATCGTAGGCATCAGTGGAGGTTCTGCAGTAGTCATCCCGCATAAAGTAAGTGTTTGAAAGGTGGAGTGGTAGATCTTACGGATCTTTCAGCTTAAAGGGAGAAGGTTTAATAAGTAATGGGGATTTCCTGAGATCAAAATCCATTCAACACTTAAGTTACTAGCAAGTAGGTCATGAACCTTTCTGTCACCTACTGTAAAAATATATTTTAAAGTGGGTTATGAAAGGTTCATTTTTTGGTTTTGGGTTCATTTGTCCAAACCTCTCCTTTCCGAATCTTGATTCTGCAGTGATTGACCGATTTTATTTAAAGCAGTGTTTGTGAGTTTTAATGCACGAAAAGCAAAACTTAGTGCATTTGCGTTTACATTTGAAAATACCAACAAGTGGGCAGGCAATATGCTAATGTTTCATGTTGAGGTCAACATAAAACAGCTTGGGATTTGTTTTAAAAATGACTCCTTTCAATAATTCAGAGTCGACTCTTTCCTTTGAGAGACATTAACTTTATACACTGAGCACTTTCAGATTAAAAACCTTGCAGGATGTTTTCATTCACTTAGAGCTGTGTTACACATTGCATGAAAAATCATTTTCAAAAATCCTTAATAGGGGCATTTTAATATGTTTTTTTTAATTATTATATTTAAACCAAATACAGATCAAATGTTTTTATTGGGTCACATTCATTAATCACATAGATTTTTTTTTACAAAGGATTTACAAAGTGTTCATAAATATAAAGCATACATAAAATTATCATTGAATTAAATGTGATTGTGAATTGTGGAAAAAAATGATTGTCTTTGTAACAAACACATTTTTAGAATAGTAACACTTGTTAACTATTAACTGACATTTCCCTCAATAAATTAATTTGCTCGTTATTAATAGTTAGTGAGGTAGTTATTAGGTTTAAGTATTGGATTAGGGATCTAGAATAAGGTTGAGTAGAATATGGCATTAATATGTGCTTAATTAACACTAATAAATGGCTAATATTCTATTAGTATGCAGGTGTAACTTTGAAATAAAGTTTTATACATAAACTGTTGAATTTTGACACTTTACAAAATTTATTTATTTAATGATTAACACCAAAATGTACAGAAAAACGTTTTATTCAGAAAATAGACAACATTTAATATATGAATCGTCACATTCAATAAAATGCAGACAAAAAAATTAAATGTGTTTGTTATACAGAAAATCATTTGTCAAACCTGTTCGTGTCACATATAGTCAAATGCATTAATTGTGCATAAAAAACATTTTACAAATTATTTAAACAGAAATTGCCTTGTGCTTCATGCATGAGGTTTAATTTGTGTGCCAGAATAACACTTAAGGTTCATAAACATTACCCAATCATATGTGCATAAACTAAAAATGTATTAGAGTTATAGTAATACAATCAAAATTACAAAACTAAATGTACACCAAAGCATGACTGAAAAACATCATATATGTATTTATAATATCAAACTGATTTAATCATGGGTATCTGTGAAATCATTTCAGGAACGCTGTTCTTAGAGCTCTTATTAGAGTCTAAAATAACTGCTGTGAGGTTGAGAACTGCTAGCATGTGAATGCGGTTTGTGTGTGTGTTTTCCAGCAAGTCCCCTGCAATGACATGTTATTGAACAACTGCGTGGAAAAGTGATTTTGTGAGGTGTGAAAATCAATAGCTGTTATGATGTATAACCAGCAACCAACAGTTGTGTCCTATTTTCCTCTGATTACTGAGGTGTGGAAACTTCTGAATAACATCAAATTGCAGCTGTTAAATGCACACTTTTAAGGCAACTGCGTATAAGAGTTCTTCATGACAGTAATTTTACATAAAACGTGGGTAGTGAGGGCATTTTGTGTACATTTATTGAGTGTCTGGTGGCAGCTTCATTGTGAATGAAGTAAAAATTCAGTCTAATATATTATTTTAAAGAAACAAGCACAAAGCAATCTGAACAATCACATGAAAGTTTGAGTTTTTACCTTTGAGAGACTTTCATTATCTCTGCAAACAGCCATACAGGTTTGAGACAACATGAAAATGATGACAGAATGTGAATTCTTGGCTTAACTAATCATTTAATTTGAATTTGTGTCGCTTTTTTACTATTTAGTCCACGCTGTGTGGATTTGGTAGCATCTGATATCCGAAAAGTGCGCTTTTTATACAGTAAAACAATCATTTTGCATACAGACCGGCAAGAGATGTGTATCTTTAAATGAGAAACACAATAGCTCTTGATTTAATGGGACAGATGAGTATCTTCAGTACCAGTTAGAGAGTAGAAGACTCCTTCCTGCCCAGCTGTCATTATTCAAATGCCTTTCAGACTCGCACGATGTGCAGAAAAATGTTGATAAGATGTATGAAGCGGAACAGAAAGCCAAAAATGCGTTTGTCAGATAATGTGTACGAACTAGATTAAAATGAAGCATTCTGGCAGGCAACATTTTTTCAAGAGTTTAACCATAGAGCGTGAAATATAAAAGATCTTGAATAATTTGCCAAATCTTTTGTACAGCTCAGTGACCATCTTCTTATTTTTAATAAAGAGCGCAGCGGAAAAACTTAAACTCTTTCCAATTTATCATTTCCAATTGGACATATTTTGGACAGAACTCTAGAAAATTAATTAATTCGGACTTTTAATACCAATCAAATTAGAAAAGCAGCCGCAAAGAAATAGTAGCATAAAGCTGTGAACCATATTTCATGGCACTCTGAACAACCACATTTCCAGATTATGGATTAGGCATTTAATCTCCTTTGAGACATGCATGCATATCATATCACATAAATTTGATGCGATTATACGATTCCTGTTGTATAGGCTTGTGGTGGGCGGAGTCAGAGACACGCAACAGCCTGTTCTACTTTATTTGAATCCTTAGCAAGACAAACCAATGTATATTGCACATGTAAATCCCATGCAATTGAATAAGCTGTTCCTGATTATTTTTTCTAGCATGAGGGATTGGACTGGAGGTCACAAACATCTGGTATGGGATTTCTCATGAGATCCCAGTAGCATGAGGCACCATGTGTCAATGGCCAAGTGCCTTCCAAATACATAAAGTGAGCTTAAAACATCACCTTTCGGGGCAGAGCTTCCCTTGTTGGCGAGTACCAGCTCCATCCTGAACACAGCCTGCATTAAATAATATTTCTATTTATTATTTAATCATATATCTCTCTCTCTTAGGACTTGCCCGAAAAATAACGCTTTAAAATAGGTAGCCCTTGTTAACTATTAAATACAACTTTTCCCTCAATAAATTCTTAATTTGTTGCTTATTAATAGTTGATAGTGCTTAGTAATACTAGTTATAATAATTAATAATAGTTAATATTAAGGTATAGTTGTAACATCCTTGGTTTGTTTGATTCTCTGTTCTTGTGTTTTTCTGTGTATTTGGTTCCGTTTGGTTGTCATGTGATGTTTTGTTTTCCTTCCC
>JAUMHP010000062.1:12441983-12455909 GCA_032361065.1 Enteromius trimaculatus | reverse complement strand
TTATATTTGTTTTTTTCTGTTAGAAAAATCATGTTACTGACCCCAAACTTTTGAATGGTGGAGTACGTACAGTATGTATTTAATTGCATTTTACCATATTTGAAATGCAGTGATGTGGAAGCTACTTTAAATCTGTAGCTTTTGTAGCTACATTAAAATGGATGATATATTTATTATAATATATATCTAAAATGTCTGAATCAGTTTAAAAACCATTGGACCATTTTAAAACTTTAAAAATAAATCACTTTAAAAATAAATCACTAAAAGGAATGCAACTTTCCAACAGATAGCCAGGATGTTTTTAAAAAAAACAATTTGGTTTTGCCTTGTTATTCTGTAAAACATTAAGCATGGCTGCCCATTGCTCTGGGTAGGTGCTCATGGTCTGTGTGTTTGTTTACTACTCAATGCTGTGTGCGTGTGTGTGTATGTGTGTATTCTATTACAGAAAAGGTTTCACTTGCTTCTTTTAGGTACTTCGCAACGTTTACTTTGAAATTATTAATCACTGTATATATTTCTAGTTTTAAATGTGACATTATTTAGCATTAGGATGTTGAGTGTAAACTAGATTACATGTCTTGAGGTTTAGTCATTGTAATGATTACATATATAAATCATTTTAGTGTCTTTAACAAATATAGGGTACCCACATGTTCTTGATTAAGCTATAACATTCATCAGCAAATGCAGATTTGAATGTATCTCCTGTCTCGATTCTACAGGCTGAAGGCTCTACCTTCCTCCAGATGGGAGCTGCTATAGAGCAGCAGATAAATGCAATGTTCAAAGTGATGGAGGAGTACAACTGGGGTAACTTTGTAGTGATCACCAGCTTGTATCCCGGCTACGAGACCTTCGTGGACTACATCCGCTCCTTCACAGACACCAGCTACTTTCTGTGGGAGCTGCAGGATGTGTTGAGCTTTGAGATGTCCGTGGGGGCCAATGACATCCGCACACGAAGACTACTACAGCAGGTGGACTCGCAAGTATATCTAGTGTACTGTTCCCACGAGGAGGCGCAGTACTTGTTCAGGATGGCCTCTGATGTGGGGCTGCTTGGGCCTGGATACATCTGGGTCATTCCCAGCCTGGCTGTTGGGAACCCTGAAGTGTCCCCTCCTGACAGTTTCCCAGTGGGCGTCATCAGTATTATCACAGACCGCTGGAGGAAAACACTGCGCCAGAGGGTTCGGGAAGGAGTCGCAGTCATAGTTAAAGGGGTGCACAGCTTTTATAAGAACAGAGGATTCATTCCCGAGGGTCACAGTGACTGCAATAGTCCAGTCAAATCTTACGCCAACAATTCTCTCTTCAGGTAAGACTTTTAGATAAGCTAAGATATATATTTTAATGTCAATTTTTCTGTTTAAAATTTTTTTCAACAATTTGTTGTGGTTAAGTTGTGTTCTGGTTATTTTGACCAAGAGTGAATTATCTTTTTTTTTTTTTTAAATGCAAATGTTATTGCACTAGACTAATATTTACTTTCACACTTTAGAATAGGGACCAATTCTCACTATTAACTAGTTGCTTATTAGTATGACTGTTTTTAACATACTGCCTGTTCATTGGTACTTTTAAACCACATATTCTGTATGGCCACATCCCTACCCAATACCTTTATTCAACAACTACCTACTAACTATTCATAAGCAGCAAATTATGAGTTTATTGAAGCCAAAGTCATAGTAATGGTTTGATAATAGCAAAAAATTGGACCTAAAGTGTGACCACTTATGGTTATACTGTGCTTGTACTTGTGGTTGTCCCAGTCTAAAGTACCTGGCCTACAAAAATAAGTTTCGCCAAATATTGGATTTATGTTTTTTATACATTGTTTATATATTGTGTATATTTACTTTTTTACTCTGATTTGAGCACACGCACCAAAGTTGACCGCTGAATCAAACGTTTGGTGAAAATATGGCATAATGAGAGATTTAAGAAATCATTTTGACTGCAAACACCAAATTGGGTGAAGGATTTTCAGAGTTTTATATATTTGTACGGATCATGTTGCAGTTCAGTACATATAAAATACACCGTATTCAATACAAATGTAATCTCCACACATCTAAACAAGTGCATTTCTTTAAAGCATGACAATAGATTATTAAAACATAAAGATTTAAAATGTACTTTGCAGTAAACCTTTTAATTTTACATAAAATCAAGGTGTTAAAAAACAACCTAAAGTGTAATTATCATTAACATCCTCGTTAACATCATGTCCTGAAAAATAAAGTATATCACAGATATCCCTTTGGAATATCTGGAGTACTCTGACTGCCAGTAATGTTTTATGAAACTGTCATATATTTAGTCCTCCCTTGGCCAGCATTGCCCTATTTTTTGTCAAACGTGTTGATCACATCAAATTTAACAGGAAAGTGTGGGCGGCAAATTTACAAATCCTCAAAATCCTGACATTTTTAATTCTCGCAGCTTAGTTTGCCTTTGGAGATTTCATCATAAACAGCTTTCCAGACAAAACATTGCGTTCTTGTGCTTTTTCTTGTGGTCTTCTTCTGTTGTAATGAGACTAGGAGATTCTCCAGATTTCCTTGTTAAATCTGCCGTTCACCTGGGAGTCACCGTCCTCATTAAATAGTGTTCCAATTGCCTCTCTGAGCCTTCTGTGATCAAGCGTATCAGAGACACATGAGTGACTGGGTCCTCCATCCGGAATGTTCTCAGGCTTCAGTGCTGTTCAGGTGTCTGCCCATCTCTCTATAGCATAAAAAGAAACGTCTGTCAGAAGACAGTTAAGAAATCATTAAAGAGATGGCTTTGAGACAGGACATGGTTCTAATTTTCAAACATGTGACTGGTTGGGCAGTATCAAAGGATTCATCAGGTGGAAAGACAGAACATATTCTCTTGGAAAAAGTAGGAAATATTTACATACCTTCATGTAACCTCACATGGTTATTTTTAATACAATGACAAAAACCAAAAATGAAAAGAACATAAAAATCATTGAGAACGGATTCAGTGAATGAATCACTCTTTTCAATGATACGCTTTTAAATCAAAGTAAATCAATCGATCAAATGACACCAGTTATTAAATTTAAAGCATATGAGAAGGGAAGATTATCAGTTAATAATCTTAAATTTCTTGCATTGCTCTAGACATTATAGACATTATAGGCTCTAGACATTGTATATGGCTTTAGTTACTTTTATGGGGTTTTAGCAGTTTCATATTTTCAGACTGCCATTATATGAAAGATGATTTGTGTGAACTGATGTTTTATTTAATAGACATTGTTATTCTCATTTTATTACATGACGTGTTCATAAAATGTTCATTTTGGTAGTAACCATTGCTGTTAACGTAATTTACATTCATATTTACTGCATATTTGTCCAGTATAAAAGAGATTGAATAGTTTGTGAGCTTTGTTGTTTGCAAAGAAGTTATAAATGTCAAAGATGGTGGAAAAGATGGATATAGAGCTTTTCATAAAGATTTTTATGTTGATAGTTGTTAGTCATGTCATGATTTTAGCCATTATGAATTATCAATGATGTCTGAATAATGCTAGCTGCTGCGGCACTTTGCATCAGTAAAATTGAATGGCATTGTTAAATCCTTCCTCGTGTTCTGCTCCACCCATAGCTGGCCCTATAAGTGAACAATTCGTTCAGGAAAAATGTTCAGGTCTATGAGACAAAGAGGATTAATAGAGAGAGAATGAATACTGTAAATGTATTAGTGTCTGTACGCTCTGATTTATATTCATTTGACTTAGTGGAAGAAAAAAAAAATAGGCTTGTATTTGAAATGTCCTCCTTTCTCTGCCTAATAGTCTTCTGTCTCATTTTAGAGATGGATAAAATCCAGGCAATTGTACAATCACTTAAAATTCAAATCTACTTTTTTTGGTCTGCTAATTTAAAGCTGCTAAATTTGTTCTGCAGGCATATGCTAAATGTGTCATGGGAGCATAAGGACCTCTCCTTCAATGCTGATGGCTATCTCACCAATCCTTCCATGGTGATCATTGCTATGGATCGAGAGAGACACTGGGACAAGGTATGTCTTATAATAACTATCAATAATAATGTTGAAACACTATAGAGGTTGAAACACTATACACAGCTGGAGATACAGCCTCCCTCATCGCAGACCCTATTTTATTTCATCTTTATAGAAGTAAGTGGTTAGAAGCCATATCTCTATTTCTGGAACACCTATTAGAGTAACACTACAGGTAATATAACGACTCAGAAACGTCAGTTGACTACAATGTACTTTAGTGGCACTGGGTGTTAGAGAGAAGCACAGTAATGCCAAGATTATGGATTTGAATCCCAAGGAATATGAAGATTTTAGGGGATGCACAACAACATGTTTAATATGTTTGTGAAATAAAAAAATAAAAAAACTTTTTTGGCGAGCCTTCAGAGACTTTCAAAACTATTGTCATTCTACTTCTTTGCCTCTTATTATAAAATATCGACAGCTATTTCTCTTATACGTTGGACCATTTCAATAACATTTTAACTTTTATTGATCGCAGATTTTCACATTAATACAACAAGAATCATAAAAGCCAGCTTCCCAGGCTCCTCCAACGCTAGAGATTTACTACCATCCACACCAGGTCATGATGCAATTACACTTGGCTCTCTGAAACAGTTCTTTCTTCCTCACATGGCCAGCCCTCCAGCACTTTGGCCTCTGTGATAGGGACATGTGTAGGCCGTCTGGCAATGTGTGAACACCACCTGACTACAAAAAGAGATTAGGGGGAAAAAATAGAGATCAAAATGACATCCAAATTTACATCCGGTCATCACACTACTCCTTTAGGTGGATTAGAGGATACGGATATTAGAGGATGTGTGATGACTGAAATAAATATTATTGCTTAAATTCACTCAGATTCTCAGTCCTATTAATGGCAAGTCGATGGCAACTAAATTTGAGTGAAGTAACCTAATTTTATAAACCTTTTCTTTAAATATCAGTGGCTGGATTTACTTTATCTTTTTCATTTGAACCACTATGTGGCATATCAACAATCCATCTATCAAACTATCCAGTTTAACCAGCTACTGAATATGCTGCAATTAAAATTAAATATTTAAATTAAGTAAATGTCATTCTTTTCAGCTCAAACAAGCTTATTTCTATGTAAAAAATAGACACATTACACACTGTGCCTTATTTTAAAAAATCAGCACAGCTAAATTAACATTGTTAGCAGACGTATGTGGGAATTTAATTCAAAAGAGATAAATACATTTTCTGTCGATCATGACAGCAGTAATTCATCAAATGATGGAGAAAACTGGGGGCTAGTATTTTTCTTTAAATTATAATACATAATTATAGAAAACAGATTATTGCAATTTTCTTTTTCATCATTTTAAGGGCTTTTGTATACAAAACAAACTAATTATGAAACACATAAAAGGCTGGTTTCATTTTTAGGTATCTACATTTATGTATATAAAATTTTCCCATCATAAGGATGCTATTAACCAAGACGGAAACCTATAGGCGTTTCTCAATGTCAAGGAAGGATCCTCGGAAGCCAGAATTTCGAGGATGCTACGTCATCGACATCCGTCGAAGGAATATTCCAATGTCGAGGATCCCCGTATAAAATTTGGGCATATATCCAGCCACGCGTTATCGACAAGTGAATTTTGCGCTTTTAAATAGCTGAATCAGGCATCTGGATCGCACTGCTGGAGCAAAGTTGTGCAGTTCAGGAACAGTATGACATACAAATGGCGTTTAGCACAGATTTTGCAGGTGTGTTTGCTAATTTGCATAATTCCTTTAGTAAATGAAGCACTAAAACAATGCAGATAGTGTGTGCAAATAAACTGTGCAATTAGTGAAAGTAATTCATTAACAAGCGCAGGACAAGTAGAGTCACATGTGAAGCAGCTGAAAAGAGATTTGATAGATTTCTTTTCTATTCAGCATTTAGTTTTAACTCCTTTCTCTGGCCTTCACGGCTCACCTGACCCCCCTCTGTGTGACATAACAGTTTATCTATATCTGGTCACCTTGCTCTGTAGCCCCTCTCACGCTCCCATTGACACTCTCCGCACCGCCTCACTTTCCCATGCTGTGCACACCCTGCTCATGTTGTGTGCTGAAGTCATTAGTGGGATGAATCATTGCTTCCCTATTTTAAAGTACAGGCGTACTGACAGCACAGAGACTGTGTTTCTCTGCTGGTACCACGATAGTATCTCCAAGACAGACAAAGCGCAAATGACGCAGATCAATCTGTGGAAAACGCTGGTTTAACAAATGTCCTTGTACATAATTAGTACACAATTTTGAAGGAAATGTAATAGTGGCTCGCTTGATGTCCAATGCAAAGCATCTGGGTCCTTAAGTGGCAGCCTCAAACAGTATGAAGCTTATTTGCTGTCCAAAAGTAAACAAAAACAATGGCATCTTTTGAGATTTCTCCCTAATTTGCCTTGCTTCTGACAAATATGTAGCACTTGATGGGATGCTCTGCCTTTGACGTCAACAAACAAGCATATGGGAAGTATTGTAATGCTATTATCTATTTGTATTAAAAGGTAGTTTCGCAGTTTAACTACACAATTAAATGGTTAGTTGTATTTTATATTATATATTGCACTTTCTACGTTTTTCAGTGTCCACCAGGAGTTGGCAATTGGCAAAAATATCACTTTTTTTTGTTTTGTTTTTGGAAAAAAGGAAGGAGAAAGATCCACAATCAGTTCTTTTCCATATTTGTTTTTGGCAAGTTAAGTTAGTTAATAACTGGTAAGGCCCTACAACTAATGTGTGATCCTGGAGCACAAAACCATCATAAGGAGCACAGTATATTAGAAGCAATAGCCAACATCCTAACAAACCACACATCAGTGGAAAGCTTATTTATTCAGAAATTATTATGAAAAAAGCGTACCCTTATGACTGGTTTTGTGATCCAGGGTCACATATAAGTATTTTCTTAAACCTATTCAAGACAAGTAAAGAGAGCAAAGACACAAATGTCAAGCAATAGATAGATAGCAAATTAATAAAATAGAATAGGTCTAACAGTATTCAGGTAAGAAATATTGCAGAAATATTGCAATCGAATGTAAAATACACTGATAAAACAAAACATGCATTGATTTTTTTTCAAGCTAAATGCACTTCACATTCTACATCACGAGTCAGGAGTTCATTGTGGTAACTAATTTTAATATCAACCACATCACACTCTTTGCTTTCTGATTCATCCATGTTTCCTTATTACTCTAATCTGTTAATAACTTTACCAAGTCCTGTCAAGTATATCTACATATAAATAGCACACATTTGGTCATGATCTATGATTCATTTGAAAAAGAAGAACGTGGGCATCTTTGCAATTCATAATCGTCCATACATCGATCCAATTTTGGTTGTGACTTGCCAGTTGAGAAACATTGCAATAGACAAAATGCTGTTGTAGTTTAAGTACATGATGACTTGGTTTAGTGTTTGGGCAGACATTGGCTTTTGAAAATCTCTGTTGAAGCATCCCAGGTATGCCAGGCAGCTGTAAAACGAAATAGGCTATTCCAAATAACAGGTATCTGCTCCCACCGAAATCTGGTTTGTGCGTCAGAACAAGAATAGAATACCCTGCTATTACAGCCATTATATTCCGCTGAATTACTATACCTCTCACTTTCACTACACAGCCTATTTCAGGCTGAAATTGCTCACTAAAACAGGCAGAAATAACTGCCAGGCTTTGTCTGGATTCATTCTTTACATATAAAGTACAGATTCAGAACACCCTCATTTAATGTGCAAATAAAAATGTTCTTTAGTGCTCTCGTCGTCATTGCTAATGATCAGATGTGATGTGCCACCAGGCTGTCATGTTATTCACACCCGGAGTCCAGAGATTGAATCTATTTGTTAAATCTAAGTTTATGAATGATTCTTCAATAAATCCCTGTTGCCTAGGCTTATCACGCTCACTTCCCCTCACAGCTAATACCATAACCAAACATGGATTACAATTCCCAATCCGAAAAGCCTCCGCTGCATTTGGGAAATGCTGTCAAACAGCTGCTGCACAATTAGTGGCAACACTTCCCTGTCTTTTGTGGTGAAAGGATATGCACATTTTTTGGGGGCCGTTTTACTTTTTAAAACAAAAAAAAAACATGATGCAATAATGGCTTGGGAATACTGATGCTAAACTATTTGCTCAAATCGAGCATCTGGGGTCACACGTCCAAGAAGTAGCCAGGTAATAACAACACCAGCTAATGGAGTGCAGCTTTTAGATTTTAGGAGTATATGTTCTTCTCACAAAACAGGGTCCCAGGGACAGACAGCAGATCTGTACTTCTTCCCCCTTTGGTATTTGGGTGTGACGCAAAATTTTAGCAGAGGCATCTCCGCAACCAGCTCTCCATAGTCTCTTTTAAGCTGCGCTGGACCAGTGGGTTGAGCTCTCTCTGGATAATAGGGCTTTTCCACAGTCTACAAACAGCTCTGTAAAGATTCCCCGTGAGCCCCTGAGCCCTGGGAGATTTACGGCTTTGTGCAACACCTTCATTACTGGAGTAGTATAAATTCTATCCATTATTACAAATTCATTCCAAGTTCAGAGGAAAAACCTAAACAATAAGAGCAATAAAAGAGAATAATATAAGAAAGCTTTGGGATATTTGATTATACATCACGCTGATGGTGTGACAAACGAATAACGTATCGTATTAAACAGCAGATGAGAAATACAACATACCCCTGAGGAAGACACCATGAATTGGACTTTGGTACATTTTCCTTTATCACTCTTGTCATTTGTTTGAATGTTTGCATGTGGTTTTACAAGGATGAAATAGAAAACTGAAAAGACAAACATTGTGTCTTCACCCTATAAAACCAAGCAAATGTCTTCTAATGGCGCTTTTCCACTGAATAGTACGGCACGGTTCAGTACAGCTCACTTTTGGGGGGTTTTCCACTGGGAACAGTACCTGGTCCTTCTTTAGTACCACCTCAGCCGAGGTTCCAAGCGAGCCATACCGTTACCAAAACATGATTTGTAAACTCTGCTGGTCACTGATTGGCACGGACAAAATCGGCATTACTGCGTCACTGAACTTGCGACACGAGACACAACAGACCCGCTATATTTAAATCAGCACAACCAGCGAAGGATCGGATGTAGCTTTTTTGTTTGAAGAAACGCACCTTTTTGTATTAAACAAAAATGGCTGTTTCGTGGCCAATTGAGGAAGTACAGACGTTCCTCTCGTTGATAGCCGAGGAGCGGATCTTCTTTGGATGCCATCAGCCTCTTTTAAAACAAACTCCTTCGTCATGCTGTTAAAAACATCCACATGACGAGAATGAAGAACACCATTCCGTCGAAATGCTCTATTCTTGTCTGTTTGTTTGTGGCGCGTTTACGATGATGTCACGGCAGTAGAGGCGACGCAACTATAACACATGTGAATAATCCCGCCCACTCTAAAGTGGTACTAAACTGCAGTGGAAACGCAAAGCGAGCTGAACGGGGCCGTGCCGTAACGAGCCGTGCCGAGTCGTACCACGCAGTGGAAATGCGCCATACGTTATCAACATGATCAACCCTTGCTGGAAAAACATTCCATGCCATCTGTTCTCTGATTAATAGTTTTTTAGCTAGTAATATGTTCACTTTTTCACTGTGTAACTACACGTGCCACGACACGCGATAAAAGGTATCTTTTTTTCATGTTAATCAGAGGTTCTGTCCTAACTAGCCGCAATAGCGACACACAAACATTTTTAATAAGAAACTGGTTCTATTTCCGCAACGTCGCGGTTGGACCAACACCATACAAACTATATGACTTAAAAAATATTTTCTAATAAACATTTCCATTTTCCAAAGGGCAGATTCTTCTGACTATTATTTCATATGTCAGGCTATCCAGGGTTAATGGGAATCTAAAAATACAGGGTTTGCTTTAGCTTTAAGGGATAGAAAATATAATCAGCTCAGTATAAAAACAACGGAAGTCAATGAAGAACACCTTTGCTTTGTTTGCTGTTCTTAAGGTTTAATCCACATTTAAACCTCTTTTGAATCCCTCCACAGGTAGGAAGCTACGAGGGAGGGATTCTGCAGATGCGGTACCCTGTATGGCCCCGTTACGGCAGCTTCCTGGAGCCTGTGTCTGACAACCGCCACCTAACTGTTGCCACGCTGGAAGAGAGGCCTTTTGTCATCGTGGAGAGTGTCGATCCTGCCACAGGCACTTGTGTGCGCAATACTGTGCCGTGTCGCCGGCAGTCTAACAGGACTGAAAGGTACATCTGTGAAAGTGACTTCGAAAGGTCAACATCTGTGGCTGTTGTTTATGAACATATTCCTCAAAGGGCTTGTTTGTGAGACCAATATCTAGAAAATTTCATAAAGAGCACAGGCTCCACATTAGATCATCCTCTCTCTGCTGCACATGCAAACGTACTAATTTGATTACATTGATTCTAAAAATGAATGGTCTCTTATTAAGGGAAGCAATAAAGAGTGTCCACTGGATGGATTGTACCCACTATAGCGATAATAGGTACCCATTAATAATTATAAAATAAGCGACAGCAACCTTTTCACTTTCTAGAATGAGTCACCGTACAAACACAAACAAGAACGTCTGAAACCAAGAAAAAGTGTTATACTAAACTTTAGATAAAAACATCTAGCATTATATATTTTCCAGCTTTTTCTGATATTAGAAAACAAGAAAAAACAAAGTCTGCTAATTAAAAAGAAAAGTCTAATAAAGCCTACACAAAATTGGCAAACATCCCCATTTAGCAATATGCTGTGAGAGTCACTAAGCATATGCAACTTGTCACAGTCCAGCAAGCTTATTACACACTTTATTGGGGTGTTGCATCTGTGAGCTTGTAGAGAGTTCAAGATGCAGCTAATTACCTTACAACAGTATTATTTAAAGGCGGGGTTTACTGAAAAGAAAGTTAGTTGCATGACCTAGAAGAATCTTAATGCAGTTCTTATTCATAAACAGTTATTATGTTCCAAAAACGACGCCAGAGCTTTAGAAATGGTATGATTGGATCACTGAGTCAATAAGCTCACTTAAAAAGGTAATTTATGTCATTCGTATAGATTATATCGAAGTCCTATTTGCTCATGAGACCATCACCTTAAAGCAAAATCTTGTTAAAAAGTCTTACTCGCCAGGATTTTTGGTGTTTCTAAAAATGGAAATGAGACTCAACTTAAGCACCTTGGAGGCGCCCAAACCGGGCTACTAAATTTGAGTGCGCTTGTGAATGCCACCAGTCTCATCTTCATTTACCTTAATGATTTAAACAGAAGCTCACTGGATTGAAGACCCCAAACCTATTATTAGGAATTGTTTTGCTCATTCCAACAATTAATCCCTCAACCCTCCTTGCCCTAGGCATAAACTTGCAATTTAAAATCTGTGACTCCTTGATCACAGTAATTTGCTTTCTTCTGTCGGTGGATTTCCTAGACGTGAACGGTAAAATGGTGTAATTCGAAAAGTTTTGTCTTTGGTTCCCTCAGGTGAACGAAAGCAGGTTCAGCGAATTGTGCAGCTCTGGAGGTAACACATGGTGAGTGAGGAGTGTGTCATGCCCAGAGAGAGAGAGAGATGACAGGCTCATTATGGCTCCGTGCTGAGGGGAGAGAGTGTAAATAAATCATAAAGCAGAGTAATCACCCCTTGGGGAGCGTGTGATGGCTGAGGGGGAAACAATGATCAATAACCATAATGGTGACGTTCTGCTGTGGGCCCTTCACACACCTTCATGCTAATTGGCACTGGTGTTCAGGAAGTTCTGGAAAGTGTGACAACTGCTTTTAATTGGACCTGAGGTAACAATAGGCATTTCGTGTGTGAGTGAATTTATGAGCTTATTATATCATCAGTCCCAATTCTTGTCTACAAATGTGTTTTACATATGTTAATTAGCCACTGGATTTGGCATAAAGTATATATGCCAAAATATGCCTGGGGAGAATAGGGTTTGTGGCCACAAAACAATTTATCTCAGTAGGGCTTTGAGACAAAGGTTCAATTACAATAAAGCAGTATTTGTAAGTGTGTTGGATTCAAACACTCTCTTTAAACTTAAATTTCCATATTTTGTCCTAATGTGTCACTGCCATACATTAAGACAAGATTCAGCTTGTTATCAGCAGATCACATTGTTTATTAATGCTGTTGTTTTATACCATTTCTGGTGGCCGTTTAATGTTAACTCTTTCATCCATTCTATTGCAGAAACGTTTAATATAAAAGATTATAATTATAATATCTATTTTACTATTAAGTCCATACACTGTATATACACCCCACTATTTAAAAGTTTGGGGTCAGTAAGATTTGTTTGTCACACTTTAATTTATCTAAAAAAACACTCATAATTTGCTGCTTATTAATACTTTAAGTAGTTGTTAAGTTTAGGATTTCAACAATAGGCATGCTAATAATCAACTAGTTAATAGTCAGCATTGGTTTTTAAAAAGATTAAAAACTTTTATTTAAGGAAATAACAAATTAATTTTAACTAAAATATGACATGTTTTTATCATTGATACAACAAAATGTTTCTTTAGGACCAAATTAAATTTATGAAGGATCATGTGACACTAAAGACTGAAATAATGGCTGCTCTACCCAGGTGAAAAATAAATATAATTAAATTGTGCTTTTTTTAGACTTACTTAATATATTTAAATTATACTATACTAAGTGCATATTAAATGTATTATTTTGGAACAACTTTAAGTATATTAAGTGTATTTTAAGATCTATTTCAGTTTAACATTTATATATTTGGAATTTATTAAATGTATTGAAATTGTGTTAAAATGTAACAATATTACTAATAGTTTTGATTGTATTTTTTGTAACAAAGGCAGCCTTGGTGAGCAAAGTCACTTTCAGTACAGACCCCAAACTTTTAATCAATAATATGAACTAGGTCTCCACTATAGTATATATATTTTTTCTAAAGTCAACACCATCATAGCATCCAGGGCAGTCGCTGGCATTTATGATGTCACGTATATATCAAGGTCAGCAGACAGTGGCACTGATGTGGCACTGTGTTTGGATATGAAATGCATTAGTCCACTACAACCAGATCGATGTGCTACACCCATTTCTGCAATAGATAGGTCAAGCCACTGTCTCATCCAGCTGCGATGGTTTCACAATAACTGACTGTACGCCAATGATAACAGAGATCCATATTACTCAATGTAATGTACTGTATTTAACTTTATTTAAAGGAGAAATAACTGATTGGCACTCCCAAGGCACCAAGTGTGTTCATGCGCCTGTGTCCGTTATGCCAGGAAACAGACTGCTGCTCTTTGACACCAACTTTCTCTTCAACTGTCCCTTGGGCTTCATGCCCGTGTATGTGTTTGACTGATTAAACAACTCATCCGCAATTCACAGCCCACTTAACCCAAAGCGCCAGCACCGTTTGCAGGTGGTGAGACACACTAGAACAGAGACAGGCTTGTTTATGTTACGCCCAGACCGCTTGCAGAGGTAGACTCTCATCTTTCCAAACACTTCATTTGTCTTTCTTTGTTATGGTTGCTGCCAGTGCCGCACACCCTGCATTGCCGGCCCTCCGCCCCAAGTCCACTCCTCGTACAGCTCATTACGCTGGAGGTCTGGGGGAGGTTAGAGGTGATGTATCATTATTGCTCTCAGAGTTTCTCTGCTGAGTGCCTCCAGCATCTAACGGTTAATGGAGGCCATTGCTTTGTTTCGAGCATTTTATTGTGAATGCTCACAAGCATTCTATAGATTCTGGGCTACAGGTTTTTAAATTACATCCGTTTGCGGAGGAGAGCCATTGTTTATTTGCTTTTTGAGGGTGTATATGTCTACTATTATGTATGGAAGC
>JAUMHP010000062.1:12392346-12409923 GCA_032361065.1 Enteromius trimaculatus | reverse complement strand
GTTTCAAAACTACAGGATATGGTTCACAAGTTTGTGGTTAAATTTCTAATAAATCTTCATCAAAGGATCCTGAAAAAATCTAACTTTTAAAGCAACAAATTGTTTTCACCTTTAAAAATAATACTCAATGTTTCTTCAGCAGCAAGTCAGCACTGGAATAATTTTGAATAATAAAAAAAGGGAATGTGTGAAACTCAACACTGGAGAAATGGCTGCTGAAAATTCTAAAAAGAAAGAACATCTTAAAACTTAGTAATGTTTTGAATGTTTTACACTGTGATAATATTTCACAACATTACTGTTCTTACTGTATGATTGATCAAATAAATGCAGCCTTGATGAGCTTAAGAAACTTCATCACAAACATTAAAGAATCTTTTCCACCCCAAACTTTTGAATGGTATATATATAGCTACATATAAACAGTTATTAAAGTTATTTTTCACAGTCAGCCATTATTAATTTTTTTCATCCACAAGCGAAAGTATCTAATAACAGGGGCCCTATAGAGACAAAATGAACAATATTTAGCGGGTTATGTGATCTCATGGGAGTGTACATGATTCTAATACTTTTCGAGAGTACAGTTTATTTCTTTATTTTTAAAACATTTTATGGAGAACCAAAATCCCAGCTTTAAAGCATCTAAATTAAGTTCAGTCCATTATAACATGTTTCCCACATTGTTTGTATAAAACACACCAGTCATGAACTGAAATATAAATTCAAATACTAACACTAAAAACTATAAAATAGATGCCAGAAATAATGTATCCCTTTCTACCATCAGTAAGACTCTTTAGTTCACCTTTATTTAAATGTTTGCGCCACTCGTGACGTAAAAACAGCATTTATAAGGCCTGTCACTTGTCATAATATTACACATGGTGACTCGAGCTGCTCTGTCATGTAGCAGACATTAATATTATGATGTTATGACAAGAGAAAGTCGACATTCCTTGGCATGTCTCATGACTACAGGGTTCAAGTAAAGTGTTAACTTCATTTTCCAGCTCTGCTACAGGATCTAATTATCATCAGCATTGCTTTAGGCCATTGCTGCAGTTTCTGGGGGCTTTCATAAAACTCCATCTCATTTCAGTCGACCCTCAATAAGCCGGCGCGGTGGGTAGATTGCACCGAAGTAAGAGCTGTTGTCAATGAGTCTATAATTAACGTGGGTTGAGGCAATGCAGCTGAATTAGCAGAGCTTATGATAGCCTAGAGTGTGAAAGGAGCACAGCAGAGCACAAAAATCCATTTCACACATCGCTCATCCGCTCCTATAAGCAAAGGCATCACCTCTCCCCTCCGCGGCCTCATGATCGCTCGCATGATCCTTTCAGACCACATGATATGAAGACAAATGACACTGAATGCTCATGGATTCTTGCACGCGTTAGTATTACAGGTTTTTATAGAGGTTACAAATGTTCGTAGAAGGGTGATGATCTTGTTGAAAGTGAGTTTGGTTAACATAGGTCGTTACCGCTGGCATATGAGACACCCCCGCAACCCCTGATACCATGCAGGAGCCTCCTTACTGTGTTATGAGCCATGTTATATTATATTATGATTAAATTTGCATGTGTAGAGTGATTCTATTCTGTACAAAGCCACATTCGAATGGAACTCGGAAGCCCGGGCTATGTGTTTATTTTTTGTCTTGTTTTCCATTGATCTTATTATAGCAAAATATGATTAGTTCCATAAAAAAGAAACTCAAAATTGGCTACTTGGTCAAGAGTCACTATATAGAGTCTGTAATGATTAAGTTGTAGTCAGCTTTTCCACTTTTGACATTTGGAAGTGGCCTGTCAGTGACAGACATGGAGTCATTTCAGCTTGAGGGAGTCCCTGATCAAAATAAAAACGAATTTACTCATCCATGATGCAGCAGTACATGCACTGCTTTTAGAAATGGCTTTTGGTACCTCCAGACCAAAACAACAGAGTCATGGTCTCTACAAAAAAAGACAAAATACAAGAAAACCAGTAATGCACGGTCTCTAAACTAAACCTCTTAACTTTTTGGGGGCAAAGAAATTATTTTTTTTCAATTAGGATGCATTAAATTGGGGGTTGAATGATTATCAGCCTGGCCGATTAGCGTTGCAGATATTAAGCACTTTTATGGTTATGTGTATCGGTCATTTTCAAAGCCGATTAAAAAAGCATTTAAAGAAAGTCTTTTGTTATTCCTAATTTTAACATGTACAGTATATATACGGTTCACAATATTAGTTATCGGTCTACTTGATCTGTAATCATAGGTATAAAAAACATATCGTCAAAGTGAAACTAAAGCCTTAAATTATTACAAAAAAGTAAAAAAAAAAAAAAAAAAATCAAAGAATCCTGAAAAATATGATCCAAGTTTCCACAAAAAAAAATTGTCTTACTAATTTTTTTAAAATAAATACAACCTTTGTGAGTATAAGAGACTTATTTCAGAAAATATTTAAAAATTCAGCTAGAAGATAGCAAGCTAGATAGATAGACAGAAATTGTTAATGTATTCAAGAGAGGGTTCATTTACAAACACCTGATTCAAATGATCATGTATAACATCACCATTCGTGGGAGGAGGCTGACCTCAGGGTTCACAGCTGTATGCCACTTGTCATTTTGCAACTTATCATTGCAACCTCAAGGGCATTTTATTTTATTGAAACCTTCAGGCTTCCTTTTGGCAGCTGTGACTTCACAGGTTTCTAAATGAGCCTTATTATCATTTTAAATGAATTCACAAATTCTTTTTTAAATGAGTTCATGGACATACATCAGAAAAATATCCCTAAAGCATTGTAAGTGAAGTACCTTGCAAGCATCACTAATATGCTTTTATCCAAAGGGCACTCCGCAGTATTACCAGCCTCTACGTCTAACTCCTGAATGGAAGCTGCACTTCTGTTAGGGGGAAAGATGTGACAGGGCATATTTGTCAAAATGAGTTTCCTTTTGTCCCTGATGATTAGGAGACACTAAGGATATACTTTTGTTTGAATCACACATAGCTCAGGATGACAGGCCCGCACTCAGGTACCCATCACCTCTCATCACTGCAACTCTCACTGTGTCACACATGGACAAAGTGAACTAACAAATATAACAGAGTTACACAATGCAAATTCTGTGCTTTGACAAAGCTGGCTAATTATTTTAGTCAAAGCAGATGTATATAGATATTATGTTGGATGTTCAAAACCAAAACTAAAATCATTTAATGTACTTCTATACACAAAGTGGGGTCCAGACACAGGTTTTTTTTAGTGTATTAGGTCAATGATCAATCCAAAAAAATTTGCTGACAAGATTGATCGTTGGATCATTCTCAAATCATACTGGATCATATCAGGTTTTTGTTCATGTGCTGCTATTAAAGCAAAAACAAGAGACAAACCAAAGACTTTCTGAAATTCCTTTTAATTTTTCAACTCATCTATTCTCTACTTGTCTGTTCTTATGATGATAATTTAAGACACCATTAATCTTTATTTTTTTTATAGATATTCCAAACTTCCCCAGTTAATTAAATCACAGTACAATAATTAAAAATTAAAAACAGTACAACAGACAGAATCTAAAAATCCGAAAAAACATCACATTGTATGATTTTTTTAACAATTAATTTGGGAATTTTTGTGTCAAATAAGTATTTGATCACTTGCTTATCAGCCAGATTTCTGACCCTCAAAGACCAGTTATTTTGCGTTTAAGTAGTCCAACTACACTCTGCTCATGATTGTAAATTAGTAGCACCTGTTTGAGGTCGTTAGCTGTCATAAAGACACCTGTGTACCACACAATCAGCCAAAGTCTAAGTAGCAACACGGGCAAAACCAAAGAGCTGTCAAAAGACACAATAGACAAAATCAGCTACGGGGCAATTGCTAAGCAGCTTGGTGAAAAAAGAACAACTGTTGGAGCAATTGTCAGAAAGTGGAAGAGGCTAATGATGACTGTCAATGTCCCTCGCACTGGGGCTCCACAGAAGATCTCTCCTTGTGGGGTATCAATGATGCTAAGAATGGTGAAGAATCAGCCCAGAACTATACGGGAGGAGCTGGTCAATGCCGTCAAGAGAGCTGGAACCATTGTTTCCAAAGCTACTATCAGTAATACACTAAGACGTTATGGTATAAAATCTTGCATCGGAAGGTTCCCCTGCTTAAGTCAGCCCATGTCCAGGCCCGTCTGAAGTTTGCCAGAGACCATCTGGATGATCCAGAAGAGTTATAGGAGAAAGTCCTGTGGTCAGATGAGACCAAAGTAGAACTTTTTTGGTCTGAACTCTATTTGCCGTGTTTGGAGGAAGAAGAATGATGAGTATCATCCCAATAATACCATACCTACAGTGAAGCATCATGTTCTGGGGGTGTTTTTCTGCACAGGGGACAGGATGACTGCACTTTATTAAGGAGAGGATGAACGGGGCCATGTATTGTAACATATTGGGCAAAAACCTCCTTCCCTCAGTAAGAGCATTAAAGATGGGTCGTAGCTGGGTCTTCCAACATGACAATGACCCAAAGCACACAGCCAGGAAAACCAAAGAGTGGCTCCGTAAGAAGCATATAAAGGTTCTGCAGTGGCCTAGCCAGTCTCCAGACCTAAATCCAATTGAAAATCTTTGGAGGGAGCTGAAACTCAGCGACTGTGTTGCTCAGCCCGAAACCTGACAGATCTAGAGATGGAGGAGTGGGCCAAAATCCCTCCTGCATTGTGTGCAAACCTGGTGAAGAACTACAGGAACCGTCTGACCTCTGTAATTGTTAACAAAGGCTTCTGTACCAAATATTAAACATTTTTGACTCAAGTGATCAAATACTTATTTGACACAGTAATTCCCAAATAAATTGTTAAAAATCATACAATGTCATTTCCGGATTTTTTAGATTCTGTCTCTCACAGTGGAAAAGCACCTATGCTGAAAATTGCTGACGCCTCCATGATTTCTAAGTAAGAGAACTTGCAAAATCACAGGGTGATCAAATGCTTATTGACCTCACTGTATTCATATTTATTTATAACTTTTTTAGAACACTGTTTGGTGGTTTTAAAGTTATGATTTCTGAAGAATAAACATAATATTTTTTTATAAAAATACATTATATACAATTTTGATTAAAAATATTAACTGTAACAATGTTCTTGTTTTTACTCGTCTGAAAGAAGACATGTTATGCAAGCAAAATAACCAAAAACCTCAAAAGTGCATGAAGACAAAAAAAAAAAAGACCACTGGCTTTGCATCTAGTGTTTAACCTTTATGTTTAGCCTTTTTGCAATGACATATGTTCGATATACATAACAGACCTATTTTTTACTTGTGGTCATTTGGATCACACTGTGTATGCAGCCTATAGCTATATCTGTAGCTTTTAAATATGAATAATGTCCTCTCAAAATCTGTTCTGGAGGGTGAAAGCCCCAGCAGTGTTGCCATGGAGAAATATCGTCCCAGCCCATCCTAGAAATCCACTGACCTGGCAAGCGACAGGTATCAGCTGCATCTGATGATTTAATCAGGGATTAATCCAGAGATAATCTATCTTCACATTTGTACCAGGTCTGCGATGCTCACGGATGTGAGGTTAAAGGTCACATGCTGCTTGTAAACTGATTTCTCGTGACTCGGGAGATCAAAACACTGGCTAGATACACACTGAAATGCAATTATCACGCTTACATATGAATATGCCATCAGTCACGCTTTGATGCTTTTTTTATAGGAATGACATCATCTCTTAAATAACTGATGTGGGCCAAACTGCCTTTGTACAGGTCATGAATGAAGTACTAAAGCCAGCAAGGTGTTCAGGCTGAGCCTGTCGTTGGTTCTGTTGATATTCAGTCACTGTGCCACAGGTAGTAAACCCGTCGAAGTCCTTTAATCCCCTCAGTTGCTGTGTTTAATTAGAGTTTCTCTCATCATCTAGGGAATATCACAGTAAATCTCAACACTTTTCAGAATCAACAGCTCACAGTGGGATCATAATTACGGCTGTTGACTCACTACTGGGCCCCAGATGATGTGCATCATTAACAATCTGTGTTATGACACCACTCTGGCCTGATTCTGAGGCTGATTTGATAATTGATTTGCACTTTACTCTTGCGATCAATTTCGTATCACCGGCTAAAACGAACTGTATTTCATTAACATCAAAAGAACAACAAATGATTATAGCCAAATGCAATTTAAATCCAATTTAAAATGCCACAGAGATGCATAACAGGCTGACAGACAGAAGCTAGTAGCATAACCCAGATCAAAGGTTTCTTTGTTTTAATACACATCATTTAACCTTCATCTGTTTTTTTTACCTTTTGTTTCGAGCAGCCAAAATCATTGTCACGCCATCAGACAAATACACAGAAAGAGTTGACTTTGCGTTGCGCTATCTGCGGACTCTCCAGCTAACAGCAGAGGCAGCAAGGTGACATCTGGTATCTTTGCACGCAGCCATGTTGACCGCGCTGGACGCTGACCAGTTCAGGGGGCTTCTGGGCACAACAACGAACAGTTTTCTATTTTCAGCCTAGAATCACATACATCAAAATCCCAAATGCAGAACATCGAAGAGTTTCCGAACTTTTGATATCCAAGCTACAAGGGTCCACTTTCCAGGTCAGTATCTGGGTTATAAAACAGTTAATTTAACTATATATAGTAATTTCTTCATTCTGTGGTCCTTATCATTGTATCTAAATATGCTGTATACTTTTATTATAAACAAATTAATAAATAAACATTTACATATGTCATTATTTTACTTTAATTATATTCTAATTCAATTTAAATATATACAATTTATGTAAATAACTGCTGAATTTATTCATATTATATATAAATTTATTGTGAATTATGTTCATTATATTTAAACATTAAAACAAATTATAATAATAAATATATTTATAAGTATATACATTAATTAATAAATATATACATACATTTCATAAACAAATACAAACATTACAAATAAACTGAATCAATTATTAAATAAAGTGAATTAATGCAAATAACGTAAGTTTTATTAACTCAATTAAATTCAATTAATCATGTAAACTTTTGAATGGCATCATTTTTATAAATTCTGCTATTATTTTGTCTTGTGGAGTATATGTAAACATCTGTAATGTGAAATAGCTTATTCAGGACAGTCCTAAATACAAAATAACATGCAGTTTTCATGATTCATTTTAGTTTTTAATAATTAGAAACTTCTGCAAGGGATACGTAAACTTATGAGCGCTGTGTGTGTATAAATTATTAATTAAATATTAAAATATATACAATACAATACTTGTTTTTCATTTCGTGGTGTAGTAAGCAACCATGTTTCTTCTCACATAACTTCTATGGATTGTTCTTGTGAACATCCCGAATAAATCAGCACACACTTGAAGGTTTAAGTGCACATAGTCTTCCCCGGGAAGCAGTTGTGCAACACTGTAAATCTTTGGTCTGATGTTGCTTTGACTTTTTGTTGCGGGTGTGTCTCTCTCTGTCTGTCCAGCAGGTTTTGAAGGTGGAATGGGTATCGTGATTTACAGATAGCGTGTCTCAGTGCCAGAGAGGGTGATGGTCTCCATTCGTCTGTTTCCTTTTGAGTGTCAGCCCAATCAAGAATGGGATTGGCTGTCATGGCTGTCAGGCTGAGGGGAGATTGGGATGGGAGTTCATGTCAGACATGTGACTGATGGACTGACTGACTAAATGAGTGAAAGCCAGTTTAGATATATGAAACACAAGCGTCTGTGTCTTGAGAGGTGCCTAACAACCTCCCATCTGTAAAAACGCTGCTCTCTAGAGCTTTGATATAGCAGACAACTATCGAAACACACACGCCGACAAGAGCTGTTTGTTTTATCGTGAGATGTAACCAGGTTCATTGTGCTTTCCAGAAGCATCTCCTACATTCAGTTTGAGCTTGACCTGAAGCAAATCCTCAGAAGAGAGCAGATGGCTCGTTTTCTGATGTGTATGAGGGACTGCCCAGGGACCACAGTCTGAGGTATCAACAACACACACACAGTACTCATCTCATCCATACCCACACTCCGCTCGAGTGGCTGACTGATGGATGCGAGATTCAGAACGACAGAGAGTCTCCGTGGGTTTTTCTTGAGCAAAAGCAGTAGAGGACAAGGAGAAAGAAAAACACACGGAAAAAGAGTGATAGAGACTGCACTCCCAGTGTGAGCAGAATTAGGTCCAGTCTCAATAGTTGACAGATCCTGGGAGAGAAGCTAATCTAAGAAAACTGAGATGGTGTGGAAGCCCTGGAGATAACATGTCAGGTTTACGCAGAAAAACTCCTGCTACACCTCACCTAAGGGTCGCATTCAATACTCTGCGGCCCAGTCAGTCTCAGGTAAATAGCACTTTAGAGCACAATAGAGATTGTCTGAATCACTACGAGTCATCAAATACCCCTGTTTGTGACACAAAGTCAATGTTAAATTTATCTCATACCGTTAAATTTGAGTCTGTGCTATGAATCACACGTGGTCTGTTATGATCTTAAACTTCTTTCGGATGCGATGTGGAACCATTTGCTCACTTTTTAATGGAATAATTCATCCAAAAATAAATATTCTGTCATTACTTACCCACATGTCTTTCCAAACCCATAGGCTGTCATATTATCTGAGGCTGAAGAATTTTTCTACATGCAGTAACAGCTTACGGTGATCCGTCAACATCCTAAAAGCACAAAAACACCATAAAAGTAGACTCTTGCACTATATTTCAAGCTTTTTGAAGTTATATGATAGCTTTGTGTGAAATTCAAATCATTATTTACTGAATGATGCAACATTGGCTCATTGGAAAAATGTGCTTCTACAGTATCTATACTTTTGCAAAACTCCAAAAATGTACCTATGCATAAAATTAAGTAATTATTAATTGACATGAACACTAGTGGCAGTAAAACAGAAGCAACGTGATATATTTTTGCAGAAATGTTGCATCGAATGTATTTTAAAACAAGGACCGAAAGAGTTGTTGGAAGCTTAAAGGTAAGGTAAACCTTTGTTTAGACTGTATTTAGTTTTCTTTTGTAATGATTATAGGGATAAACAAAACTTTTGTTGGTAACATAGCTTATTTTCTGCAATAATCCATCGGAAAATCCTATTGGGTTTTCACAAACCAGGTTTTTAAAATGTGCGATTTGAAAACTGATACTTTCAAACGGTGTCGTCACATATACAGCTTTATTTGTCTGAGTTTATGTTTACTCGGCAGCTCACGTGATACAGTGTTGCACTTAGGCGGTGAAAAGCTTCAGTTTGAATCAGGTGTAGTGCCAAATTTTGACTCCCTGCCAGATATGACTCCTCTAGTATTGGTAGGTTTAGGCGTGGGGGAAGGGTTAGGATTGCCATTGATTTCAACGAGGGGAGTCATAATTTGGCAGGGAGTCAAAATTCAGCACAACACCGGTTCGACAAAACAGCTCAAATCATCTTAAGAAAGTTAAAATAGCATGGCTGCATCAGCGACTTCGTTTTTACATTACTTTTGCATTTGTTAACACTATCGAGTAGGTTTAGGTTTGGGTTTGATGTAGAGGATATTTCCAACATGATAGAGCATTAATCTTTAGCGACACTCACTGGATATTTGAATTCTGAACGAAGAAAGAAAAACCACAGAAGAAGAAAGATAAACTTGGCATCCATAAAAAGGATGTCAATGTTGATTTCATTCTCTGCCCTTCAGCCAAACTCTTTGCCATACCCTTCGTTTTCTTTTCTTATTTGTTTTTTCGTAAGCCATTGCTGCCACAAAGAAAATGATCTCTTTCTATGTTTTTGGCGCGGAACTTTGTGAATGTGATTGCCTCGGAAATCGGCAGGTTTTAAAATCGTGCCGCGTACCACTGCGTCCGTAAACAATACGGCCATACGGCCTTCCAACTGTCCGAATTCGCTTTGTGTACGGCAGCCTTAACTGATTGAAAACTAAGAATATTTTTCTCTTAGAGTATATAAGGAGTTTATTTGCAAAAACAGATAATTAAGTTTTTTTAGTTCAAAAATCATGTTTTATATTATGTTACCATGTTTTTATTGTGTTTTATTGGGTTATTTAGAGGTTGTTTTTTTTTGCAAATATACTTCGTATGTATTTGGTACAGCCTGACAAATGTGGTCACTGTTAGCTGTTGTTTATAGTACAAATCTGAGTAAAATTCTGAAAGGATATATTTATAAAATATTTTGTGTAACAAAAAAAAAAATAACAGCACACTGGTTTAAAGAACATGAGGGCATTTTATTTGTGCCTTGCTCTAGGTTTGGCTCTTATAATACTGATTTATTTCGTGTTTGTGCCCTTCTGCTTATCGATTTGAATTTGTTTCCTGGTGGTTATTGACTGTCCGGATGTTGACCTTTGACCTATTTTGCATTTTGAGCTATACCCACACACACACACCAAAAATTGTTCTGTATTTACACCCTTAAGTCCAGCATCCTCCTTAAAAAAGCAAAGATACAAACAGACTTTAGTTAGCATGAATAAATGAAGCTCCAAGTCCACTAGAACAGATAATGTCTAAACATATCAGAATCCAGCGCTCTGACGTTTGAGAATAATGCACACCTCTCGTCCTTTCGGCCCATTTTCATAAATGCACACAGCTCTAAGCCTCTTTTCCCCCTACGGCACGGCCATCAATCTTCACTGACATCCTATTAACTCACAACAGACACCAATACCCACAGATAGGTTTCGTTGGCTATGTCTTTCCGGTTTATTTATTTATTTTCCCATCGATCTGTCACAATATGTAGGATGAAACGTTTAAACGTGGCCCAAAAATAGCCGCAGCTGCGGAAGAATTAATACATCCGCTAACATGTTATTTCTTTTTTTTCTCCCTCCTTCTGAATCCGACTCTATATTTTCACTTTGCTGGTAGCGTCTCTGCATGCATCTGACATGTGCTATTGTTCGTGTCACTTACAATTTGAAACCAAACCATGGAGCTGACACTTAAAAATATGGATCGAACTGTTACCATTGATCTTGGATATTCTGATCGGACTTCACCATTTTCTCTTTACCCCCAGCAAACTCAGAACGAAACCTGCCAACTTGTGTGAGAGGCACATACTAACCACACATCAAAATGACGAATCGTCTAAATAATAACACTGATCAAAGAGCTGCTCCGCCGCCGTCAGGGCTCAGATGAAAGACTCCTGCGATCCCTCCAGGGGAGCAGTAATGCTGAAAAGCTCTGGATGTCAGTGTGCCCTGATGTCTGGTCGATGGGGAGCCAGGATGGCAGGAACAGGTATCAGACATGGATGTGGCGTTATCAGTTCAGCAGGCGCTGCTTCCTCAGATTGATCCATCTTAATGAGCTCATCACGCCCCTGCAGAGAGACGCCCTGATTACATCTGCACGCCACACGGAAGGAGAGCGCCTGCAGAGTTATACACTGCCCATCACGCATGCATGCACATGATGCACCTAACACAGTTTCTTAAAGCACACTGTCACGACACTGATATAATGTTTTTTTGTTTAATTTTTACAGTAAGAGTCTTGCAATGACATTAAAAACTAAAGCTAAAAACCCATTGATCATTCGTC
This sequence comes from Enteromius trimaculatus, assembly GCA_032361065.1. NCBI lineage: Eukaryota > Metazoa > Chordata > Actinopteri > Cypriniformes > Cyprinidae > Enteromius > Enteromius trimaculatus. The sequence continues at coordinate 12,398,302 of JAUMHP010000062.1, read as the reverse complement.
TTCATGTCATTCCAAACCTGTTTTCTTTTGCTTTTACACTAAACTGAAGTTTATGTTGTTGATTACTGAAAATATTAAATATAGCACCTATGGTTTAGTTTAGACATCAATAACAAGCATGACTGGTTTTCCAGGATTCTCGTAACCAACAAGTCACAGGTGCCATACTTGATTTGAAATTCACAGCAATAGAAAAAATTATTAGCAAATAAATGACACAAAGCTATCATACAAGAATGCATAGCATTATATATTTATAGTAAATACAAATTAAGTCATATGAACTATTTCTCAAAAGTTTGGATTTTTGATAAATATTTTGTGATGTGTAGAAACCTCTGACAATTTTTGTATCAGTGTAAGATTTTTGTTACTTATGATTATTTAAATGTATCATTATATTATTATTTTGATTGCTCCTTTTGATTGTCCCTCTCCGTTGACAATAAGTAACTTTGCACCTACAAGTCAACTAACTCTCAGTAGAATATCAGTGCACTGATTAATACCTACTAATACTCTACTAACACTCTAATGAGAGATCCAATGTTACTTATAGTCAACAAAATGTGTTAACATATCCATCAAAATAAAGTAAAACTAATGTGTCTTTTCTAAACAAAAGTATTATTTTGATTGTTGAAACTGTTATATACAGTTATATACTGTTTTTTTGCTTGACCTTTTGGGGACACTATGTATGTGAAGATTGTTTTTATACAGGTCTGGAATAACATCAAAGTATACTGTCACATAACAGCGTATTCCAGCAGAGTTTGTCTGTCTTTAGTTGCTGTCACTTGTTGTAGTTCAGTGGATTGAAGGGTGTTAGCTTTCAAAGGTTTGCTATTTGAAGACCGCGTGTGTTATCACACAATAGAAAAATATTGAAAAAAGGCTAAAAGAAAGTGGTGATGAGTCCTTTCATCCTCTTTCTTCTTTCATCCCATCCGCATTTAGCATCTATTTCTGTAAACCGGCCCAGACAAACAAGAACCCTCAATTCAGCACGTAGACACATGACCATCTAAATAGAGACTGAGATTTGTTAATAACAAAATTACTACTTACGGGTTATTTATTTCCTACTAGGAGTCAAATTGACCATAGAAGCACCACACAAATAAAGATTCATAGAGGATAGCATCCACTGCTGGTGACTGAATGAATCAAGCACATTGTTATAACTTAAACATATTAATAGTCTACATCCCGCTGTAATTAGGTTTCATTTAATCAATAAAGACTTGGCTGAAATAAAGTCAAGTTGTACCCATCTCTATCTAATAGATCATCATTAGTATGTCCTAAAAATACTGTTATTGCGTTTGAGCCAGAACCATTAGGCCCTTTCTGAAAGCAATGTGACAGAAGAAGACTATAAGAGAGTTGAGTTCAGAGCTTGACAGGTGCACTAGAGCTCGGGTGCACTGATAATTGCTCTCCAGATGAGAGTGAAACCTTCCTTTAGCATCATTAATCAACTGAATGCATTACAATCAAACCAGCATAATTAAGAAGCTAAATTAATTAGAGCAGAAATGGATGCACAAGTGCAAAATATTGCTTTTCCGCTTCCAGGGCCCCCCTTTTCAAACACGTGCCACCATTAATGAAGAAATGAGAGTCGTTAAACTTCATGACTATATTTGGCTTGACCTGGTTTTAATGAACATGTTTATGAGGCCGTCGTGGTGCTTGAACACTTGGTAGAGTGGCAGATATGGATAGAACTATAATCCCATCCAGTCAAGTGAGGATATACTGAGCAGTTGGTACTGAATTATTGAATTATGAGACAGGTAAACCTTTTTAGACTGAATCAGGTGTCCATCTCTTTTAGGGTTGGCACAAAAAGCTGTAAAGCACAGAAGACTTGACAGTTGATTCCAATGAAGCTCAACCTTACCCTGCTGAAAGCTATAATAGTGATGTGTTAAGCTATGTTAGGAAAATATTTGTTTTAAAATATTTTTTTTAGATATAAAAAATATATATATATATATATAAAATTAAATAAATTCATGAAAACATTGTTCAATAATATTTAATATATAAAATACAGTACATTAGTACATTTATTCATTACATACATATTTAATATTATTATAAAAATATATATGTTTTATTAATATAAAAATTTAAAGTTTATTTATACATTTAATGCCTATCTAAATTTAGAAAAATTTAAGTTGCCTAAACTTTGGAACAGCCTTTGAATTAAGGGAATTGTTCACCCCAAAATGTACTGAAAATGTATTCATTCTTACTCAGAAGTTTATTTCGGAATATAAATTTAGCATGACAGCGCTTGGATACCAACGGATCCTCTTTAGTCAATGGGTACCGCCAAAATAAATAAATAAAAAAAAGATATCCCATCTGAATCAGGGGTCGGTTGCATAAAAGGTTAAGACTAGTCTTAAAATTTAGTCAGAGAAATGTTTCTTTAAGATTTCAGTTACATAAAAATGTACATTAGTCTAAGGTAAATACAAAAAAAAAAATTACTCTGCTAACTGCTAGTTGGTCAGACTAGCTCTTAAGAAACTGTCTTAAAATGAAGTGTATGCAACAGGCCCCAGAAGTGATAGCTTAGAGTTAAACTGCCTGAAAGATGAATTTGTTTCCTGCAAGTGCAAAGCTTCAAATAACTGATTGACTGGAATCTGTGTGAGGTTATCAGCTGTTTAGACTCTCATTCTGACGCACCCATCTACAAACTTATCTACATCTTCAATGGCCTGATCGTCAGAAATGTTTTTCTAATTTTTATTTTGGCTGAGCTATTCCTTTAAAATGATTCCATGGCAGATAGCACAATATAATTTTAGGAGCAGAGAAACATAGTCACACCTCTACATACTGCATAAATAAATTATTCAGTCAGTCCATCAAATGAGGAACAAAAGGGATTGGCATTGTCATAGAGCATCAGTCTTGAGTTCTGTGACCGTAAATGGCCTGCAAGCACTGTCCTCATCCTCCCATTTGATTTCCATCAGATGGCACTCATCAGGAGAAAAGGTTGAACCTTATTTCCAGAAGCTGGTCTTTGTCAGGTTGTAATTGTTGTCCAAGACACAGACTGTCAGTTCTGTCAGTACTCCTCAGCTTCCTCGCTGAAACAGGAAAAGGGCTTACAAGAGAGTCCTTCTCAACTTTCTTTCATCTTGGGTGGAAATATTTTAATTAGAGGAAAGGTAACGAATAAAAAAAATGTAAAATATCTTGTGGTATAAGGATAAATCATAAAAAACCATCTAACTATCATGAGTTCAGATTCACTGAAAAGATCAGACTCAAACAATTCGTTAACAAATCGAATCCACCAATTCTTTAAATAATCAGACTGCTTACTATTAGATGTATAATAGTACATAGAACAATAGCTTATTTTTTTGTACATTAAACAAAAATTCAGTTCAGTTCAAATTCAGTTATTTGGTTGCAGCCCATTTTGAATCATAAACATATCTTTATGTATCTGACGCATCGCATCGTATTTTACAGATTTTACAGTTAAAAATTACACTTATTTACAGTGTATATGTCTAAGTTGATATAACTGTCCAGGTTTATGACGTTATCTTCTCCTATAAAGACTCTAAAAGTTTGTATCAAACCTGTCAACTTTGCATCATGAAAAATAATAATTCTTCCTCCTAAACTTGATTTAGCCTAATACCAGCTGTCCATATATCAGAATCTGATATCTGTTTTGCATTTTAATCTTCTTCTGATAGAATCCAAGTCAATCTGCATGTTAAGACCACTGACACTCTACTGTACACATTTTCTCAAACTAAAAAGAAGTAGCATATTAGAATATTAAATTACCCTACATTTCCAAGGTGATTTATATTTAAGTCATCTTCGATCATTTTATTGTATTCGTCTACATAACTTTGCACAACATGTGTCCTGATCAAGTATTTCCCTATGACCCACTGTGTGTAATTGTTGTAAATAAATAATTCAACAGCATAAAGTGTGACAAAAACTCAACTTTAGTTGAGTTTGATCTCTGAAAAAATCTGCAGAGTCACTGTTCTGTAACCACCCATCTAATAAGCGTTTCTCCTCATTGGTCTTTTGTTGTCTTGCCTCTGGGCTACAATGTCTCCTCTTGCAATTTTATCTTCAATTATGCAGAGATTTCTGCATCTCGGGGTCATAATCATAATTATCTTTTACATATCTCATTAAATGGACCTCATTTCCCCAGAACTAAGCCTCAGTTAGAGATTAGCCCTCTATTGACAATCCCTTATGATGAACCATGCAATAAATAATGCATGAATAATACACACAAGTTTTTTTTTCTGGTGTAACAATATCATACTCTTTTGGATTTGTGTATAGAATAGCATATCATAACAAGAAAGAAACCTAAAAATCACAGCGTAAAAAAATTATTTTCATCAATGTGGTATAAAAACATGTTTCTATCCATTTACAGTGGCGAGAAAAAAAAAATGGTTGGGTGGTTGGTTTTCTGCATTAATTTGTCATCAAACTCACAAACTATTAATAATAACTCACAAACCGTTAGTGAACACATCCCAATAAACTCTCACAGTGCTGTGGAGTAGTAGGCGAACTTCACCTTGTTGTCCAGATAATCCTTCAGATCCTGCACATTTGTTGGTTTTCCAGTATATTCTGCATATCTGAACCATTCGCAACATTCCACACTGAGGGCAAATGATGGAATCACACACAACTATTTTCAGTGCTACCCAAAAGGAAATAATTCATTAAGAGACAGGGATGTAAACATTTTGAAAATGGTGATCAGGGTAAATTGTATTTATTTTGTCATGTTTGTAACGTCGGTAGCTTCTGAAGGATAGAAAGGTGTACATTTAAACAAAATATCATCAGGTTCAAAAGTGCTCTTAATTATCCTCAGTGTAAAAAATGATCTCAAAAGTCACTGTTGTAAAGGGTTCAGATAGTTAGATCAGATATTATTTTATGACCTATTATATAGGTCATGAAATAAAATATATATTATATACTTTGTCCTGCCACTGTACTGTCACAAACCTTTTTTATCATTTCTGCTTGTGTTTTCAGAGTTTCGGTTAAATTTTCTTCATCATTAATTAAATTTGAAGTGGAACAATCTAATTATTGCAAGATATCACTTTGATTAAAAGAATGCAAGGTTTCAGTTTAGTGAGTTGGTTAACAATTAGCAAAATTGAATCAATCGGCTCTGACTTCAATGAGAATAATTATTTGACATGGCTGCCAGCTGGGCTGCGAGTAACAAGCCCAAAATGGAGCTATGTCAGTTAAAAAACAAACTTTAAAATAGTTTTGCACAGGAACGATGTATGATTGACTGCAATGCTTTGTGTTTGTGAGTGGGATATAACTCATTTTTAACTGTCATTAAACTACAGCTACAGCAAAGATATATGAATGGTCCATCCACTTCACCTCTCTGTCCTGCCCTTGTGTGACAGAGACAGCTTTTTCCCATGCAATATTGTACCCAGCGTGAGGCCGTTTTCACAAGTGTGTTTTTCTCCCTGATGTGTGAGTCTTTATTACCTCTAATTAGCTGTGTTTGTGGCGAGTGTCCTCCAAAAGACACATCAGACAACCCAAAGACAAAGTACGCCTGGCATATCATCCTGAAAGAGGCTATGGCCCACCATTGATATTGTGATCCTGGGTGAACAGTGTGATCGCTAAGACCCCTCTCCCTCACCACCATCTGTCCTTTCCTCAGAGGTCACCCAAGCACAGTCATTGTAAGTGGTTTGCATTGGAGCCCAGTGTATAACGCGATCCTGACTAATCCTTATAGTTTTAGACTTAAAGCTGAAGCGTCTAGTTACCCTTTCAGTCAAATCACTTCGACATTACATATGGGAACTCGCCAGAGAGACCTATCTGCTTTGAGCTTTTACTAAAGGCCAATGAATATTGGCGTGCACTG
>JAUMHP010000062.1:12344215-12376830 GCA_032361065.1 Enteromius trimaculatus | reverse complement strand
ATTATACACCACATTCCTTGTTTCACAGAGTATAATAAATGAGCTTCCCCTATTTGACAGACCAGTAGCCGCCACTGGTAACCACATCCCGTGCAGTTTATATGACTGCATCATGATGCATGATGTTAAACATGGTTCCCTGCAAGTTCTTACAGAGAGAATGCATTAGATTTCTCGGTTTTTGTCACAACATTCTTCAGTGAGTTTGTGAAGCATGCTTTATTTCACACAATATTGAGTAGTATTACAAAGCCCATATGCTGAGGTATGGCCTACAGACCTACAACAACTGATTTCAGAAAAATATAAATAAAGTTCAAAACTTTATTTATATTTAATATAAACAGAACTTTCAGTAAAAGAACCATAATAAGATTTGTAAAGAAATTAATCAGATCTTTTTATCAGTTTAAATGGACTGGCGCGGACTGAAAAAAAAAAAAAAATACTATTGTCTCGTCACATTCAATTATGAATAATAATAAAAAAAGGTTCATTTGGTTGAGTTTAGCCCATAAAGGAGAACATCTCTGTAGAAAAACACCAGAAAATCTATTGAAATATGATTTAAAAAACTTTAAAAAATGCTTTCAACAGGGAGAAACAGACATAATATTGTTATGTAATGCAATATGTAATATTGGTTGCTAATCTAATAATTTGTCACATTTTTAAAGCTTGAAATTAGTCAACTTTCCACTCTCGAAAGATAAAAACAAGAAAGAGAGAAACCGAGATGACATAAACCACAAAGAAAACCCTGTTAATACGTTTGGCCATTCCTAACCAGTAAATCTGAGCAGTTTCAGCTTTTAAAGTATCGGGAACAAGGCTCTGTCTGATAGTCTGAAGCTCTTTTAGGATCAGATGCAGTAGCTGCACGTCATTCATTATTTCTTTGCTGTATATTTCCTTCAACATCAGAGACTCAAGGGAAGCTTCAACTCCAGTAGCGTCTCTTTTCCGGTTATCTGAAAGAAAAACACAGTACCTTAACCACAAAGTCAGAACCTTACCATTGTGATGTGTTAAGGATGTATACCTGTGTCAGGGTTGTGATCTTCAGGTCTCTGAACCCCCTTTGCATCTTGTTCAGAGTTAATATTTATTAAGTATATCACCAAAATTGTCTCCAGAAGACTCAGCAACATGAAAGAAAAGATGACAACCACATACACAGCTGCACAGAACAAAAGAGGGAGTTTATATGACAATCTAAACGCATCTCTGAAATATGAAAAGCTGTCTCTATGTCAAGAAAGTTGAACTGAGCTCTTACCTATCAGAGGACATCTGTGAGATTTGGATGGCAGAATGTCATTTAGGATGAGAAGAAGCACAGAGATCCCCAGTAACACAGTGACTTTGAAGCACAGTTTGTCCCCTCTATCTGGTATGAAAAAAGAAGCCAGGTCCAAAATGAGGAAAAACAATATAGGTAGCTGAAAATTGATGAAATGCATCATGGGCAACCTTCTGACTGAAATCTAAAGAGGAAAGGGGAGAGAGAAAAATTGAGTCTATAATCTTTGGAAGATTCTAATGGAAGAAGAAATATAGTGTTTATAGGAATAGTCTGTCCAAAAATTAAAACTTGCTGAAAACGTACTCCCCCATCAGCCCATCTGGGATACAGAGTTTGTTTCTACCTCAGAATAGATCAGGTTAGTTTTACGTCACTTGCTCACCAATCGATCTATTAGATTATTATTTTTCACTGGAAAAAGTGTTATTATGAATTATGGACTAATATTTTGTCCAGAAGCAATGGCTTAAAGTTAAAAATCCTTTATGATGAATTTGTTTATTACAAACATGCAATTTTCACTCCACAAAACATTAGACTAGGATTTCTTGTGGATAATTATAATATTTTTATCAGCTGTTTAAAATCTCATGGCGGCACCCATTCACTGCAGAGGATCCACTGCTAAATTTCTCCAAATCTGTTAGAGGAAAGAAACAAACTTATGTACATCTTAGATGGCATGAAAGTCAGAGTCAATTTTCAATCTTTCATTTTCATTTTGGAGTGAATTACCGTGTACTTTATCCTGTCGAATGTTTGGCCCTCAAAGCTCTCATTCTGGACCGAGACGGATATGTTGAGAAACTCCCATTCTCCTTTTAATATGCTCTCTCGAGCAACCTGTGTCGCCTTTGATGAATTGGAGGCAGGAACCAGCTTTAATTCTTTATCTGTTTTACAGAAAGGAAAGCACCTTCACTCCAAAAAAATGCTTTTCTAGCTTAGGTTTTTTTTGTTTCCAACCAAAATATCTAAGTTCTGGAAATTCTAGTAAAGTAAAAAAAAAAAATTCTTGTTTTCAGAAAAAACAAGTCAAAATTAAGTGAGTTGTGGCTTAGAGCAAAAAAAAATAAAATCTACTAATGGGGTAAGCAAAATAACCTTATTTCAAACGGAAGACAAAATATTTTTTCTTACCGAATTGGTAGATTATTTTGCTTGTTTCAAGCAAAAACATATTTAATTTTGACTTGTTTTTTTCTAAAAAAAAAAACTAACAAGACTATAATTTTTACTTGTCTTGTCTTCGATATTTTTGCTGAAATCAAGACAAAAAAAATCTAAGCTAGAAAAGCATGAATGAGCACTTTTTTGTTGTTGTTGATAAAAAGCAATAACATTAAGACACAATGATTAATAATCATAAATTATGAGTCAAACAAGTGAAAGATATAAGTTGGACAAACTATAGTTAAGCAAACAGCCTCTGTTTATTCAATTGCTTTAAAAAGGATGCACAATATGCTGGTACAAATATCAACCATTTATTGATTATCTGCCAACATGAAAATTAGATCATGTTGATTTTAATATCACGTTTCCTTATTTTGCAGGAACATACACTTTTAAAATGTGCTCTCACCTGAGTAATTAATTGAAGACACTGTGAGGTGACAAGTTTGGATATCAAAAGGAAATTTGTGTACATTCATTGTGCAGGTGCTGACAATTCTATGATCATCATCCATCCTCACATTTCCATCATGAGTAACAAACAAATATGGGTTCAGTGGTCCATCTTCCCGTTCTGCACTAAAACATGTTGATAAATGAAGTTTTTTACATCGCATGTAAAATCAGATTTATGTCAACGAAAATCCAACCAGATAAATCATATGGAAATAATTCATCTTGATGTTATACTATATATTATTCTGTAATTATCAATTAGGAATATAAAGAAAAAAACAATCTAGATATATAATTTGTATATACTCACGTCTCATGAACATAAAGGTCTGGTTTCCAAAGCATCTCTTTTGGCAAAATCACGCTTTTAATGCCACAAAATTCTTTAGGATTCCAAGAGATTCGTTCATTGTTCCAAACCTAAATGAGCAGTTTAATAAATAAGTGTAATAATATACAAAAATATGCAGCATAGTTCAGAAATAACTACAACTCTTAAGAAGATTTTACACACCATGGACATCCACAAAAGAGGTACAAAAATTTGAGATTTTTCAATCTGCAAAAAAATAAAATAAAAAATTACATAAACACACAGAATAATGGTCCACTTAAACATTTGTCAGTTGTTTGCAATCATACCATAGAAAGGATACCGTAGAGATAAATATCAAAATACACTACGGTGGGGTGTGTCCAGTCCAGTGCAGGACGGGATGTTGTGAATTTTTCATTGTCTCTGGTAAGATTTAAATATTCCAGTACATCTTGCTTACTGCACACTTTAGGGAGCACTAAATCTGCAAGCCAAGAAAATAATGTTAACACATGTTTCAGAAAACTAATTTAGCCATGCTATCAGGCTAGTTATCTTCAGAACAACTGCAAATTGTCTGAGCGTTAAAGAAGTAACAGAAGCTTTACTCACCTACTAAAAGAAGTAGACAGATAGCAAAGACAGGAAAGACACTCATATCCAGCTCTGTGTGAGACCACCTCTGGTTAGCAGATGACTGGCAACTGGTCCCACTCACTGCCTGTGATCATGTAACAGATGAAAATGGATGGGAAATTAGCTTTGATATGGGAGAGCATCATTCCCCTGAGCACCATAAAACATTTTTTGTAGGATAATGAAGGCCATTGCTCCTCACAAATGTGATATTCTGCTGTTAATGATTTGTGTTAGAAACCAACTTTCTTTTTTTTTTTTTGCACTGAACAGCAACGAATTTTAAAGTAGATTAAAATGCTATTTTCTTGTAAAACATACTCCAGTATTTATTTATTTTTTTCAGTTTACAACTTATTTTTACAGTGTTGAGAGAGAGAGATTATTATTATTAATAAAATAATTCCCTATAATTTTATTTGATTTATTTACTGTATTTAATTTTAATTTATGTATATGTACTTTACAATGGTCATATTTTTAGTCATAAAAAGACTAATTTGACAGATTTTATGTCATTAAATGGCCTTCTGTTTTATCACCTGTACAGCTATGTTGATTATAAGATACTAAGTAGATTTGAATATTTTACAAAGCTGACCAGTAGATAATATCAGCTGGTAAATATACATGATCTGAGATGTCATCCCATAATGTAATCACAATCATTTTTACAGTAATTATCTTGTAACTACACTTGATACAAAAAGAGATGCCCCAAACAAATCTTATTTGTAAGAAAGTTTATTGTGTTTTTGACATTTTGTATCTTCATTCTACAAAAGTGAATTAATGCAACCCATTCCTCGTGTAGGTTTAATTTAGAGTCACTCCTCCTGGTGCAGAAAGAGGATAGAACAAAAGCAATACAGATAACAAAACTGGAGAAATCCCCTTGAATTTATCCATGCTTCGATGCATGTTAATCCACAGATGTTTCTCTCTGCATGTAAATTTGACATTCTGCTGTAAAACATTCAATGCATGGCTAAGTTTATCTGCATTGCCTGCAGACAACAACGTGCTGTTATGCTGCTGTATTGCTTGTTTTGTGACTCAATACCTGTTGCTTACACGGTGTGCAAGCTCAGTGCGGAAGGGTTAGACATATAGTGCAAATGTAAAGGTGGAGGATTTCTATTTTCTGACTGCAACTACCATGCGCTTACCACATGCACTGCATTATCTGCTGTCAAGGGAAAATCTACTAGTGCATGTGTAAATTATACAATCCCATTTGGAGAAATGTCACACCATTCATATACTACAGGAAACAACACAGTGAACAAACTATTACAACGATAACAAGAGCTAAGCTAACAATAAAAAAATTTAAAAATGAACATTTTCCACACAAAGGAAAGCTTTGTTGGTTCTCAAAGCACAATATACATTTTAAGAGAGTTATAAGAGATTTGATTGTACTGTGAATGCTTTTTTCATTCAGATTTAATCCAGACAAGTGCTAATGAATAATAATAATATAATAATAATAATTGAACTGAACATTGAATAACTTTCATTCACTCACCTTGATGTCATCTTTTTTTCTTTCATGGAACACAATCAAAGTCAACAGGGTTCAATGTTGTTTTGGGAATTCAATTTTTGGGTGAACTATCCCTCTTAGGGACTGGAAAGAGAACTCACAGATCAGTAGAATATTTTTGTTAAGTAAAATAACCACTAACGTACCACTGGTAAAAACAGTGCAAGTTTAAACACTATAAATTCGGTTTGGCAGAACTGTCGAGAAACTGAAAGTTGATTGTATTTCAAGTCAGTGGCACACTTTTTAAAGTCTGTCCTTCATTTTCACTGTATAATGACTGCTGGAGCTAAGTAAACACTTTCAGTTACGAATCCCTATAGGAAAGTGCAACACTTTTCAAAAGCAATAAATAACAGAATTACTTTGAAAAGGATACCAAAGTACCTGGCGTAGCGATCCATTTCGGTTCAACAACACACTTCTGAAGCTTTCAAGACTTGGGTACAAACTGACTAACTGTAGCATATGCTAGATTGTACCTCGGATGTGAAATTAACTTTTGTTTTTTTTAAAACGACACACAAAAAGCTTGACAGTAGCTTTATGACATTTAACATACCATCAACAGTAGCAATCTAAGTTACGACCACAGATGTGGACGTCACGGGCAAGTTTTTCCCAACATTTCCATTTCCTATACAAAATGTTCGAAAATGCTTGGTAGTAAGCAGTTCAGTAGCGTCTCCGTGGCCAGATGTGTAACGCAATTTAGGCAGCTCAGTAGCTTTTTGTCTTTTTAACATGCAGGGCTGTACGTAGAGCTCTAAGTGAGCTGCAGCAAACTGACAAGGGCAGAAACGTGAGCAAATGTGTTATTGCTCTGAACTTAATATTGTAAAGAACTGATTATTATGAAAATTCATCTCAGTCTTTTCTATTGTATTATTTGAAACATGTATCTTGGGTATTGTGGGCAAATTTACAATAGTACAAGATGAAATATTCAAATGTTCAATGACATTACTGAGAAGAATCCAAAGGGCTGTTGATTCCTATCAGAGGGATTTGATTATTAACTTTAAAAAGTATAGTTGCACAGCCTTGACATGAAATTGGACATTAAATGCTGCTTTGTATCAGAGGCTGGAGTCTTCATCATGTCCTCGATTTCCAGCTTTTCATCAGGAGAGCTTGCTTGAGTCATCCCTTCATTTGTATGCATGAGGGGGTGGAGCGTTGGTGTAAACGTGGTGCTTTACACAAGTGTCAACACCAAAAGAGCGCTAAAAACATGACATCTATCACAACGGAGAAGAGTAGCCACACAGCCAATTCTCCCTGGTTTGCATTTAGGATTTGATCCATGAGTAATTGGTGTGGGCACGAGTTTGGGTGGAGGTGGCATGAAGAAAGAAGCAGATATTTCTCTCAGGATTGGCGGAGGTCTGTGACTGGGCAGATTGAGGATTTTACACAGCTAGGGGTCCACGATGAGATTTGTTCTTGGGATTTGCCGCCTCATTGGTGACCCCTTGCTCCTCCAGGTTGATGTTGCTGGTGGACGCATGGTGAGTCAAAGGATCCCGTCCATGACGATAGACGTTGAGGTATAACAGACCTGATAGGACAGAAGAATCCATGTGAGAATACACAAATGAAATAAAGAAGAGAAATGAATGTAGGGTAAAATAATGATGGGATTGTGGAAACATGAAAAACTTAAGAAACTAAAAAAAAAAACACTTCACTAGACCTTTTCCCCAAATTGGAGCATCTCTTGGAGATCAATGTTTAAGTAACATTCAGGAACAGAATGTTTTTGCTTCAAACTTTTGGGCTGAAATGGCCGTCATGCAAACCAAGACACATTTATCCATTGCACTCCAAGATTTCTGTGAAGTGAAATGTCTCGCATTGAATATTCACCATGCATACTAAGTAAATAATGAAAAGGCTCTTTTAACCTTCAGAGGTCAAAAGGCAAATCCATAAAGAACCCCACTTATGATAACTGTGAATGGCAAAAAGGCTGAAACGTCTTTGTGAATCCATGACCTCTGTGCATTGCCTTTTAAGTTGCTCCGTACCTATTCCTCAATTTGAACAGGACACGAGTCCTCATCTGTCCATTCCACAGACATCCAGGAAGAAAGAGAAAAAGAGAAATGGGAAATGATGGAAGGAAAAACAGAGACAGAAAAGAGAGAGAACACAGCACATTTACAGCACATCAGGAAAATCAACCAGCCATCCACAGAAAATGAAAGTCGGATTGAGAGAAGGAGGAGAAGCTTGGTGCTTAGAGATATGAGAGAAGATGATAGGGTTCTTTTAAAGAAAAAAAGCACACTTTATTGCTCAGGATTTTAAAATGTGAAGTGCCAATTCAATTAAGTGATTTTCATTTTGCTCTAAAAGCAAGACTTGAATGGGCACATTACTTGTGACCTCAAACAGTATATGGACACTTAAGCAGCACTTAAAAATACATGAATGCCATTGCATTACATAAAAAACAAACCACATGGCATACTTTTCAAGCAAAACATTTCACAAAATTTCAGGTTTTCTTAACTTACTTTCAAGAAACATAATCTAACGTATATTATGTTATATTATATTATGAATTAGTTTAAATGTTTAATGTTTTAGGGGCGTATGTACTATCAGCTTGCAGCACAAACCCTCATTTGGCATTAAAAAAAACAACTGGCATGATTTACTAAAGACACTGGGAAGTTAGACTCACCTTATTAAATAAGCATTTGTAATGAGTTTCCCTTTTGATCTGTAAATTTATGGGAGGAGAGTATTTAAATGAATCATGCAACCCAATTTGCTAAGATTTTCTCTTGTATATTCAATCGTATTTGCTGCAATATTTAATGCCCCAAAAAAGCATGTAAAAGCAGGCGGTAATTAGCACCGCTTTTGGTAGATTGCACTGGTCATTATATAAATGAGATGTTGCTTCTGTGTTTTTTAAGGTGTTCTTTGTCAGGAAATCACCCACAGAATTTACCATCTGCGTTTTTATTTGATTGCGCTTTAATGCTAATTTGTCCTGTTTAGTAAATCTAGCACTAAAGTTACTGAATTTGACCTTTTATTTACAAAACATAAGATTAATCACAATTATTTTATTCTATAAAAATAATTTTAAAAAGTAAATATTTCACAGATAACATTTTATCCATGTTGATAATTTTATGTACAATAATAGCACAAGATTTTACACTTTAAGAGTAGCTTATGTGACCAATTACTTTTCGAGCCAATTGTATATTTTGGACTGTGTAGTTATCACAATAAATAAAAATATGACAATGATGATGGATCATATTTTACAGTCTATCATGTGAAAAGCTTCATTTGTGTCCTTCCAGAGAGAATGCTTTCTCTGGATGACAGTAATCAAGAGTTGGAGATTAACAGAATATGTGAGCTGGGAAATGAAGGGATGAACGTAGAAATGAAGGGAGACGCAAAGCTACTTTGAGTTGGCAGACACTGAACATGAACTTAGCTATTAGTATGACCCAGAGAGATAGAAACAAGTCATACATGATATAAACTCACACATACACATGAACACACACAAAAGGTTAAAGGGCATGGCCGAAGAACCAATTAACACTACACAAAATTACAGCAGGGTCAACGTAAGGACGTGCATGAGCAGACAAAGCCAATAGTGTTTTAGAGCCAGTTGCTGTTTTAAATGGGACACCTTGAAACCGCCTCACCCAATCCCTTTCAATCAGAAAGTCCATGTTCGAGAGGTTGCCACTCACCAGCGAATCGGCCGTCAGGAGGCTGCTCATTGTCCAGGCCTGTCATACAGTGGGTGTCAGACTGCCCCTGATTGTTATTGTCAAACTCTGGACAAGGCACCTCGCTCCTCCTGCGCCCACCTGCAAGCGAGGTCAGAGGTCAAACAAGAGCAGCCGAGGCAGGGCAGAGCAGCCGAGTGGAGTACAGCAGTGAGGGGTCAGAGCGATGGGGCGCAGGATGCTACTCGGCAGCCATTTAGTGATGACTGCGGTTGATGGATGCACACATACTTATGTGAGAGCGAGCAGATGCGATTGGCGCGTGCACGAGAACACAAAACACTCGGACAATCATTTCCCCGCATTAGTAAGCATACAACAAATTAAATAAGAAACAGGTGAAAAATGTCTATGCAAAATGGCAGTTAGTTTCAATACTAAGAAATTAAATTAGTTGCCCTCAATTAGTTGTCTGAAAGAATATATAGCAGATGCACCCTTGTTATAATAAATAATAAAATAATAGATACAAAGCTGGATACTAATTAAAATTCAGATGCCAAAAGTGCTTGTATGTGGGCTGACTAAATAAAACATAAAAATCATATTCGCCTCAAATGAGTCATGTGATATTTATATTTGTAGTGAGCAACCTTTGGCCCACCTGCAAACACAAATTATTCATCAAGCAGGTGTGTAGGCAGTTTTAGAAGCTCTTGTAGATAAAGTACCACCTACATTGCAGTGTTTTGCACCTTGATCTAGTCTACAGTGTCGTGATAAGTACAGCCAGTAGCTGAGGTTGCAATTACCATGTTCTTTGGTGGGAGATGCGCAATCTTCCTCAGTCACATCATTTCCCTAAGAAGGAAAACACAAATCTAAGTAAATATTAAGTAAATACATTAATTGCTGGATTAGGATGCTAGGCTGTTTGAATGTTTTAACCTCTGAATCCTGTTCTTCAAGAATGGCGGCCACAAAGTTATGCCCTTTTGCCTCATTGGGAATTTCCTGCGGACACATGTAAATTTTGTTTTCTGTAAGACACAATATATGATTTACAGGAATAAACCTAACAATAAACTTAGCAATGTTTGTGCAGTGATGATAGTTATGGTTACAGTGTTCTGATAACTTTTGACCAATGAAATGCCATGGCTTCCTGATGACTGTTTTTTTAACCATTTTTTCAAGCGCCTTCTAAATTAGAGAGGGGCTTTTTGGTTTTTCAAAAAGTATTTTTTTCAAACTAGTGGGAAAGACACTGTTAAGTGTTTCTTTTATAGCACTTTATCGATTTAAATCAATAGATTTCAATTACCATTCATATTTTAATATATATTTATATATACAACATTTTATTTCCTAAAACAACTGTCAAAATGCATTGTTTTTTTGTCTGTTCAAAGTATTTTCTGAATTATGGCGCGACAAAACAAGATTCCCCTTGTAAAAACTTTTGACTCTAATATAAAAAAAATTAAATAAGAACTTTGAAACTGACTTCATCCAGTGTTGAGATGTTTGTTCTATAAATGTATGCAAATTAAAGCATATTTCATTAAATAATAATATCATTTGCATATTTAAACGTAATATTTAAGAAAACTTGTATTACAAAAAAAATCTGTAATTATCAATGTAATCAATTAGGTAAGTAAGGTAAAAACTGTTACTTAATTTTTTTACCCAATTCACCTTCAGTGTCTCACCTTAAAGACGCAAGAGAAAAATAAATATACTAAAATGTATACTACACTATACAGAAAGTATACTATATTTATGTAAGTAATACAAATATCATGCAATCGTACTTTTAGTATACTAACTTACTGTCTGCTGAATAGACTAATTTTGTACTAAAGTATATTTGACTGTGCTCAATTTAAACTATTGCAAGTATACTTAAGGTGCATTTTAAAAACCTAGCTTTTAAAGATTGATATTATTACACCCATTCTCATTAATAGTGACATTAAAACACAATGTAGGCTTAATATTAAAAAATGTGCATTGAGTACAAGTAGTACTCCAAATAAAAAGTAATTTTTTCAAAAAAAAATTTTCTGTTAGACTCAAGTGACATGCCAGTACATATGTTAATAGATATGAACTACACTTAATATGAAATTTAAACTTTTTTACTAGAGAATATGCATGAGTAATATTTTAATGTTCAGCATAACTGTTATGTCTTTATTGTGGATTTTTAAAAGTTTTATTTACATAAAAATCAAAAATTAGATTATTAGGTGGTAAAAAACTATAATATCAGCATGAACTGAATATAAAAAAAATAAATAAAAAATAACAAATTGTCCTGCTTCTAGGCCTTCTAACTGTCTTACCTCACCCTCATGTTGGGAAGGCGCTCGGCTCTCTGCTGGGGTCTCGGCAGCCTCCTCTCCCTCAGCACCAGCCATGTAGGATCCGGACATTGATGAGAGTGTGTCAGTGCTAATCTGAGAGTGCTGGCTATGAGAGGACGCCATTGACATCACAGACTGGGCCAGGCTGCTGCTTACTGGATCTGAACAGGACAGGAAGTGAACAGGAAGACAAACAAATGTAAATGAGCCCTGGTGTGTGTTTCAGTGAGATTTAGCTGTAATGCTGTACCCTCTGGGGAGGTGATTGTGGAGGACAGAGGGGTCCCGTTGCAGGAGGACTGATCTATGGCCCCTGAGGATGACAGGGTAATGTTGTCGCTTTCAGGAGTCACTCCAGACTGCAGTAAAATACATAACACAACAATGATGGTCAGACTGATGTTCATCATCCATCATCATCACTACTACATTGTATATTAAATACATGAAAGTAAATATTACTTGAAATTGATTCATATAAATAAATATGGTTCATATATTTAGTTGAAATACTGTATACACTGTCATTCAAACGTTTGGGGTTAGTAAGGGTTTTTTTTTAGGAAGAAATTAATTCATACATTCATAGTAATAAGAAACTTTCTTGAAACCAAATATCATGTGACACTGAAGACTGGAGTAACAGCTGGTGAAAATGAATCTTTGTCATCACAGTTATAATTAATTAATTTATTTTTTATTAAATAATATTTAACAGTATTCCTGTTCTTTTTGGTATTTTCGGTCAAATAAATGCAGTTTAAGAAAAAAATCTTACAGTCCAAATCCAAAAATGTTGAATGGAAAAATTACAACAAATGCAAATATATCAATAAAATATGTATAGGAAAAAATATATAATATACACCTCTTGCTGATCTAAATGCAGTTTTCTCCTGCACGTTTGCACTTCAGACTCACTGCATGACTTCTCATCCTCCTCCTCGGGCAGCACTGAAGAATTCTGGGAGAGGGATCTAGAGAGTTCCCAGAATACATGATTAGCAACGACTCATTTATCTGCCTGCTTCCTAAGCCCATAATTTAACCTTCAAGAAAAGCTGTAAAGTGTCAGGAAAGTGTTTTAGTAACACCAAGCAAATGCTCTGTAGACATTAAACAACAGTTTGTTTGTTTTTTACAGTAATACCGGAATACTACACCATCCAATCCTTCAGTTAGGGTTCACTCACTTAGAGCCGCTCTTCTTGTGTTTCACATTCTGGCTGGAGTTGACAGAGTGTTCTAGCGGAGAGAGGGAGCGCACGGGCGTGTGGTAGCTATCACTGCCATATGTGGGCACAGATCCAGAATCATGGCCCCTGGTGAGGCCCTGAAGTGGAGGAGCAGATGGCGACGGGTTCAGGGGCCCATTCAATGCCTCCAACAGGGACACAGCTTCATAGCCTGGTGGGATGTGCTCTGATGCCTGTAGTAAACATACATGCGTCTGTGAGCAACAGTACTTTTCAGAAGCATAATAACATTTTCACTTTTTGAAGGAATAGATGATGCATACAGATGATTTGTAGGTTTTTGGATTAAACTGTGTACCAACTTGTATCAGAGAGTGTCCCACTACTTAAACCATTAACCTTAATGCAATGTTTAATATGCAGAGGCATCAAAATTATCAGTATGAGCATTTGTTGTACACTTAATGAACTGAAGCAAATTAAGTTTAGCATTTTTTTTATCTTTTTTAAATATGAATATATAATATGATACACAGAGCCTTTGAGGACAGCGCTGCATTATGATTTACCGAGTGCTCCTCTGAATCTGATGTCTGTGAGGTGATGACAGGGTTGAATCCAGTAGGTGTGAGTGGGCTCAGTTTTTTCCTCATCGCTCGAATTTGAAGGAGGGCACGAAACGCTATAGGAATTAAAAGGAGAAATATGAAATTAGTCTATTTTATCTGAAACAATAGTATCAGTGTCAATATATCCAATGTTTCAAATACCTGCCACAACGTTTATGTATGAGACACTACAGATGCAAATATAATCTAAGCAAAATTTAATTGTCATAAATATAATGATCTCAGTAATAGAGTCCTGTTGAATGAATTTAGTACAGGGGTTGGTGCTTACGAAGTCGACAGATGGGGCAACAGTTGGCCTGGTAACGCAGTGTGTCTGCGCAGGCATTGCACAGGCACAGGTGTCTGCAGGGCAGGATAAGTGTGTCCCGCACGTCCGACAAACACACCACACATTCAGCGCTGTTGTCGCTAATCTCATCTTCTGCCACCTGCGAACATGAGTCTGTCATTTGTCATATATTGATACTAATTAATGAATGCAAGATTAGAAGTAACAGATGTTGTCCTTCTAAATCGATATGGAGAGAGTAGTGACAACTATATCATAGAATAACGAATAAGCATAGATTTATAAGAATAAAGTTTATTAAACTATTTACTATATTTACTCATTTAAATCATTCTATTGTCCTTGAATCTGATTCAATCTGATGATGATTTACCTTTGATTCTTGACTGTTGTATTTGTTCTCTATACCGTAGATCTCCTGCAGAAGGTAACTAACACCATCCACCTCAGGTAAAATCAGATGAATCAGATTGTTATTAAAACATTTTAAATGACATTCTTTAAAAGCTATATAATTACATAAATAGTAAGAGAGCTCTTACCACTTGTTTCTGTTTCAGAGGTTTTACACAGTAACTTCCATCCATATGCTAGGGGGAAAAAAAGACAGTAACATTATACAAACGCTAACCGTAACAGTAAATTTTTTTGTTAGGTAAATTAAACCGGTAATATTTATGTTAATTATATTTTTTAATATGACTGAATCAATCTGATTGCATTAGTTTACACCAACATAGATAATTTTAATGTTAGATCAGGTAAAAAAAAAAGAGTACAACCTTACTTTTTTTTTTTACAGTTAATCTAGTCGTTATTTGTATACTAATTAACAAATGTGGAACACTGTATGAATGGAAACATTTACAAAGATATTATTTTACAATATTCTATATTGTTCAAAAATTACGTTTCAGTATATAATTCAGCAAGGACATAGTAAACTGATCAAAAGTGACAGTAAATACTTTCACATTGTTAAAAAGTATACTCATCAAAGAATCCAGAAGAAATAAATCATTGTTCCCACTAATAAATTAAGCAGCACAACTGATTTACTGATTTCAAAAACCTAACCAACCCCACCCAAACTTTTGAACATTAAAATTAAAACATTTTGTTTTTTTACACAAAAAGCATACCTTCTCAAAGGTTGCAAGAAGAACATGGGAGTGTCCCAAGTGTTCTGCACAACAAAAACAAATATATTAATTTCCAGATATATATATTTTACATAATATATGCAATTACACAAAACTCACCATCTCCCTCATCCACTACTGCTTGAACAACCATGGGGTAGATGTCTTTATCCATGTCAAACAAAAGCTGTGTAACAAATAACAATCACATTACCAGATTTACCCACAGTCCTCTAAGGACATGCATTATGAATTGCTCAATTTATTTCATTAAAAGATTAAACCAGTATGACCCATTTTAACCTCTATCTACAAAAGCCAAAAACACAAAAGGTCACAGCTAGCAGATGTGTTACCTCCTCATCTGCCCACTCTGATAAGTTGACATAATGAGAGGGCAGACAGAACTGTTGGCAGACGCCGCGTTTGAAATGCACCGTCTCTGACTGCAGAGAGCTGTCCTGCGGCAAGTATCTGTCAACAACAAACAATGAACAGAGCAATATAACCTAAGCTTTGATGTCATTTCCCATTTCTTGCTGTTCTCTGATCAACCAGGAAAGGCTGGGGTTGAAGTGTGTTATTAAGAAATAAAGAAAAAGGAATGCTCAAAGTGTGTCTAATGCTCAACTTACATTGGCACACCATTGTGAAACTCTTCAATGGCTTGATAGTATATAGTGATGGCAACTTGTGTGTCGGCATCAAAGGTAAACTCAATATTATAGCAGCTGTGGCTTTTCCCAGCTTCCTGTCCAGGAAGCTTCATGTCTTCACTACATCTGCAGAAAAAAAATTATGAATATAATTTATTATATTCATATATTATATGTATCATTATATTATATATATATATATATATATATAATTTTTTTTTTTATAATTGTGTGGCCCATGTGCTACACGACACACTTAAAAACTGAAAAGATTTGAACAATTAATATTAATATTAATTATTGAAGAAATGTTCTCATATGGAAAAAATTTATGGCTTATCTTGCCCTACACAGATTTTCATCTAATCAAATGCTTTATAAAGTAAGATACAAAATACAAGTAACAACTAAACTTAAAGCCATGTAGCTATAACATGTGTTTTATTAGAAATGTCAAAAAAGGAACTCATCACATGATTTCATTAAGAGCTCTGTCAGGTATAGTTAAAATATTAGCCATGAAAATCTCACCGGACAAGTCGCAGAGTGTCTTTACGGATGTTGATGAGACTGCGGAGGGTCTTAACCGGCTCATGTGGAGGGGGAGCATTGTAGGGGAACTACAAATAATAAGAATAAAGAGTGAGGGTAAAGTTATTGATTATAATATCTGAGAAGCACTTTGTTCTGTTTTATCAGTTCACATATCTGATAACCACATATGATCCCATACAAAACTGAAAAATAATCTGGAAACAAAGCCACATTAAAAGGAAGCGGGTGTACACGCATCTCCAAACAAGCTGTTGTGCTGATTCATGTGTGTGTGTGTGTGTGTTTGCCCTGGAAAAATGCACAGGCATGCCCACGTGCCAGAGAGGCATCAAGAGTGTGTTCGTGTGTGGGTCAACACCGGGTGAGCGTGTCGCGTCCCCTTCCCCCTCCCTGAAGTTCAGACTGAATGTGGCTCTCTGTATTACTTGCGGTAAGCCATCGCTTAAATCCACAGCATCACTAGGCTGTCTGTTTAGAGACGGGCCTAGCAGCTAATGCATACAGTATAAATAAAAGACTGCATACAGAAATACACGTATGGTTTCATAAAAGCACACAAACACTGCACACATACATATCAGGATAAAGATCTGGATAAAGCAATAAGTACATCCTATAAAATTACATGTGATCTTTGGTCATGCATAATCCTGAGAATTATAAAAGCTTCCACCAATATATAGTAATTTACACTGAACTAACCTGAATATTCAGTTAAAGTAACAAGCCGAGCAAATATGAGTCTGAAGTATGAGTAAAATATCTATTTAGAAGACTTTTTAAAAATAGATTAATGAACCATATTTAGATGTCAAGCTTTATATGGGTATCGTAAATATGCATGATTGCATTAATTCTTGTCTCATTTCTTATGAAGATATTTATTTTGAAATGTCTTTATGCTAATATAACAAATCCTTAAAAAATAATACAAATTGCATATAATAATATAAAATTCAAATCATTATGGGAATCACACATTTTTTTATATCTATTAAAATATATGTATTTAAATGAAATAAAGGCATATTGATCATTTCTGGAAATGGGATCACACCAGCTAAAATCAATGAACAGAGCAAAAACTGCTTTCATGACCTTCAATAAACACGGCTGCATCTATGTTACCAGGAAATGAAATGCAATCTTACCACTACTGGTCTGTTGCCTAGAAAGTTGAGGTCAGTGTTTTCACCAAAGAGGTAGCCTTCAGGATGAGTTGAATCAAACTTCTCTCCTCCCATAATGAAATGGCTAGCAAAATAACTCCCTGAATGGCAATAAACAGATCGAACGTTACAGATATTGAACAATATTGAACAACGAACTGGTTTTAAGTAAAAAATATTACTTCAACTGGCTACGTTGTATTACACCAACACCAAATCATATTTTCAACAGATCAGACAGAAATAGGCTGCTTCTTTTATGCAAAAGATACATATTTAAATTTTTAGCAACAGGCTGAGGATTAAATGGTGTATGAAACCATCATTCTTCCAAAGTGATGTCTGGCCACAAGACAAGTGTTTCTAAATGTAAATGAAGACAGATAAAGCAGACTGGAGAACTAATAGATTAAAGAAAGACAAGCTCAAGGGCAGACAGAGGATAGCAGCCGCCACGGCAAGATACAAGGGTAGATAGATGAACAAGCTTGAAACTGGAGCAGGAGGTAGCAAGAATCAGGCACAAGTCCCAAGCTGCACACATAGGCTTCAATATCTAGTGACTTGTGGTTACATACACTGACATTCATCTTTTTATCTGCATGTCTTCTCAAATTTCCAAAGATTTGTAAAACAATCATTCTAAAACTCATTAGTGCTGGATTTCCTAAAAATTAACATCATACATATATATTTCTATATCTATATATATTAAGCTACAAAAATCCATGTAAACCACATAGGCACAATAAATTCAAATTTACATACAGTGAAAACTCTTATTTTAGATCATTACATAATCTTCAAAGATATTTGCTCTGATTATGCTGCATTTCAGTAGACTGTAGACACAGCACCATCTGAAATGATGAGCCCCATTAAAAGACAAGCATCTATGGGCCTACTCTGCCTTTCAGAGACAGACTTGCTGACCATGAAACAGTGGGTGGTGGCTCAGGCCCTCTGGAGTTCAAATAAACAGAAGGACCCTCTCAGTTTTAATTTAAAAAATGTATTTAACTAAATGAATCAGGCCAATTTTACTGTAAATGTAAATAAAATTGTATATATATATACACAAATATATATAAAGGAGTATACAGTCTGAGCAAGCTTGTTTTCTCTATTGGGTCAGTTTATTTCTTTAGATAAGTACATGAATAAGAACTATATTTTATTATAATGAAAAAAACCGATGCATTAACAAAAGATTAAATAAAATATAATATTTAAAATTAAAAATATTCTTACCGGATTTGGGTGGGTATCTGTAAACAGAATTGGATGGTATATCGACCTCCTCCACTCCTGCATTCTGACGGCTTGTCAAAGCTCCCATTTCCAAAAGCTAAAAATTGAAATAACACTGAATGATTGCGATCCTACTACTGCTGCGTCTTCTTTAGTCCGAACGTCTCCATCTTCACGCAAGAGGCCGTTTTTTGCTCTTCGCTTTTGTATTTTTGGCCATGCACAGGATTAGTTGGTGCTCTTAATGCCCTGTAAGCTCCGCACAGAGTCCCTCGTTGTTTTGTCTGCAGACACAAGCTGCTTTTTGCGTCCTGCAGACTGTAGCCTTATTATAAGGCTGTCTCTGCCTCCGTGGTCGGCATCCTTGGCTAAGTTGCAAAGCGGAGTGAGGTGCTCTCTATAGTACACAGTTTTTCGGTATGTTTATCATCATCATCCCTGTATCCTCTGTACTCCGGGCGCTTGAGCGATGGGATGCAGATGCGTATCGGTGATGTAGAAACAGAATAAGAGGGTAGAGATGCAGTGGACATTAACTATTTCTCTAAATGGGCGGGGCTTAGAGGCCCGGCTGTTGCTATATATATATATATGCATGAATAAAAAAACAGGAGAAATGCTCTTTCACAGAAACTTATAGCTAGTGTTGGAAACGTTACTTTGGAAATGTAATACGTTAAAGATTAAAAGTTGGCCTATGTGAAATGTAATTGCCTATGTAGTGTAACTTAAAGATATTTTTAAAAAGTAGTAACTGTTAGCTATGATGATGTATTTAAAATCAGAACATTGCAGTTATGAAAGGAAACACTAGCACTTAACAATGGCTTGGAAAAAAGTTAACCAAAAAAAGCATATAGCCTAGTTATCGAATAAGCATGTCCAATTCTGTGTACTAAACTCAGGGGATCAGATATAGCCCCTTTGTAACGTTAATTGTTAATAATTTCACAGGTAACTGCAGTTACACGTTTTCTCAGTAGCCTAGCGTTAACTGATTACAGTCAGCTTTCATTTACTTTGTATTTAAATTAGGCTACGTAATTTAGTTAGACCTACACGTAACTAGTTACTTACCAGCACTGCCTATGTAAGTGAAACATTTATCATTATATCACTTCCACTCACTTCTCAGTAAATTTCTTTCAACGCAAAGACGGTTGTGACGGAAGCATACGCGGGTGTTACCTGTTACTTTTCTATGCGCTGTTAAGGATAAACCAATCACAGTCGTTTGCGGGTAGAACGTGATGACTTTTAAAAATCGCTTAACGGACATTGGTTTGACGGCTTTTAATTAATACGTCATATTATTAATGATTTAAATTAATACATTTATAAGGTTATATGTTTAGTATAGAAAGGTCTTCAGTAAAACAAACACATTTCCGAGATCTGAATGTAGCTCAGTTGAGTGTTACGCTCTCTGAGCCGCCAGGCGCCCCCTTCTGGAAGTATATGTTATGTCTCGACAGAAATAATTTCAGACGGTGAGATTTGCTGCTCAATGATCAGTGCTGTATTACTGTCCTCAGAAGCGCTATTGGCCACCCCTGACGTCAGGCTTAAATCCAGACTTGAGGTTTTGCGCAGTACAAACACATCCTGCCTCCGCAAACGTGACCTTCCCCGAATTTCTGGAAGTGATTCACTGCAGTGCAGTCAACCTCAACTGGGGTTCATTTAGTGGCCCTTGTGTCAGCTCTGTTTCAACTGAAACTGAAATGTATTATTTTTTATATTATTAGCAATTAAACAAAATACATTTCACTGGCAAGTTACAGCAGCAGTTAGTTCAGTGTTGCTTTAGGAGAGTAACTGTAAGATTTTCAGTGGGTTTTAGTTTCCTCATTTTTTTATCATTATCAATAATTTATTTAATTGATTAATTTTATCATTAGATGTATTTAGTTTATACTAGTTATCACTTATTTATAACTCATGTTCTGTGCTCTTAATCGTATTATTGTGGCAACATTGCTGATTAGACAAAATCTTAACATTCTATTAAATTCTATAATTTAAAAGGCATATTTCATTTTATAAGCACCCAGTTTATACTGTGAAAAATGTAAACGTAGATATGTCTAAAATATTAAGTTTCTACTACCGCATTATATTAATGTAGAGTATTTATTATTTAATTACTAATTTATTCTTTATTTTAATATTTCTTTAGTTGTAACAGGTTAAGATTACGTTTTATTTTTTATTATATAATTTTTTTTTTAATAGTCTACAGTGTTCTCCCAAATTTGTCCATGAACCTTTTAAAGGAAACAACAGTTTGTTAAACTGGGCTGCTGGATTACATTTGGGAGATTTTAATTAAATGAGATAAACGCATATTGTGTATAGCGGCATCTAATAAATGATCTTGTTCGCTACATTTTGTTCAAACTCGTGCTAAATTTGTCAAGTCTTTGTTCCCGGACGAAATTGTGAGATCAGGTAACTTGTAGTGTCACTTTAATACCAGAAGTGGCGGTATTTGCGCTCCTTGCAAAGAAAATAAAAGCCAACCTTCACCAACCGCGGACATCCGGTTACCGCCATTTTAGAGAGTTATCTGCTCTCGGCGTGTTGCTTTGGACGCTCCCGAATGGTTTGCTATTTTTCCTGATCATCTCGCTAGCAGCTCTTTTATTTTTCGCATAACGTACTGCAGTAGGGTTAGTAATTCAAGATGAGTTACGGCAGACCTCCGCCCGACGTCGAGGGCATGACATCTTTAAAAGTCGACAATCTGACGTACCGCACGTCTCCTGAAACGCTGCGGCGGGTTTTCGAAAAGTACGGCCGTGTCGGGGACGTCTACATCCCTAGAGACCGGTACACAAAAGAGAGCCGCGGGTTCGCCTTTGTCCGTTTTCATGATAAGCGGGACGCGGAGGATGCAATGGACGCCATGGACGGCGCGCTACTGGACGGGCGGGAACTGCGCGTGCAGATGGCGCGATACGGACGCCCGCCAGATTCACATTACGGCCGCCGCGGAGCCCCGCCGAGGAGGTATGGGGGACATGGACGAAGAAGCCGAAGGTAAGGCCCAGATATAGTCCTTTTGTCCTAATATTTTCGTTTTAAACTTCCGGAAGTTACCGTGCAGTTCAAAGATCGCATTTGCGGCCTATAAATTTGAGGCCTTAGGCCTCGAGGTTTTAAAACACCATGTGTTATACCGTTACGCTATTCCCTGTTTTGCTTAAAAATGAGATCTGCTTGATCAAAATTAGTAGCTAAATTCATTGATTGTTTTAAATCGTTTCTGTTTTTGAACTGGAGTATAATTTCCGTTGTTTTTTCTCATTTTGGCGCTGTACCAAACAATTGCTCAACATTTGAGTCGGTTGTAGTCGTTTGGAAGTCAAACCTATTCCGAGCGGTTTCGCTACAGCACGTTTGTTAAGACATTACGTTTGTCGGTCACGTGATAACTGCTTTTAAAATGGGTTAGAGCTCCTTGAATCTAATTATGAGGAAAATATTCTTGTGGATTGCTGTATTGTGTGGTTAACGCTTTACTTGTATTACTGGTTTTAACAAGATATTAAACCGTTTTGTAAAGGATGTAAACGGCGAAAAATAATTCTTGTGTATTCACAATTTAAATATGTACAAGCTACTCTTCTTTAAAATGTTTTAATTGTTCGATAGATTTAATGTGTAAAAATAGCTGTGGTTTGTTTCGGTGTAAACAATCCTTATAATAATTTGTTCATTGGCTATGTTTTTAGCCGTAGCCCTCGGCGCAGGAGGCACAGCAGGTCTAGGTCCAGGAGCAGGAGCCGGTCCCGTTCCCGTAGCAGATCCCGCTACAGCCGATCCAGATCCAGGTCCTACTCCCGTTCCCGGTCTAGGTCCCGTTCCCGCTCCAAAACCCGCACACCACGCAGAAGCAAGTCCAAATCGGCTTCCAGGTCCCGTTCGAGGTCTAAGTCCAAGTCTCGCTCCAGGAGCCATACTCCCAGATCCAACAAAGGATCCAAATCACGATCCAGATCAAGAAGCAGACCCAAATCTCCAGAGGATACTGGAGCCCCTGCTGAATCCTGAAATGTAGGTGAGCCTAATGCTTTGTATTAAAATGTTATTTTCTTGCAACTGGAGGAGTTTGTATTATCCAAGATTGTAAGGACAAGTGTATCTCCTAGTGTTTTTTTTTTTTTTTTTTTTTTGAATAGCTTAATAGTAGTCATTAACTTTTTTGTTTTAAGCAGACCAGCTAATGACCCCAATGTAACTCATGCTTGAAGTGGGGTAAAGTGAAGGCATGCATAGCTCACTGATCACTTTCAATGGCTGCTTAAAATTCTATTGTCTTGCCCCTCTACTTTTCTCTTTCTCCAAGTCTTTCAAGACCTCTGCAGATGTAGTAGATCGGTAGATTCATCATCTTAAAGAAGGTTTCAGGTTTTACCCAAATTTAGTTTGATGGAGCTGTTATTCACAGCATTTGTCTGGTATCTCCGTTTCTGCATGACATTTTAAGGGTTTATTTTTTCAATTCGCATCCTAAACCTCACAATGGATATTTGATTTGGAGCAGTCATGGGTATAACACCGTAAGTATATTTGTTTTGAAACGTGTACCAGCCAAAATCCATTGATTTCATCTAAATGTGGAATTCTTTCCTCCAAGCTGCTGATTCCTGTTTGCAAAAGAGGAGTTTGGGGCAGTTTGAGAGCAGTTAGTGTGTGATCCGACCATTGGCTGCCTGCTGCTGATTGGCGGTTGCTATGGAGCAGGTCGGTCTCATTGAGTGTTGAGGTGGTGTTGAGGTACGTCTGCAGGACAATGGACTGAGACCTTTTCATCATCCTTGTCACAAACTCATGTCTATCGTGGCATAGGCAAAACGGGATGGATATGGGGTGTGTTCTCAGAGCTAGTTTAAGCTGTCAGGCTGCTGGGTGTCTAATTTTTATTAGGTGTGTAATTTTAATACTCTTAAGTAATTTGTTAGTTTAGTAATTAGTTAGCTTGTTCTAACTGCCAATAAATGATACCTCAGCTTGCCAACACTTAAAGTGGCTATGAGAAATTAATTTCACCCTCAGGTTTGTTGGCTCTCTATCCATGAGGTTTCTTGCAGAACAAACATCAGGTACATGCGGTTTCTTGCAGAACAAAAAATTAAAAATTTGGCTAGTTTCTCGTTATGTGTGGAAAGAGTGCCTGTTTGTTCTGTATAACTGAGGACCAGCTATCGAGCGTTGCGTAACATGCAATGCCTCGCTTTATGACGGTTACTGTAGAACCTCCTCTGTTTTGGTATTTGTAACTAACTTAACTCTTCTTTTCTTCTAGATGATGTCAGCTGGTTGAATCTTCGAAGATTTCATCGAACAGATGTCCGTCTGAGGATACCCAAATTATCCATAAATCAGACCGAAAGGTTATTGTAATTTGGTCTAAATCTTTTTAATGTTTTGTTTTTTATTTTATTTTTTTTTCCCTCTCTCTTTGTGTTGCCCACAATTGTTTTTGTATCATACATTTGAATTTCTTGTGATTAAATGATCTGTATGCCTAAAATTGGGCTACTAGGTGAAATCACTTCTCTCATTTTTGGTAGTTTTTTTTTTTTTTCTCCCAGACTAAAGTAAGTTCATTTTTTAATTCAGGTTTTTTTTGTTCTTAATAAACATTTATTAATGGACAATTTTGGATGTTGTGAATATTTCTTTGACCTTTTTAAAGGACTGGGTAGAGAAAAAAACGATGTAAAACCGTGACATCATAAAGATTGCTAACAGAGCAGGTGTTACGGTTTAAATGGAAAATGTCACAACAACATGATTCTAATATTCTCTCTTGTGTATTTTCTATGCACTAGGCGCAGTTGCGTAGCAGTTGAGTTTTGCTGGTTAGCTGTTAAGGTGGCGTGTTGCGGTGCAGAGTGCTTGGCTGTTTCCAGTATTCTCCTGATTGCTCCTGTGTAACGCCTTGATTTGATTTTCTTTACATTCTGGCTGCAGCATTTTATTCTTTTTGCAGAAAGATCCTGTGCAAGTCCTTTTGTGAAAACCTATTATAAGGCGGATATCTGAGCTTATTTCACATCTCCGGAAGTTCTATAATTTGTGACATGCTCACTTGGTCGTAATTTCCATGTGAATAATAATAAAGGTTTTCTTTCTCGGAGCATGGCTGATTTTATGTATACCTAATTTTTACTAGTTTGTCAGTGTCTCTTATGTTTGGTGTAAAGTGAATTATACCTTCCTTAACTGGAAATAAATTGTGCATTGATACACACAGCACTGGTACATGTGATCTCATTCATAGATTCACATTCAATGGCATTTGCTATTATTTTTTTATTTTTTTCAAAGTAGGTTCCTCCAGAAACTAATTTTCATCCATGTTTGTGTGCAGTGCCCAAAATTTGAAATTTAATACAGTTCCAACCATACTTTTTTTTTTTTATAAATGTAATCACTTGCACTCAAATGTCACCTTATAAA
Organism: Enteromius trimaculatus; assembly: GCA_032361065.1. Classification (NCBI taxonomy): domain Eukaryota; kingdom Metazoa; phylum Chordata; class Actinopteri; order Cypriniformes; family Cyprinidae; genus Enteromius; species Enteromius trimaculatus. The sequence continues at coordinate 12,351,942 of JAUMHP010000062.1, read as the reverse complement.
GGTGTCACTACCTCCATCGTGATTTTAATATGTAAATTTTATCAAATGGCTCATCACCTAAGGTTTTTAAATTGGCCTTTATCTAATGTATAATTGAACCCACTGGTATTTTTATGCCCTTGGTAACTAATAGGGCTTTTTTCACAATTGCTGTAGATCTATACATTTATAGTTTGTTGGTTTTCTCAGATAAACCCTCTTTCAGTTTTTAGATCATTAAACTCAAACTTTAGAAGTAATACTAAGCTGTACGCATCTTTTCATTGATCCAGTCAATGAACTTAGTGACACGTGCATAGATTCCTGGCCTGTTCTTCTTTCCACAGCTGTCACCCCAACTCACAACACCATAGATGTAATGAACATCATCCTTCTGACAAACCAGGGGTCCACCAGAATCACCCTATAAAAAGTGGAAACAATAATGAATAGCTATATTGGGTCAAGAGTTTGCAAAATAAGTTTAAATAAGATGCTTTATGAATAATTTGTAAAAAAAAAAAAAAAAATCCTAAAAGACCAGAAACTAATTTCGGACTAAAACACACCTGACAAGAGTCAGTCTTTCCCTGCATGTATCCAGCACACATCATGGAATCATCCAGTCTGTTCCCATAAAAATTACGACACATACAGCTCTTCTGAGAGATTAAGAGAACTTTAGCATCCAGCAGCTGAGGAGAGACATCATACGCTGGAGAAAAAAAAAAAAAAAAAAAGTCACTGATGACTTATTTTCAGAGATACAGTGATTTGGTTAATGTCTGCAGTGAAAATATAATCCAGAAGCCACACCTTTTTCAGTCACTCCGTAGCCTGATATGGTGCAAAGCGTTTCATCAGGGAATGAGTCAGTGGGGAGACAGGCTGCCTTAACAGACCTGGTCTCATTGGCGCACCGTCCATTTATTGCCTTTAATTTCAACAGGGCTGACATAAATGAGAATCAACTTTTACTTTTGTACTTTTATAGTTTTTCCAAATTAATTCAGAAGAATTGTGAAGTTCATTGGATTCAACATTATTTATACACCACTCAAAAAAAATAAAAGAGAACACTAAAATAACACACCCTATCTGAATGAAATATTCTTATTAAATACTTTGTTCTTTACAGAGTTTAATATGCTGACAAGATCACATAAAAATTATCAGTGGAAATCAAATTGAACTAATACTCCAAAGAAATGCCACCCCAAACCTTTACTGACCCACTGCTAAACCAGTCAAGCTGGAGGATGTTGCAGGCAGCAGAACTTTCCCTACGGCGTCTCCAGACTCATATGTGCTCAGTGTGAACCTGCTTTCATCTGTGAAGAGCACACGGCGCCAGTGGCAAATTTGCCTATCTTGGTGTTCTCTGGCAAGAAGCACAACCCCCACCTGTGGACGTCTGTCTCCACTCTTTCTGACCGTTTGAGCAGACTCATGCACATTTATGTGCACATAGGAACTAAGAAGTGGTCTGTGGTCACCACCTTCAGAACCACTGCTTTATTGGGGATGCCTCGCTAATTGCCTATAACTTCCACCTGTTGTTTATTCCATTTGCACAACAGCATGTGAAAATGATTGTCAATCAGTGTTGCTTCCTAAGTGGGCGGTTTGATTTCACAGAAGTGTCATTGACTTGGAGTTACATTGTGTTGTTTAAGTGTTCCCTTTATTTTTTTGAGCAGTGCATATATTTATATATATAAACAGTATATTTATGTAATATGTTTTTTTTTTAATCTTTCATACATAAAATTTTCTTTCAATCCAATAATACTAAAAGGAAATGAATGTTCATACAACAATGAAGTTTGCATGAAATGAAAATGAACCACTGACCTATATCATTATACAGGGCTTGAGAAGTCTCTCTGTAGTTCTCATGAACAATGATTTTCTCCACTTTAAGAAACTGTTTGGCAGGATTATCTTTCTTCAGGTTCACACCACCCATCTCCAACCTTACCTCCTCATTCTCATCACTGCCGCGATCATGTCAACCATGCAAACATAGTTCATCAGTCTGATATTTGTTGAATTTTAAAGACAAAACTACTCTAAAAAGCAATTCTTATGTACAAAACCATCAATAAAATTCAAGGAATATAATTTAATAGAATTAGTAACCTAAAGACACCATAAAGTGAGATTTGTGTGATAACACCACAACTTTGAGAAGAACTTACATGCAGTGAGCAGCAGTTAGGACCCAGCAGGAGTCAATAAGGGTTCCTCCACAGCTGTGACTGAAGGATGCATTAGAGCCCATGGGACGGACCTGAAATGAGACCTGCCAGGGATGGGCTTCAGGCAGAGACTTCCTCCCACCAAATATCCTTGGGGATATCATACTAGCCTGAGTCTTTCCACATTCAGAAAACTGCAGTTTTGCATGGGTTGTTGAGGGTGTTACTGGTTCTGTGAGAGTTTGGTAAATACGTACGTGGTACAGTTAACACAGACTGCTGGAGCAGGCTAAAGAACGTACAGTATGTTTCTGTTTGTATTTATATTAGAAAGAGACAATAGGAGGAAAATCTGTGCCTGTTGTAGAGCATGGCTTGACGTTACAGTAGTCCCACCGGAGATCGCCCTTGTCCTTCACAAAGCACCAGGGTTCCCGGTCTCCATCTGGATTTCTTGAGGGACAGAGATCATTCTAGTTCACCCAAAAGTACAAATTTTGTCACTAATCCCTGGAGTATATGATGTTATTTTTATTTTATTTTCACAAAAGAAGTATTGTAGCGTTGTGAAATTGATCCACTGATGTCACATGGACAGTTTTACCCGTGTTTTTTTTACCACGTTTCTGAATCTGGATAATTCTAGTTGTATTGCTGTCTATGGAGGGTCAGGTAGCTCTCTGATATCATTAATATCCTAATTTGTGTTCTGGGTTTGGAACGAGTTCGACACAAGGGTGAGTAATTAACCTTCACAGAATATTCATTTTTGGGTGAACTAACCACTTACGACTACATGTTATACCACAAATGATTGTGAGATTTACTAAAACTGAATTCTTACCTACAGTAATTGTGAGCTCCAATGCTCTCGTTCCCTTTAAACTCATTTAAAGGAATACGATAGTAGTTCCATGGTAAACATTCAATTTCTTCCACTGTCTCACTGACAAAGCCTCTGTATGACTCCCCATTCCCCTCATAGCAATCATTTGGACCTGAATTCAAAATGACAAAATGCATTATTATCACATCTACATTTATTTAAAGCGACGCCATGTAAGCAGTTGATTAGTAGAACTGCAGAAATGAGTTGCGGAGGAAGAACGTTGTTTTGCTTGCTTCGACTTCGTTAGGCCTATCGGTGCGGACGAATCGCGGTTTAGTGCGATTTCCACTAACAACATCAAAACTCTTCAAATAACGAAAGACGGATATCTGGAAAACACGTTATAAGCTGGTACGTGTGACTTGTTTAAAGCAGTTAAATATTAAATAAATAAATAGCCTACGGTTTGGCAGTGCTTTTTGGCAAATAGACGTAGTAGTTTAACAATGGTTTTGTGAACAACCATTGGTAAGCTTCGTACTGACGATTTTCCTTAAAAACTATTTTCGGTGATGTTCAGCTTCTTTCACTGCAGAATAACCTGACCTTCTTTCTTTTAACCTATTTACGGATATGACACCCGCATGTGTGCCATCTCAGGGGAAATCAGTTTTCGACAATGTTAAAATATATATAGCTATAAAAATTATTATAGACTTAGGTATGATTTAGAGTAGACAAAACATGGTTTAAAAGATAGTTTTGTGACATACTGGCTTATTATTTAAAGTGAGTTTTTGGAAAAAGTGACAGTGTAGCTTTAAGGTACCATTTGCTTTGGCATAAGATAAATGAAAGGAAAAAAAAGAAAAGAAAATTTCAATAAAAACAAAATGAAATCAAACAAACCGAATTACCAACTTGGCAGAACCTCCCACTGTAATTTCCAGGACATTGGCAGGTAAATCTGGCTCTGGTTCGGCCTTTAACACACTTTCCTCCATTCAGGCATGGACTCGGGTTGCAAGCGGAGGCTAATATTGCAAACACAAGTATAAAAGCAAGTAAAAAGACAAACTGTATGACATTTTCAGGAAGAATAATAGCAATTCACCACAATCTGACATCATAAAAGTTTTATTTAACTCATTCATACGGTAAGCTCTTCTTGAAAAAAAAACCCCACATTTTTTATTTTAGAAATTGGATACAGAGACACTTACCCTTATTGCACTTAGGGGCCTTATAGGGAGGGTGGCATTTGCATTCATAAAACGGGGCCTCTTGTGTTCTGACACAATCACCCTGACCACACTTCACTTTCTTACACACGTTCCTCTCTGTAAGATCCCAAAACGAAAACTCAAGAATGATACTCATTCTTACTGAAAATTGTAATAATGCAGCTTATTAATATCTTACCATCCTGACACTTTTTGCCAATGTAAGGCTCTTTACAGATGCATTTGTAGCCGCCACTCTCAAGAACCTTGCATACTCCGTTGTTCTGGCATGGATTTGGATCACACACTTCTACAGAAGTATCAAACACGATCAGCGTACATGTATTTCTGAGCACCAAACGGAATACCTATAATACACATGCACTTTGTCTATCTGAGTTCTTGCCTGGTTCATCAAAAAAGGAAAAAATCCAATCAATAGTTCCATTAATTTCATCTGAAGATGTTTCCTCTGTGGTGTCATTAACAGCATAATCATATATTTCTGTCAAGGGGGCAAGAGAGAAACAATAGTGATGCGAGCATGCAGCAATCTTGTAAACACATGGCGTAATTTGTAACTAGATAATATACGATTTCTCACCGTCAACTACTAAACTCAAAATGTCATCCAATAGACCCTGGAAAAGTTGACACAGTATCAGTCTGATAGTGTAATATATGCCAATTAAACGTAAAATAAGTCAATCAATTAACAACAAATGTACATAGTTACATACCGGTGCTGCTTGGACTGGCAAAGTGAGGCCAGAAAGGCCCATCAGAAGCACAATCACTGGAAGCATGATTTCAGAAATAAAAGTTGCACAATGCAACACCAAAAAATCCCTTGTTTATACTGAGCTGTATATGGACAACCCCTGAACCCTTTTCTCTGCTTACTATCTAGCAATCATTACCTAACAGCATTGATTTTATGTGTTTTGGCCACTTTTATGGGTTTCATTTTAATATGAACCAGTGAGTATATAAATCATTCTCTCAATAAACCCCACAAATTAACAGGATTGTTCATTTATCTGAACATCATTTGGTAGTATGACAAGTCTGTTATGTTCCCTATTCCCTATGTTATCTGCTGCTTTTTGTGGAAAGTATGCCATCAAACTAATTTAAATTAGAAAATAAAAAAAGAAAAAAGCAATTCACGAAGGAAGTTCATGATTTACTTGGCCAGTAATAACTATTATAATCAGTCCAGCACCTCAATAATTAACAATAACAGTAATTAATAAAAATTACATTCTTATATATGAAAATTCTGTAATCTTTCTCTTGATAAGACTGATGTAAAATGTATGGTCTATGAAAAGCTTTTATTTTTGTGCTAAACTAAAGCAAAACTAAGCAAATAATGAAAAACTTGTAAAGTACACTGAATACTATTTCATTTTTAAATCCTTTAATCTTTCATATTCTTATAATCCAATATTTTAAAGTTAAATTGAAATGTTGAAATTTTAATACAACAATAAAATAGATATTTTGTACTTTTATGTGAAGAGTGCAAAAAAAAAAAAAAAACATTCAAAAGCAAAACAACTAAATTTGAACCAAGAGAACAAGTCAACACTGTGATAAATAATGTGCATGTTTTGATAATAACAAAGTTTCGGGAGGAGCAGGAATTTGAATTAATCGCAGCTGTTCCTCATCCCCTAATCTATCTCCTCGTCATGATCACCCAATCACAGCCACCTTACCAACTATAAATAAACACGTCTCCTTCTAGTCCACATCTCGCTCTTTTTCACAAACCCTCTCCCTCCCCTACTCCTCTGTTTAGCCATAATCCTTATCCGGGGGGCAGTCGGAGTCTGAGCCGGGCACCGAACCCTTGCCCTCGCTAGGGCTCGGCCCACCAAGGTTTGAGGCTTGCCGCTCTACCGGCTTCCCAGACAGCACGCCAAATCTACTTCATCCAAATCTATCAAACTTACTCAATTAACGAGAAAGAGCGAACACGGGAATCAGCAATTAATAAACATACAGAACATAACACTCAAACTCATTTCAACAATTTTTTTATTTAAAAGATGAGAAATGGATCCGTTAACAACTGGAGTGCAGGCGTTCATTCTCGGTATATACAGCATGAGAGATAAATATTCAGAGTTCATCTGTTGGGGCATCACATCAAATGATCTCACAGGTGCCTTGAACTCACTCACAACTGCTCAAAACATGTCAGTATTAACTTGTAAATGCATTCAAGTGCAAGTGGCAAACGTAATGCTATCAAAAAAGTAAAAAGGTAAAAAACACTGTACCTTAAAAAAAAAGTGTCTCTTGCATTTCATTCATATTTTCAGAAATATGATACAGTCAACAGTGATAATCAAGTTATCATCAGAAAACCGTAATGGGGAATAAATCCAAACACTTCATATATATTTTGTTCGCATTCACTGAAACCCAGCGGGATCTTTTGTTTTCTCTCTCTAGGTGCACTATGATTGTCAGATGAAGGGAGGAGGCACATCTCAAAACACTCCACACACACTCTGGCACACAAACAAACACTCATTCACTCTCTTGCACTCTATGCCAGTCCTAGAATATCAATCCCATCAGTGTGAATCATGCCCAATACAAGTCCTCCGCTCCATTCCCACACATCAAAAGAGATCTACGCTCTCTACGGAGCAATTAAGCGCTAACACTATAAATGGAGTTTCCAGAACATGTCAGATCATTGAATCCAACACCAAACCGCCTCTCAGTCCAAACTAGTTCATTATTTCAAATTCCACCTGCACCATCCTCTATGACCACTAGGAGTCAGGAGTTACATTCATTGACTGTAGTCAATATGGAGGGTATTTTTTTTTTTCTTCCATCAGTAGCAATCACCAGTTCACCACAGCAGTGTATCTCCTCTATAGTTAAGGCACAATAATGTCCTTTTGTAGTGTTCTCCCCGTAATGAGTTTGCTTGTAGTGGTCTGGGGTAGTTGGGGGTTGTTCTTGTTTAAATGTGCAGTTCATGTGTACTCAGATTTGCGGATGTAGTTGGATGGGACGTAACCCCTCCTTCCTCCTGCCTCTCCCAGCCACCACTCCTGGTTGCCATTCATGTCGTGGAACTCAAGGATTCGGACTCGCTGATTGGCTGAAATGCTGAGCTCATTTGCACACCGTGCACTGAAGGAGTAAAGAGCGTAATATATCTGAAAGAAAATATAAAGTAGAAAACTGAATATGAATAAACATTGAGAAGAAGTGAAAAATAATATGTAATTAAATAACTGAACATATATATTATAAATATATAGATTTATATAGATACAGCTAAATCATGATAATTATTAGCATTTATATATTTATATATATATATTTTAACTGTATTAGCATTAATTCATGTACAGAACTGTTGATGAACATGATGGTGTATCACTGAGTACGTTTACATGCAGCCAGTAACCCTTTTAAAACCCGGATATTCACAATAACCCGGTTCCGCACGGCCATGTA
>JAUMHP010000062.1:12307208-12344115 GCA_032361065.1 Enteromius trimaculatus | reverse complement strand
TCTGATCAACTCAGAAACCCGAATACCGACCTTAACCCGATCATAACCCGGATATTGGCTGCATGTAAACGTAGTCAATGTCAGGGCTTTTAAACCAAATCAAAACTGAACCTAATAAACAATATTTGGCTGAGATTGTTTGTGATTTCTACAAATATATCTATGTGGCTTCTGACTGGTTTTGTGGTCCAGGGTCACATACGAAAAACCAAAGATGTTGAATAATGGGGTTTAACTATTTTGTTACACATATTTGTTATAAATAAATTATTACTTAAAATGCCTAAGAATTAAAAAAAAATATATGATGTCATTTTTATCAAGTAAAATCGCTTGTGTGGGCCATTTAATGTTAAAAATCTGCAATCACGTAATTCTGGAGTGATTTAGTTCTCTAAAAGTAGCATACCTGGTGTCCATCTATCTCAGGTTCAGGCTCTGGGTCTATATACTCCTCAGGACTGTACTGTGATGTTCTCTGCTGTACCAAATAGTCTCCATTTTGTCCCTGCTGAGAGCTGAAAGCACCACGCGAGTCGTGGTACCTTGAGGAAGATTCATACCTGGAGTTCTTACTGGAGGGACAAGAATCTGTCTCAGAGAAGTCTGGAGGGTCTCTGTGATTGGTTGGAGTGTTTTTATCAGGGTTTAAAGAGTCTCTGTGATTGGTGGAATTTCGGTAGAAGGGCTCTGAGTGTTCCCTGTTATTTCGACAGGCTGTCTCAGGCAGTTCTTTATCATTGGGAGAGTTTCTGAAAGTGGGGTCGAGGGAATCCCTCTGACTGTTAGTTAAAGAAGCCTCTTTGTTTTTTCTCGGAGTGGTCTCTTGGTTTGTGCGAGTGTGTGGAGGCATCACCGTTGAGAAACTGACAGTCGACGTCTCCTGGTTGAAAGTCAGAGTGCTGTTGCTATTCTGCCGTGAGAACATGGGAGAGGAGCCACCGTAGCCCGACTCATTTGATGACTGGCTCTCAATAGAAACATCCGACTGACTCCTGCGTGGATTGTAGGGCTTTAAGAAGGAGCTATACACAAAGCCCTTCGTGACTAGAGGAAAAACAAAAAGGAGTGTGTTTAAGCCAAATGTATTTTTAGGGAAATGCTGACACGTGTATCACACACAGATAATGTGATACAAACCTCCATTGTCTATTAGCCAGCGGTTCTGGCTGCCCATCGGGTCTTGCTGCTTGATGACACCCACTATGTCTCCCTCCAGTACAGACACGTCCAAGTCTTGTGCTGCGTTAAAATTTCTTTCAGCCTGGTAGAGTTTCTCTGGACCGTATCTTGCCAAGAGCCCCGCTCGGTGCTCATCCGTCTGTAGCACATAGTTTGGCTGCAAAATCAGACAGAAATAAGGGAACAGAAAAAGAGGAAAATGAATAATTGACTTTTATGGTCATGGTTTGACTGTGCTGCTGAAAAACATCAGTTTAAAACAGCCTCCACTGGTTTGATCGTCTGGATTTCTGACTGACTAGTTGACAGTCCAAAACAGCTTAAAAACTGGCCTGATCAGCTATCCACCTTGGTTTAAGCGGTTTTTAATCTTGATTGTTTAAGATTAAGGAGATTAAAAAATAATTACCATTATTGGAAAGAAACCATGTTAGTATTGTATATAAGATTAGTGTTTCTTAATATTTTGAATTACCTTTTATAATTTTATGTGCTTTTGTAATTTTTTTGTGTTTTTTAATATTTCTGTTTTAGCTTTAATTTTTTATTTTATTTTAGTAATTTACTACTTTAATAAAAACTTAATTAAATTAATTAATATTTATTTTCATTTCAGTTCTTCAGCCTTAACATATATTATTTCAGTTAAACGTGAAATGTTTAATTAATACATAATTTGAAATGTGTTTTTTATTCTTTTCTTACATTAAAAATGTAAATTGTTTACATGTTTTAAATGTAGGTTTTTCATTAATTGTCATTTTTAAATATTTTATTTAGCTTTACTTTTACAATATATATTTTATTCATTTCAGTTTTAATAATTTTAGTACTTCAGCATAAACTAGGCAATATTTCTAATATTTGTTCCAGTTTTCATCAAAGGCTTTAACATATTATTTTCACTTTACTTCAGTTAATGAAAAAGTTTTTTAACTAAACTTTTTTTTTGTTTTAGATAACACTGTTGAGAAGACCTGTCTGCTTTAGATCAGGCTGCATTAGGGAAACTCACAGGGCCTTGTTGTTTCTTTGAGTTCTGTTTCTCCAGAGTCTTCTTGTCAAAAGGCTTGCGTACAGTTGTTGTAGGAAGATTATCGGGAAAGAAACTAAAGCTCTGAAGTAAATCCAACACGCGAGTGTGTTCCTCTTGAAACAAAGACACCAGATTTCCTTCTGTACCACCCAAACCAGACAGCTAGAGAGATGTAGACATCACATTAGGTTTAAAAGAATTAAAAAGGATGAAGACCTCACAGGAATGTTACAGAGCATGATAAAACTGTGCTCACCTGCAGCAGTGGAGTGAGCTCTCCCAGCGTGAGTGCAATGAAATCTCTCTGGGCCTGGGTGAAGCCTCTCACGCAGCTGGTGAACAGATCTTCGGCTGCTCGGTGGAACTTGGGCAGCTCATCCAGCAGCTGGGCGTTCAGGGCTTCGTAGTTATTTCTCGCCGTCTGCAGCTCCTCCTGTACGCGCTTGTCCTTCAGTCTCTCTGCACGCTCCTTACAGTTGTCGTAGTCGAGCAGTTTGTCTCTACGTTTCTGGATAAGTTTGTGGGGGCCGGCAAACATATTGAGCATCTGGGTGAGGGGAGTGATGACTAGGGCTTCTGTCCTCTCCTTCTGCTCAAAAACAGACATGCGTTTTAGAAAGAAGTGAGACATAGTTCATGCCATTATCATGTGCTTAATTCAAGCTAATACAGTAAGTGAAATAACTACTAGAAAAACAAAACAAAATGTATGTATTGTTGAACCACAAATGTCACATGGACTATTTAATTATGTCTTGTTGCTGGGCCTTAAAATGTGGTAGTCCCATTACTGTCTAAGATGGGTCAGAAAGCTCTCAGAATTGATTTGTGTAATCTGTGTTCCGAAGGTCTAACAGGTCTGGAACGACTTGAGGGTGAGTAATGACATCATTTTCATTTTTGGGTGAAGTTTTTCACTATGAAAGGCAATCCTAAGTAATTTTGGTACTCACAAACTCTGCAAACTGATTGTCACTGATGCATCGATGCGCTCTTTGAAAACGTTCAGGGTCCATATGCTGTTGCCGTTCTGTGTAGATGTCACAGAAACTGATTGCGGAAAGCACCTTTACGGAGGCTGACTCCTATTGAATATAAAACAGGTCAGGCTGATTCAAAAAGTGAATTTGACCATGACACAAAACAGGATACAATGAAATTGGCAAAACAAACATTACTAATCTTGTATTGTGGCTTATTTCGATTCCGTTGCGGCTTGTTTCCACTATGTTGTGTTCATTTTGTTGTGGTTTTGATGTGCTGCACTAATTTTGTTGTGTTGTGGCATGTGTTTGTTTTGTGTAATTATGTTGTGTGGTGGCTAGGGTTGGGAATCGTTTAGGGTTTTTTCGATACGGATGCCAAATTGATACTTTTAAAACGGTTCCGGTGCCTAAACGGTGCCTGTATCAATACTTATAAAATAAAAATGGTAACACTTTATAATAACTGCACACTATGAATCATAAGTTAAACATTAAACAGTCGGTTCATCCTTTATAAAGCACTGTTCCAACATTAATAGTCATTAGTAAGCAGTTTATAAATACAGCTGTGAATGCCTTGTTCTTGATTTATAATCATATCTCTTACAAAGGAGATTTAAAGGCTCATTTTTTTTCAAAACAGAACAAATAAAAACAACACAGAGGGATACAGAACTATTCATTTCAATATGCAAATAATATGAAATTGCTCGAAAGGTTTAAAAAGTCTACTCATAAAGTATCTGAAAAAGATTTACTCTATGAACAATGCATTAAATGACATCAAATAAAGACAAAATCAATAATTAGTGAATAAATAAAATAAGCTTATGAAACAATAACTAACATATGATCCAATGCCATGTCTCAAGCATCCAATACTGACACGGCAGACAAAAATAAACATGTTCGCGCGAGCAGGTGGGAGAAGATCAAGTGCAAGAATAATCGCGTGCAGATGACATCTCATGCGCACACCAGGGTTTGAAATAAGATCATCGGGTTCCCGTTTCTTCGCACGTAGATCTGTTTTCCTCTCGCAGAAACGATTTACCGCACGCGCCAGCATCAGTGGTGCGCTCGCTTATTAATGCCATAGATTTGCCACCATAGATATATTGGGTTTGTCGTTTAGGCACGGAACCGAAATGAGGCACCCAACCCTAGGCATGTGTTTAATGTGTTGTGGAGATTTTGTTGTTTCCATCGTGCTGTGCTAATCTTCCTGTGTTGCAACTTGTTCCTATTGTGTTGTGGAGATTTCGTTATGTTGTGCTCTACTGGGGCACCATAAAAATAAAAAAAACCTAGCAACATGAATGGAAGCCTATGAAAAGATTAGCAACGAACTTAGGCAGAAATCTTTTCAGTACCCTTATATGCTGCAGATAGAGGGAGATGTCCCTGATGAAGGATTTGATGAGGCGTTCCTGGAGTCTGAATCTTTTCTCTGCTTCATCAAAAGCTTCATCTTTGATCTAATAAGGAATAAAGAGCAGTTTGGTTAACACCAATTCAACAGAATATCTCAGTCAAGAACTTATGGGGTCATTAACAGAAGTACCTGAGGTGAGATCCCAGTCAGGTGCTTTAAATGGCTGCTCACTCTGTTAGACTTCTTGATGATGGAGTGCATACTCAGCTTTGAGATCTTGTCAATGAGTCTGTCTTCATCGCCTTTTCGGTACTTCACCACTGTAAACAACAGATGGTGCTGTTGAGTTATGAAACACCATCACAGCCGATAGCAGACATCCCATCGACGGATATAAAAATAGACAGAACGATAGACAGACAGATACATACCAAGATCCTTTCTCCTTTTGTATTCGTTAATATTGACGTTGATCTCTTTAATGGACATCACTGCCTCGGCGAGCTGCTTCCTGTCGTGGTGTGACTCTGGAGTAGTGTTAAGCAGCTCCATGAGGAGCAAAGGGTAACGCATCACTCTCTGCACAGGCTTTATCAAGAAGGAACCCAGATTAATGTAGTTTGTCTTTCCCCTGAGACAGAACAAAAAGGGTGAGAGAGGGAGATAAAGTGATTTAGATGCTCATCGAGGTAACATTCTTCACCCTTCTCTGACAGCAGACTGGGGTCACTGAACACACACACTGTTTTCAACCATCAGTTATCCACGTCAACCACTTTAAAAAGGGTTACAGTATGCTACTAAGACATTCTAACAAAGAGTGCACACTTTCTGACTGATGGAATGAAAACAGGAGATCCAAATCCAGAGCTAAAGCACGATTTGGATGTTGCAGAATAGGACATTTCTAAACTAATAAAACTGGATTAAACACCATGAAGCAATTAGAATAGGTTTAAATTATATATGTTTTGCACTTGGAGAAATAATGTGTATGCTATGTTGGTTTAACTGCTTAAAGTACCACATCATGAGCTCAGAGATTGTGTTAATAACCGTTTCCCATGCCACCGCAAAGCATTAAATCAGTTGCCAAAAAAAAATACAAAACAGTTTAAAATATGAGCCAATTTTCCCACTGGGTTCATATTCTGACTCTTAAAATTGCTTGCAATCTGTAGGGCTGAGTAAAAATAAAAGAGAAAAGTCTAATGATTTTTACCTGCATTTGAATGGTTTGGTTTTTTATACATACAACCGATCAGAGTAGTCTGATTCACAAACAAACGACTCTTATGAACTGGTTCTTTTAGTGAATCAAAATATACACTACTATCAGCGCAGTCAAATTTACAGAAATAATAATAATAATTACTTAGCAGATGCTTTAATCCAAAGTGACTTAAAAATTAATAATACAACAAAGGATTCATTTTTTTTCGATCAGAGTAGTCTGATTCACACACAAACGACTCTTATGAACTGGTTCTTGTAGTGAATCAAAATATACACTACTATCAGTGCATTCAAATTTACAGAAAAAATTAATATTTACTTAGCAGATGCTTTTATCCAAAGTGACTTAAAAATTAATAATACAACAGACGATTCATTTTAAAGATGCAAATAAAAACGAGGACTCGTAATACAAAGTTTCAGACATCAAATTACTTGTGAACTGGTTCTATTAATAAAAAGCAGTCTGAAACACTTCCCTGCACAGGGTTGTCTTTTTATACGCTAAAAATAAGTAAACAAAATGAGTTTGAATGAATAATACTCGAATCACAAGTAATCTAATTTAATACCTAACCCTACTCATTTGTGCAAATTTAAGTCAGAATATGACTCAGGAAATGATCACAAAACACACAGCACACACACAGAGCAAACAAGGCCCCCTGGTCACGCACGAACACAAGGAGAAAAGGGTTACGCAGGTTAATAAACATTCAGCATGCTGTCAGGCGCTTCACATGCAGTTGCTGTAGAGTTGGGTTAAACTTACCACTCACGGTATATCCCTCTGTCAGGGGAGAGGAAGAAGGAGAGAGAGGAGAGAAAGGGAACAAAACACACGGTGTCGGGTTAAACCACCTCTGTCTCTTATTAGAAAGAAGCTAATGAGCTTATCACATATAACGCCCTTGTTTCACACAGCTTATTTTTAAAATAAAAGTCATGTCTTGCCATTACGCTGCAATGAACACGAATGCAGCGGGCAAAAGGGCAGGATGACAAACGCGAAACTGAAAAACTATTCGTGCACTTGATTAATAAGCTGCCCGTTGCTGGGGCAACTCATGCCATGAGTGACCCGCTTTAGGCGAGCAGTAAGCCTCTGTGGGGCCTCCACTGGCCCCTCTCTGATCTCCCACTGAGAGCCAAAATGAAATGTCAGTCAGAGTCTAGTGCACTCAAGTGTGGAAGTTCAAAAGTAATAAAAGACAGCAGACATTATTCTTAAGGAGCTTTTTAGAGGATTTATTCCTCTTTTTCATGGCTAGCTTCGCTACAGTAACATCCTGCCAGAGGATCAACATGTTAGCAATTTTTTCGACTGGATTCAGAGTCATTTGGAATAAAGCTAAGCCGTAGACTTGGCAAAGTGCACATTCATTTCGCAAACGTCTCGATACTCGGGATAAACAGCTCCGTGTTCCCACTCCCTACCGAAAAACATTTCTGGGACTTCTGGGAAAATCTGCTGAATATTTCCTTGTATTCTTTGCTTGATCTGGTAAAGCATTAAAGCAAATATCAAGTACAAACTAAACTCTGTACTAACAGGAAGGGACTTTGTGGTCAAAGACGTAGATGGCAGTATAAATGTTTACAATAAGAAACTAGTCAAGAAATGCAGTTGCCACAGGCGAACTGTGTTTAAGTTCAAATAAAGACATAACACTAGAGGAACAGGCCGGAAACGACTGCAGAAACAGTGAAACTGACAAAGTGGTGAAACTAGGTGAGGCGCATTCCTCTCCCGCCATGCATTACTAATCCACAATAACAAAGATCTGAAAACTGAAAGACATAAAGCTTCACTGTTATGCAAATGGTCTACCACTGAAAGGTTTGGGGTCGGTACAGCTTATTTGATCATAAACACTGTAAAAACAGTAATATTGTTAAACAAAATATTATATTTTAAAAAATTGATTCCTGTGAAGGCAAAGTTGAATTTTTAGTAGACTACTCCAATCTTTATAATAAATAATTAATAATTCTCATATGCTGATTTGATGCTCAGTAATTTCTTATTATTATTGAGCTTCTTAGTATTTTTGCAAACACCAAAATAATTTTTTTCAGGATCCTTTGAGCGGCAGAATATTTTAAAAAAATTGCATTTATTTGAAATAGTTTTTTTGTAACAGCAAATAAATGAAAGAAAATATTCTGACCCTACTCTTTTGAACAATAATGTACTTTTATATAAAATAGGGAACATCCCATGTGGCACCTGGAATATTAAGCAGGTTATAGTATAATATAAGTCAAACTTTAGAATCAGACAATGAGAAGGGCAAAGACGCTTCCTATTTTAGAATGCCACACGTCTTTGGTCATCCTGTGTTCAATCAGATGAGTCAAAGTACAAAGTAAAAAAAACAGACTGGTTCTTCTAGATTTTGAGACACATTTTAAGCCAGCACACCCTGTAGTATTGTTTCTGTTGATGATGCGTTACTATAAACTTGTCTACACCACATGACAGACAATCCCAGATACCATTAAAATTGACAGTTCATGTGTAACGTTAAAAAAACGCACAATTAGTGTCCTTCACAACTACTTCTCATACAGTCACACACTGTTAAATCTCATGACTCGCATGCTTAACTGGACCTGGACATGCGTTGGTAGTGGTAACCACACCATGCGATCAGCTGAAGGTGTCTGATTCATGAAAAACAGCAGTGGGTAAATTACCTGAGCTTCTCTAGGCATTCCAATACATGCTTCTGGATGTTCTCATCTTTTTCATAGGTCTCCAGTAAAGAAATGGCGTCATCATGATTTTGGCAATAGATCTTGTAAACCTCCTCCAATTCACCTTTGTAGTCCAGAAATACTTGCCCTGGATAAGTAAAAATAAATATGGTAAAACAGCAATATGGATACTGATTTGAATCTATATTGTGAGTTCAGGGATTTTTTTGCTCTAACCTATTGAGTCCGTATCCTGGAGGGTCTTGTAGAGTCGACGGGAAAGTTCAATTACAGAGTTGATGTTTCCAAAGAGACCATCAAAATCAATACTCTGGACCTACAGGACATGTGGACATTTAAGATGATGACTTGAATGGTTTTCATTACATAAATACATCATTCATGCTTGTTGAGGGTTTCTTGCCTGTTTCTTCTGCAGAGGTTGAATGATCTCCTTCACACACATCTGAAGATCCTTGATGTAGTCATGTTCTGTCTGCAGAAGCTCCTCGATGACCTTGGACCTTTTCTCCAGCATCCTTTGCTCGGGGTCTTCAGTGGTGGTCGTTGACGCCGGTGATGATTCTAGAGACTTAGGCTGGGACGCAAGCAGGGTCATCTCTAATGAGAAAGAACAAAAAAGTGTGCTCATAAACGACAAACAACTTACAACTTTGTCCGACACGATCACTACGGTTTCTGATAAAACACGGTGTAAAAAAAAAAAATTGCAAGTATGAAAAGTTGTTTATTGATATATAAAACAACGTTGTGACTGATGCAGTCCAAAAAAATAAGCAGAAAGAACAACAGAACGATAGATAGAGATTAGTTAGAATGGGAAAGAGAAGGCAGTTTTCCCTGCGTGTTGCCATTGGCTGTCCAGAGGATGTCATGGTTTGGAGTTTAGTTGGGATTGCTCTTTGATCTCTTCGGTCAGAACTGGCGCTCAGATGGGTCTGGAGCAGGAGAGTGTGGGAGGGAGATCTGCTCTCACGCATGGGTGCCTCCCTACAATGCTGCCCGAGATGGTGCTTCATGGACGTACAAAAGACTGTCAAAGCAAGCAGTGACACATGGACCCTCTCAGGAGGCAGGGGGAGGCACCTGAGGTGGGCTGGGATTTAGATAAAACCACGAAGGCTGTGATAGAAAACGGCAACAGCTTTCAAAATAAAGGAAAGACACAAAGATATCGGTGCATTGGTGGCTGTTGGCTACAATTAAACAAAACAGGAGGTAATTTATAGCTACCCTCTAATTACAGTTATTTTCTAAGTCTTTGTACACAGCCCATTAACATGTGTAGCCCATACTAATGAAAGATAAAACAAAATGTTCGGTCTATGCAGCATCATTCATCCATGTACTAATTGTTCTACTTCACATACAGTACATAGACACACATTACCATCATAACACAATCTGCTGTGACCCACATCTAGCTCATTGTTCTGAACAAAATAATCTTCAAAGAGCAAGTTCTCTCACAATACATTTATTCATTCACGCGGTCTCAGAGTTTCGATGCATATGTCAAACTTTACTAACCGTAATCTAAAATGAAAGAGTTTCCAAAAAAGAACCTAAGAATCAGACATCGAAAAAAAAAAAAAATGTATAACTACTATGAATATTGTGGATTTATTTAGCAATGACCCCGAGACCAGTGAAGGAAATCCACTGTGAAAAGCATAGATTTATTTTACTTTCTTACTAATCGGGTGCCTGGCTTACATTTTTAATTTTGCCATTTTTATTTTTCAATTCAATACAACTTAATTCAACAATTAATTTTACACAGAGATTAGTAAAACCTTAGATTTTAGTGATCTTTGTCGCATAATGTGCAAAGTGTGACCATTCAAAAAATCTAATTTAAGGCCCTATATATGGTTCGGTTCCAGAGGTACTGGGATTTCAGAAGTAAATCATTAAATTGTACACATTTTTAACTGCCAAAAACCACTGAAAAGACGAATAATGAAGAACAAATGTATGAAATGTATCTTGTTTCCTTCTCCCGGAACAACAGCATTGAACATACCAGTCTTGAATGGCATAAGTATTCTTTTTCCAGAGTTTGCATGTCTATAACTTAAGAAGTATTAAAGGTTTAACAATATTATTTCTCAATAATATATTCAAGATTCTAGTTCTTGATAAGTTTTCTTTTGGAATCAATGGCTTGCATCATTCAGTCCTAGAGATATAGGGACCTCAATGAGATATGTACCTTGTTTCTCTCCATCTAAACAATCGTATAGAGATAGCTGTTTGAGTGTCTTAAATATTCTTTCCAAAATTTGAGCTAGGAACGTTTCTGAAATTTGGTTACATTTTTTATCGTACGGAAAAATGGCATATATTGAAACTAAACTTACTCAGACGTCTGTGGTCTGGGTGATTTACGGTAAGTACAAAGGTGAAACTGTCTGTAAATGTGTGAAACGGGGTTAGAGAGAAACTGAAACCGAGAGCAAAGTGTTACACAGAACTGAAGCTGTGCTGCGCTATATCAGTTTAATTTTCAAGACTATGTGTTCCTGCACTCATCTGTATGTGTTGCATGGTCTAGTGAATGGCAGAGAGGGTAATCTCGACTAAGCACACACGCATACACAATGGCTTCTCTTTCTGTTTCTGTGGACATAATTGATTGTGACATTATGTTTGGTCTGCATCCAGGGTCGAGCTCCAGCCAATGTGTTGCTCACATAGTTCCCACAATAGAAACCCAAGGATGGCCCAAAAAAAAAATTGTTTGAATTTAAAATCTAATTTAAAGCTTTCATGTAAATATATAAAAATCTTGTTAAAAGGTTTGGAGTCACTGCAATTTAATTTCTTTTTAAAATAAATTAATCCTTATATTCAGCAAGAATGCATTAAATTGATCATAAAATATATGTTTGTGTCAATATTTTTACATTTTCTATTCAAAAGCAGCAACTATCTGCTGTCATAGCTGTAAAATAAAACTATTTTGACATACACAATATTACATAATTTTATATATGATATGCCATGTAATATAGTGTTTGTCAAATTCATTAGAACTTAGCACTTTTACCAGCTAAAAATAGGTTTTTAAGTCATTTTGCTGTAGTGTTTCATTAGGAAATATCAGCTATAAATTTCCAAACATTAATTTTGACATTAATTGTGAAAATCCAGTGAGATTTTTGTTTGCACAAGCAGTCTGACAACAGTGTTCCACACAGAGATCTGAACCAATTATCATCCAGTCTGTCTGGAGTGATATGAAGAAAACAGATAGAATAAATTCAGAACAACATCAACTTCAAAGCTACAAAGCGAGTTAACTTCTTTTATCTGAACTAAATCAACATTTAGTGCAACCATTTGTGTGCTAAAAACAGCTTTTTCTAATTTTTTAGCTTTCGTATATATATCACGTTTTTTCTCTATATATCAATAAATTATTTTCTGGTTAAAATAAGGCTCAGGAACAAATTAAAAATGATCATAAATCTACCCAAGGTCACGCTCCATAAACCACTACTCTTGAATCTAAAAAGACTTTAGTACAACCATGGACAATTAAACTTAACATGATGCTCACACAACACGTCCTCTCAAAATCACCCCAATCTATGAACCTGACACTGAATTTGCATTTCATACTGAACATTTCAATTCATTTATGCAGCAAAGACTCTGCATGCTTGTCTGTGGAGGCGATTCAGCAGCACTAAAAGAAAGAACAGGGCCTCTAAGACGTCACCCACCTGTTACCCCCCAAACTCCTCGTCTTCACCGCCACACACAAATACACACCAAAGGTCACGGGCGGTGCATTCCTCTAAAGCCTAGTAGAATCCCTCGGTCCCACTGTATCAACAGGGAAGGCTCTCTCTAGAAGACACAAACTCCATTCTGTCCCTGCATTACCATCTGAATGCATGGGAACCTGCACCATTACAGACAACTAAGCAAGCACAGAGACAGTTACTCGTACCAGAAAGCCTGGAACTGGAGTTTTGATACCATTACAGACACTGGACTCACACTCACATTTTGGGAGCTCTACTCCATGTTTTTGGGGTGACTTGGGGCCTGGCCCCACCTCATTAAGCCTGAATTCCATCAAGATCTTGAGGATCTCTCGATGCCAAGGCCTCTTTGCCTTTCAGCAGTCTTAATCTGTTTCTGTTTAAAGTGGGGGTCTTTGTTCAGGTGTACCAGGGGAGCAGGTGGCCGCCAATTTTATTTGATGTGCATCAACCTCTAGTGAATTTCAAACATGATTAGTGATATTTTATAAATAATAATACTAATAATTAATTAATTATTATAAATAAATACAAAAAATAGTATTATAAATAATACTAATAAATAATAAAAAATGTATGAACTGAATTATTAATATAAACCACTAACAAATAACTATGAATATTTTAAAATAATATTATTTATATAAATGTTTAATAAAAATATAACCATTATTTTTACTATTATTCTAACATTTTAAAATATTGTAATTTTAATATTATTAATATTTTAGAATATAATTAATATTTAGAATGTTATGTATTTTTATTTTCTATAATGAACAATATTTTATAGAAGCATTTGTCATATCTATCTGATTTATGCATTTTATATTCATATTACATTATATTCACAATATCTGCTGCAGATTTAGAAACTTCCAAAAGGGAACAATATACAGTTGTTTATCGATCAAGTCAAATAAACAGATATAAAATGGCCTGCTTATTATGTTAGCCTTTCAATAAACTATCTACAAGGTCAAACAAGAAAGTCATTTTGCAAGAACAAATGTGCTACAGAGAAAGCCAACCATTCTCTGACTTTGAAACGATAACATTGTTATTAATGTGAAACTGATTTATGGTCTGACTGTGCTGAGCTGTTTTCATCTCTTTCTAGTCTAAGGTCACATAAATTATCAGGCCCGTGTGTTTAAGACAAAGTTCACATAAGACCGCCCGTTTACCGGATACCCATGGATAGAGTAAGTGTGTGAGCGAGTGAAAGCTGTTGAAAGCCACAAAAATCCAGTTCTTCAGACAGATTTACAGCAGCGGTCAGAATTAGGAACGAAGTAAACACGACTTGGAAAATGACAGTATGTCGCATTCAAAGCTTACAAGGCATACAAGTAATGCTAAAATCCTGCATATATGATTCAAATACACTGATTTCAAATACAAGAACAGAAACAGGGATAAAACTTCTTTACCAACTTTTGGTTGCACCACACAATTTCCCTCTCATTCTGGTGCAGAAACCTGCGTCATGGAAATCTGTGTTTTTTGCTTTGTTGTTCAAAAGGCTGCAGGTTCACATTCCAGTGCTCTGTTTTAGTCAGACGTCAGATTTGTGTGGGATGTGACACACCCGTAATAAACGTGAGCAACCATTCCATTAACTACTCCACATCCTCTCAGACACATGCTTGTTTCAAAACATCCTACCCTTACTTGGAAATTGAAATAAAGGACATTGTTTGCTAAAAGCCCCGAGAACAAATGAAATTTTGTAGCCTTGCGCATGCATGCAATTTCTAGTCACTTCAAGTGAAACTCTACTGAAGAGATTTAGACTCTTTCTGAGGCAAACCATTATTGAAACGAAATTGATACTCAACTCAAATCCCACCCTTTTCCAGTGAAAACATTTAAAGTAGCTACATATTATAATAAAAATAAATTAAATATTTAGAGTTGCACTCTGGGTGTGTCAAAGGTTTTTTATTAATTTTTACATTCAAGCAGTTGACAATATAGTTTATTCGGCTACTGCGATATTTCTCTTTCTCAACACAATTAAGAAAACCCGAATGTACTTTGTACAACCAGTCTAGACTCGTCACATATGACTTCATCAAAATCTCACCATTATTCTGGCTAATCTGTGTTGTTCTTGAATATCAGGTTCATAACATCACTTATTTCCCACAGAACTCTTGATTCACAGAATCTGATAAGATCATGCTCATGACTCAACGTGCATATTGGCATAGTCATATAATCCCCTTAACAGGCTGAGATTAGCATAACAAAGATATGTCGTAATTTAAAGCATCCTAACGCTAATTGTCTTTCATCAGGGGGCCCACTGGGACAAAACTAAATCTTTGAGCACAAATAGGGAGCTTAATATACGACTCCACCGAGAGTCCTCTAAATTTACAAAAAGTAGAGTTTTAATACTATCATAGCTACTCATGCCCACTGTGCTGTTCCAGTCCTGTCTGAGCGCTGATAAACTAGCACTAAAATTACTCTCGACAAGTGGGTAATATTTCAGTTTCAAGTTAAAAATTCAGCAAGTCAAGAGCAAATCCAATGGTGTGTGGCACTGAGAATTAATGTAGTAATTGTTTTTCAGGGTATGTGTAGCTCCTGACCTACATTAACTAGATAATTCCCTCCTCAGCCTGTGACTTGAGGCTTTTGTCTGCCAAGCTGGCCATTGACTTAATGTTGTACAAATGTTGTGTGAGGGTTGGTTGAAGGTTTCCACCTAATCCCCTTCCAGCCCACTGGCATGAGCAGCTGCACAGGGATTACAAAGACCAGCAACAAGCGTTTAAACAAATAAAGGCC
Source organism: Enteromius trimaculatus (assembly GCA_032361065.1). Lineage (NCBI taxonomy): Eukaryota > Metazoa > Chordata > Actinopteri > Cypriniformes > Cyprinidae > Enteromius > Enteromius trimaculatus. The sequence continues at coordinate 12,329,001 of JAUMHP010000062.1, read as the reverse complement.
CACTAACACTTATTTGTATATCATCAACAGTTTAAGACCATTAGGCTGGTGATCTTAGTACTAAATCATCTCTAAAACTACTAGTAAACTTGATTGCTTACTTGATTTTCATAAGTAATTATAATTATAAATATTAAAATGAACAGTATGTATCTTCTTAAACTCAACTAACAAGAACTTTACTAATCGGTAACTTCATAAACTTGACAGCAACACTAGCAAAATAAGACAAAAGTGAACGTGAACCAAAACAGAGGTAAAGTTCTGTGAAGTTTGAAACAGATAGTCTCTGACTATGAGTCAGGCTGGGCTTCCTCTTCACGGGGCCCCAAACTCAATAGTAAGAGGTCTTTTTAGACTATATGGATTGGGGGGAGGGATCTGGTACCAGGCACATCCTAGTGCCAGAGATTTCCACTGGAGTCTCTTTTCCTCCTCCTCCACAGTGAGGTGCTGACTGGAGCCCTAGGCTATAGAGGATTACCCCGGGCTGAACTGACCACCTGCTCTGTGTCAGACAACATGACATAAACCAGACGCATGTCCCACTGAGACACCTATGGCAAGAACCCACCACCAATCACTGACAACAATATCAATGTCACCTAATGCGTAAAAGCACTGATGAAGCTGCTATAACTTGACTGTCAGTGAAACCTGCAGGAGTAGATGGTACTGATATAGACCTGGACCCAGTTTGTAAGGCCGTAAGAATTTATGAATGAAGCACTTTTCCCGAAAATCTGAAAACTGAAATCCACATTGATCATTCCAATGCACAATATAACTTTCATTAACTCATCTATAAGTTAGACTTGTTTCTCTAACGCATAAAGTCTATAGAGTGGCCTCAAAACATCTGGACAACTGCCATACTGCAGATTTATTAATGTCATTGCATAAAAAAAAATCTTAAACCAAATGGCTCAACTATTAGATTTTTTGTCAACTAACTATTCTTTAAAAATGTATTCATTTAGCAGAAGTATCAACATTATGTTAGATACAGGTATGGAGGCAGAGTAAACAGTTCATTAAATTAACTATGTACATGCTAAAATTGATGAAAATAAAATGACAAAAACATCCAAATACAAAAAAAAAAAAAAATTTTAGCTTAAAAGCATGAAGATTTAAAACAAATATGATATTACTCATGTATAACAAATGAAGCTTAAATCTATAAATGAGGCAAATTTAAAGCTCATGGCATGAATGTATTTTAAAATACAAAATAGTACTTCAAGGCTTTAAACATTTTGGTGCATTATTATTATTTTTATTATTATTCTGTATTGTTTGTTTTGTTTATTTTTCCGCAGTTGTGCCATAATACTCAGTGGGTGTCAAACAAAAGTTTTGTAAGAGAGAGGGAGGAAGAGAGAAAGAGAGAACGAAAGAGGGGGTCAACAAAACCTGTTGGACCAGTTCCCCCCTCCCTTTAAGTTTCCAAGTTCACCTCGAAGAATAAAAAAAGTGAAACTCAGCTCCACACTGACAGCTTCAATAAGCAGTCTCACAGACATGCATACCTATGCATTAAGATGGTGACAGCACAATCAGCACCACTGGTACTTCCTGAATTGATTGTGAGATGTCCTAAAGCAGAGCTCAAGGACAAGGTCAAAAGAAAGCTTTAACCTCAAGTGATATCCATATGGACATTATTACTAACTATTATTAGTTGACTCATTCGGTTACGTCAAAGAACACCCACAGCCACCTCAAGGTGTGTTTAGCCCTTCACAGATTTCTTGCCATAGTACTCGATGTGCTGCTGGTACTAACGTGCCTTACCTTGTTTCTTTTTCCTGTTGGTGGCAAACTCGGACTTCCTGAGAGAGCAGGGTGCTGTCTTCCTATAGAAACTGTTTCTGTCAAGTGAACCCACGTAAACAGGCTTCCTTGTCCGGCCTTGACCTTCCATATCCATTTTTCCTGAACCCGGGCGATCACAGTACTGGGCTTTGTGGTCATAACTGAGTTTAACAGGATCCTGACACAACCGTTTCTCCAACAGTGTCTGCTTTTGATAAACATCCTTTTCCCACTCTTTGCAGTGTCTTCCACTGTTGTGGTCAGGCTCTTGTCTCTGTTCTAAGGAATTTGACCTTACATCTCTGTAACGCTCCCTGCTTTTTTGGTCATACTGATCACTCTCACAACCCTTGTCTTCATAGCAGTCTTTAACACCGCTATCATAACGCTCATCTTTCCAATAGTTTCGATCATCTCTTTCTCTGTAATCACATTGATCACCCTCTCTGTACTGATAAGAGTCTCTTTCTTTAGAATCAAAGCGATCCCTCTGTTCAGACTGGCTACTTTCTCTGTAATCATACCGGTCTCTTGGTTTGAGGTCATAGTGGTTACCCTTTTTACGTTCGTACCATTCCCTGTCATCTAGTTTAGAGGTGTCCCTTTCTCTACGGTCATAGTAGTCACTGCGGATCTTTTCCTTTTCTTTGTACTCACAGTAATCTCTCTTTCTTTCTACATACCGGTCATAGTCTCTTCTGTCGATTGAATCCCTGCCTCTGTACTGGTAGCTGTCACCTCTCCTGCGGCCCTCCTCACAGTAACTACGGTCATAGCGGTCCTTATTTCTGTCATCACTCTGGTCTTTCTCTCTACGATCATATCGCTCATACTGGTAATTGTCTCTGGAGTCATAGTGGTCTGCTTCTCTATGACTGTACCGATCCTTTTTCCTTGAGTCGTAATGTTCTTGATGTTTACTGTCATAGTGTTTGTCTCTGCGGTCATAACGGTCATACTTATCCAGCTCTTTATGATCATAGTAATCCCGGCCTCTGCGGTCCCCATCTCGGTAACTGTCAAGCTCTTTATCATAGTAGTCCTGGTTGGTCGCATACCGATCTCTGCGACTGTAAGGTTCCCGTCCCTCAAAGTACTCATCTGATTCCCAAGAATGGTACCGGGTCACATAGTCAGGACGTTCCTTACTCCTTGGGCTCGGTGCAAAGTCTCTGTGGTCAGAGTAATCCAGTTCTTCTTGATGCTGATAGAAACAGTGATTGCCGGTCCACTCCTGTGGATTCCTAGGCTCCTGGTACACTGCTTCTGGGGATTGATAAAAGAACTGTTGAGGAGGGACCTCTCGGTAAGGAGCCTTGTCCCAGTCCTCATATTCCCAGCATTGTTGACGGTACCCATTGGCTTGTCCAGGGTAGGCCTGGTGCTCCCAGTGTCCCGGTGCGGGTTTGAAGTCCTGAGGGCACATGACTGACTGCTGCTGAAGCTGTTGCTGCTGTTGAAAATGCAGCATTTGCATGCATCTTTCCTTCTCCCAGCCATCACTCACCAACTCTTCAACGCTCTTGCCTCTCTTGGGAGGAGGCCTGTTAAAGTCCCAGGGAACTGGAGCAAATGGCATAGGGTGTCCTAAGACCACCTGTCCCTTCATAATGGCTGTGAGAGTCCACAAACAGGGCAAGCTGTGTTAGCTTCCCCAGGTTTCACATGCCAGGTCTAGATGTAGAGGACTCCACCTGTCAGGCATGCTCAAACTCTCTGTCTCGCTCTAACTCTCTTTCTACGATGGCTGACTAAACAGGACTGTCTGGTTCAGACCTGAGAAACTCAATCTCTCTCTCTCCGTCTCTCTCTCTCCGCCTACCCAGCCAATAGGAGGAAGAGAGGGAAGGAGGTGGGGGAGGGAAGAAGCAACAACGGAGAGAAGGCAAAGGGGAGGCATTTAGGGTTAATCATTGAACGTAGTCACATGAATGGATTATAGGGAGACTGTGATTGGCTGAAGTCCTGTTTGCAGGAAAACACAGGCTGGACTTGACAAAAGAGGAGGGAGCATTATCCTCTTTCATTCCACAAACTTCTCTGAGATGTTTTTAAACTTGGCATTACTCATGAGCAAAGCTGTATACGCTCCTTGAAGGCTCTTTTTAGGAAGTTTTGCAACTATAATAGGGATCTTGAAGCTGTACTGTTTCACAGTTTCTGCTTGTGTTTTTAGCAGGTGTATATGCTTACAAAAACATGACAGATAGAACGTTCTATCAAAAGCTGTATCTGTTCTGACTTGCTATTATACGTTTCAGAGTAGCAGGGTTCCCATGAATGCCATAATCTTCTACTTTCATGTTTCAACAAGCTGACCTGGGAAAGTTGGACACAGGCCGATTATTCCAGAGAGCACCGAGCACTGTCGAGTGCCTGCACACTGCACAATGAACCATTGTTAAGGGCCGCCCCTGGTTTCACAGGCTAGGGCATCTTTTCATGCAAAGAAAAAATAAAATGCTATTCATGTGCTTCAGTGTAGTATATCACTCCCCCTACAAAAAAGACAAAACAGTACACAGTATTTCCTACAGAACACATTACTGAGAATGTGTCAATGAATCCAAATGCTAGTAATGTTAAAAAAAAGTGGTAACACAGAGAACAAAAAAGTTTTTTTTTGCTATAGCTACTTAAGATATTAAAATACAAAATATTGCTCCAGTTAAGGCTAAAAGTAAAGTGAGAATAGATTTCATGGGTCTGATGTCTTGACGTCTATTCTTTATAAACTTTGGTATTTTGATAATTAGTGTTTAAGATCTCACATTTCTTCACATGGGGCAGACCGAAACTCTTTGCATGTTGTTTTTCACATCACAGACATCAGGAGCAACATTCCTCTTGTGTAATGGAGTTGTTTTACTTTGTTTGCACAAGTACAACCCTTTGAAATGGCTCTGAACTCACATTCAAGGATGGTGCACCTGGTACCTTGCATCAAAAACATTTTTGATTTATATTTAAAATCTGCCAAATAGAATCTGTTTTAGGGTTTTTAGAGAGGTATGTAGAAGATAAAAGTTCACCTGAAGAAATTAGGTCTTTATGGATTTCTAAACATCGCTCTGTATTTAATAGCTCTTAATGTCCTGGCATAAGGGGGAAAAACAAACGTATGAATCTCATGTAAAACACAGCCAAACCTGTTGATCAAAAGCATTCAAGACAGCCACTCTCCCGCAATGAGTGCCTGTTTCATACATTTTGATTTCTTGGAATCTATCAGAGAACACAACAGGACTCAAAAAGTAATTACAGCTACGAAGCATTCAGATGCATGCTCGTGACAACGGTGAGGACACAGGTCTTGCATGCCACTCTTCTTATGACTGTTATTAGAATAGCCCTCCATCCAATCCCACCCAGCCTTTCCAGCAGGCGATGGGATCATACAGCTCTTTAAAGAGCCTTCTGTTAACCTGAATAGGCTTTCGTGCATGAGACAGGCACAGAAAAGCTGGGAGCTAGAGATTAGATCCAGGACACAAATGAGCTCTTGGTGCTTTTTATGAGCACCCAAACAGATCCCAATTAGAACAAGGGCTGTGGAAGGAGCAACAGAAGGCTAGAATGAGACACTCAATCATAAATACACTCATAAACGAGCCTGTCAAAACCAAAATCACAACACTGTATTTCCTCCAACATGACTATAAAAATAACTGTTACCAGAAATAAAATAACACGCGAGAAATATAAGAGCCTAAGCTCCAAAACTGCCTTTAGTTTCTTTCTTTCTCCTTCTTACGGTTTCAACTTCTAATTCTATCTTACTCCAAGTTTTGTTTCAGAAAAGATGGTGAAATAAGAAGCTTGTCTCCTCCCTCCAGCAGAAAACCGCTGTTCAGCAACTACATCTCCACAGCTGATAGGCTCTTGACTGACTCCCTGCACTGTAACAATAAATAACCATTGTTTCTACCCTCCCTGTTGAGAAACACACCCTGTTATGATAAATGTAGAAAACACACACACACACACACGTAAAACACATCTAGCTAAATGAATGACACCTGATGACTCAATATGATACACAATGCTATACTCACAAGCATTTAAAATAGGACTTGAAAAGTAATTGAAACTGAAATTAAATTAAAAGTAATACATTTGATTACTTTGTAAGAGACTGAAAAAATGGAAACAGCATAGAGGAGAGCTCAAACACAAAGTCATCTGGGCAACAGAAGCAGCGTACAAATATGCTTTTAAACATATTTTTAATGTGAAAATATAACTTTAACATTATAACTGAAATGTGACTTTTTCACAAGACGTTGTGTGTGCTTTCATTTCCAATTGCTTGAAATATTTAATAAATAACCACAAATAGTTTGAGTTTCCTTCAGTTATTTAAAATCATAAAGAAATAAATTAAATAATCGTTCATTAATCGTTATCGAGGTAAAGCATTCAATTCATTTATATTTTGTATTCAAGCCATATTGACCTGCCCTATTATTCTCACTGAGACTATCTAATTATCAGTTTACTGCACAATGTAAACACATCTGTATTAAAATCCACAATGATTTTGATTTGAAAATGTTATTGTATGGAGTTAGTGTAAAAAGAAAAAAAACAACAACTAAGAAGCAAGGATGATTAATAAGAATAAAGAATTTTAAATGAAAGATTATTAAACCACATGCACAAACACTGTTGCTCCGATCCACTTCAGTTAGTCCAAGACACACATAAAACAAAACACACGTAAAATAAAACAACAGATATTCACCAAGACTTGGGCAGTGCTCCAAACCAAAGGCATGCATCACTATGTCTGATAATCGCTCCTGGCGAGCCACTGATGCAGCTCCTTGCTTTAAAACTGACCCATTATCAAATCTAAACCCCGATCCAAGTTTCAAACCAAATACCTTGTCCCTTATACTTGAAAACAGATGGCTGTATCTAGCGAGCAGGTTACACTTATCTAGCAAGATGTGTACACAGCTGCGTGCAAACAGTGTATGTGACACACATAATAGTGTCATGTGCTGTGAACACAAAAACACATAAAAGCAAAAAATAAAAATAAATAAATAAAAAATATCTGTCTTGGCTATGAAACAGTGTCTAATTACAAAAGCAATGTGATTTTAAATCTTACCTGGTGCATGTGTGGTTCTGGTTCTAAGAGCATGGCCAAAAAGGGCTGTGAGACGCACCACAGGCTGAATCAAAGAGATCCAGAGTCTGGCTTTAAAACTACTGCTGCCCATGATCTCCAAAAGAGGCTTGATTACTATAGTAACGTCCACTACCATACCAGAAAAAAAAACAGTAGGAGAACCAAGACAGTGATTCTGGGAATATAGTGACATGCAGAGAGAAGTGTAGAGACTAATAGCAAAAAAAAAAAAAAAAAAGAAAAAGAAAAAGCATGCCACAAGTGCAAAAACAGGCCATGTATTTGATATGAACATGGGAAAAGTGTAGCCAACATGCCCAGCATTCCATGCATAGCTAATATACCCATGTTAAAGCAATTATAAGGTAATACCTTTTAAATTATAACTACATATACATCAGACAATCTACTAGGGGGAGAAACTGCTACTTCAGTATTTGCGGATAAGGTTTGCGCAAACACAGCACTAAAATTTCCACCATAAGACTGGAAGGCTGAGATCTGGCAGAGAGGGATTACATGACATTCTACTGTAGGGTGAATCATGGCCACAATGCCTCACGTCAGACAAATGTTGTGCAAAGACAAAGTGTTTCTATCCTTTATGAAAAAAAGCCCGCCTATCATGTGTTCAGTCCTATGTCTGGGTGTGTTCTATTCCCTGGTTAGGTGTGAAGGTCAAGCAGAGAGAATTTATGAGAAACTGTTGAATATTACATAACATTGCTGAGAAAGCATTAGAAGAACGGAGGCTTACCATTCCGCATTTAGATTGTAATATATAATTGACAACATCTTTTAGAAGATGTGAGCAATGCGCATGTTGATACTGATGACAGACTTCTTAGGAAATAAGTTATATTGACAGACACGGTATGGAGAATTACGACATAAATAAATGTATCAACACACCCAGTACAGTGAACTTTGTCTCGTGTGATGTCTCAGTGGCATGTCGAAAGCACTCATCAGGAACACCTCTAACGTTCAAGATGTAATTTGACCTCAAAAGGGGATTTATTGTGGATACTGCAAAAACAAAACATGTGGATACTGATATGAGCTGCTGTTCTGTTTAAAAGAGTTTGACCAGCATAAAACAAACAGAAGTGGCTATAGATGGAAATACTAATTCTCAGGGAGGTGAAGCAGACACTGTCTCACTTGCTGCCCGTTTCCTGCTATTATATTTATAGTTTTACAGAATAGTCCAATACAGCTAAAGCACAAAACAAATTTACACAACTGCCATTCATTTAAATGTGCGAAAAATACAGTATTTCATAAAAATGTACACTTACTACACTACTAGTACAAATGTATTAATTAAAAAATAATATAATAATAAAAATTAGTAGTAGTATTATATTTTTTGCTGTCAAACCATTAATCAATAAATTTTTTTGTTTGCATAATATGTGTATGTTCTGTGTATATTTATTATGTATAAATACCCACACATACAGTACATATAATGAAAATATTTACATTTATTCACTTGTCTATATTTATATTTGTATAATTTATATTATAAATAAACATATATTTTTAATATATACATGCATTTGTGTGTTTTTAAATACACACATATATTATGTAAACAAAAACGTTTATTTTGTATGCGATTAATCGTTTAACAGCACTAAAATATATAAATGTATATACATGTAAATATTTTCATGTGTGTGTGTACTTATATTTATATTGTAAATGTACAAAGTAAACATACATAAACATAAACGTTTTGTTTTGGATGTGATTTAATTGTTTAACAGCACTAATGTGAATATAGCAAAACTGCTTAATGAAGCACATCAGGGCAACAGACAGGACCATTTTAGCTAACCCTAACTCTTACTGCAGTAAATGTTTCGGCCCGTCTCCGCGCGGTATTGATGCTAGACAAATATGTCTGGTAGATTTGCAGTGGTATGTTTTCCCACCTAAATAAAGCTGTGGTGATGTTATCTGTAACCCTAACGCTGTTCCTCACTGAGCATTGTTTCATCACTAATGTCACCTGATCTGTCAGCAGCTGTGACATCATCGCATCCCTATGAAATAACACCCTAGAGGTCCAATGCCACACGTCAGACGCATCTTTTGACTTCACAGTGGGGAAAATAGATGTACTTTAATATCAAATAGTTGTTTTTAATATACAAATTAAACATTTTTTCTGATAGTGATCACTTATTACAATTATAATTAAGGCTATATAGTTGCTTTGACTCAGATTTGAATCAAAATTTCATCTGGTCAATGCAGAAAAATACATACTATGTTAGGGTTTCTGGTCATGTCTACAGAGCTCAGTGTCACATGGATGCTTTCTTATATGGTCCACTATGCAGTCACCCATAACATCCTAGCAATGCATTGAAAACATTCAGGGCACCTTAACATCCTGGCATTAAGTCTTAGCACTTGCAAGCACCACTAGACTTCAGAAGAAGTAAAAATATAAAGCAGTAGTTTACATTTATAAATGCTTGTTTTCCATGTGTTTTATTAATAAACTGTTGAGATGTACTTGATATTGTGTTGTCCATCGAGGTGGCGAATAACTGTAGCTTCCCCGGCGCTGTTTTTAAAGTTATTTTAGAGATGTCAGAAATAGCAGAAAGCGTTGGCCGTCTCTGTGTACAGACGAACAGCGGGGCGTCAGTGTCAAGAAATGAATAACAACTGTAAATATAACTACAGCTTGCTATCTTTATGCTTTGGATACAGAATGCCACACTCACGTCTGAAACTCCTCTTCCCATCTGATCTTATTTTTGACTTGAGCAATAAATCACTTTTTTATTTAAGTATGTGATTGGGACATACTTAATTTCTTGTGGAATGCTATTGATTCTGAATGAAAGATGTGAGACTGTGACACACTTTTGGTGATTTGTTTTGTGATTTACAGTTTCCCACAGTCGCAGCAAGCCGAAATGAAGAGTTTATTTGCAGAAGAAAAAAAAAATCATATTTTTTCCTTCTGTATTCCAATTAATCTCAATCAAACTGCAGTTATTGACAAAAAATAACCGAAAAATACAGCTAACACCATAAAAAACGGCTGATTTAAACATCTGATTTCCTGTAGTTAATATTATTTGAATGCTCTGAAAATGTATTATATTCAGTATATAATATATAAATATTTACATTATATTTTTTAGCATCAAAGATATTTAGAGCTGAATAAGTCACTAAATCATGGAAGTTGTTGGTTTTTTGAGAGCTACTGAAAATATAGCACAACTTTACCTTTAAATAATTAATTTATTAATTAATTTTAATTATCCATGCCTGGAAAAGTCAATTATATAACTCATTGGCCAAAGAGGATTTGCCGTTGTATTGGAATTGAAGATAAACATTTGTCACGATCCTTTTTTTTTTTTGTTTAGCTGTCATGCATTTGTTAGCTGATCTGGTCATTCGACTCCTCATCATTCGTGTCCTTGTCTTCCCCTCAGAGTAAAGAAGGGGCATTCACGCTGTCTGCTATGACCTCTGGGATACGTCGGAACTGGATTCAGGCCATTCTGAAGAACATGCGGCCCACCATCGCTCCTGATGTCACCCGGTGAGCCTCTACATCAGGGGTCACCAAGTTCGGTCCTGGAGGGCCGGTGTCCTGCAGAGTTTAGTTCTGACTTGCCTCAATACACCTGCCTGGAAGTTTTAAGTATACCCAGTTAGACCTTAACTCTGCAGGGACACCAGTCCTCCAGGACCGAACTTGGTGACCCCTGCTCTAGATCATGTTTAGTGTAAAAAGGATGAAAAAAGGAGAGAATATCAAACATTTATACATTATACTTCCCTCTGTGAATTAATATGAATACTCTACATTATATTAAAGGTTGTCATTTCTTCACCTTTATTGGCAACAGTTGGCTTTTTCAATCTATTTGACTGTCATAACAGCAACCAATGCACAGAAATGACAAAGTTCCACAACCTTACATAAACCGTACACACTTGCCAAAAAGCACGTCAACTTTCATATTTCCTCTTGAGTTTTTTTCTTTCTGTCTCCTAAATGGTTCCTCAAACTCCGCTGTTTTAGTTTGTAATTATTTCTCTCTTCTTCTGTTCCTAACTTACCTGTATCATTTCTTTTGTTGTGTTTTTCCTGCTCCGGCTACAGGAAAAACGTGTCTCTGAAACTTTCAGTTCTTATGCCCAGGTTGGCATTTCCATTTCTTTATTCTAACCTGTTTGTCTGCTGTTATGTTAGAGCTGAATGTGCTTTCGTGATGTTCTGACTTTTCTCTGCCATGTCAATAATTCCTGTTCACATTTGCTTGCTCTGTTTATAATGGAGCTGTTAATTTAGCATAGTGTTATTACCATTATGGAGATAAATGGAGTAGAAGAGCCTTTGCAATGTATGCTTGGTTATTTATAGAGTTGCTACATCACTGTTTTGTGTGTGTGTAGCCAGTTTATTTACGATATTGGTGTTGATATTTTGTTTTGGGCTTTAATTTTTGACAGTGGACACTGGATTAAACCTCTTAATTGTGAATATTTAACACATTTGAGACATTTAACAAAGCTAAGGTCAATTGTGAAAGTTGTCGGATATCTGTTATTGGATGATACTTTTTATTTTAGGCCAAAGAAGTATTACTGAATTAAAAAACGAGGCAAATGTTGTTGTAAGATTTTCATTAAAAGAAAAATTTTGTGCACTACATAAATAAACAGTTATTGGCAGCTAGTTAGGTTAGGTACAGCGTATTTTGATGTTCACCACTCGCCAGTGCCTCTGCATCTCTTGTGATGTTACACCAGCTGCTTCTTTGAAGGAGATGAAAAAATAGCATTGCATCAGTGCCCATTTTTAGATCGCACCCTGCAGCGCAGGAACACATGAGTGTTTACCGACACGTTTGACAGTGGTTGAATGCCATGCAGTGACCAGATGGTTTTCCTCACCCTACTAACCATTAATCAAACCATCCTGTCTTCAGCGGTTTGGGTATGTGCTTTTAGACAGCTTTAGCGCATTTCTTTTCTTTAACACTGTGTTTGTTTCACAGCGCATCATGGTGCAATTATGTCCACAAATAAGGAATAATGTTAAAGCACATGTTAAAGTAGTAGCTCTGATGCTTGCCATGGCAAACAACACTAGTGATAGATACTTAGTGTATTAATTTAGTATCTTCTCACCTCACAGTTCCCTTCCAGAAGAGCGAACCAGATCAAATGTGGAGCAAAACTACATCCAGCCACCTTCTAACTCTTCGCAACTCTCTAACAGCACTGTAGTTGAAGCTAAAAAGTTGCATGAGGACATCACAGACTCCGCGCCTCCTTCCGAGCACCGCAAGAGCCGAGTCAACAAGCGCGAGGGACGGTCTAAAACCTTCGACTGGTCTGAGTTCCGCCCAGGACAGGAAAACGAGAGCGGACCACCCTCAATAAAGAGGGCAGACACTTCAGTCATTATCTTATCTTCTCCTTCCTCCACCTCCTCTGTGGACTCTTCTCCCATCTCTAGCACCTCCTCTCATCAGACATCATCCTCGATTTCTACCACCAGCCATACTGATAAGTTGCCACAGAGAGATGAAGAAGTCATGCAGGAATATATGCACCGCAGTCAGATGGCACCTACAGTCAATGCGACGCCGGCGGCAGAGCTCCCATCAAAGCTCCCTCTTAAAGTGCCACAGGAACAGGTGATAATGGATGTAGACCATGTCAGTGACGCACAGGAGGTGGACAGTCGAAGTGCTGCCCGCAGAAACTCTGATGTCCAAGTGGAAATTGAGCAGAGGTGGCATCAGGTAGAAACAACACCCCTCAGAGAGGAAAAGCAGGTACCAATCACTAGCAGCCCAAATGTACCTGTTGGAGAAAGACCCCTTCCGCAAGAGCTGACCACTGCACTGGAAAAAGAGGTAAGAAACATCAGTGTTTATTTCTTGCCTCATTTACCATCTTAAAATGTAAAGACTACTTAGAAGTCCCTTGATTTATTCATTCATGTGAGTTCTGACCATTGTACAGTTTCAAATATTTTTGCCTTCCTCTGATGCACACAGTTAGGTCAGGCACAAAGGGAGCTGGCGAGACTCCAGCAGCAGAACGGCATCTTACAGGACCAACTTCAGGATGCCCGTGGAAGAGAGCAGAGTGCCAGGGAAGGATATGTACTGCAGGTACCCAAAGAGATAAAGAGATCGATTGAACCTGGTCATAAATATACATAAATCAAAATCTTCTAGTGTTTGTGTTTGTATCTCTTGCTTTTTTTATTTCAAAACTAATATAATTTTTGGGGTGTTAATGAAATCGCATGAGTGGTACTAACTGGTCTTTCTTTCCCTGGGCTCTGACTGGGTTTTGGTTAAATTCTTGTAACCAAACCACAGGTTTGCCGACGATAACGAATGTAAACAACTGACAAGCTTTCAGCTGTGCTTTTCTACTTTTTGTTTGGCTTTGTATCTGTTTTATTTTTCGTACTTCTCTTCTTTGCATAATTTGCATGGTGGTACCATTCCAGTTTTTCATCTATAGTTGCCATATAATAATCTGGAGTAGGGTTACTTCATTAGTTTCTTTTCTTGTTCCCTCTTATGTTGTATTTTTTTTTTAGTTCCATTTGTATTATCCATCAACACAAGGTTGCATTTCATAGTTGCATTCCGTAGTTCCTCTTTAGATCACTTGTTTCCCTTTTAATTGTGTTGTTCACATTTTTCCCTCATTTACGAGCACCATTCTCTCCATCTTTGATGTCATCTTGAAAAAGCACAGTGGAAAGCTTGAGTAAGTATGTAGCTTCCGAAATGTAAATTCAAATGTTCCCAGGTTCCCAGCCACAGCCCAGAAGATGTTAAGCATCATGTCTGTGGCCATAAAAAAAAAAAGACTTTCTCTTACTAATTTCACTTTGCTCTTAATCTCTTAAAGAGTGACACGACTGCTGCAAAGCCTTCTCTTGATGCAGCGTCTCCCTCGGTTCATCGAGCACCATGGCAGCGACTCAGCAAGTTGAACCAGGATCTTAAGTCTGAGCTGGAGTCCCAGCGGCGAAAGAAGGATAAGGCCAGTCAACAAGTCAGCAGTTTACGGCGTAGCTACAGCGAAGCAAAGGATATAATAGGACACCATGAGGCAGAGATCGAAGCCTTGGAGGACAAGCTAACGGCTGCCATGGCTGATATTGTAACGAGCGAGCAGGCTGTGGCACGCATGCGTAGCGAGCTAAAAATTGAGCGGGTTCGATGTCAAGAACGTGAGGAAGAATGGGTCCGAAATGAGACAACGTTGCGATCCCAGCTGCGAGAGAGCGAAGAACGTCTTCGGCAAGTTGAGGCTAGTTTGTTAGAGAAGAACCAGGAACTGAGACAGCTTGAGCAGAAGCAAGCTTTGCAGAGGGACCAGCACAAAGAGGTGCAGAGGCTACAGGAGAGACTCGCTGAGGCCACTGGACATCTGATTTCCATGGAGGAAGCTCAAAATATGAGAGAAGAGCGGGAGAGGAAAGAGCAGAGAAACCAGGAGGAGAAACAAGAGCGGGAGCGGCAGGGTCTGACCCGGAGATTGGTGGAATCCGAAGAGAGGAGGCGTGAAATAGAAGAGCAACTGCAAGAGGCTCAAGAACAAGTGGATGCACTGCTGAGAGGGAGCGGCGGGATGGAAACTGTAGGACTCAGGGAGGAAGTTCATCGTCTTCAGCAGGAGTTGGAGGCGCAGACGGATATGGTGGAAATGCTACGAGAGAGCGTGAGGAGGCTGGAGGAGGAACGTGACCAGCTCACCTGCCGCTGTCAGGAACTCCTCAATCAGATTGCAGAGGCCGACCGAGAGGTAGGAAAGCAACAGGCATGTTTAACGACGGTGGAAACAGACTACCACTCTCTTGAGAGCTCGTATGAGCGCGTCTCAGAGGAATTTGCTAGGATAAGTCATGTGCTACGAGAGAAGGAAGAGGAAGTGAAGCAGACAAAGGAAATGTACGAGCAGCTAATCAGGCAGAAGGAGCAGGACTTGAGCGAGGCCCTCATTAAGATGGCTGCCTTAGGCAGTAGTCTAGAAGAAACAGAACTTTGCTTGCAGCAAAAAGAGGAGCTTCTTTGCAAAATGGAGCGTGACTATCCAGGACTGGTAGAGTCGCGGAAAGCAGAACAGGAGCTTCAGGCAAAACTTGTGGTTGCAGAGGATCGCATTGCTGAGCTGGAGGAACACCTCAATGCCCTGCGACTCGGATATGCAGATCTCAGGATGCGACGTTGTCGCTCACAGGAAGACCTGATTGATGGTTTGAAAGAGTTGCAACATGATGTTTCCCTCTCATCAAACACCTCCCAACTCCTGCTTGCAAGAAGCAGCTCTGAGACGGAAATGTCCTTGGTAAAGCGCCAAAGGATTCGCTTTTCCACTATTCAGTGCCAATCCTATCACCAGTCCCAGGGAGCAGACAAGTTTCAGACAGAAAATACATCTTTGGATCTGACACAGGATCTGAGCCTAGACCATGGGCAGGACCTAAGCTTGACCCAAGATATCAGTGTACTCAGTGACAGTTCATTCCAGCAGTGTAGGGATCCAGAGAAGTTTATCTCCATTATACACGCTCTGGAAACCAAGCTATTGGCCACAGAGGAGAAGCTCAGACACCTCACAGAGAAGATACGGCACCAGCCCGATCTTTCAGTGATGCAAGAACACCTGAGCACCAGAGCTACCATGGAGGACAACACGACTAAAACCTGTGATGAATTACCAATGGATGAATCCAGTGAGAAATTCCTCGACAAAACTTCTGGCGAGCAGGACAGTGAGGAATATGAGAAGGCATTGGAACTAGTAGAGTTTTGCACAGAAAGAGTCAGAGAAATTCTCAGTCAGAAAGAGACCAGTTCTGCTGAATCTCTCATTTGTACCTTTGCAGAAGTAGAGAAACGGCTGGTTTGTGCCACTATGTACCTGAGGAAGGGCAGCACATTGTATAAGTCATGCCAGATCTTTCATGCACCAGATTTGCAATCAGTGCAGGAATGTATAAAGCAGTTTGCCAGAACGTTAACCTTTGAGGCTGAGGTTCTGGAGAAGATGGGGTTCTCTCTGCAAGACCAGAACTCTGATATTATGTCGGCCCTGAACTCCATTCACAAGGATGCCGAAAACATCAAGAAGAACTGTGATGGCTGTCTCTCAGTTGTTTATGCTGATGTACTTACAAAAAAACTTATGCTGGAGACCAAGTTCTTGGCAGAGGTGAACAAGCTCGAGATGAGTAAGCTATCAAATAGTGCTTTTTCACAAGATGTCATCAAGAATGCCTGCATTAGTGCCGAGCTTGCCTATTTGCTTCAGAATCTAACAATGAATTTCCAGGAAAAATTTGCTGAGCTTCAAAAGGACTTGCTCCAGGCGAACAAGACCTTGAAACAAAGGGACATTGCTCTGAAAGATGCTGTTAGCGCATCAAAGCGCGCTCAAGAGAGCTTGACCCAGAGTGATTCCGATCATCTTGGTGATATCTCCCATCCTGAACTTGTGCCCTATATGGAGCAGATTGAGATTGAGGAAGCTCAGAGTTTAGCGGCAGAGATTGTTCACAGACATTTAGCAGGCGGCATGCTGTCTTATAGTGCAGAATCAGAATCGCATCTGCAAACGAGCTGGGAAAATCTTATTGCTGAGCTCAAAAAGCAAACGAAAGCCCTTCGCAGTCTCTCTCAGGAAATTGAGAGGATCTGCGAGGAAGGAGAGATGAATTCACTTTCTGGCCTTGCTGATGCCATCCAGATGAGCTCGTGGCATGATGACTCGAGCGCCGCTTGTATGCGAGAAGTTTTAATGCAGGCACAGGTTGCATATGTAGCTTGCAGGTTGCGAGCGGGTCACACGAGGGAACTTTCTCTCTGCCAAGAGACTAGCCGCAACATGGCAACGCTCGTCCAGGAACACGCCGAGAGTGTTGCAGCCATCCAAAGACACTACCATAGCTGCTTGGAGAAAGAACATCTTAGCTTCACTGGCACTATCAGTTCCCTTCAGGAGGAGAACGACATGCTTCGTGGAGAGCTGTCCTATAAGCTCAGGGAGCTCCAGGAGCAACGGCAGAACTTGACCCAGCTGGAAGATGCGTTTCATAGGGAGAAAGAAGAGCTCAAGAGTAGGCATGTAGATGAGATGGGAAGGGCCAAGCAGGAGCAGATAACCAGAGAGCTCGAACTAATGGAGCGTGCCGCCAATAGCCAACACAGGCTGGAGAACCTGCTGCTAGAAATGGAAGATGCTGAGTTGAGGCACAAGGAGCAAATCTGGAAACTTGAGCAGGAATTTCAGAGTAAGGTGCAAGAGCTAGAACACGCCAACAGAGAGGAGCTCCGCAAGCTACAAGAATGCTACAGCCAGACCATCTGCTCGCTGGAGGAGAGGAGCAAGCAAGTGGAGAACAAAGATGAGGCCGACGCATGTCCCATGGAGGAAGGGGATGGAACTGATCAGGTAACATGCAGGGAGTCCCTGCTCCGTATCCAGGAGCTGGAAATGCAGTTAAGCAGCATGAGGGAGGAGCTGGAACAAAAACCATTGGATGGAGATTTGACCAGCCTGAAAGAGAAATACCAGCGAGACTTGGACAGCCTCAAGGTTTAACCTTTGACATTTAAGTTTAATATCACACTCTTTCACTGCCATAGTGCCATGTTTGTTGGACCCTCAGTAGACTGTTGCTGTTAGTTTGGTTTGCAGTGGTTTAAGCAGAGTATTTCTTATTGAATTTGTCCATACAGATTTCAGAAGCGGCACACATTTCAAATTACAAATCAACACTGTTATTCATTAAGTGGTCTAATGCTCCTTGGAGTTTTTACAATAACGCTGAGATGACCACTGCAACCCTGTAGCCTCATAACCATGCTTTCCCCTTTTTCCTATGCTGTAGTTCACATTAGCAGCGCTGGGAGTCTTGAGCATACACAACGAATATACAAATGACCATGATTACAGATAAAACTCTACCTATACTGAGGCCTTCCTCTGCTTAAAAACACCTTGTGTTTTTAGAGGGTTAGCATTATGTTAATGTGTGTTTGAATGCATGAATGCTCTGTAGTTAACCCCCTGTCGATCGTGCTGCTCTCCTTTCACTCTTCTGTGCTTACTTTCATCCCTCATCACATGAATAAATGTTTAAATATGTGAACACCGTAGTTGGCGTAGCTCTGTAGAGAGTTGGGCTGGGTAGACATTGGTTTTCTGGATTTCTTAATTTGTACAATTTGACCATATTGATTAAAATCATTTAACTTCTGCATTTTCAGTGAACGCATAAACAGACTCCGAAGTTGACCATATAAATGTGAAAACCAATTATACACTTTCTCTACCATCAAACCAAGATGTTATCGACTGAATCTGAATCCAAATTGAATCAATTCAGGGAATCAATTGCTGATATCCAGCCCTAGTAGAGATTGTTTGGGGTTTGTTTGCATATGTGGTTTGATGTTTTATGTGGAATGCAGGCGACATGCGAGCGTGGGTTTGCAGCAATGGAGGAGACGCATCAGAAGGTGATCGAGGACATCCAAAGGCAGCATCAGCGAGAGATCCGAAAACTTCTGGAGGAGAAAGAAAGACTGCTAGAGGAGGAAACAAACGCCACTATTGCTGGTAATGAATGCTTCACGTTTTACACCAAATTTCCTAATTAAATTACCCCAAGTAATTCTCAAGTGAATGAATTATGGCTTGTTTGTCTCTGCAAATTGCTGTCAGTGTGCATGCCAATTGTTTGATGCAGTATTATATCTAGCTCTATAATGCTTGTTTAATGTCATGGATTGAGCATCACAGTAGGTTGTTTTGTGCACAGCGATTGAGGCCATGAAAAACGCTCATCGCGAGGAACTGGAGAAAACGCAGCGGTCGCAGATGAGCGGCGAGAGCGCAGACATTCAGGAGCTGCGCAGACAGTATGAGTAAGAAAACATGCACAAAACATTCACTAGTCATTAGGAAGATTTACTTTTATTCATTAATGTTTTTATACCAAAACTATGGTAAAGCAAAAAAATGTTTTTTTTACATTTTGTCCATGTAGAGAGGAGCTGCAGTCGATCCATCGTGAACTGGAGGTTTTGTCTGAGCAGTATTCTCAGAAGTGTTTAGAAAACGCACATTTGGCTCAAGCGCTGGAAGCTGAAAGACAGGCACTGGGACAGTGCCAGCGAGAAAACCAGAAACTGCATATACACAACCAGGTCAACCTCAACTTCAACACACTTTTTCAGGAGCTTTCTAAAAGGAACAGCTTAATAAAGAGAATAAAATGTAGATGGGTTTTATCGTGCGCACGCACCTGGCCTCGAAGTTAACTTCCGGTCTGTGTTAGTGTATTGGTTTGGTTAGTGTTGTCGGATACAAACTCAGCTAATGATGAGTAATGAAGTTGGTTTCAGGTTATTGTGCAGCGGGATGTGTTTCCCATATATTTACAGGGTTTCCAAAGAGTCATAAAACATCATAAAATCATCCTGATTTTCCATATAAGATCATAAATTACATTTAGCCACGTCTTAAATTGATATGATTGTTCATTCATTGGCTCTACTGTTGCCTTCCCACCGCTGACGGCGGCATTCATTCGTTTTGCCAGTTGTAGTTCTGAGAAATCTGGGTGGTATCCAGAACTACAATGTCCATGTAGCAGTGCAGCAAACAGACTTGTGGGAAGGAAACAAACTTGTGCGAATTCCCAAGCTTCCCTGGCAGTGTTCTAATGTAGCCTAGGCCTACAGTCTGTGTCCTCAGCTCATCAATGTAATTCGTTGAGTCACTGCTTAGTTTAACGGTTTAATTTAAAATCTCCTGGTATATCATAATGGGAAAGTGTACAAATAATTGTTACTTGTGTTATTGATACTTAAGAAAAGGGAGCCTTCAGTTTGTTACCCTTAAGAAAATGGAACCTTTAAATAATAAAACTTGTTACCTTCAATGAAAGTCAATTAAAAAGGTCATTAATTTTGACTGGCTAAACCCTGCAGAAACCCTGATTTATTTATTTTTGGCGACCTGCCGCAATATCAATACTGACCGAAACACTTCGTTAAATAACATGAGCACATAATGCACGTTTAGAAATCAAACCGAGGCGTGAGTGTGTTTATAAATATATAAGGAAGTGATTTTCATTTAATTCTGTATGCAAGGCAGCGTTTGTAAGCTCAGAGCTGCTTTGTTGATAGAGTCCCCACCATCATATGAACAAAAACTTGAATGATTTATGTTTACAGGAACTAAATCATCGTCTGAATGAAGAGATCACCAGAATGCACTCCTGCATCAGTGAAGACAAATCAACTTCCTCTCTGACACAAGGCAAAGACATCTATGAACTGGAGGTACAGCATTACCCTGTCGTCTGAATTTAGATCATATAAAGTCATCATGCACAACACCTAAACATTGTTTTGCTGCAGGTTTTGCTGCGAGTGAAGGAGTCAGAGATCCAGTACCTCAAACAGGAAATAAACTCTCTCAAAGACGAGCTGCAGTCGGCACTTCGAGTAAAATGAATGCACACTTACAGGCTCTGTACACGTGTTCCTCTTTAACTGCTCTCTGAACACATCAACATGTCACTCGCATGTGTGTTTCAGGATAAGAAGTATGCTTCGGATAAGTACAAGGACATTTACACAGAGCTGAGTATCGTCAAAGCTAAAGCTGACTGTGACATTAACAAGCTGCGGGAGAAACTTTTGGCTGCTACAGAAGCTCTTGGGGAATTAGACGCTGAAGGAAGTGGCGTTACTGCTGGATACGGTGAGAGATTTACTGAAAAAATTCAAGCAGAATGACAGTTCTCTCATCATTTAACCACACTCCTGTTGTTCACATGACTTGTTTCTTCCATAGCACACAAAAGGGAAAAAAAATCAATTATTCAGTAGCTGATGTTGGAGAATTACATTTTTAATTTTTAAAAATAAGATATACATAAAATTCAGTTAATTTATTTATTTAAACAATCATAATCAAGATTATTTTATTTCTGTTATTGGCTGATGCAGATAATCTGTCCCACTTTATTTAAGGTGGCCTTAACTACTTTTTAATGAATCATGCAATGGATACAATGTCCTATTAGTACATTGTACTTATTTTTTTGATGCAGGTACATAGTAGTTAAAGCCACCTAATATGAAGTGTAACCATAATCTCATATTTGATAATCTCAGATCATTTGCCAGACATTGTCTAATTTCTAACAATAAGAGTGTGATCAAAAAAATGAAATGTTTTATTTTTCTTTCGTGTCCGTTGCAGATATTATGAAGTCAAAGAGTAACCCAGATTTCCTGAAGAAAGAAAAATCCAAACAGATACGTGGGGTCAGGTCAAAGGTGAGAGGTCAAAGTCTGTCTGTGTCATGAATATATACTTGTCATCCATTGATTGTACATATTCCTGTGCATTTATGTAGAAAATCATGTTGGTTGTGTGTAGTGCTGTCAAAAGATTAATTGCATACAAAATAAAAGTTTTTGTATGCGTAATAATGTGTGTTCTGTGCATATGTATTATTATATATAAACATACACACAGTATATACAGTTTATTTAAAATATTTCCATCTCTGTGTTTATATTCATATACTTAGAAATTAAATATTAGAAATATATTAAGTGTATACACATAACATAAGTTTTCTGAAATATATACATGTGAAATCTACAGTGGGTACGGAAAGTATTCAGACCCCCTTAAATTGTTCACTCTTTGTTATATTGCAGCCATTTGCTAAAATCATTTAAGTTCATTTTTTTCCTCATTAATGTACACACAGCA
>JAUMHP010000062.1:12289490-12302668 GCA_032361065.1 Enteromius trimaculatus | reverse complement strand
AAATAACATTATATATGTAACATATGTGGACCAAAATAGACAATAAAGGTATAAATATGATTGATAACCCTCTTTTGAAATCCTCTTTTAAAGTGTTTTCTCTGTTTCTATCGCTAAGTAAAGGTGATCTACGAACTAGGGCTCTACTATCTAAAATATAAAATGAAATATACCTCTCTTACATGACATAGCGTCACTCTGAGCAAGCAGGAATTATGCTGATGGAAAGAGAAAATGGCAGTACAAAGAGTTTAACTCATCACCTATCTAAAATGTTATTATGTATGGATTAAAGGTCTTTGTGTTAAAGCAACATCTGGTTAAAAAATTTAAATTCTGTCTTAATTTATAAATCACCTTCATGTTCCAAACCTGCCCAAAAACACAAATGCCTTCTGGATACCATACGGCTTTGTTTGAATTTTTTTTTTTTGCTTCGCAATCTCCAAAAACGTCTCATTATGGGGGGTCTATTATCTCCTTGAATTGTTGCATTGATAAAGAAAGTCATACAGGTTTGGAATAACATGAAAAGTGTATCGTGCATCAGCATAATTTATCATTCTTAACATTTTCCCTTTGTTGCAGTATTATGAACCATCATGAACCTGTATAAAAGTCATACATAATGTATGTACCTCTCTTTAGTGGTAAGTTTCCTGCATCCACAGAGTTAAAGTCATTGATGCACACATACAGATTCTCTCCTGCCTTGGTGCTTGGGATCGTAACAGGTTCCACAAAAGTGCTGGGAAACTGGCCTGAAGGCACAAAGAACGAAAAAGATATCAACATCAATATCACAGACAGACAACGTATTGTGAATACTTGCATGACTTTACCGGTGACTCCATCTTTAATTCCGAGCAGCCAAAATTCATCAACAACACTAAGCACTTCAATGACATCTCCGGTGAACAGTGGGAGTTCTTCAGAGACGCTGGGCAGGAACTCAAACACGGCACGCACCACCGACCCAGCCTCCATGTTCGCTCATCACCTGAGCATCACAAACAAAAGAGAGATGGATTAAACATGACACCCAGGCCCATACAACAAACCCATTTTCATCACAGTTTCCAAAGTGTATGTGTCAGTGGGACGCCTCTGCATTTCATGTTCTCATTACACATTCTGAAGTGATGAGCTCAAAACCTGATGATGTCAGATTAGCTGTTTGGAAAACAAGAATCCACATTTATTAGCATCCAGGGAATACCATGCAATCTGTTTTGTTTTTTTAGCCCAGTTTTCTGATAAAATCAAATTGTCCTGAAAAAAGGGATTTAATAGTTTTTGGCAACATACATTTTGCATTTTTTTCTTAACAGATATCTTCTTGTATTGAAAAAAACTTTCATCAGGTGCATTTAAAGTTTGAATGAGATTAAATAATTTGAAATGGTTACTGAATCAACTTCTTAATACACTGTACTACTTACTACACTGTAAATTATGTCAAGATATAGTTAATTATAGTTAGTTTTTTTTTATTAATACATAAATTACTATTCAAAACAATTTTAAATTTAAAAACAATTTAAAATTTTCCTAAGGTTACTGTCTAATTATGCATTTAAGTACTGAGCAATATTAATTAACTACATGCACTTACTAAAAGGTTATGGTTATTAGAGTTACTAGCTATGCATAATTAACTGTAATTGTAATAGTAAGTACATAACAAGGACACCTTAAAATAGTTAAATAAATAATTAAATAAAAATGTTACCAAAATGTAAAATAAATTTTTTTAGCAATGTTTAATTTAATTAAATAAACAAATGCAGTTTTGTTTGATTCATCAAAGAATCCTAAAAAAACATCAGTTTACACGAAAATATTAGGCAGCACAGCTGTTTGAATCATGCGACACTAAAGACTAGTTTAATGACATAATAATGTTTCTGTGTTTATTTTAACAAAACATAACATTAAGCTTTGGCGAGTGTTAAGAAACTATTACTTCAAAAGAAACTTTATGTGTATGCGAACAAAACTGAGGGCATAAATGTAACACAAGTAATAGTTACATCGTTCAAAACTCAAATTGCTCAATTGCTCATGGTACAAAGCAATTCTCATTGTTAATGAGACTGTCTAAATAAATGTGTATAAGTTAGATGTTGAAGAAACAACTGATTTCACCTCTTTCTTGGACAACATTTCTTCAACAAGCTCAAATGTGTTTATACTCCCTCTAAAACACATTAAGTCATTCACATGAGAGCAATAATGGGGTGGAGGCCTTAAGCAGGAGACTGTGCGGTCCAATGTTAATAGACAGTGATGAGTCATAAAGTTCTGCGTGCATGAAGTACACAAGAGTTTGTAAGCCTGAAACAACGTGAATTCATATGAAAATATTTATTAGGACAGCCAGAATTTGCTACAGTCCTTCTCCATGATAAGCGAATGGAGATTGATCTAACACACTAATGACCCCAATCCCAAATAAATTGATGATTAAGTAACTCTGTGAGAGTGAATGCAAGAAATATAAAGAGAGGAAATGAGAGCTGAAACGCACATGTTTCAGAAGCTCAAAGAATTCTGTCTGCTGTGTGTGAGTGTGTCTCTCTCTCGGGACATCTCAAGTGTTGGGGTGAGGGGTAACAGGTGACCCAACTAAAAGGTGACAGGGGTCACAGCAGGACTGTGTTGTTGCCAGGTGAAGTCTGAAAGTGACATTTTGTCTTTATGTTGCAGACAGATGAACAGATGTTTGAGTCAGTGTGAGATAAAAAAAACAAACAAAGTAGAAGGCAAAATACTGTAAGCTTAAACAAAATTATAATCCGGTTACCTTTAGTAACCGATAAAAACTTCCATGACTGATTGAACATTGACTTAAAAATAATATATAATGGGTTAAGCGGTACGTTCATTTGCCTGGAAACACCACAAACCATAAATGTAAAGCACCTTTCTGTTATTATGCAGGAAAAAGTGAATACAAAAGCCTAGTGTCAATCCACAACACTGCCCTGTGGCAGAGAGAGTATTCCTGATGTTTTGAGTCAAAGAAGGGAAATACATCTGCAAAAAATGTAAAAGGGTGGAAAAAAACTAAACAAAAAAACAGGCAGCAACACAGACACATTTCACTTCTGCACTCTGTCCACAGGTCAACAGTAATGCACCAATTGCTAAAGTTTCCCATATTATTTCATTACTCAGTAAAGAAAAGAAAAAAAAAAAGAGCTGGTTTAGGGATGTTAGTAATATTTTGAAAAAATATTAAAATTTTTAAAAATGCTTTCACATTTAAAATATTTAAAAAATGTAATTAATTTCTGTGATTCTTCTAGTCTTCATTGTCATTTTATCCTACAGGAATTATTTAATGCATAAAACAAGCATTTTACAAAATCCATTTATTTTTTTCAGATATTTATTATAATAAAAAAATGTCTGAATTAAAGCACAAATATCCCTCAAAACAAAAATCTTCTTTTTTTTTTTTAACTTTTTTAAAGTGCTAGTAATAATAATAATAACAATAATAATAGATTTTATTTAAAAGCTTCTTTCAAAGCACTCAAGGACATTGTAAAATAAGAAATAACATTAAAACAATAACCACAATACAACAGCAGCAGGAAAAAAGCATGATACAATTTAAGATTTGAAATTGATCGGAAAAGGCTAATCTAAACAAATACGTTTTAAGACGAGATTTAAAGGTATTCAAACAGTCACTTTCTCCGATTGATTGTGGAAGCGAATTCCAGAGATTAGGAGCAGCATAACTGAATGCCCTAGACCCCATAGTGGCTAAACAAACAGAAAGTACGACAAGGGTGAAAGTTGAAGAAGATCTGAGATTACGTGTCGGAGGGTAAATATGGAGCAAGTCAGAAAAATATGGTGGTGCAGAGTTATAAGGAGCTTTAAAATGTAATAAGCAGGATCTTGTAGGCCACTCTGTATTTAACAGGAAGCCAGTGAAGATAGTGTACAACAGGAGTAATATGATCAATAAAAGAAGCTCTAGTAATGAACCGGGCAGCTAGCGTTAATTCAACTGTTGCAACTGAATATATGAATGATTAATATGAAGTATGAAAAATGGATAATTGTTTTAAGAATGATAACATGATTGAATAGCATAATTAAATTATTAGTACTTATTAAATTACTGCCAATTAATATTATTATTATTTATTATTATTAAAGGTTAACTTTTAGAGTTAGATATAGGCAAAGATATAAAATACAGGACACATTTCAATATTAAATATTATCTTTTTGCAAAATTTTCAAAAATCAATATTGAAAATATCTATAAAATCGTATGTCCTAATCCCAAATACAGGTCTTTACTTCAAATAGTTTTTCAAGTAAAGGGGAAT
Source organism: Enteromius trimaculatus (assembly GCA_032361065.1). Lineage (NCBI taxonomy): Eukaryota > Metazoa > Chordata > Actinopteri > Cypriniformes > Cyprinidae > Enteromius > Enteromius trimaculatus. The sequence goes on along the minus strand of JAUMHP010000062.1, from coordinate 12,298,313 downwards.
GAAAATACAATACAAAGTATTTTGTATTGATCACAAGTACCCTTGTAAGACCCTTCACACAAACACTTTCTCATTGGATCTAATCACTTATTTATATAATCTCATATAAAATCTTATATTTAAACCTATTTTGATCTCAAAAAGTGAGTTGTCACTGAAAGGTGAGGAGTCTGCATCTATGAAAAACCAGTCTAAAACCCTAAAAGGTCCTTCATACTGAAATGCTGCCTATTAAGTGACTGATGGACTAGTAAGACAGGCAGCTGCTTTTGATTTTGGACAGAGCCAAAGTGTGTCAGTTACAGAAAGAATGCACTGATGTAACTCAAGAATATGAGGGATTATCAAAGCTTTAAGCCTCACAAGAATGGGTGAACCTTAAATATACCCTTAACATTACTAAAGGTTATTAAATAACCATTATATTCAGCTACAAAACTGTTGGATCAAACACACAAGTAATACATGGCTTCTCTAAAAGATTCAGAGCATTTGCTTTGATAAGTGAAACCAGAACACTAACTTGATAAAGTGATTTCAGACATTTTGCATTCTTCCCTACATCCTGATCGGCTGTTCTGATCAACACCCTCTGAAACAATGGAAAATTAGAGACTTGTTGACTCAGAAATGGATTCCAGTCATCGGCACACTCTCTGCGCTCCACTTAAATAAGCAGACATAAGTTGCTGTCAGTGAGGAAAGAACCAACATGAACATGTTTAGACATGAGGGCAAAGCCACAGAAACTGTGCTGTGTGTGTAAGAGTGGATGAGTAACAGTACGTCCCTTTGCTTTAGGATTTTTCTGAGGGAAAAAAAAGAAAAAAGAAAAAAGAGATCCCTGAGCAAGATTCCAATAAATGCTGGATATTTCCAGCTGATGAGTCAGTTCATGAAATTCATCATGTCTGAACATCAGAGAACTGGCATGTCCTTACAGTCCACCTGCAGCGAGACATTTAGCAATCTTCCAAAATTATGGTGCGATTTCATATGACACTGTATTATATTATATAAACTATTTTACTGTATATTCTATTAAAACAATGTTGCCAAAAAACAACAACATTAGTTTGTGTATTTGGTGTAATGCAATGCGTTTAATGCACAATGCAGTTTAAGGATAAAAAAAAAACAATAACATTATTTTCCACATACTGTACAATATTGTTTTTTTCCTCTAAGCTCCACCTTCCTGAAATGGGTCGATTTGTACAAAACTTATTGTTCTCACAAAGCAAGGTGTGCTCTGATTGGCCAGCTATCCAGTGCACTGTGATTGGTTAGATCCCTTAAGCATCTGACAGAAATGTTACGACCCGTACCATAACGTGATGGCGTGACAAAAACAATAAAATCCATTTCAAACGAGGCATTTGTTGCTTCTTTTCACACATCATGTTGAATTGCGCCTCGTAAACTTAACACCATGCATTTGTGTTCAGAGAAATGGTAAACAAGCATCACATCTGAATAGTAAGTAGCAGGTTCTTTTAATAAGAAAACGTAACTTACTTAAAGGTTTTGAGTAAGAAGCGCCAGACTGTCCTTGCAAAGTTGTAATTGCCCCACTTTATAGTCTGTGCACAAACAGCATAGGCTGCTCTGCAGGTTTTAGGAATCAGTCCCACAATAGACACAATTAAAGGAATAGTTCACTCAAAAATGAACTATCTTGCATTTGGCATTTATAATTTTAAGTTTGGTTAAATATGAAATATTTTAACTTGCAGTTTCTTGTTCCCAGGACAACAACCATTTTATTTAATCTGTATCAGCGGTGTTTTAAACAACGCATGGACTAAATTTTCTTGTGATCAGAAGTCTGAAGGAAACTCTCCTTCATGAGCCACTGTCACACACAGCCTTCAGTAATACAGAAACAAGCAGCCATATGTTCCTGCTGCGCGGTCTGTCACTAAGCCAGATTAGTACTCTAGTAAAGACCACTCAATGACCAGGCAGGGGAGGGAAGGAAGGTTTCTGCTGGCACACATCTAAAACACAGGTGTAAAACAACAAAACAAAACCTTGCACTGGATTACGAGAGAAATACAAGTCTGCTTACTAAAATTTTAAAGGACCTTCAAGTTCAATACTTTCTCAGAAATTAATTTGACATCCAACAACTCCAAAAGTTAATCTTATTGACAGAACTCAGCTAAATCCAGTAACGCTTACTCAATTATTCCATGTTCATCTTGGCTACAGTCTGAACCTGTAGATTAGATCAATTAGGCCTGATTCAACAACAACAAAAAATATACTATTGTGTCATATGAATGAATAAAAAAACCTTAATTTTAATTTTGAATTGACGGAACACAACATTATAATGTATACAATAGATGTTCATTCTTCTGAGATCTGCTCTAGATTATATTTAACAGAATTTAAAATGTATTGTATGTTTTCAAAGTTAATCTAAATGTAAAAATGAGAAATGATACAACAAACAAACAAAACCTGTACTTTTCTACAGTAATCCATTCAGTCCATCTCCCACTTATTCTGATTCTAAAACCGTAAATAATAAGAAATCATGCCCTGCTGAATCACTGCTGAATGACACAATCAAACGTCAATGCTAAGAAGAGTTCATTTGAATTTTAAGGTCATCGAAAACAGAAATGATGAGCAAATCTCAGGCTAATAAATAAAGATGGATGGACAAAGCAAACTAATGAAAGAAAGAGAGGGTCTCTTTATTTGTGTGTGAATGAGACACTTGGCACTGGAGTGACAGTGGTGGTATAACGACAGACAGCTTTGTAAACACTCACTCTGCAGTCTTTCAAAGAGGTCACACACTCTCTCACACACACACGCAAACAGCTGGCATTAAGACAAAGAAGCAACTGTGAATCAGACGAAAGACTTAGTATTGAGGATTAATGTGACGCAATACCGCTGTTGTTTATCTGTATTTGTGCAGGTCACGTGCCACCCTCGCACTAGATCATAACTACTAATACAATGTATTTCTCTTTGCTGCTCATATCTGAATAAACTGACTATGGTATGAGTTGTTGGCAGAAAACCTCTTTTTCCATGAAAAGGTTTTTCTCCGATCCAGCTGTGAAACAAACAAGAAAAGACATCAGAGTTAAATCTCACGGTTTCCAAAATCCTGCTCCACAAAACTGTATATTAATAATGACATGATGAGCCAAATTTTACAGTTCATAAAAGTGTGTGTGTTTGTGAGTGCATAAACGCTTGTGTGTGTGTGTGTGTTTGTGTGTCTATTTGTTTGGTTTACTAATTGCAATTACAATAATTCATAAAATTGTTTACAGGTGAAAATATATGACATCTAAATGTATTTTGCTTAAAAATGCAGTAATCTAAAAGAAATGCATAAAAAATGTAGTCCAAATGTAGTATTTTCGATGAAAACTATCTGCATGATAAGTTCATATCATAGCAGAAAATATTCTGTAGACAGTCAAATTTAGGTGAAAATCATCAAAAACGCCGGCGGTGGCTGGCACCTTTTTGAAAAAAAAACAAAAAAAAAAAAAACGGAAATAGTGCAACCCTAGTTGGCTCTATGACAAATCGCTTGCAGTGTCCCCTACACATACTTCTCTTTAGATAAATAAAATTAAATACAAACGTAGGGCAGGACTTTTTAAATCTGAAGTTACAGAGGACAGATTTTGAAAAATAGGCAGCGTTGATGACCTCAGTTGAAATGTAGAGACATTTTTGATTTAGCATTTCGAAGACATTTATATCCTTTAAAATAGGGAATCTCAAACGTTTTTGTTAGCCGAACAACTCTGACCTAAAATATTTACATGAAATTTACTTAATATTTCAATAATTAGAGAAAACATTCTTTGATGACAATTAATGGTCAAATTATTTGCAGGTTGATAAATACAATATTTGATCTTTAAATATGGTTTTGAATTGCCTTAATATTCATATTTAATGTTTTATCTTCATAATTATGATAATGCATTTTTACGGTTTGACTAATAATTTGATTTTCATCAATTTACAAATCCCCTGCAGTTCCCTCATAAACTCATTCACCAACTCCAGTTTGGGAAACCCTACCACAGAATAACACGGAATGATGAATCGTGACATGAAAACAGCGCCATAGCGTCAATTTTCATTTCTTAGCTTCCATTATATTCTGACTGACGAATTAACTTCACATAGCATTTTCGCTTTCTTTGTGGATAAATTATGTGCTGGAAACCTGTTGCGTGACAACATCTCAGGGCACAATTTAAAACTCCAGCTAAAGCCCACCCACGCATCTCTCTCCTTCCTGGTGTACAGGAATAAACATCTCTTCTCAAACTCTGATTAAGTGCGTACATCTCTGTCCTTTCTCTTTCTGTGTGATTCACAGTCATGAGTAGCTTGATCCAACCCTGGCTGGAGTCTAAGTAAAAACATCCTTCCCTGGCTACACGTCAACCGTCTTCCTCATCCCTCTCCTGATCCAAAACACTCCCTTAAAAACTCTAACCATCCCTTTCCTCTTTTTCCGATTCTCCAGCAGCGTTCCCTCTCTGGAACCCGATCTGCTGACTGCCTGCTTTTATTTATTGAACAGGTCCGATTTCATGCCAACAATAGGGGGGAGATATGCGGGGAGGTGGATCGCTCCCCGCCTCGCTCTGCTATTGCAACACACATTCAGGACTGGAAGCTTCCATATTGTGACACAGGCCTGCTGCTTTTTATATTACCGTTGGGTGTTTGCAGCACTGGCATTGTGTGTGCTCACAGTCAGGCACGTGAGTGTTGCATGCATTTAAATGCATTCATTTCAAAACAGCCCTAAATGAGGATCATTCTAGATGAGTTCAAATGATCTCATCGTGGTAGAAAATGCAGTAGATGGTGAAAAGATCAGGGTTGTGGGAAGTGGTAATGTCACGCGATAACAACAAGAAGCAATAAGGCTAGTACAACTTCAATGAAGAGGATATCTATTACAGGATGTGGACTGTCAGTCAGTCAATTACTTCATACAAAGGGTTTTTGTATAAAGCAAATGACTAAAAGTCACTTAAAAAGGCTTTTGGGGCACTATAACAAAATGTTTAATGATCAAGAACCAATTGAAGTAAGCACTAGAGATAACCATGCAAATATTTAATGAATCAAACAATGTTTTTTTCAGTAGAACTGCTATCATTATTTGATCAAAATGAAACAAAAATGTGATCTGACCCAAAATTATGTGATAAACAATGTTTAGACATTTTCAACTCCGTTCTACAACCATTCTATTCTCTAATTTAAAGTAACAGCCCAAAAGTTACATCATTTATGAGAAATTACATAGATCTTTTTCATTCAATCACAAAGAACTGTAATGAAGCTTTAAGGACACAAAGTATCATAAAAATATCATGAAATTGACCCAAGAGACTGAAATAAATTGAATTCATGAACAACATAAATCTAAATGGTTTGTTTTGAATCTGATATGGTTCTCCCTGAGTAGAAGACACTGTCTATTTGAATGCTTCAGTCCTTATTTAATGTAACTGCATGGTAAAGAGCACCTAGCATGGTCTTTAGCATTTTTCCTTTTGTGTTCCACTGAAGAACAAAAGTCATACATGTCGAAAATTACATGAGAGTGAAGAAATAATGACGGAAGATTCATTTTTGTAACTACCGTCCCTTTAAAGCAGTATTCATACGTATAGCCCTATGTCAATTATACATTTATATTTTCTAACTTCTGTGTTTCTCAATGCTTCTGGTTTGCTTAATTTAAGTAATTTAAGACAGCAGAGCTAAAGCGATCTCTTTCTCTAAACACTCGCACGGCTCTTATTTCATTTCTCAGAGCTTCCGAACTTCCTCATTCCATTATTTTCTCTGGGTGCGATGTTTCTAGGCCGACTTTTCAAAAACGCGAATGGGAGGTGTATCTTTGGCAGGTCCAAGTGGAGCTTTATGGGGAAATCCAAGGTTCACAAGAGACCGTGCATGGGGAACTTTCCCTGTACAAACACTGTCTTGAGAAGCACAACCCAGATGGACACGGTTACTGTGGAGACCAAGAGGTTTGCAAGCCTGTGTGAGAGAGGACTTTCTGAAATGTCACTCTCTCCCAGACACACCTCCCCCCACAAACACAACCCTGAGAGGCTGTTCTTTATTTACAGGCTATGCAGAAAACAATCTCCTGCAGAGCATCTAATGAGGCTACTGGACTACGGCCCACCGCTGAGGCTTAAAGAAGCTCAAATGATTTGAAAGAGAAATACCTTTCCACAGAACATTCAAGAAAAAAATCATCAAACAATTATCTATGAGTATGTCAAACACCTAAAATACCACAAGCAAGCCTATTTTCAGACAGCAGTGGTTCCTGTTTATTAAGTTTAGAGCAATTTGCATTAGTGAAACAAGGATCTGAAACAAGTTGGTGTTACTTTAGACGGCGGCTAGGGTCACCGTTTGAAGTATAAAAGACGTTTAGTTTGCCTTAGGTGTGTATCTTTGGGTAAACAGCTAATCTAGGGTGCATTTCCTTAAAGCAACTATGGTCGCAACTACAAAGTTCAATGGAATTCAGTTTATAGGTTTTTGATTCGATAATGCTTTATGCAAACAGAGAACAATTCTATTTCCTGATTAAAAGAGATATAATCTTATTCAACTAGCAATGGAGTTTATTTTGATTAAATTCCTCACATGATCAAAATAGGTTTTCGATTTGACTCAAGAACAATTTTGCTAATTGAGAATTATTTGATTCTATTTGCAATGACGTTCAATTCGACAGGTTTTTGAATTATTATTATTTTTAATTATTACATCTATTTCTATTTCTCAGATAGATTAGATTTAATTCGCATGAAAATTGACAGGTTTTTAATGTGTTTCAAAATTTATTTTATTCAGCAATGGAATTTGTTTTGATTTCATTTTATTCATGAGTCATACTATTGGTTTTCGATTGGATTCAAGATTGATTTCGCAAATTCTGATTTATTTGATTCTATTTGCAATGTTTCCATTAATTTGTGCATATACTGCAGCTACTTTAATGTTTATTTATGTCATATATAAAAACAAATAAACACTATATAATCATGATAACGTTTTAAAAAACAAAAGATTTACAATTCTAAAATGTTTCCAACATGATGCATACAGAATTTGCAACTGGAAACTTATCAAATTTCTTTTAGCAAACTGAAACTGAACTCACTGAAACACTGAACTGATTATCACTGACTCACTGAGAAAGGTATCATTTAGATCTATATAGTTATGTAAACTACTATCTGGTATCTAAACACAAAAGAAAATCATCTACCACTGGCCACAACTTCTCAAAAAGCAGGGACTAAAAAAACTATAGACATAAGCCATCCAAATGCCACATTCATCTTAGATTCATTACAACTTCTTGCCTTTTATCACATCTGCTGTGGCGTTGCAAGTAGCAAACGTATCTAGCAGAGTCACATGACTTGGCTCCACATGACCTCTGTACTATACCCTAATCTGACAAGTTCAATTCTTCTTAAAGTCAAAGAGAGGAGTCCATGTGCAACACAAGGTCCCATAAACACAGCTGGTGTTCTAGACAAATGGCAGTCATCAGTTGTTGCGTGTATAGTAGTATCCACTGAATCCGAATGGTGCAAATGACATAAACAAACTGCTATCAATTACAGTACACAGGCTGCAAGAGAGATGCAATATAAGCTTACTGTTGAGTCTCAGGAGACAATAATGCTCTCTCATACAGACAATGCCAAATCTCTATTCCCTGATGATTTAAGATGTCATTTTTTCAACGTCAGTTGTGGCTGGAAAAGAATGCCAGGAATGTTCCCAACTTTCTTTTCTCTGGGCTACAGTGGAGTGGAGTGATGTTTCTGCATTTTATAAACATAACCTGTACAGCGAATCTAATCAAAATTACATCTGGTAATGTAAGCATGTCAACAGCGGCCTCTGTCAAATCACAAATACAAATTTGAGAGGCAGGTGATGTTTTGCAGGACAGCTGTAAAGCATCAATGCTTTAGCTGCAGTCATGTTTCAGATCAAGCTACTTCTTATAATTTTAACATAACAAGGCTCAAATGACAAGCACAGACAGGGAATACTACTGCTGTCTATATTAATAATTCAAACCCTCCACGTGCAACAAGGAACGTAGTCTCTACACATTGTTTTCTACAACAACACCCACACACTGATGGAGCTTTTCTAATATACTGTATTAAAATATGTTCAAAGAAGTACTAACAATAACTGCTTGCAAAAAGATTATTTATACACTGATATCTCTTTCTCTATTCATGAGAGAACTGAAAATATAATTATAAAATGTAATTTATGTTATTTACAAGATAAAAAGGTCTAATGATGCATAAGCGGTCTTTTAAATTTGATACTGACCTATGACATCCTATTATTACATAATCTCATGAATGTAACAGAAAAACAGTTCATTTTTCAGATGTAACGCAGGCAACAATTTTCCACGAATACATGTAGATCAATAATATTGGAGAAAAAAATGCCTATATCAAGGTTTTAGTAACACTTGTAAATAAGGTCTAATTTGTTAACATTAGCAAATGCATTAACTAACAATGATCAATATTTTTTCATAGCATTTATTAATTTTTGTTGGTGTTAGTTAATCAAAATGTTCATGTTAATTCACAGTGCAGTAAATAATGCAAACAGATAAAATTTTACTTTTTAATAAAGTTTAATATTAAAACGTAATATTACTGAACATTACATATTTTATGCCATTGCATATTTCTCTTTTATAATTGTAATTTTATGTGCGTGTATATA
>JAUMHP010000062.1:12273089-12283196 GCA_032361065.1 Enteromius trimaculatus | reverse complement strand
AAAATGGGGAAGCTTGTGACTGTCTCAAAGAATTACCACTGTCAAGGTGCAGAAAAGTATGAAAGATGTTGTCTGAACGCTCCATCTGCCAGCAGTGGTTCAACAGTAATATAATGAAGCTACGAGTATTCTTTTTGTATGGAACAAAAACAACAATAACATGTTTTTTTTAATGTTTCGGCACCGTAACGTCACTGTAGTGCCATTTTGGAGAGTATCCTGTGCATGCAATCAACATATGCAGTTCTGTGGTGGAAGAACTTTCCATTGCGTCTAACACAGAATTGCATACTTTTAATTGCGTCCAAAATGGCACTACGGTTATGTTACGGTGCCAAAACGTTAAATAGACTTTGTACAAAAAGTATTTTCGTAGCTTCACAATATTTCGGTTGAACCACTGATGGCGGATTGAGCATTCAGACGATGTCTTTCATACATTTCTCCACCTTAACAGTCGTAATTGTTTGGCAGTCAGTGGGACAGTCACAAACCTCCCTGTTTTCATCTAAATTATCTTAAATTGTGTTCCGAGGACGAACAAAGCTTTTACGGGTTAGGAACGACATGGGGATTAATGTGATTAATGACAAAGTTTTCATTTTGGGGGTGGAGTAACCCTTTAACCAGTGTTGGAGTCAAAAATGAGTTGGATGCTCCATATATCTAAAGTATTCACTGTTTTTTAAATTAAACATTTCTAAATATTTGTATTGCGCTCCTAAGAAACACAATCACTCGCACCAAAAACCTTCATGTGCACACAAAATATGAACAACACATGCTTGTTTTGTTTAGTTTTAAAGTTTTTTGTTTTGTAATATGACCGAATGTAAAAACTACCCTCTGCACAACTATTTTAAAATCAATTTAAATATTGCCCCAAGAAGAAAGTATGGCACACTTACTAGTGAAATTGCTCTAAACTAGAAAACAATCTTGTTTCTTTTAAGATAAAAGTGCTTGTAATTCCCAAATTTCAGCTAAATTACAAGGCTTAGATGAGACCAAACCACAAGCCTCGTTGAAGTAATTGAACAAGAACTGTAGTATGTAGAATATAACCCACCCTTAGACAGAGAGTACCAGCTGGCTCCATTTGTGATTCCTTCATCAAAGTAATCGCCGCAGTTCCAGCCCTTATGCATCCAGCTGTGGGCATAGGAGTACGTCCTTGCCAACTAAACACACATAGTGCATAAACACCAACAATCTGTAAATATTTACTAGAGAATTTGGGAAAAAACAACAGCCAACTCTTTACTAGTTAAAGTGTATGATTTCTGTGCAATTACTCTCTTGGAGAAAACCCCAAAAACATCTTAAATCAGTCTAAGCTGGGTTGTTTGTCTAAACTGATCTAATTTGGCTGGTATTAATAGAATTTTGTCCACTTTTCAGCTGATAAGCTGATCTTAAACTGATCTTAAATCAGTACCATGAAAAGGAGTTGCAAAAATAATGATTCATTTTAAAAAGTTTTCATGAACACTCCCCCATCTGCCATTGGTCAGTTTAACAGATAACCTCGCCCCTATAAACACACAACAGGTTGAGTCCTGCGTTCTGTTGCTTCTGTAATTATTTGATAGTGTCATCACAGTGATTGCACTTTTTCAGGATTATAAACTTATAAATGGCCTGCTTTCGCTAATTGTTTCCAGACAGAAAATGTAAAAAAAAAAATTATACACTTAGCTTTTAATAAAAAAACAACATACCTTCCTGAAAATTTTATCATCGGGGGTAGCTGAGTGTGATGTTTTGCCTCTAATCCGGGGTTCACGAGACTTATCAAAGGGGTAATTAGCGACTACAGCGCCACCGTGGAGGTTCGCCGACAAAATAAAGTTGTAATTCTGCATCCATTTTATCACTGCTAAAGTCTCCGGCTCAACCTGCAAGAACCAGGAATATAGAGAAAAATACCCCGATTAGAAAACATGCATGCTGTGTGCATTATTTTTTTGTGCCATGACACTTCTGGAATATTCCTTCAAAGCTGTTATGAGAAATCTGACATGTGGTAATGTATCCCACAAGAGGTGAAGGGATAATAGACCTCCACCTGCCCCTGTTGTGTTAAGTAAGATCAGTCTGGCCGGCTCCTTGGAGATGGCTGCTGGGTATTGATCCCGTTCTTGCTCTGTTTCGAGGAGACTTTGTATTTATTATCCATGGATCTGTTTATATAAACATTCAAGGGTCCTTTTGGACTCAGCTGTCATTAAAGAGTCGGGTTTCGTGCTGTGAACTCACACAGATGTTTTTCTCCCTGCTTAGCTCAGTGCAGTGCGAAGCCCACGCTGGGGTCAGAGGGTCACCAGCAGTGTTTGATGTGAAAGTGACAGCTCTTGACTCACAGAGAAATGATAGGAACGTGTCATACTCCTCCAACTGCATTTTTCTGTTTCTGTCCTGAGGGATGCCTGGCTGCCAGTGAACATACATACTTCTGCAAAGCTGGAGTTCTCATTCTAGACTGAGGAAAATAAAGAGTTGTTCCTGGAAAGAGCTGTTTAAATGGTTTGTAGGATTCTGACGGGCTCCAAAAGTCTTGCAATTATTACATAAAGTCAAATTCTGTACTATATTTCAAACAAGTTTATTTGTGAACTCTTTGGCACTAAAGATCAAATGTTTCTGCTTTCACTGAACCGCAAGATTTTTTTTTTTGTAACATTCTTAAGTCATGATGGATAGCATGGATCTTTGCAGATGAGATTGACTTTGTATTACTCAGCAAGTTGTGAAAGGCTAATCAAAATATCCAGAGCTCATGAAGACTAACAGCAGTACAGGCTGTACAGTACAGTACAGCAGTAAACTCATTTAGACAGGCCAAGGATTTCTATTTTGTGAAAGGTGGGCCTGTTTGCAGTTGATAGATAGCAGAACGAGAGCTGGGTGGGTTCCTGACAGATTAATGGTGAGCTTAATTTTGCTGTCCAACTGTAAAAACAAAAAGCAATGCAGGATACTGGATTTATCCTATATTTTACTTCAGATTGGAACAGTGATTTATCTGAGTGTCTTTATATTGTTATGGCAATAAAAAAAAGTCACCCCATGAAAACATCAACAATGTGATGATAGCAGCACCGATGTCATGGGCAGAACGACCCACAGATAACTGAATCTGGGATTCATTCCCAGTCTTTCAGAAGTAACTTACACATTACTCATTACATGTTTATTTAATTGGCAAATACTTTAGTTCATTTGAGATTTTTCTTCGTGTCATTCCATAGTTTTCTTTCTACCAAAATCAGTCTGATAAAATGTTTGATTTCCCAAGGAAATTTTTTAAAGAAAAATTATATATATTTTTTTACTATATTTTGAATGAACAGTATTGAAATGCAATTGTTTTAAAAAGAGCCTTTCAATCATTTTTGGAATCAGATTAAACTGTTCGTGGTTGTGTTTTTGTTTCTCTAAAAAAACTAGCTTAAAAAAGTAATGTGATTCAGGAATCAGACTACACTGTGCTGTGTGTTTTTCTACTTAATTAATTTGGTTTTAGTATTACATTGAAAACAGTTGTCCTGCTATTAAAGTATATATATATATATATATATTTAGGATCCTTTGATCAATAGAACAGATTCAGAAGAACTGCATTTATTTAAAAATAGAAAACTTTTGCAGCATCATGTGTAATTTTTCAGCAATTTAAATGAATAGTTCACCCAAAAATGAAAATTACCTCATAATTTGCTCAACCTCAAGTCAGCACGTTCCTAATTTTGCCAAGTTCGATGTGTCCCTAGGTCAACATATTTTGTTGACCCTGGAATAACAATTTAATGCAAAAAAAAAAAAAATAGTCTTGATCATATCTCTACACTAAACCTAACCTTATGAGTAATGGCTAAAATCAGAGGAAATGATAGATGCCTGACACTTATGTACAAACTGATTGTAAGCCTAAACTGTAACGAAACTGTAAACTGTTTCTTCAAATCTGATTGGTTAATCACAATGTTGTCCCAGAGTCAACAAAGATGTTGACCCAGGGACATGTTGCACTTGGTAAAATCAGGTTAGCGAGCCAGCCATCCTAGGTGTATATAACTTTCTTCTTTCAGACGAATACAGTCGCGCATACAGCCGTTGCCATAAGTCAGTGATATGAGTTTTAAAAATAGAAATATTTTTGTCACAAAACCCATCAGTATGTTTCAGAGGACATGTGTTAACCCCCTGGAGGCATATAGGTCAGTTTTATGATGGATACTTACAATTTATGGAGCTTGAAAATAATGGCCACTATCCACCAGCGTTACCAAGCTTGGAAGAGCCAGGAAATCTTTTTAAAAAACTGTTATATACACTAAATTATGGCATTTTTGGGTGAACTATTCCTTTATCACTTTCTTGCTGAATAAAAGTATTAATTTCTATACATAAAAAAATATTTGGTATCTATTTAATTAATATATATATATATTAAAAAATGCTGATAAATGGTTAAAAAATGACATTTAATATGTACAAATATTCTGTTTTATTGTAACTCTTGCAAAGTGTATTGTATATTGTCTAAACATAAAATCTTTAATAAAAACAAACACACTAATCAAATCTCAACACAAGCTCATTGACTAATTGCTCATCTCATTCTGAAAAATCAGCAGTAGCAGTGTATGTGACACTGATTGATGCCCACCTGTAGTTCCCAGTTGTCAGGCAGAGGCAGGTGATGGTTTTGGCCATTGTGCTTCTCGTAGTAATACATAAGAGCATTCAGGTCTGGGAAGTTGCGGTTCAGGTCCACCTCCTTTGCGTTTCCACGTCCCACTAAGTAACCGTTGAACTCTGGACCCTGTAAATCAGAGAAAAGTGCAGGTCATTTCCTATCCTTTAAGTAACCTTTAGGGAGGAATATCACCTTTTAACATTTAATATGTCAGGTGTGAAATGTATACCTCAAGTGGTTTATTGTGCTTGTGTGTATTGCGTAAGCAGGCAAGATGATGTTAGAAAAAATATACTGTCTGATGCTGAGGTGGTTTTTCTCTGCTAGTTCATGTCTGGTCCAGTGAGACGCTTGATAACTGGGTGTGTGGGGCCACATTCAACCATCATTTACTGCTGGATGTATAATCAGTCTCTAAGATCAAGAAGTAGTCTGTATTACTGTAATTTTGTGTTCTAGAAGTGTGAATGGCGTACAGTAGGTGTATGGATGCTTTGTTCAAGAAAAAAAAAACTTTGTGTGTATTTTTGTGTGCATTGTTTTATTTTTGGATGTTATTTTGTGAGCTCTTCTGGTGTAATTAGTCTCAGAAGAAAGTCCGCAATGCATTCTGGGATATGGCTGATTCCTTCATAACAATCCGGGAGCCACCAGAGACTTACAACACTCCCACGCCACAGCTGCCATCCTGAATAAATAAGTGTATACATATGCGTGGTCGCGTTCACACCATGAGCTGTTGGTCATGCATTTACAAATGTGCCATTTTAGTACTTGTTTTATAATGTAGATTAGCTACTAAGGGCTGTATACCTGCCTGGCTGCAACCTCGTATCCATCCGGGTTCATCGAAGGAAGGATGTGGATCCGTGTGTCGTGGATGAGGTGCGTGATTCGCTCGTTTCCTGCTTGGTATTCCTCGCACAGGAACTGGGCTAAATAGATGAGCAGCTCCCTGCCGAGCACCTCGTTCCCATGCATGTTCCCCACGTACTTGAACTCGGGCTCCACTGAAAAACACAGGTCAGGTGACCACCAGTCAGGAAGTTGTGGGGTCATAGGGTCACATCCGTGAATAGCATGCAAGCAAACAAGTTCTATGCATGCATATGAAGCAGTTTAAAAGCGGCAACCGCATAAATTCAGAGTCAATATGCATATAAAGCTCTAAAGGGTTGCCTACTAAATATTTAAAGAGATTTTGTCATAATTTTTCAGGTTTGTTCCAAACCTGTATGACTTCCTTTTGTTGCACGCAACATGTACTCTTTGTTTTTTAACAGTGAAAGCAAATGGAGTCTTTCTATGTGACCCAGGACCACAAAACCATTTGTGTATATATAAAGTGTCAATTTTTGTAGTTAAGATTTATACATCATCTGAAAGCTGAAGAAATAAGCTTTGTTAGAATAGATCCAACCATTTAAATATCTGGATTCTAAAGGTGAAAAAAAAACTGAGAAAATAAAATTGTCCAAATTAAGTTCTTAACAATGCATATTACTAATCACAAATTAAGTTTTAATATATTTACAGTAGGATATTTACAAAATATCTTCATGGAACATGATCTTTACTTAATATCCTACTGATTTTTTGCAAAAAAAGAATAATCGATCATTTTGACCCATACAATATATTTTTGGCTATTGCTACAAATATACCAGCCTAAGACTGGTTTTGTGGTCCAGGGTCACATATGAAGTCTTTTGTCTTTTATAAGACATATATGACTTTTATATGAGCAACACAAAATAATGGAAAGACATGAGAGTGAGTAAATTATCTGATCTACCCCTTTAAAACAAATGAGCTCATTCTACAATATGCCTGCATTTGAGTAAGATGACACCACAAATGCTAGAATCAAATATGAATGAATTCAAATTCATAATTTTCCTCCTACAAAAGCTTTCTGAGTGTTTAACAGCGCAGCAGGCCACTCTCATCGAAATTCCTGTCTCACAGCCAGTTGTCAGCTCATTATTCACAATTATCTCTTCTAACAAGTACCAGCAGATTTCCGTTTCTTCGTTTTTGATGCGGAAGTGAGTGACGGCGAGTTCGCAAATCTAATTAGCCACTGTGTGCAGGCAGACTCATCACAGTCTTCCCATTAATCATCAAATAATTAAATTAACAGTGCTGTGCCTCTACTCAAAGAGTCTAAATGAGTGACCTCGACATTAATGCATGAAGCGCAAACATTGTTTGGGAATCTAAAGGGTCAGGTCACTCTAACTTTGCCCACTCTGTTGTACCGGTTCCTGTTTTTGTACTCCATGAGGAACATGTATACATCCTGCAATTCTCTCAGAGGTTTTACCTTTGTGCTCGTATTGCCAAGAGAAGCAGATCTTCACATCTGATGGAAACGATTCATTTGCTTTCATAAGCTGATTTATTGACTCCTTTTGTTGATGGATCTTAAGTCCTTCTAGTAGCTGAGAGCAGAATGTGTTTTGAATTTGAACAAAGGAACAAGGTCTACAGGCAAGAACAAAAATTGTACTGCAGCAGTTGCTTTTTTCATATCTCGTAAGATAAATTGGTGTTCTGAGATAGCAGAGGATTCTCCTTAAATTTTGCAAAAGAGACAACTGTCGACCTTCAAAATGAAAATGAATAGCACAGCCTAACTCTGTTCCTTTGAGAGTTTGATGAGAAATGTGCAAAGCTTATATAAAGGCTTTTGAGTCCAAACTTTGGTCAATCTGAGAACAGTTTGAGAGATTGTTCTCCTCTGGAACTCTAGAAGAGACACATGCAAGATTAATGAGGTCTTGTTCTCAGCAGAATCATCTGAGAAGCAGAAGTGTCCATTTGCTCTCCGTTTCTAGAAGACACAATTGAGCTATTAAAGAGTCAAAGAGTCTGTCCTGTGGGAATGTTCTTGTTTTAGATCAATGATGTTTGCTCCTGCCTGCAACAGAGTGTTACATATTAACACTCACCACATCTCCAGGCACGTACTCCCCCCTTAAACCCATTACTGTCCATTCCTGGATGCAATTTACTGTATGTGAGCATTTGAGGAGCAACAAGATAAATCAAGTTGATGGTCAACATTGGCTGGCCAGACAACCCAGTGAATAACATGGCTAAAGCTATGTCAACAATGCTGTTCTCCGAAAACCCAAATTATGCAATCTAACCTAAGTTATTAGTTTACCAATCAGCTCTGGCAGCTTCAGTAGGAACATGCAAGAGTTTGCTTGAGCTATATGGGTGTTTTATAATGGGAATTTAATGCTTTGGTACAAGAGTAAAGAAAAGACTCACATGCTTCATGAATGCCAGGATTATCACTGAACTCTAGGACATATAGGTGCCGTCCCTCTATGCTCCGACCGATGCTGTAGATGCGAGTGATATAGGGGCATTCGCTTTGGACGGCAAAAAGAGCCCTCACCATCTCTTCATAGCCATGGTGCTGGAAGTCAGACGCCCTGGTCAGTGAAGCCTCGAGCCCCAGAAGCAGCGCCCCAATCCAGATCAGAGAGCTGCCTGACAGCATGGTCCCAGACTGCTCCGCAAACAGAGCGCCACTTCTTTTCCCTCACTCTCTTTCTCGATCCTGCTCTCCCCGTTTGCCTCCTCCCTCTGGACCTCCTCTCACTCCCGCTTAGAAGAGCAAGTAAGGACGGCCCCTCCTTTCTCTCTTTCTTTCTTTCTTTCTCTCTCTCTCTCTCTCTCTCCTGATTCCCTCACTTGTACCATTTGTGTGTGTTTACCCAATTGGCATTGTTGGAGAAGTGAGAGTTTGACATCACATATGACACCTCAACTTTGGCTTTACGCTCCTCGCACACTAAAACCTCCCCCTCTCGTGTTTTTCTGGCAGTGCTAGTCAAGCATTTCATTCCTGACCTGTGGATTGTCTCTGGCTGGCTTTTAAAAGCATGATTACCAGTGATTTAACTAAAAGGAAATAAAAGCAAACAGGAAAGGGGCGAAATGGAGGCTTTATTTGGGGGGAAAGGGATGTGATTAGCATTTATTCACCCACTTTCACTCCAACACTAGCTCATTCATTAACTCAAAGTAAACACACTTGGAGCCCGAGAGGTTAGAGCTTCTACAGGGCATTCTGGGAAAACAGACCATGGGGGACCAAAGGTTTCAAATGAGGGTTGTGGAAATGGCCCCCTGAGGCCCTCTCTCCCAGTCACCTCTACTATAAACCCCAGGAGCTGTTGTCAGTCACACTCACTATAACCTGCATGTGAGTAGAGCAGCTGTTGCTTTGTTACTGAATTTATCTCCATTCACAATAGCACCACCTTTGGAAATGTAACACCTATTGCATCGACCAAAGAAGCAGGATGTTGGTTTAAACGTGAACCTTTTCACTTTTCGTATACATGATATTAGGAGATTTATGTCATGTGCACCCTGTGGAGATATATATATATATATATAATTATTAGTTCCATTCCTGGATTCTGATTGGTCAGCAGCTGTGTTTTATTCACGATACAGCACATGTCTATGACCGCTTCACCCAGTTCTGTGTATGAAAACCCTTAGCAACATAAACAATCAATAAAACAGCATTAAATTTGTTCCTTGTATTATGTATTTCGGCAAAAGTAAATGTCTGTTTTTTTTTTAATAAAGTATGAGTGACCCCTGCTGGCGTTGTGTTGCATCTTTCATCTTTAATTTTGAGACGACGCCCTTCTCCGTCTGATCAAAGCTTCTCAATCGCGCGTCTATTTGAAAGCTAACAGTTTCAAGACGTATGAAGGGGATATATATTCTATCTGTTAGTTTTCTGTTTCAGGTAGGCCTATGCCCATCAGTTGCCCATGGGTTCACTGGATAAACGCATTCCTCATTCCCAAGATGCTTTGCTCTATTCTACGTTAGATATATAGATAGATAGATAGATAGATTATATATACTATATTGATCCCTAAAGGGAATTCAAGAACAAATAAACAAATCAATTTTGAATGTTCTGCAGGATACGCTAACCGTGACAAAGATACACAGCGTGAGCAACTGATATAAATATTGGTTGGATATTCTTAGAGAAATATTGTAGCAGATGTGTTGGTATATGGCGTATTAAAATACAAGCCATAGTTATTTGTTTTTTCTTTCTTGGGAGTGTTATATTTACATTGATATGATGGCCCCTCTTTGAATTTCAGCGCTCGTCTGGCGCCGGTGTAAATTTTATTAATATTGCATTGCTATGTACTATAGTTGCATTAACAGTAAGGGTAGGTTTAGGGTTGTATGAGGTGTAGATATTAATAAAACATAATTTAACATAAAGTTATTTCACAGTTTCAAATATATTTTGCTTTTAATCAAAATAAAAAAATGTCTAAACCATATTCAAGTGCACATTATTTCTAAAGTGTGGATTAGCATCATGTTAGAAATCAACAGAA
>JAUMHP010000062.1:12243715-12255446 GCA_032361065.1 Enteromius trimaculatus | reverse complement strand
GTTACATTTAATAGGCCCAATAAATAACGGTTGTGAAATACTTATAGTAACAAAAAGCATGTATGGTTTTTATAGATCATTTTATGTCATATAGCCTACTGCAAACGATCTTTATTTTGAGGCAATATTAGTACATACAGTAACGTAGGCTACTGGCTATTGGGAGCTGTTGTCGTTTCGTGTCGTCACGAAAGCTTATCATTTACACCGCCCGTGTTTTTAAGTCTAGCTAATTTCAACATTTGAAGGAGTTTAAAGCAATCAAACACAAGATGCGAAAAAGATCAACAGTACTCGCGCTCTATGAGCTCACGGAGAGCTGCTTCTCACGGACAGCAACATCGAACCAACAAATCCTTCGGGTCTTGCCCAGAAAAACAAATTCAAATCGCAGAAAAAGATGCGAAAGAGCCCAGACGCTTATTTTGACATAAATTTGTATGTATTTGTCGCTACAAGAGCAAAAAGACGAAAATTGGGTAAACCAAGCACTTTGAGACGCGTCTCACTCTCTGTGTGCGCCCTGTGCACACAAAACACTGTACTGAAATTGGCTAGGCTTAAAAACACGGGCGGTGTAAATGATAAAGCTTTCGTGATGACACGCAGCAGTGGCCCGTCAACTGTCCTGAGCATCTTTTTAGGTTGGCCCCTAAAATCGTCCCCACCTTTCAACTCACTAGCGACGGCCCTGCATATTATATACCAGATGCATATTATAAGCCCAATAATAAAGTAAATTGCATAAACATTTTCCCACAAACCCAGCCACACACACACACACACAGCTCTTTTGCAGTAGGCTATATGACATAAAATAATCTATAAAAACCATACATGCTTTTTGTTACTATAAGTATTTCACAACCGTTATTTATTGGGCCTATTAAATGTAACCTCTCAAGATTGTGGCCGTCATTTTATCCTACTGATTTGAATTAGTAATCCGTAATTATTTACCATAATTCTGCTCGCGACTTAATAACTCGAAATAATGACTTAATAACTCGAAATAACGAGATAATAAGTCGAAATAACGACTTAACTCGAAATAACGACTTAATAACTCGAAATAACGACTTAATATATCAAAATAACGAGTTATGTCGAAATAACGAGTTATTATTGCGAAATAACGAGTTTTTATGTCGAAATAACGAGTTATTATCGCGAAATAACGAGTTATTATGTCGAAATAACGAGATAAGTGTTCTTTTTTTTTTTTCCAACCATAAACTTTTTTTTTTTTCTCACTCACCATAAGTTTTTTTTTTCCCCACCTTGCGTTTCAGGGCTTCCGTACTGTGTGTACATCAATGAGGGAAAAAATTAACTTATGACAGTATAACAGAGTGAAAAATGTAAGGGGGTCTAATGATGGGGGTTTTAATGTTGCTCTATGTTGCCAAAATATGGCGTTTAGAATGTTTTGACACTATAATAAACCACTAGATGGTGGTGGTGCTGCTTAAGTGATGGTGGTGTGGGGGCATACCAGCGCTACCGCCACCTCATTGGACAGAAAGTGGGAGAGGCCTGCGGCTCTGCGGATCAGTCTCTCCTGGCTGAGCAGCCTGGATGAAGAATTCTGCTCACTCACTGAAGTTGCAGATTGCTCTCTCAGCAGGGCCAACGCGCTGCAAGCTAGCAAACATACATATGCATACAGTTACAGCACATACGGTTTGTAATTCTTAAATAGTTCACAAATACACAAACACAGAAGACAAAAATAACTGCTTGAAATTTCTCAACTATCTGGACTAACGTTTCTGTTGTTGTGGTTACACACTCAAGTGATGCTGCTGTGCTATGTGGTCGCAAAACCTTGCACCACTTGAAATCCCTTTGAAGTGATTTTAAGCCATTGGACCGCAATCAGATGTATTATGTATAAAGGATGGGCGTATCGAGTTATTTTTACTACTTGAACAGTTACATACACATAAATACACAAATACTAAAAAAAGCACGTATTGGACCTGGGCAGCTGTTAAAGTGTCTAATATTCCTGCTTTCATTTTAATCAAACAACAAAAGCCAGAATATCTCACATATCTTAACACGATGCAAACATACATATGTAAATTAGTATATAAATACATAAAGATATTATTAATAACATCTTGGATATTATACCTATAAAGGCATCAGCAATGAAGACGTGGAAAAGACCGTTGCTGTAGAAATTGAGCTCAAAGAGTGCAGGTACAGTGTTGCTAGGGGCGATGATGAACTCGGTGTTTTTGTTGGTGCTGGTGACATTCACACAGTTTCCCAGAAGGCTGAGCGCATGCATGACCACGTCCTCCGAGTTCCCAGAAAACCCCAGGTCGAAGTCCCGTGACAAGATCTCTTCCTTCATATTGAAGAAGTCCTCCACCAGTTTAGACAGCAGTACACCCTGTCCCATCACAGACATGTTACAATGATTATAAACCAATATAATAGACTGAAGAATGAAGGGTTGCCATGATGTGTGCTGCATAGCATGTGAGGACAGTGCTTACCTGTCTGTGCCGATACAGGAGGAGACAAGCAACTATATGAGTGGACATGATTGCTGATGATTTGCTGGCGGCTATAGGAAACACAGATGGCAGTAATCAGATTGACAATTAAAAAAAATTACAAATCTGACCCTTAAGGATTTTTCAATGTCAAAATACAGTATGTAGATACTAATAGCTATTAGGGAGCTGACTTTTGAGAAAATGATAAATCCGGTCTCTCAGACAGTCCTTATTTAGGTAATTTCCACAGTAACTGTACACCTCGCCTAAATTCTCAAATGAAGGGAAAAGAAAGGACACTATTTAAATTCATACGTCACTCCATGGCATTGTTTGTAAGCTTAAAAATATTTGAAATTATCTGAAATACGCTGTTTGAAGAAAACATGGCGACTTTGGAGAAAAAAACAAACAAACTGGTTCACGACTATATTAAACATTCAAAGCAAGCTGCAATTCCACCTCAGAGACATTTCGGGTTACAGGCCAGACTCTCTATCCATTAGGCCCTCTCTATCCAATCACCCAGTGCTAGAGAAACTATTCATGAATCATGGCCTTTTAAGTGCCCTTACTGAAGAGAACGTGCTTGGCCAGGTTAGCGATGACCTGCCTCCTCCAAGGCTCATCTGACAGGTCTCTAGAATTCAGATGATCCTCATCTTCTCCATTAAAAACAGCCTGATCAGGTCTGCAAAGAAAAAACAAATCACTGAAAACAAACCCATTAGCCAAATATCTTTCTACATACCAATAAGCAGCAGTCTACATGTTTATGTAGGTTTCTGGCAGTTCAAAAGCCATACTGTGCAGAGACGATGGTGGGGAGAAGGATCTGCTCCAGCGTGAGAGAGGCCTGGAGATGGCGACTGCGTTGTGTGTCCAGGTACTCCTAAAGCAATGGACAAGTGAAATCCAGACATTAGGGGAGAGATCTGCAATGTATTCAGCCAGACTGAGATCAGATGAGCTGCTCTGACCTTCAGGGAGAAAGGCTGTGTGAAATCCACACGCACACAGCCGTAATTCTTCCGGAGCATCCGGAACACGCCACAGGCAATTCCCCACAGACTCTCATTCTTCTTAGGTTTGCCCTGAAGTAAGAAGAACAGCAGGAACATTAATCAAAGACTGATGATAAAATGCAAAATAATAATAATAATAATAATAAAGAAAACATTTTGTAGTGAACACAAAAACAGTTGCATCTTTGTCTCATATGTCTATAAACCTCTGCCAGAACCTGATTTTGCTGAGTTTGACATGTCCCTGGGTCAACATCTTTCAACATCTTTGTTGACCCTGGAACAACATTGTGATAAGCCAATCAGATTTGAAGAACCTATTCATAGTTTTTGTGAAGTTTAGGCTTCAGTGTTTGGTGTTTGTACATCAGTGCCATTCATCAAATATGATTTTAGGCATTACTCATGGGTAAGGTTAGGTTAAGGTGTAAAGATATGGTCAAAACTAAAATTTTGGATTAAAATGTTGTTCCAGGGTCATCAAAATATGACCCAGGTACACGCTGAATTACGGGCTTACCTCTGTGCTTTTTGCAAACTCTAATCTTACCTTTCTATTTTTGATAAGTTTACATTTTTAGTTCTGTGTCAAAGTTTCTAACAAACAGCAGATTGTCAGAACGTACCCCCAGCTTGTTGTTGGTTTTACAGAGACATAGGTGTTTCTCCAGATTCTAGGGTACTTTTTCCAGTTTTTGTGATTTGTCTGTCATCAGCTGTTCTTGTTTTGAATCAGCCGAACAAGTTTGCGGGTTGCTGATGTTGCTGGTGCTTTCCAAACACTTGATTTCTCCATACCCTTTGTTTTTGTCTCGTGTAACTTTTTAAAATCATAGTTGCAGATTTCTAGACTCCACAGCACACACACAGTCTCGGCTGTACCAATACTTACTGAGGGACTTACTCACACCTGAATTTAAATTGTATGGGTCTAAGAGTCTTTTTTGATTCAAGAAACGTTGAGTGACAATATGAGTAAACTTGAAGTCAACTTCCTGTTGTGTATCGCCACTTACCAGCTGCTCACTGTTGTAGTTTCCCTCTATAATGCGGTCATAAGAGATGCCTACAGGCACGATCAGAACATCAGGGATGCTGTTGGCACAGAGTGCATCAACCACGATTGATAGCATGCCCGCACGTGCTGGAGATGGCTTCCCACTGCGAGAACGTGTGCCCTCTAAATACACCTCCAGAAACTGCTGCTGCCGCAACAACTCTTCCGTGTACTGAAATTGAGAGGAGAACAGAAGAATAACCCACATCGAATATTACAGTTCTTAAGATCCGTGACCCACCCTTTGCAAATTCTCTACAATTAAACCAGCCCATTGTGGCAATGTGGTGCTCAACAGGAGACAGCATGAATAATGCAGAAGTAATCCATCAGCTTCCTGCGACAGCTACCTCTAATCACCTCTCTACAGTCGCTACAATGACAATCACCATGTGATTTTAACTAAAGCACAAGAAAAGACCATATTACTGATGCTCTTGTTTCCTGTCGCTCACAAGATCATTTCCTACATAGGGCTGCCATCGACTATAGATCTTTCTGGTAGACTAGCAGTCGCTCATTTTAAGCAATTAGTCGACTTATGTTTATATTAATAACCCATATGATTCATAATAATAAGCCTTTAATAGCCAATCGGCACTCAAGTGCACACAAAGTTGAAGTAGTGGTTATGAATGAAAAAAAAAAAAACAGTAAAAAGGCTGCACTGCATAAAACAAGTGCGTTTCATATGAACTACATAATCATATTCGTTTTTTTCCATTTGAATCAGGATGTGGTAATTAAATTATTAATTAAAGGCTTTGAAAATACCCCCAAAAGAAAATGCAATGCTATTTTTGTGTTAACTGGGAAAGTATTATATTTATATTATATTATATTTCATTTGATTCAATAAATTATGGGAAATAAAAGAAGATTCAGCTATGGGCTTTTGAATCATTTGTTCAAAACGCTGATTCATTCAGAAACAATGCTGTGTTGCTTGAAGATTCACAACCATTCTGCTGTGGCTTTATCATTGGTAAAACATTTTGTTGCCAAAAATAGACAATATTGTGTTTAAAATATAACACAATATTAACTTATTTATTGAACTGTTGATGTATATCATTTGCACTTGTTATAGTCAGGACAAACAGCACTCTTGTGTTATGGCTCTCTCAGCTTGATATCGCTTATCACGTGATATAAATATGAGACAAAAACTCATACAGGAGCGTCATGAATTTTAGGCAATTACTGCATTCATGAAGTTCCTGCCCTGCATCATATTCGTCAACTGTGTGAAATGTAAGATGACGTACAGGTCAGGAGAAGGGGCCAGTCCATTAATTGCATTAAAATATTTGATTCTATAATAATTGTGTTATTTTTCATAACTAATTAAGTCAACATCTTAAACTGACAGCCCTAACAGATATATTTTCATGTCTGTGAGGCAAACATGGAGTTTTAGATTTTTTTTAAGTGCTTAGAGATCTATAAGGCAGAAAGCGCCCTCTTTACTTTCATTATTTTACTAAGCACAATGTTTTGTTATGTTTATTGTGAATGCACACAAAGTAAAGTAAAACTTTTAAAAATTAGAAAGACGTATTACTACACAGTGACTTTCCGTAGGTATTTTTCTGTGATGGATTGTCTACCAATAGGGGACAGCTCTAACCCTACCACACGCAACCACGCGCACACTTTTGTTTTTTTTGGAAAATAGCTAAACTGAAACTTCAAGTCATGTTTTTATTAGAAATCGAGAGACTGTACCAGAGTTTGACCCAAATGTTCTGAACAGTAATATATGCACATTTATAGTAAGGACAGGAGAAAAAGTTTTTCCCTTCAATATCTAAAATCGTAAGGTAGTTTCCTGTTTTCACTGTGACCTTTAATGTACAATTTTCTGTAATTCTACTTAGACGACAAGGCCACTTTTCTTACCTCTGCATCTCTATCATAATGTCCTGGGTGACCTGCGGCTACATAATCTACTGAAACTTTTGAACTAACATGCCTATACAAGTTGATCTGAAATCTCTGTGGACTTACTGCATGTAACAGTGATCTGTATAACACATCCTTCTTCCCATCTGAAGTCTCATCCAGTTTACGACGAATGAAAAATCCTCCGAGTTTCCGAATGAGTGTGCTATGCAGGTACAACGCATACATGCTTGTGTTATATTCATATATTGGTTTGACTGTCTATTGTCGAAATACAATGCATCATAAAAACAACAACAAGATCATCATGACTTTGTACCTTAAGATGGGGATGTTTAGGTTGTTGCCAGCTGCGATGTGAGGGGCTTTTATGTTGTGACAAAACAGGATGAAGGTGATGAGCAGGTAGTCTATGTGAGACTTGTGAACAGGAAGGAAGACCAAGGGAACATTGTACTAGAACACAAAATAAAATGTTTATTATACTTCAAGATAACAGTATAAACAATTCACATGTGTAATTGCCCACCCATTATTATATAGTACATTTATGTAAAGAACCTTGTTCATTAATGAAATGTTTATCTATATACAGTATCTACTAAGTAATCTAATAAGTGAGCTTGTCAACGGATGGTTTTATCTGTGGCGGTTTTGGGAGTTGTTACAGTATGTGTGTAGAGCAGATAAGAAGAAATGTTAGGTGGGAAAAGACCAAGTAGATGTCTGACCTCAGATGCTGCTTTCTTTACCATCTCCAGCTGACCTTTATGGATCTGAATGCTCCAGAAGAATCCATTAAACAATTTCAACAACACCCATCCTGTTAATCTATAAGACATACAAGAAAATAATAGATGTAGGATTTGTTTTTAATCAGTGAATGAATTAAAAACCCAACCAATATTTGGGTTTATATAAAATGTACAGTATGCTATTTAAAAAAAAATGGAAACATCAAATTTAGATTCAGTAAAGAAACATTTTATTAATCAAAAGTGAGAGTTCTACATTGCTACAAACAAAATAAAAAATACATTTTGTTCTTTTGAACTTTAACAAAAATCATGATTATTATGGTTTCCGCAAAAACATTAAGCTGAAACTGTAACAGAAAATAATATGAAAGCACTTATCAGCATATTAAAATGATCTATGAAGGACCATGTTACACTGACATGAAATAACGGCAGCTAACCATGATTAATCGCATCCAAAATAAAAGTGTGTTTTGTGTATATTTATTATGAATCAACACACAGTATATATTTCTTTAGGTATTAACATGTCTATATTTATATTTATGTAGTTTATATTATAAATAAATCTATTTAATGTATAAACAGAACAGATTTTTCTGGAAGGTATAAACGCATGTGCATATATTTATACATAATAAATATAAACAGCACATATACAAATATTATGTAAACAAAACTTTTTATTTTGGATGTGATTAACCACAAATAATCACTTGACAGTACTCATTTTAAAACATAATATCATATAAAATTATTCTTTTAAATTTTAATAATATTTCACAATATAACCATGTTACTTGATTTTTGATCAAATAAATGCAGCCTAGTTTTAAACAACATTATAACAATAATAGAATTGATAGTTATTCCTTAAATAAATATTTAAAAAGTACATACGAGTTGTTTTCATGGAGCATAATGTGAAAACTGTACCTAATGAAGGCAGGTGAGATGTTGGCAACCATTTCCTGCAGGAATCCTCTGGTCTTCCGTCTAACTTTATTGACAGCTTTGGGATCCACTCCAGACTCTGCATCTGCGCTGGCACCCTCGGATGCTACCTCCACGATAGCACTTTCCAGCCTACAGCAACAACACTCACAGTCAACCTCAATGCTATGATGCTTTCCTGCTGCTTAGAAACAGACCTTTACATCGTACTTGTTCCTTGCTTTTAAACACTTGGTACCTGCTGTTGTTAAGCACGTTCTCCACCACATTGCGAGCAAACATGTCTTTCCGGACATCTCTCTCCAGGACAAACAGCACATAACTCAGCCTGCGTGCAAGCCAACCTCTGTGCCTGCAGTATACAAAAACAGATTGAGGAGTATAGAATGTTAATGTATAGAACGTTCTGTCATTACTTATCAATTCATTCTTAGAACATGAAACTAAATAAAAATCAGGAAATTTTGAAGAAAGAGTTGGTGAGTTGAACTTGAGATCTGTATCATTATCAATTAAATCTTTGTTCTTATGAGTGAAGTGGCTGATCCAGTTCACAAACTGATAGACTGATTTGATTAACTCAATGATTCTCATTCAACAGTTCTCTTCTTAAAAACTCTTAATGCCAAATTATCTCTGCTGTATTACGCACTGTCCACTTTCTCCCCTGATTGGCAGTAGCAGCTCAGACCACCTTTGGTCCTTGTCATGTGATCTAGATACATAATATCCCCTGACAAACAGTGTAAATAATTTATTTCCTGACTTTCCACTCCTCACAGAAACATACAACCTTCCATTGGACACTTGAACGTAAACACACGGCGAGTCATTTGGTGGGGAAACTACATCTGACCAACTATGGTATTAATGGCGTATCACAAACTAAACTAGGTTAATGAATTATACTATACACCTAGCAGCTAAGCAATGTGAGTACTCTCATGATGAATAATAAGGGATGTTGTCATGTATTCAGAGCCATCAGCTTTATATCCAAAAAGACGTTGATGTTTACCTTGTGTGCGTTTCATTGATGTAAATCACATTACGGAGCCCTAGTGAAGGGATGCTGTGATTGAACAGCCTCTCCTGGAACACATAATTATAGTAAGTCAAGCGACTGATGTTTCTCAGTCAGTATGCCCAAAATGTCAACAGACTAACCTGACTCAGGGGTGTGCAAGAGTGACAGCATCTTCCAACAAATGGTCTCTTTCTGTTCAGCAGACCTTCCTTCCATGTGGTGGTCACAGAACGAGGGACAGACGGGCTGGAGCTTCTGTCCTACATGACAAATACAATGTTTAAGCGATGGTTACAAGTGATAGGAGGGTGTTCTGAGTAGCCCAAGTAACCTACACCACTTAAATCTCACTATTATAATCCTTGATGTGTTTCGAATCCCTCCTTTACTGCAAGTCTATGTGGTTTTGCTTTGTTTATTTGTCAAAGAGGTTGTAAATGTAGGGATGATTAAAAGATAATAAACTCGCCCTTCACAGGCCTTATTATATGAGGTATCTGTCTGAAGCACAAATAGCAAAGGACTCACATTATATACTTCAGGTTAAGGGTTTGTACAAATCTTTTAAGCATAAGCAATAACAGTGAAGCTTTCTTTAGCATGCCCTAGTTTCTCTATACTCACCTGGTCCTCACAGGGATGCTTCAGACAACCACTTCCTGCATCAGGATTATTTGCCAGGAGAATGTTATCTGGACCCCCCAGAACCATGTGGACATCCATCACCTCTCTTCAAACCATGCATCAATAACAAAACTGCGAGAAGTAAAGAAAAAAACAGAATAAGCAGTTCAAAGCACAGGCAGGCTTTGGTTAAAGCATTTCACAATAGATCACCGCAGCCGGCAAAATATTCCACAGAAGGCTAGAACGTGAAACCATTGTGTCTTCTGTTCGACACGGCACCTTTAGCTCAACTGCAGCTGAATACCAGGAATGTCAGATGATGCGTTTCAGCCAATCACCTGCTGTGGTGGATTCAGGTGAGCTGATCATTCTGAAAAAAGAATTCAGGAAGAACGGCAACAAAACTAGCAGAGCTTGTTTGAAGATCAGTGCATGACGGCTCAGTCTACATTCCTGATCTCCGCCGCCTTGGGATAAAGAAAACCGTCAGGCTTGACAACAGCGAGGCAACGTCAGCTGAACTAACCTCACGGCTGCGCACGTGCAACGTAAGGCGACACGGCCACTTTTCTTACCTCTGCATCTCTATCATAATGTCCTGGGTGACCTGCGGCTACATAATCTCTTGTTTTTATCTGCTGATTTGCTGACCCGTGGATGAGAGCGGCTACTCTCCGGTGTCATGTTAAAGGGCTACTAACCTCCTGCCTGCGGAAAACATGCTGAAATAAAAAAGCGGCTGATGAAGCACACAATATATTGCAGCTGTCCAGGTCAGAAGTAAACTGGAAGGGTGGTAGTCACAGCAAAACCAAGTGGTGCCTGTGCTCCTGCGAAGCGATATATTTATGGAAGAGGAGCTGTGGAAAAAACCTTGGGCCAAATTGAGGGTGCAGAATGTACCCTTTGAAAAGCACACGAGAGACCTGCACATGGATAATAAACTTATGTGTCAATCTTTTTAAATAACTAAATTGGTTGTGGCATAAAAGCACAATAGATGACGGAACTTCATAAATGATCAAAAATTTAAACATGAAGTTTAAAGGCTCTGACTTTTATTTCCTCTTGTGGTCAAACACAGTTTACAGCCGTCTCTATTATTCTTATTTCCTCTGTGACTGCACTTCTTCAAAACACTTCATCAGCAGCACACAAGGGCATTACAGAAACCACAGCGGGACCATTTAGTCCATTTCTAGAACACACTAAGGCCATATTCTTGATGTTTTTCTTTAATCTTTTGTGCGTCAGGGCTAGAAAAAGGGATTAAGATTTTGTTTTGATTATTGCTATAGTGCAATAGGTTAAAATTGCAATGGCTACAATAGCAACTATATGCATGATCTAAATCACTATGGGTATGTAGATCTTACTATGGCACCTAACAGAATATGCATCTAGATTTTTTTACACTTTATTAAATGTGAGTGCTTAAAGATGTTCACTTGCCATTTGAAACAGCAATTGCAAAAAAAACACCAGCATTATGAAATCAAAATTACCTTTTTGGAAAAAAAACAATGATGTCATAATATATTATCACATTCCCACGAGTTAATATGTCGTGGCTATGGTAAGGTGCTATGGTGAGGGAACGACATCCATTTCTTCTGGCCACGACTTCTTATGATGAGGGAATTACATATTTTTCTTGTGGCCATGAGTTTATTGCACGAGTTTATAATCTGAATCAATGGATTCCTCATTGAATTTATTATTATTTTATTTTGTACAGTGTAAACATAATTCATATTAAGTTTATCATGAATAAACAATGCCTAAAGTAACCTAAATAAAATAAAAAAAATTTTTACCCATCCTTGGATCGTCTTCTAGATACTTGTATATTATTATTAGGCCTA
>JAUMHP010000062.1:12220333-12233043 GCA_032361065.1 Enteromius trimaculatus | reverse complement strand
ATATACATTTTCAAAAAACATAACTCTGTTTTTAACTATTTTAAAAAAAAAATTGAAATGTTTTTTCATTGCGCATTCCAATTAATCTCAATCCAAATGCAGTTGGGTACAAAATTACCAAATATATATATATATACTAGCTAACACAATAAAACATAAAATGTAATAGCATCATAAAAACACAATACATTTTTGAATATTTAATAAATTGAGTTTGTTTTTGCTAATAAACTCTAAATATATATATATATAGAGAGAGAGAGAGAGAGAAATTTTAAACAATATATTAACTATATACAGTATAACACTTAATTTGTATTTTTTGTACTTTTTGGTTTGTAGAACTCAAAGTTTCTCTATGCAAAAGATGCACCATATGTGATTGACACATCTGAGATCGGATCTGAGGTGTTCATTGGCATTGAAGCAAAAGGACTTAGTAATCGGTGAGTTGCTCAAAAGAGAGCTGTGTAAATTTGATCAAATACACAGTTATACCGTGTATTTATAAAAGACTTTCTATTTAATGTCTATAGATTCAAAGTAGTAATAACAAATTGCTGGGCAACACCTACTCCATATTCAACAGACAGGAAACGGTGGACTTTAATTCAGAACAGGTAAAGTTTTATTATCAGTTCAAGCATAATAGATGTCACTGTGATTCAATACTGCTCACATATATTTGCTTTTGGTTGACAGCTGCTCTTTAGATAACACGGTCACCATATTTGAAAATGCCAAAGACAGTCGGTCTATGTTCAAGTTCAACTCGTTCCGCTTCCAGCGGCTGGAGAAAGTTTCCACCGTGTGGCTCCACTGTGAGGTCCAAGTATGTGACGGGGAGAAGCTATTCTGTCAGCCGGTGAGTATCAGTATCGATTTAACTCACATAGATATCTGCCTCCACTGAGACTCCTCTTATCTCTATCCAAGACTCCATGTACATCAAGAAGCACTGAATTTGAACCTGATCCAAATGGAGGTATCCTGACCATGGAGTTTCAAGTCAGAGGTATTTAACATTTTTACTTATGCATGATTAGAATTTGATATTCAAGAAAGTGTATTTAAACCTCATAACTCTGTTTACAGCACAACACTCCTCTAGTTATATGCATCCTGCAGGTAAGTTAAAACTATCAATGCAATGCAGTATACCTGATTTCCATATATTGATATATTGTTTTAAAGTATACCACTGTTTAACATTCATTTATATTTATTAAAAATGTTATAATTTTTTGAAAATATTTTTTTTAAATTGTGTTTTTTTTATATTTTAAATTATGTTATCAAACATAACCAAGTCACTTCTTGATACGATTTCTTCTTATTCTATTTTAAAGGCCCATTTCTGTGTCTGCTGTCCATATTTCTACTGAATGAATTTTTAGGATACTTTAGTTGGTAATGGTGCCAGATGTGGGTCATTCAAATGCAATGAATCATGCCTTTGCACTCACACAATTACATACAAATACTTAAAAATAGACACGCATGCATGCATACACCTACACACAGCAGCCATACGTGTCTCAGGGAGTGTATCGACACATTCCTTTAAATATTCACTTGCAGTTTTTTTGACAGTTTTTTTTTTTTTTTTTTTTTAATTGTGTATTCCTTGCATGAATATTGGTAGAACAAGAAACAGTCTCTGAAGCAGGTATTATCAATTGTTAATCTTTAGTTTAACGGACAGAGACATATTCTTGTTTTTTTTTAATCTTGCATTACATGTGTAAAAATATTTTGAAATATTTTAAGTAATTAAAATATTTTGTCTTGACATGTTCTTTCTTTGTATTTTTTTAAAAAATATTTTTTTTTTGTGATAATTATCCAATTATCCAAAGGTGTACAAAAAAATGAATGTCAAACTAGATATCGGGTACAGTTAGTGCATGTGTTTCTGTCATTTTAGCCATGACTGGTGTCCGCTGGATTGCTCTTCTGTCTCCATCATGCATTGGGGTTGCATTGGTTTTCTCCTGTTTAGATATGATAGGGCAAGACTGTCAGGTCTCCATATACTGCAGCTCTTCCTTTTAACAAGCATTAACACCTCAAACTGTGCTACAATTATGAAATAAAATTAACCATAAGTGGCTTGATACTCACATATGTTCCTGATTTATGACTTGCATCATAGTCCTGGCCAGTGGGTGGAAAACTGAATCCAGACTTGCTTAACAACCAGAAAGTTTTCTGTGTTCCCTTTCCCTTGTACACAACACAACAATTAGATGCACAGACATAGCAATATATATATATATATATATATATATTCAATTATAATTCATAATCATTTCAGACTATACCTTTATTTCAATATCGCCCCTCTCCTCCAGTTCAAAATTTCCTATCTTAAAGAGAATATCAGCAGTGCTCTGGGAGACATGGATTCTCAGGGCTGAGAAGGAAACCAGCAGGAAGCAATTCAGTTGATTTGTTGGCTGATTAAAGTAACATTGCTGGTAAAAGTGAGAAAAGTCCTTACGAAGACTATTGCTTTCCATCCTAGAAGCCATGTTTACTGTATCGCCGAATAAACAGTACCGAGGCATTGTACTACCCACAACTCCAGCAACCACAGGACCTGTGTATGCAAAGACAGAAGATTGAGAGTTTTTGGGCTATTCTTAAACATCTCTTACAACATGATGACCCACTAGTATATGCTTGCATACCAGAATTAATCCCAATCCGTAGGGCCAATTTTTCAGTAGGCAGATGCCTAATTTTAAACCTTTTGATAGCGGCTAGAAAGTGGAGTGCCATATTAGAGATCTCCTCAGCATGACGGGTATCATTACTAATAGGCAGTCCACTGGCCACCATATATGCGTCCCCTATAGTCTCCACCTATCAGAGAAAAAAACCATTTAGGAATATGTAAACGATTTGAAAAATAAAATTGAATTGACAGACATAAATACTCATTATCAATAGCATAATGATATTCACACAGCATTTCTAAAGGAAAAATAAATGAAGAGCAAATATTCAGTATCCAATCTGAATAGTTGACAACGTGAGCATAAACAGGCACAGTTACTGTACATAAAAAGGACCTTTGTTTTGTTTACCTTGTAGACATCGTATAGCTTAATGATCTCATCAAAAAGACTGTAGAGGTCGTTGAGGAGGTTGACCACCTCCAGAGCCGAGCTAACGGAGCACATGGTGGTGAAACCCACAATGTCAGAGAAGAAAACGGTTACCATGTCGTAACTTTTGGGCTCCACTGGTTTCCCAGACATTAGCTGATCTGCAATATACCTGTGAGAACACACTGCCATCAGCTGACCTATAACTTTTTTCAGATAAATTTCATATGAATGTATAAAAGACAATGTATGGAGTTCAAGGGGATGAAAGAAAATATAAGATAAAAAACTTTACATTGCTCACAAAGCTTATATAATGGAAAAGATACAAAGTGAGAAAAAAAATTATATATTTCAGTACTTTTGCGTGAGAATGCAAATTATGGGGGGGGGGGGGGGTACAATTTGCATGAATAGGAATTATTATGAGTTTTTTTAAGCAATACAAAATGCAAAAGTTTTGCAAGGTTCTGAGTGGAATCCAAATATTTTTAGAGAAAATGCAAAGGCATTGAATATTTGTTTTTCCTTGTGTTCTTTTAGGGGCTGCGTAAAAATGTGTATCTCAGATCCTGTACTATAACAAATATAAAAAAAACAAACAAACACCTTTTCATCCTCACTCGTTTTACATGTGCGCATATTTAAAATGGTTATGTGGTGTAACAAATACTTTTCTGAATGCACTGATTATTGATAGGGTCTCCCACTTAATAATAGCTCATAAAACTACATGCAATTACAGGAGAATCTGAGGAAGTTTTTAAACCATTAAACCCATAGTTTCTTAAAATTATTTTATGTCAACGACTCATATAAATGATATAACCATCTTGTACATTCTGATTGCTGACTGATAAAAAGAGTTATAAAAATACATTAACAAAATGTCATTGTCCCAATGATACTATCAGGGTTTGTTTACTTTGGCAGCATGCTAGATAGAAGCTTATCAGCTCTGCTCTTTTCTGCTGTGAGCTGATTGGTTCTCTCCTCCACGACTTCTTCCAGATGATTGGCATATTTCTCCAGTTTGCTCACCATGTTGTCTAGGATGTTGGCATGGCTGGGAAATTGATAAAACAGCCCAGAGTAAATACAACTGAATATATTTAAGAGTGTCAAGATCATTGGACAGAATGCTACATAAAACATGCACCTTTCAGGACATGCCTCACGCAGTTGTCTCCTAATACTGCCGAACGGGGGTCTGTGGTCTGGGTTCTCACTCCAGCAGGCTTTCAGCAAAGGGAAGAGACGTTCATCACAGATGTCAGCAGACAAGGTTGGTCTTAGGGGATCTTCGCTCATAGGGGTCCTTAACTGCTTGATAATCTCTGGTGAATGAAATATAAAACACAATCTGAGAGGTCACTTGACTAATCAATGGAAAATTGATATATTAAGGAACATTACCTTTTGGTTCCAGATGAACATCATGATACGGGCCAGTGTCTGTACTATATATAAGCTCTCGCATGATTATGGCAAAGCTAAAGACGTCTCCTTTCTGGGTCCCAGCAAAAGGGTAGTAGACCTCTCTCAAAAACTCAGGAGCAGTGTAGTAGATCTCTTCATAATTTGGATTCTCCAGCGGGATCAGTCTGTGTTTGGTGCCATGTTTAAACTCAAACAGGCCAAAGCCGGAGAGTTTGATCTGGAGCCTGCTGTCCACCAGACATGTACTGGGCCTCAGATTTCCATGAGACTTTAGACTGCTCTTATGTATGTACTCCATGCCCTGTAGAGAACATGCCACAGTGACAGATCTCCCTTTTGGACCAGTATAGTTCCAAGAAATTAAGATTTAGCTACTGGAAATGCAAGCAATGAAGGATGCTACATTAGAACAACATACTCACATTGACAATGTCATAAGCAAAGGACAATTTAAACATCCAGTCCAGATCAATTTCACTGTTCCTGAGAACATCCTGATGTTTTAAAAGCAGAATAATAAAATATATAATAAGAGTCTGATGATGAAGAAATGCATGCATCCAACACACTTTTAATTAGTCAGCCGGTGACAACTTCAAAATTACAAAGAAACTGAAAGGAACATATTGAATTACACAAAATGTTGAAGTACTGAAGTGACTGACATTGTACTGTATACAGACCTTCAAGCTTCCTTTCTTGCAGTACTGCATGACGATACAGACATTGGGTGGTTCAGTACACACACCAAAGAACTGTACTAGGTTCTCGTGTTTCATTTCTTTCAGCTACAGCACGGATAAACACAAGCATTTGAGTATTAGCAAAATATTGGCCTGTGACTTGCTGAGGTTTATGATTGAAAACATCTGGAATATTACCATGTTGATCTCTGCAATGATTGATGGTTTCTTGATATCGATAAGGATTTGACTTTTCAAATACTTTATGCCCACCTCATTCCCCTGCACCACGAGAAAAGAGAGTGTGTTAGTTCAAATATTTGGGTTTAACATACAGGTCTTTATTTTCTAACATGTGATCCAGTATTTGCACCTGATAGAGTCCAATAGTTGCATAGATGGCTTCTTTAGTGCTGCAACTGTTTGATGAGAGCATGGATTGAGAGCCACTACTTCCACATTTGCTCGGTGTTGTGCTTACAGACAGTGTTTGCACTCCCTGTAAAACCCACAATAATGCTGAGTTCATGCTCTGTCTGTAAAAGATGATGGCATTTGTATAGTATACAGTACTGCATGTCTAAATGTGTATGTTTTTGAGCCTTTTTTTTAACGTGCTAAAAAAAAACAAAAAACAGAGCTGTACATACAGTCTGAATGCTGGTTTTATGGTCCAATCAGATTTTACATCTACATTAATGGTATTTCTAGTTTGTATAGTGCTGCATTAGCCTATTATTGTTAAGCAAAAGGAATGAATAACAAATTATAAAAAATATTTTCAGTAAACATAATTAGAAAGACTGATTGAAAACTGAATTACATTTCCACCATGAAACTAAATTAGAATATGTTAAATATTTTTTATTATTAATAATCAACACATTAAATTTGATTTCCCAAAATTACTAAACTAAAATAAATACGTATTTATAGTAAAGAGTAAATAAAAGAATACATTTACATAAAAAGGACAAGTTCATCTTACTTTGGGCTCTCTGAGGATAGTTATTTCGTTGTAGTTGATAAGCCACCAGTTAGACTCATCCAGGCGAGATTGTAGACGGGTCTTCTGTAAAGTCAGCAAGGTGATAAAAGTCACTGCTGCCACTCCTAACACAGGCAAAGCCACCAGCAGAATCAGCAGAGATATCTCTGAAATCAAGTGAAAAGATGTTATGTCATTTCAAACGCATCAAAAGAATATATAAAACTCTAGCATTTAGTAATGTCAAGTTACCATTGTCTAACCATTCACAGAGCTCATTATTGTAACCACAGGCCGGATTATCTAGTGGAGGTTTTCCATTTTGCCATACAATGTTTGAAAACCTTGACGTGGGTCTGCAGAACAGATAATTTTTCATAAAGTCAGCAGTGAATGCTAGCATCAGTAATGTTAACATATGCCATATTTTGCTCTTACTTGATTATTTTCGAATGGCTGTCGAAGTCCAAAACAGAGACAAATTTTGTGACCGTTTCTGTTTGTTGTAGGTCATACACTGAATAGTCAAGGTTCCTCTCTCCGTATTCGTCAAAGTGAACCAGACCCGAAGCCCCTATTTAAAAAAAAACAAAACAAAAACTAAACTTATTTTGCTTCTTTACAATCAATGGGAGAATTGCAAACATGTGCATGCGAGACAAAATTACCATAAAACCGAATGTTGGTCCTGTCCCTGAGCTTCTGGAGAATCTCTCGTCCGTGCCGGATGTCTTTACCATTTTTAAAGGCTTCTTTAAGGCCCATGGCATAAAGCAGAACAGCATCATGTAAATATGCAGCGTATGAGCTTACCTAAAACATCAAATAGATAATGAAAAAACGAATCAAAAGTTGAGCAAAATAAGGGTTACAAAAAAAATTACGATTTTCTTTCGTAAAATATTCTCACCTCTTTTTCTGAAGACAGGTTGCTATAAAAAGGTGGCCCTTTTACTCGCTCATATGCCTGCTCAAAGAAGTCATAGTAGTCATACCCTTCATAGGACTTCTGTGCAAGTACAAACACCATGTCAAAAGCCTTCAGCATCGTTTTATTTGTATCACCAATAGACTTCCACAGGTTGTCCTATTGAGGCAAAATGTAATAGGGGGTTTTTAGATAAACAAGTATTTTCACAATAATGTCACAATAATGTAATACTCTGTTTTATTAATAATTAATAATCTTTATTAATTAGTCAGATTGGCTGCATACGGCTGCTTAGGTTCAGGTTATAACTGCAGACAGTACATAAAGGAACTAAACTGATTTCTGAGGCAGCATAACAGTTCTGATCTAAATTACAGAGAGCTACATTTAAATAAATAGACATATATCTCTAATATTTATCTACTACAAAGCTGACTAGAAATGACATAAAAAGTACAAAAACGTACATTTACACACAAACTGACCATCATCTGTGAAGATGTCATCTCTTATTTTTTTATTTAAAATTTTAAACATGTTATCATTTTATTATGTTATTTAGTTGTATTTTTTACGTATTCAAAATTGCCCAACTGTCTTTTGATTGACATCAGCTGAAATACACATAATGAAAAACATAATTTTTGAAAATTGTTATGTGTGTGTGTATACATGTAGATATATCAGTCTTTTAAACCTTTAAAAATTTAATATTTTTTGCATTTATTTTAGCTTCATTATAAATTATTCTGTGAAAAATTAAGAGTCATCTGTGTTTTCTGTACCATTTACTCACCACTTTGACACTGACCTCAAACTGCTGAACCAGAAGGAAAACATACTCTCCATTCATTAGGCCTTGTTTCTGAGCTTCTATCATCAGAGATGTGGTGTCTTCAGCATTAGCTAGCACAACCACCACTATAATGAAAGAATAACACTATTTTACATTTTAGAATCTCATAGGAACATTATTTAGGCTTAAGCCTTAAATTGTATTCATTTTACTTGTTATCACACACGAGATTTCAGATAATCTTTGCAATCAAAGGACTACCAAACACATCCTCCACTATAGGGGATGTGGCTTGCTTGAGAACAATGCACATTTATCAGGGACTTTGATATTATAACTGTTGAAGTGAAGATTATGTTCACTCATCTTATGCCAACTAACTGTTTCAAGAGGAACAGGCCATAAGGGCATAAGGGCAAGATGCATTTGTGATCTTACACGTTTTACGCACTGAGGTGTAAACTCCACCTCAATACTGTAAGAGCTGAAAGATAAGTACTCTACTACTACTGACTCACCTCTTGCAACTTTAGAGATGATCTGCAAGTTTCTCTTTGCCAATTCTGGGTCACTGGTATCAAACTTGATTCCTGCTGTCACTGCTACTTTAGCCCTGAGCTGCTGTTCCACAGACTTCCAAAGACCATCAACATTGTCCCATGTGTTTGTATCCGCACCTCCTCCAATCATACCAACATACTTCCATCCAAAGAATTCCAGTGTTTTGAGCAGAATTTCTCCAACTCTTTTAATTGGAGGTACAATTTTTATATACGTGTCATACAGCATAATGTTATCCATTTTTGGTGTCTGGCCAACAAAGCCAAACATGGGAATGTTCCATGTGGATGCTATGAGCCCAGTGACCTGAAGGACATAAGCAAAAACTTCATATTTAAATATTAAAAAAGGCGTATATTCATATTTTTTTAGTAAAGATATTTATACGTTATGTTATACGTTAACATAAAAAAGGGTGTGCATATTTGGTCATTTCAAAGAATGGTAAAGAAATGATATAATAAATTATAAAAATCTTTTTCAATTCATGAAAACAAGAAAGTGCAAAATTATTGCGAGTGAATGCATGTATTTTAGAGAAATGCAAGACTAGTGAGAAGCATTCAGATAATGCATCTTTGTGACAGGTTTATGATTTGTAACTTATAGAAATATTTAACCCTGAAATTACTCACTCGACACTTGTGATGGCTACCATCATCTGTTTGGTTACCAACGTTCTTCAAAATGTATTCTCTTGTATTATTGAACAGCTGAACAAAATCCATACTTTATATATTATTTTGAAACAACCTAGAGGTGAGTAAATGACAACACTTTTTTTCGGTGAATTATCCCTTTAAATGAAATAATGACTTTACTTTAATGAATTATCGATTTATTTTATCCGTGGACCTTTATATTGTTATAAGATACCTTCTCAGCTGAAAGTTGCTTCCGTTTAGGGGTTGTATTTAGCAACAGGTGAAAATTCTCCCCACGCACACGTTTGAAAAACGCTGTTAAAAAAAGAATATGCAGGCCTAATTGGTGTGGTGGGGTCTGTAGCAGCCATACTACCGACAGTAATTCCTTCTTAACAAATAACAATAATTTATCTGTATCAAATTTCAAAACAAGACACTTACTTCAGCCTCCTCAGGACAAGGTGGACCAAATAGCGCTGAAACATTTTGGTACATGACTTGATCGATGAATCCCTGAAGCGAACGCTTTGCGTTACAGTCTGTGTCCATGTACACGAAGTCAAAGGTAAAATTTCCACTCAGGGATGGATTTGCGTTGATCTTGTCTATGGCTATCTGCATTGCAGACCCCAACCTAAGCAAACTGAAAGGGTAGGAAATGTTCCGAGGAGCTTGGAGGCCAACCGTAAGCTTATACTGGGTTGCCTTGTTGCAAATACCAGAGTTTGTAAGAGCTGAGAAAGAAACAAACATCAGCACCCACCATCGTGTGGGTCCCCTTATGTCTAAATCAAATTCTCCTGACATCCTACCTGCGTAAAGCTCAGTCACATTGATCGGCTTTCAGACATACAGGGAGATTTAAATGGACTCTTACTTTCCCTGGGGAAATTAATTCTAATCAAGGGGTTTCTCTGGAGAAAGAGCACTTAGCAGCTATACTGCACATTTTGCACGTTCTCAGTCAATTTTCACAGCCGTGACCATGTGAAATTCAGGTTCACAAATTACACTGGGATAGCATGCATCAATAGGTTTTAACTTGTGTAGGCTATATGATATTTGATGAGATATTTTACTTTTTGAGTGTGTATCACTTCAACGTTGACCTAAATTGATCAACTTTGACTTCAATCGACAAGACTCGAATCCACGGAGGCCTTGACGGCTTTCATTCTTTTAATTTCATTGTCTATTATCAGAAAAGATTACAAAATCCAAAGGTGCTCACTTATCTGTCATTCCAGTCAAATGTCAAAGTTCAGCTAAGATTTCCTTCCTAAACTGCTGCGATAATGATGCTGAGGCAAATGAGGTTAGAAAACAGTGTGTGCTGGTAAGATCATGTTGTGTTATGCTTATCTGAGGTTGCTAATAGGAGGTGTCACATGACTAGCCTAGGGCTGTTCCCTTGCTAACAAGGGTTTTAGGGTCCTAGCAGCCTCCCTGATTTTCACTTTAAGCAGTGAATGGTGGGCTGAGTCAGCACAGTGTTACTGCAGACCATCGGTGCAATAAGTAATCTTGAATATTTTAGTGTGAGCAACTTTTAACCCATCTTTTACACTGCATGCAATTCAATGTCACGCTGACCAGCAAAGGCAAATGTCATAGTCCACCGTTTGTACTAGCACTGTGTCGTTTCACATTTGCATGCACTTTTCAACATGCAGACATTAAAGCACAGACTTGTGAATCTTGTGCAACCCACATTCGCTTTACAGGATTTAGCTGTATGGCCATGATTCTGTTTATGTTCAATCATTTGTATTATCAGGGAACAGATAGCAGCAATTGGTTCAAAGGTCACTCTTGTGCTTGTTTTATTGGACCCGAGACCATGCCTTCCTTCTTAGTCTTCTCGTGGCTTTAGCAAACCTGTGCAAGGAACAGTCTCGCTGGACTTTTTCTTCCAGGTCCATCACCTGACGGACACACCAGACTCCTGAAGGTCATCCAGGTACTTGCTTCTAATAATCTTTAGTTGTTTAATTTCATATCTATCTATATCTATATATATAAACATAACACTAGGCATTTCACTAAGCAGTTATATGATGATTTTGGTGTGCTGATATACAAGTGCATTTATTGTTATGTGTGTTTAAATCAAAAACAGCATGATGCACATACCTTAATGAACTATTGAACAAGACTAGTAGGGATGTTTTGCATACAAACTTCCTGTATGGTCTTGTGTACATGGAGGACATTGTATTCGTAACTCTTTTCTTAAATAACTTGGTTTCTCAGAGAATGTTTATCAGAGTTATCAGTTGTTCCAATATTTAGAACAATTGATGTTCTGATGTTCTGCTTTATATATTAACAGTTATGTGAGGCTGTGGGCTATGCTCGGATATAAAATGTATTAGTGCTGTCAAATGATTAATCTGGATTAATCGCATCCAAAATAAAAGTTTTTCTTTACATAGTATATTTGTATGTACTGTGTATATTTATTAAGTGTATACAAATACAAACACATGCATGTATATATTTAATGAAAATATGTTATGTTTATATATTCAATATATTTAGATATAATTTCAAATATAAGCAAATAAATATCTAATTGCATTTAAATGTAAATACTTTCAAAATATATACATACTGTATGTGTGTGTGTGTATAAACATAATAAATACACACAGCATAAACGCATATATTATGTAAAGAAAAACTTTTATTTTGGATTAATCGTTTGACAGCACTATAAAAGAACATTTCGTTTTAGAAATGGTAGTGGATGCTCTTGAAAGAGCTTATATAACCATTGCTAGACTTTGGCCTCCATAAATGCATGGCCGGCAAGATAATGTGCCAAATCCAAAAGCACTATAATAGCCAGGTGTGAAATACTGGAGATCATGTTCAATCCTGAAGGAACTGCAACAGGTATTGTAGGATAACACCGTTAACAGAATGTTAAGAGGAATTTCACTTCCAAAAATTCATTTAAAAAAGTGTAATTGTGAGATAGATTTTCTTA
The DNA here is from genome assembly GCA_032361065.1 of Enteromius trimaculatus. Taxonomy (NCBI): domain Eukaryota; kingdom Metazoa; phylum Chordata; class Actinopteri; order Cypriniformes; family Cyprinidae; genus Enteromius; species Enteromius trimaculatus. Next base: position 12,220,892 of record JAUMHP010000062.1, on the reverse strand, counting down.
ATTGTACTGTATTGTGATATCCAATCTTCAAAACAGACTTATGCACTCTAACCTTCACACCTCTAAGGTCATACTGATATTTGTTTTCATCAGTACCTTCTAATCAGTGCGGCATTAAAAGACCTTGAACTTCCTGTAAATTCAAAAGTAAATTCAAATACAATGTTATGAATGAAACTAACCCTACATGTTATTTCTAGATATTTTTTTCAATACCATTGAATTTTTTTCAGCAGATCCTGAGCATTATGGAATTCTTGTTTGAGTTCCTGTTTACCCCGCTGTCCACTTCAGGACTGGTGTTTCTGTTCAGCCTCGCAGCTGTAGCTCTGGTTCATCTCAACACCAGACCCAAACCACTGCAGCCCCCCACAGACCTCAACCGACAGACCGTGGGCGTAGCAGTGAGTGTGATCTTTTTATCAGCTCTACACAATGTTAAATATGACATTTCACAGACAAGGCTTAAGCTAGTCCCAGAATAAATTGCATGTTTGAGCTGTCTCAGATGAAAATATCTTGCTCCGACATATCTTAAAACATGTCAGTGTCATTGTTC
>JAUMHP010000062.1:12210068-12220233 GCA_032361065.1 Enteromius trimaculatus | reverse complement strand
ACATTGTAGACCCCTCCATGATTTCTAAGTAAGAGAACTTGCAAAATCACAGGGTGATCAAATACTTATTGACCTCAGTGTAGAATTAATATGTGAGACAATGTGAAAAAACACTTACTCGATCATAAAGTTGAGTGTACATGGTCATGATAAATATTAGCGCAGCATGTATGCAGCCCAGTGGAGCAAGCAGGAGAAAGCTGGTGAAGTACGCATGATTCAAGTGACCACAGCAGTTGTTGATCCAGGGACAATGATGATCCATCTTCATCACACACCTGAGGGAAGAAGTCATTTTTATATTCATTATACATTTTTGACATACATAGCATATAGTTATTAACAAATTAATTCTTAAAGGGATTTGATTCAAATATTCAGTCATTGTTTACTCATGTTGTTTCAAACCTGTAAGACTGTAACTATTTCGAGAATGCTGGGGACTTTCATTATAAATAACAAAAGACAAAACAAAGACATTTTCCAAAAAGATATACAGGTCATACAGGCTTGGAACAAAATATTTGGATAAACTATCCCTTTAAAGCTGAAGTCTGTAATTTATTAACAGTGAAACAGGTATAAAATATGCCACCTATCTGCCATTGTTGACAAACTAATAGTCCCACCCTGAACTAACACCACTACTTGATCCAGTGTTGCCATGTTAGGCTGGTTGTGATTGCAGTTTTAGGAAAAAAGAATCTTCAAATGAGTTTTCTTAGATTATCAAAACGGGATAGGAGATGGTTTTTATTTATTATATTGTCTGGACACACTTCAGCTTTAAAATGCAGCATTATTAATAGAAACCAGTCTGTTGAGACAAATCTACCTGTTACATTTGCGACAGTGATGTGACCTTGGGGCTTTAAAGCCTTGGCACAATCTACAGAACTGTAAGTACGTTATATCTTGTTGATTCTCCTGTTAGAAAACACAGGCAACAACACAAGTCATATTAGACATGCTGAATGCAGACAACTTCAGAAAAAGACCATTTCATACAAAAGACACAAGCTTTAAAATGTTTGTGTACTGTGTTAAGAAGTTTGGGGTTAGTAAGAATTTGTTTTTGTATTTTTATTCAGCAAGTATGCATTAAATTGATTAAAAGTTACAGTAAAGAATTTTATAATGTTACAAAATTCAAATAAATGCTGTTCTTTTGAACGGAATCATAAAACATCAATCACATTTTCCACAAAAATATCTAGCAGCATAACTGTTTTCAATATTGATATCATCAGGAAATGTTTCTTGACCAATTTCATGCATATTAGAATTATTTCCTTAGGATCATATGAACCAGAAGACTAGAGTAAAGGGAATCAGCTTTGCTATAACAGGAATAAATTGGATTTTTTCAATATTTAATATATTTTATAGAAAACAGTTATTCATAATATTACAGTGTTATTGTTTTTATCAAATAAATGCAGCTTTGGTGAGTATGAAACTACTTTGAAATGCTGTAATATTCTGAAAACAGCCCAATACTTACCGGTTTCCACTCCAGAGGAATGTAACCAGGGCCTACAAACATGGCATTAAAGTAGTTGTAAAGAATGAGGACGGTCCAGTTAATAAGCATGATGAAGTTGATGCTGCCTCCTGTGGTGTCCAGTGGCCAGTACCAGATGATGGAGTCCAGTATGGCCATGGAGGAGCACACGCCGATGACCGTCAGAGCGATGATCGGACCCCAGTGGAACAGCCTCTTGACCTCATGGAGGTTCTCAAAGACGATTATAGCAGACAGAATACTCATTGTTTCGGTGGATTTCAGTGTCTTTAAGGTCCTCAGTGTAACAGGTTAAGTAGTCAGGCGTGTTGTCTGTGTTTACTGCAGTGACTTAAAGAGGTCAAAGGGCATCTTTTCTGTCTTCTCCGAAACAACCAGCGATCGGCTACGTCACCAGTCACAGGGGCCAGCCATTTCCTAGAGTTCCAGACTCTGTCAGCGTGTGGCATCCTTCCGTACTAATCCTCTGATCACCCTATCCTCGAGCTAAAGCCAAGCCATCCATCTGAAGAGAAGAAAGGTGGAGAAGACAAGGAACATGGAACAAGAAGACAGATCTAAACGACTCCGCTCACAAAAAAGGTTAACACGGTAACCAAAATTAAAGTCAGCTAACTTTTGTTCCACGGTTTATTTCTATTTTATAAATCAATACATTATCTGTATAGATGGATATCAATCCATCAAATAATATATGTCTGTTTATCTATCATCAGACAGACAGATCATGTATAGAAATGGACAGAAAAATACGCATGTATACATTGATTATCTCTCTATATCTAGTTTGGTACCTACTTGTAATTTCTTGTAATTGAATATTCATTATTTGATCACTTCATACTTTCACTCATATGAAATTTGAACAAATTAAAATGTGACAAGCATTTTTGCTAAAGGCTACATGTCAGTTATTGTGCTTCAGTGGCTGCATTACTTGTGTTCCCATGGCACACCCAAAGCTTTGTTTCCATGCTTCTGTATTACATAATTTAGGTTAAACGTACTTGATCTGATCCTTATTAGCTTTGTCTTGTGGTTAAACAAATAAAAGAACAGGTTTTTTAACATGTCCAGCACCAGAAGAAACTCATCAAGTTGTTGTCAGTCTGCATGAACTGACCGGTTCTCTATTACTCAACATCCCCTTTAAATGCAGTCTGATTTTTAGAGTCCATTCAGTGTAATTCTACATGCATACACACACACAACCATATATATATATATATATATATATATATATATCAAATTAAAATACAGACGACAAGAGGCCAACTGTAGAAATTAGATAACGTTATATCTTTACAATGACCAATCCGTAAGATATCAGTTAGTAATAGAAACATATATGAAGTTTGTAACGTTGTCTTTCATTATGACGGCAGCAACAGTCTGATTAACGTTACTGTAATATCTGATTACTGAAGAGGTTGTTTTGAAAATGAAAAATTAATCGTTAACACCTACCTCGGCATTTCCTTGTGCGACCAGATTCTAAAAAAAACCTGTAAGTCACGCTTAAGATGAATCAGTGACCTTGCTATTTAACGCCCTTAATATTGTCAGAGGCGAAATCTTTTTTTTTTTTTTTTAAAAACAACTAAAACGTAATTCAACGAGAAAGACAATACGTTACACATACACGCGCGAATCACACCACAGCGGAACCATTTACAGGAAGAGATCGTGAACAAATTCCCGTGACACCAACCGGAAGTGACGCGGACGTCAATAAGAAGCAGACACAAGCAACAGTGTGTAACGCAGCACAGTTCATCCATCTTTTAATCTTTTAAAACAAAAATACAACATGTCTTCGGATTTTGAAGCGTACGAGCAGGACTTTGGCACTCTCACCGCGGAAATGACCAACAAAATCGGAAGAATTCCCAAACTAGCCGGTGGTAAGTGGATGCTGGATCAGCTACTAGCAAAACATTCATGTCGAGGAAGACTTAAACAACTCATTTAATGATTCATTCCTTCGGTTGGTGTGTCTGGTTGGTGTATTATTTAGAAACGTCCCATATAATTTGTCAAATGAGCTGTGGTTTCGTGAGGGTCATGGTGTCAGGTATCCAGTGTGTCAGATAAGTGTCCAGTGATGTGTGAAGACACAGGATTTGGGTGACATGGATCTTGGATGTCATGTTGTGTTTGTTGAGAAATGGCTGAAGTTGAGAAGAATACAAATTAGGAGCTTACAGCATTAAACAGCACACAGTACAACCAATATACATTGAGACAGAAATACAAGATACTGTTTTGACTCCCTGTCTGTGTTGTTGACATTATTATAAAACACAATGACAGCTGTCATTTCATTTTTGGGGGGGTTAGTTGTATTCATTGTTCTAGTTTATTATTGGATAATAGACTAAAATGAAATGCTGTAAATCCAAAGCTGCTTAACAAATCAACAATATATTTTGTAAAACGTGAAGACTTGAATCGAATAGGTGAATTAAATTTTTTTAAAAATATTTAATATTTTAAGAGAGATTTGACATAAGAATTAGTGTTGCATTTCAAGCCTGGCTGTCTAAGGTTTCTGTATTATCAGATTTTATTTACTCTTAGATTTTATTAAGATGCTTGCATTATTCATAGTATACTTTTGCTTTATGATTATTATATTATTAAGGAGCTATAATATATTTAGCTATAACTTGTGCCATGACCCTTCAGGACTTGTCACATGATCGTTCAGAAATCATATTAATATGCTGATTTAGTGCTCAGTTTCTTACCACTGTTTTTATTATATAATATTTTTGTGGAAACCGTAAAAGACTGCTATTAAAACTACCAAATGCACATTAAAATGATCAAAAATAACAATAAACTGTTTTAAATAAACTATTTCATTGGACTTTCTCCTCATCCTAGAATCCTGGAAAAGTGTGTCACTGTTTGCTTAAACATTTTAAGTAGAAAAAACTGTTAAACATTGATAATAAAAAACACTCTTAATAACCGAGGACCAATACAAACTGATAATAATTGAGCATATTAGAGTAATTTCTGAAGGATCATGTGACACTATAGACTGCAATGGCTGATGAAAATTCAGTTGGTCCTCTGCAGTACCGCCTCGGAGCCCCTAGAGGTCATGGACCCCTGTTTTAGCACGTTTAACTAGGTCAGCGTAGATGCTGTATATTTTATCACGTAGATATGTACACAGAGGCAGTTTAAGTCAAAATTTCTAAAGATAGATATTTTAATCACAATTAAAAAAATGTGCTCCAGCCGGGACCCTTCAGGATTGGAGGTGGTCATAAGTGTATTTGTGTATCTGTGAAGCTGCTGCTTTACTTGTTACTAATTTACTGAGATCAGATAAATGCGTTGTCATGGGGACGATGCTAAGAGATAAGTGTGATGTTGGATAGGTGAGAAAATTTTCGGAGGGTCTAAAAATAACCATAGAAAATATCAACAAATCTGTGTTTATAAAGGTTTTTCTTTCCAGTCATAAGTATCCCAGAAGCCCATAAGAAATAAGTTCCATGTTCCATCTGTCTGATATTATTTGGTTGAATGGTAGAGCCATAGCAGAGGCTTTTATAAAAATAGGTAACAAATGAAAGCAGAAAATAAAACCTCTGAAATCAAGAATAGAATGAAATCCATCACTGTGTAATATTTATGTATTTTGCACAGCAGATGAAATATACCCTGCACTATTGTTTAAAATTTAATTTTTAAAATGGGTTAGACTTTTAGGGAGTAGTTCTCACTATTAGTTACACAATAGTTGCTTATTAGAATGTTTATTACTAGCATACTAGCACTTATATATTAGCACTTATAAAGCACGTATTACTACCTTATTCTGAACCTTAGCAACTACTTTACTAACTATTAACAAGCAGCAGTTGTAATTGTGAGAGCTGTCCCCAAATTAAAGTGTCACTATTAAATATTTTTAACATGTCTCACCAAGGCTTGATGTATTTGATAAAAAATACAATGAAAAGTAATATTGTGAAATATTGTTACAATTTAAACATTTTATTCTATTTTGATGTATTTTAAAATGTAATATAATATTGTGATGCAAAGCTGAATTTTCAGCATCTTTCCTGTCATCTTTTTCCCATGATCCTTCAAGATCATTCCAATATACTGAACATTTCTTATATTATCAGTGTTTAAAACAGTTTTTCTTAATATTCTCTCCACAAACAATATTTTTTTTTCACAAATAAATGCAAATGAAGTATATTGTTATGTATTTTTGATAAGTTAAGCATTACTTTCTTACTTTCCTAATCGTATGGCCTAAAATTTTTCCTTAGTACTTTCTTGTAATAAATGATTGTCTTTTAAAATATCTTTTATTTTATTTATTTAGTTCAAATAACAAATTTGAAGAGACAAATTTTCTGAATGTATTTGTTTGAAATGCTCGGAGATCTCTGGTACAACCTTATGGCCGGAAGCAATGTGAGTGTTTGCTTGAGTTTATTGCTTTCAGTGTTTCTGTGTGCTGGTTTGCCCTTTTTGAACCTTTCAGGGAAGCAAAAGTGTGGTATTGCTAGATATGATCTATCCTCTGGAAATGCTCCTCAGGATGCTTTTGAAGTTGATACAACTTTTTTTGTTGTGCTCACGTTGTGAACTTGCAGTTCAGAATTCAATAAAAATTAATTCAGATCTTGTTCTGACTTTGGATTGAAACTAAAAGTCAGTGAAAAGCAATGAAGGGTTACTTTCACACAGCCTGGTGACTTTTAATGTAAATGATTGCTTTCAGTCAATATTAAAAACTCAGAGGTCTGGTCTCATAATAACCTGATGTGCTCGCTCGGTGCTTCTATTGTGTGTTAACAAAAGGTGAGAAGGATTAAACTAACTTATTCAAAATCGTACAGCGGCGTGCGCTCAGTTCAGTGAGCGCTGTCAAACAATTGCAACGCGATTGGCTTTTCTTTGCATTATTTAAGCATACTGAAAAGAATGAGAATGTGTAATGTGGTGAATTGTTGAAGCTTAAATTGCTTCTTCAGAGCCCGACAGAAACAAACAGTGTGTCATCAGACCGGCCCGCCACCAGCTGCTAAATGTATTTAAATAAGTCCACTGAATATGAACAAAGCCATAAGCAAAGCATACTCATTAGTGATGGCCAAACCTTCCTCAGTGTTGCCAGAGGAGTTCGGCTCTTGAATTCAAATCTCAATTATGCCCATAAAAAAATCGCTTTTTCTCTTTCCTAGGTGCACAAATTTGTTTGTGACCAACAATGGCTTCAACAAAGCGGCTTATGCTGTAGTTCTCATGGCATTGTACAGTGTCACATGTGCAGAAACATTGATAAAGACCAGTGGATAGATGTAATGCCCTTGGCCATTTTTTTTTTTCTCAACAAACCACATTCACTTGAGAATCTCCAAGATGTTTTGTTTTGTTGAACAGTGCAAAACTTGTACTTTTGAAACATGAATTTGAAAATAATGCAAGGCCTTGCTCCATTAAACATAAATGTGCGTGTTTGTTTGTTTTTGTTTTTTTTAGGTAGATTTGCACAAAGAGAAAGAGCTGTCAGTCACACACAATAAAAAATTAAGCAGAGATGCGAAGATGCATCTACAAGTCGAACTTTTCTTAGTGCAACGCTTTGCCCAAAGAGCACCTGACCTTGTGGTACTGCCCCATGCACCTGCAATAGTGAGATATATATTTCAACCTGCCCTATGCCAGGGGTGAATAGAGAGGCCCTAGTGTATGCTCACCTTGTAGAGAATCGCCCCTGGCTGTTTACACTGTGTGGGCTGTGAGGTTGCACACAGATTTTAAAAATGGATTGATGACCACCAAAAGATGTTGGAAAGCCAAAGGGCAAAACAGAAGTTCACTTTAGTTTCCAGCTTATTGACAGCTTCCCGTTTGATATCGCTTGATGTTTTTTTCCTTCATGATTAGTGCTACCGCTTGACATGGATTGATGTGCATCACTGGTATTGTTTGATCAGTAGATTTACTGATGTTCTTTCACAGGGTTATTTATTTATAGTGTGCTTCTATCATTACAAAAGTCATATTATAAATGAATAGTTTTGGTTTTGGCTGCTAACTGGTCAAGACAACATTTCAGCTGTAAAATATATTATGTAGAAATAAACATCAAGTTCATGTAACAAAATTTGTTTCATGTAAAAACTGTGTGTGTGTGTGTGTATATATATATATATATATATATATATGTGTATATGTGTGTGTGTGTATAGGCTATTTGTATATATATAAAATGTAAAAAAAAAAATGTTTTTTTATTTCTTATCTATTTTGACTAATTCTTTTTACTGTGATGGCAAAGCTGAGTTTTCAGCAGTTATTATTCCACGCTTCAGTGTCAGAAATATTAGAATATTCAGATATGCTGATTTGGTGCTCAAGAAACATTTCTTATTATTATCAATGCTGTAAATGCTGTATTTTTTAGAAACCATTTTGCATTTTGTTAGTATTGTATAATGAATAGGAAGTTCAAATGAACAGCTTTTATTTTAGATGGAAATCTTTTGTAACATTATTACACATGTCTTTACTATCACTTTCGATCAGTTTACTGCATCCTTCTTGAATAACTGTATAATTTTCTTTCACAAAATCATGCAGAAAATTATTATAAAAAAACAAATAAATGAATTATTTTGAGTCAAATACTGGCTATAATACACTAATAACTAACACTGCTTGTGGCATAAAAGTGGTATATTTCTGAGTGATTTATTTTTAACAAAGTAGTATAGATTTCTAATATTGTCATTAATTTTTAAGATTTTTTTTTGTGTGGGTCCTAACAACGCCCCCCAAGATTACAGCCTCTCTTATTTTTAGAAAAATCTTAATGAGCATTCTTGGGGAGTTAGATATAATGTACAGCATACATTTCATCTTCCAAATAAACATCAGTGAGGTTGGAAAGGGAATTTCGGTCGTGCTCTATACTTTGGCCTGGCTCATACCAGTGGATATAAACCAATACAACCTCATTGTAGTCGTTCCGAGTGGGTGGCAGAACGGCAGAGTTTGGCGGAGCTGACATCTCTCTCCTCTTTTGAGTTGCCAAGAGGCGTCTCTGCGCTCCTTCACGAACTAACAAAGGCGTTTACACGTGGAAAAATAAGACACATCAAATATGGATCTTTGTGCGTTGAGAATGTGTAAATATATCTTCAAATGCAGGCTTGTTTTTATTTGCTCCCTTGTTGTTGCGGGGGAGTCGGGCTGTTGTCATGAAGCACAGCTCCTCCATCCACTGATCAATATGTTTTCCTCTTTTTCTCTTTCAGAGGAGAAGACACAGCTGGTTCTAAATGTCGACAAACAGCTTGAAGAAGTCAGAGAGTTGGTGGGTCTTTGATCAGTAATTTCCACTCACTCGTTTTCTAAATAATGAATTTGGAAAAATTTCCCCCCTGCATAAACAACACCTGCAATGTCGCCGGTGACATGAGACACTCTTCATCTGGCTGAAGGCTGCTCAGTGCTTACGGTGTGATCACATCCACATAATGCGCTTTTAAGTGACACCGCGCACACATTTCACGCCATTATAGGAGGAAGGCGCCGTGGCAGGTGCCGACTGGAGGGATGTGTGTCGCATGTAAATTGTCCCATCATGTCATGTTGATTGGACAGTGTAAATCAGCGGGGCCCTTTTGTGCACGCCGGTTTGCTCACATGTGACACGGACACATGTCGTAGTTGTCAGAGCTCAACCGCGCCAGAGGTTTTAATGAAGCGGCACCTCCTAACATGACTTGATTTGCCGGGTGCCTGAATCGATGCCTCTGTGCTGCCTCCGGTTGACAGTAAACAAGCTAGACAGTTTAATTATTTTGTATCGAAATGGTATGAAAAGTAGTTTGATTGTTTACACTGAGTTTAATTGGTGTTTCTAGCTGGAGCAGATGGACCTAGAGGTTCGAGAGATCCCTATTCAAAGCCGAGGCATGTACAACAGCCGTCTGAAGAGCTACAAGCAAGAGATGGAGAAACTTGAGAAAGATTTTGTGAGTATTAAAAACCTCCTCAAAGCAAACACGTATTGCGTGAATACTTTCATTGGCCTCTTTCTTCTGCACATAAACACGCGCACATACACAAGCGGTCTGAAGCTTGGTTCTTCAACTCAAAACCCACCGAAGGTCGTTGAAATTTCCACTGTGGTTAATTCAGAGTGCATTTTTTGCAACTACCACTTGGGCAAAGGAGAGCAGGCCCGTATTTTTTGCCAGATGTCCTTGTTTAGTTATTCATAACTCTACCTGCCCATGAAGAATCCACCCCACACACATCAAACCTTAATGAGACGCATTTCCTCTGAAGCCAAATTTTTCCTTTGCTTGTTTTACATCACCATGTTTGTCTTTCTTACTCACATGCTGTAATAGTCCTATTCAAAAACATGTCTTTTTCTTTTCTCTGAGGTGGGCACATTAAACGTTATACTGGATAAGGAGAGGGTAAACTAAACAAACTTTGATTATTTAATATTTGGAATATGAGGTGTTAGTCTTGGCTTTGTGAGTTTCTGAGACCAGGATAATTCTACATTCCCAACTTGTAGTGAACCCTATTGTGTTTCCATAATAACACAAATATACATTTATATGATATGTTTTG
>JAUMHP010000062.1:12163623-12207421 GCA_032361065.1 Enteromius trimaculatus | reverse complement strand
CCAATTGAATTTTCTGCTTTTCTGGTATATACCAAAGCGGAAGCCCGTAGACTTCAACGGCAGGATCAGACCCCCTCTGAGAGGAGTTTTCCCCCCACATAGGACGGTTTCTGCTTCTGAGAGCCTCACAATGCCGCACCGCTTCCACTTCTCTCAGTGTGGGAGCCGCAAGCGCAGAACAATGCCTGTTTACTCAGCCCTTCTCTAACTCGGCCTGTGCGTCTCACTCCTGTGATCCTAATCCCTGACCCCGTACCCCACCGACCACCCCGACACTCACGTACACACACACACACCTGCATCTTAAAAGCGTAGCGGCAGGTAGTCCTAAACTGAAGTGGCCCAGGAAGGACTAACCCTGTACTTTTGGGATTTGGGCACAGCAACCGCGCACAAAATGGACAGCGATCGCTGGGGTAAACACAGACCCGCTTTGGTGGCTGTTGAGGAGCTGCTGGGATAGATGCACTTTGTTTGGGTTGCGACGGTGACCCTCGCTCTCTGTGTCATACTGAGGCGGATCGGCCAGTTTATGGACCGTGTGTTAAAATTCACTCGAGCGGCAATCCACACCTGCTATAGCGCCGGCCATTCAGCTTTTTGTTATCCTGTAGTAAAACAAAACAATTACAAAGTAGTATAAAAATAAATAATGATGTAATTATTACTAAATATGTATTTATATTTTTAGCGAAAGTTTGTATATAGATTTTCTAATTTATAAAATAATTATTGGTTATTTTTATACTATTTAATTTATTTTTACTTTTTTTTTGCTTAAATTATGTTATTACTTTGACTAAATAGATTTGAATAAATAATGTTAAGTATACACAAATTAAAACATTTGTGTACGTACAGATTTGTACATTTGGGATAAAATAATACATACACTTAAATTTAAATTGTCTATATTTATATAAATGTCATATATATATATATATATATATATATTCTTTTACATTTAACATTTTTTTGTTGTTTTTACTGTTTGTAAATCAAATTTATTTATCAAAAAATAATTTACTCTAGTTACGGTCACATAAAATTGTTTCATTATTTAATTTTTTTTGACATTTAAATTAACTTTTAAAACCAGCTCTTTGTATTGACCAAATCATTTCATTATCAAGGAGAGTTTTTGTGTGTGTGGCTGACTGAATTCTTTGAATTCTGGATTTTTGATTATAATGGAAAAATCTCCTAGCTTTGTATGTATGTATTTAATTATTTTTCATTTATTCATGCAATTAGAATTTTATTTTCTGATTGCACCTACATAGTGTAAATGAAGAGTGTGTGTGTGTGTAAAGGTTTTTTTTTTTTGTGCATGTGTTGTGTTCAGTCCAGCACTAGCAGCATGTCAGGAGCACTCCAGCCCCTCAGAGAGATATTGAGAGTGCTCTCTGGACATGCGGAGCTTTTTACCAAACTGTTTGTCTCATAAATAAAGTATGGGTCTTCATTAGGAGAGGGCACCCACTTTAAAGCTGCCTGAACCAGAGGCACGCCGGCCTGAAGAGAGCCTGGAGTACAGTAGGAGGGAGCAAAGCAGCCAATTTAAAGGCATTTAAATCAGAGATGTCCCAGAGCCCACGAGCGTTAAATAAACCCTAATCAAAGAAATGCCCGGCTGTTTATGAAAGCCAAGGAAGTCAGCAAAGGATGTTTTGTATGGAGGAAAATAAAACACCTAGGGGGTGTGATTCTCTTGTTTGCAGTCAGTTTTGGGATTGTTGAAGAGTATTTATTTGTTTTTTTTCCTAAGAAAAGCAATTTTAGACAGTTGACCTCAAAATCTATTAATTAATCAAAATTAATTTTAACGGAGGTCCACGAGAATAGCGTCCATAAAGAGCAGAGCAGTGGCCTTTGAATACGCAGCAGCCGCTGTGGCAGCAGATCGATGGGGCAAAATGAAACCAGCTCATTAGGGATTGATTTCAGCAGTGTTTAGATAAGCAGAGTGGGTCGGGGCCTGGCCCCTGGGGCCCTCACCAGGGCCCAAAGTTCACGCAGAGCCAGGTAGAGAGCGTCTCCGCAGGCCATCATCTTTATTAGCACCCAGATAAGCTGATTAGGCCTTGTCAATCAAAGGTGCCAATGACTCAATCGAGAGGCCCTTCTTTTCTTTCTCTCTCCTTCCTTTTTTCTCTCTTTTTTTTTTTGTGTGTGTGATAAATCATTGAAGCGACCAACAAAGCGGTAGCCATGGCGGCTAAGCTAAGCAGCCCTGCAGTTGTCACCAAGGCAGACGACGCAAGGACCCTGTGATGATGTGACGACTGTATTAAAGAGTACATCAATTTGTTTGAGAGTGGTTTGATTTTTTTCTGCAGTGGTATTAAAAGAGCATACGAGGGGGGAGAGTAGTTATTGTTGTCGCAGGCTTTACCGAGAAGCCGAGAGTGCCCCCGATAGAAATAAATAAGAAAATAAATGATCGAATGAAGAAATAAATAGATATGTTTTGTAAACATGAAGAAACACTGCTCCTTTTGAGCGTGAGCATGGCTTTAAGACATGCTGTGTCAGTCCATGGGTGTCAGAGCGTCCCAGTAACAGACACACGATTGTCTCCGTCTCTCCGTTTCACTGCCTCTAGCTCTCTTTCTTTCTCCTCCATGTTATCGTTCTTTCATTTTCTTTCCTTCATCCCTCTCCTCCACACTTTCTGGTTGTTTTCTACCATTTTTTTAAACTGATAACTTGCTGCTTTAAATGGAATTCCTTTTTTTTAACCATCATTTCTCTGTGTTGCCGTGGCCTTTTCTTCTTAAGCACGTTAAACATTTTTGTTGATGATGTTGATTATTATTATTTTTCAGTATAATTACATTAAAAAATTATAATAAAGTTAAAAATGTCAACATTTAAATTTTAGTGCATTCAATAAGTTGTTTTAAATATTTCCAGTAATCTCTTAAACAAAATAATTGAATATTTAGTTATATAATATAAAGCAATGTTGTAATAATAGTAGTAAAATAGTAACTAAATAAAAAATGTCAACATAAAATTAAATGCATTCAATAATGTAGTTTTTTATATTCTAATAACATTTTAAAAGAATAAATTTATAGTCTAAAATTTTGTAGTGATAGTTTTAATAATAATTATGATTATAATAGTGAAAAAAATAATAGTAAATAAAAAATGGAAAAATAAAATGTAATACATTCGTTAATGTATAATCTCTTAAACAAAAGATTCTAATATTTAGGTATGTAAAGTGATGTCATAATAATAATAGTAGCTAAATAAAAATGTCAAAATGAAATAAAATGCATTCAATAATGTATTTTTTACTATTATTATTTTAGTAACCTTTTAGAAAAATATGTTTATATAATCTTACATTTTGTAATAGTAGTTTTAATATTGATGATGAATTTGATGATGATAATAATAGTACATTAAAAATGTAAAAATTAAATTAACTACATTTATTAATATTATGAATGCTACCGGAAAGCTGCTGTTATTAAAATAGTCTGTTTAACTAAAATCATATTAACTTATAATAATGATAATAGTACGTTTATAGCTGTTTTATGCTGGTTAAAAATATAGTTTTTATCCCACTGAATTGAATTTGCTGTACAATACCTTCTCTGTAATTAATTGTTTCATTATTTCATTATTTATTTCAGCCTAGCTGTTCCAGTTGATTTCCTTCATTGTACAGTAGTGTTTAAAGTTTCAGCACATCGCTACTGTTCTCTCTTTAATGAGGACAATTTGGTGAAGTGGATTTCCTCGAGGTATAGCATACCAAATAACTTGGGTTTTTGTAGTTTGCTGAAATCTGAATGCCGTATTGTGTTTCAAAAAGAATATGCCGTTATTTGATAATTGTTTGATTCACGGAGCAGAGCCACAAGAGTTAAATATTTCAATAGCAGAGTTTGCAGATATGCAGAAAGGAGAACTTAGCTAGAGTGGATTTTCTAAAGACAATGGTGGGTTTTTTTGTTGTAATGAGGGCATTTTCTCATTGAAAATGTATGGGTTTTTTTGTGCTACAACTTAAGCCTGTACTTCAGAAGTTTGAACTTATGTATGTTAGAGCTTTTTAAATATGAATGCACAATGTAAACCTCTCGTAAAAAGAAATATGTATATAAGTGATAGGATGCGTGTGTGAGCGTAATATAAGGTTTTCGGCTCGGTAAATCTACCTACGGGTGAGCTGTTTATCGTGAAACCCCCCGGCGGATGAAAGGCGATGTAATAATGATTTTTTTTCTCTCCTAATCGGGCCTTGTCAGCGAGGCGTCTTATCGTGGAGAGGAAAATGACACCGATACTATCGAAGAGCCCAGAGTCCGAGTTTGTGTCGCTCCCCCCCAATCACGCCGGACCCGGCCTCGCCGTATCTAGCGCCGCCACAAACGGCAAGCGCCGCTTTTTTCATCTGGACTTCAAAAACGGTCCCCGTCATTAAAATTGCACCCGCGTTCGGCTGCAGGGATCAGCCGCTCCGGAGCGAAAATGGGATGTGGGAGAGGAGGCTCGCTAAATGTGCTAATTCTGTCCTCACATGTTTACGGCTTAATTTTAATCGGTTTGAGCGAGGGAGGAGGAGGAGGAGGAGGGGGGGCATGAAAAAAAGCCTCACATTGCAATAAATCGCCATTATCTTTGACACCGAAGGACTCAGCTGTTCCAAGGATTTTGGGGTCTGTGAGCAACAGTATTATATGGGGACACACAAAAGTGTTTACGCTTGAATTGCGGTGGCCGAGGTGCACTCACTGATTTCAGCGCGTCTAGACAAAGGGCCAAACTTTCACAATGGCAAAGCCTGCAAAACAGGCTCTTAATGCGAGAGCTGAACCAACAAACTTGACTAGCCGATGTGTTTGTGTTCGCAGCTATCTTTGCCAGTGGAGAGTGCAGGTGTCGACTTGTTGATATATTCCAATCGGTATTACAATATTTGCTCATGTTAAGTGCGATCATTGACTGTAAAGTCGCCTCACGCAGTTTGAGAGGGGTTTTTTTTTCCCTTTGGGGTGATGGGGAGCAGATCCATTTTTCTAGATAAACTATTGAGTGACAGATGGAGAGGTAAGCTTCCCACTTGCATCTTTTCAATGAGCCTCTCCAGCAACACTTGCCACCAGCTAGATGCATCAAAATCTCCAGCATCCTCAGGACTGAGTTTAAACTAAAGTATGAGAAGAGCAGAAAAAAATAAGACCAGGAAAGAGTAAAACATAAACTGAATATGTGATGATTCTATTTTTTTTTTGTCATTGTATTTGCTGAAAAATATAAAACATATGGTCATAACATAAATAAAGCTTGAGGTAGCACTTGCATATTACTTATGTAAATGCATATTGCTTAATTATATAATATTTTAATAAAAAGTAAACTTGCACATTGTTATTAATAATATTTTATTTTGAAATATAATTATTATAGTACAAGCAAATTTAATATTTAATATTTACTGCTAAGCAGTATGTATATTATATTTTGTATAAAATGTGTAATACATTTATATTAATATTTAAATTAAGTTTTGTTATTGTTATTATTTTTTATTGTTAGTATTATTGTTACATAAATAGTGCTGTATTTACTATTTACAAGATTAGAGTATTAATGTTATACATTTTACTTAATATATGTTTACTAAAATTAAAAAAATAGATAATGCTTGTTATTGTTATTGTTAATAATTACATATTAATTACACAAATCCGTTAATTGTATTAATGCATATAATGTATATACTTAATTGTATTTACTACGTTAGTGTATCGATGTTATACACATTACTTAATTCTATAATATTAGAATGTTTATATAATGCTTATTTTACTGTAATTATTATATTTATTGCATATTAATTACGTAATAATTAAATAAGTTAATTGAATCTTTAGTATTTGTGTATTTAATATCTGCTACGTTAGTGTATCCATGTAATGCATGCATACTATAAGATTTGTAATTACGCTTATTTAAATTTGCTAAAATGCTTATTTTTGTTGTTATTATTTTATTAATTACAAGCACTTCATTAGACTTGCTGCATTCACTTTTAAATGCACAATTGTAGCAATATAGTGTAAAATGTGACCAGTCTTATTATATTGCTGGCTTCTTTTATTTTCTCATAATTTGTTTGTAACATTAATGGCCTAAAATGTTTTTGAAGTAAGTTGTCAGAACCATGGAGAGAGAGAGAGAGGCAGAAAGTACATTTTAATTTCAGATCATATGTGTCTATTTATATCAGACGCACACAAACAGTCTTTCATTGACCTTTGGTTGACGGAGAGAGAGTGAAAGAGGGCACTCGAGCTGGATGGCGTTAAATAAAACTGTTTTGGAAGGAAATGGAAGACAAAAGCGAATACCCAGGACCCCCATGGGCGCTTCCTCATCGGCCGCTTTAAAGAGCTGGCACATCTGAGGCGCCGCAATATCAAAAAGCAGAGAGAAAAAGTGAAATGAAGTAAAAGGAAAAAGTGGAGAGGGGGGAAGAGAGAGTGGCAGTACCTTGTCACTGCGGAATGAGGATCATAAACGGTAATTGTGTGATGGGAGTGACACGCTGATGACAGCAGATTGATGGCAGTTGAAAAGCGAGCTTAATTCACTAAGGAGTCGCAGAGAGTTGGGTGGCTGAGATTAAGAGAGGAAACTAGTCAGACTGAGCGGAGTGGGTACAGAGGGGCAGCGGTTTACTTGTGCTTCCAGTTTTGTTTGTTCTCGTTGTATTTACGTCTCTCGGTGCAGTGGACCGGAAACGGTCCCACTCACAGTACCGCGTTATAATCAAAATCTTTGTTGCTTCCTAAACCTAAAAAAAAAATGTATTATGCTAAATAGAATTTAATAATTATAGCAAAAATGCCACACTTGTTTAAATGCAAGAATAGATTTTATGCCAGTAGTGAAGGTAAAATGTTATTGACTTTTGTTCAATAAAATATTAAAACAAACAAAGCCATAAATAATATAAAATGAATAAAAATAAGCTTTATATTATTATTTTAATTAACCAATTGAATATCTTATTTATTTTTTATTTTTTTAAATGTTGTAATAATATAATATTTATACAAAATGTTGTAATAATATTAACCTATTTATTGGATATTTGTTTTTGAATGTAATTTAAAATATAAGTTATTATGTAAATAGTAGTATTCCATTCATTCACACACACACACACACATATATACATATATGTAATAATTTGAAATATTATAACATTTTATAATAATTGTAACTGAACTTAAAAATTATAGTAGTATGTATTGAATAGAATTTGTATTCAAATATAATGTAAAATACAATGCATTATAATTATTATTGTGGTTACTTATTTTTGATCAGTGAAAAAAAGGTGATTTAAATCTTTATAACAATTTATAACTATAAATGTGATTCAAATGTAAAATATGGTTTCATTTTATTATAGTTATATTTTTTTATTTTTACAGTGGAGATAAATAATGACAATATAAAATATTTTGCAACATTTTGGTCAAACACCTTTTTTAATATTGAGCAACTGTGTATTTTTCTGTCTCTGTTGTTCAATCTTACTAGTCGGTCTTACTTTTTATTAACAACTAAATAGCAGTTAACGACAATACTGGCTTCATCATCATAAGTTTGAACAGCTGCTGGACCTGCTTTGTTATGGATAGTTAACCCAGCACAGATAATCTTATTTGTTTTCAGATTAAATATGGCTCAATGCGCGATGCTTAGCGTTTCTCAACGCTGACCACCCGACAGTTTGCGGCACATATAAAAAACACCCATCATTAGCGCTGTCCGTCTGTCCCTCTGCGGCTGCTTGTGTCACACCGTCTCTCAAAGTGGCTTCCTCCTCGGCGGCCCGCGCCCTGGGCCGGTGCGGCCGCGGGCTCAGGACGCCCACTGAACATGAAACACATCGCCCGATCTGTCAGCTGGGGGCTCCATCTGTCAGTCAGTGGGACAGCTTCACTTTTGTCTGGGGAGGGAGCCGGGTAAATACGATAGGGGGGCTGCGGCGTACCCTATTTTGCGTTGCGCAGGAAACCCTACTGCCACCGTCCTGACATATTTAATAATAGTTTGCAAGACTGTTATTGAAAGACAGCATTGTTAAGGCGATATTGCTACGCCTTGAACGCTCAGTGTGTTTAATTACTTCTAAATACCTCAGTTTTTCCTGTAGAAAATATATAGATCCTCAAAACTAGCTTACAAGACTTGTCTTTTGCCGTTTGACTGTCACAAGTGAATCTCGCTTTTGATAAAAGTGATAATAGGCAGGAGAGTGGAGGTTGCAATCTACACTTTGGCAGATAGGCTGCGCCCTTGAGCCACCGAAAAAAGGACGGGCTCAAAGAACCGTCTCCACACTGGGGGGACAAGAGGCCTCCACCGCTCAGCTCTCTCTGAGTCTTTGGATGTTTCTCCTGGTGCTGAAAGTTCCTGAAAAGATAAGCTTTGCTCACAACTCTAGGAGCTCATTTGAGTTTTATTTATTTAGCACCGTGTTTTCATATGTGTGTGTGTGTTTGAGAAAGAGAGCAGGAGAGGAGTGTGTTTGTGCGCAGTGCTGAATCCCTGCTGAGAGCATCAGTATTTTCAGATCGGTGTGTAGGGGTGATACTGAACATCAGCAGCATGATATTTCAGCTATTATTATTCACCCCTTACGAAGAGGCGACTGGATTTGTCACATCACCTCTGAAGTCAATTTGAATTTAACAAGACGATACATTTTTCAACCCTGTCCATATTTGATACTGAATTCTTTAGGTTGGGGTACAGCTTAGTCAAGGTTAATTCACTTGGTGTTTTTGCCAGTGAGCAAATGGTTTGTAGTCTTAGTGTTGTGCTGAAGTGGTTTGGTGCCTTGACTCCAAGTCATAATCATAATTGTATTGTAAATAGGATCAAGGGAAATTATTTCGTTAGGTAGGAAGCTTTTAGAAAGACGGGCTGTGTAATATAGATTGTTCAAGTACTGTATTAACCTCTGCTTTTTTTTTATTGAAAAGCTTATGAATGCATGTTGAATTCAAGTTGATCTAATTAGAGAAGGTATGGTTTATTATTACTGAAGGAATTTCATTTGTAGCTGCTGAGAAATGACTTCTGAGCATTTGTGCAACATCTTAAACACTTTGCTCTTAACCCTTTTAAATCAGAGATGGATATAGCTGTATTTCTTCATTTTGTTAGATGTGTTTATACAGCTATTTAGCTATTTATTCTCTTTAGTTGGGTTGTGTAAAAACTTCTTTAGATCCATTTTAGTTTTTTATATAAATGTCTTTAAATGCTTGCGATGCATTTGTAAAATGCTGTTTTGTAATACACACGTATGCACACACACACACACACACTCATTGCATTTTCATTTTTACATGCTTTAATTCCAGGATTTAGAAAAGAAGTGATTTTTATATATATCTTTTAAAGAATGATTATAATTGGACAAAAATGGAACCTCTCTCATCAATTAAGATAATAGAATTTATTGTATGAAAAATATTATAAATAATAATAAAGTATAAATATCTAGAATTAAATTGTTTTAACTTAATTTTAGTTTTCAATTAGTTTAGTTTTATTTTTATTCTTTTTTATTTTATTCATTCTTATGCATATGTAAATATTTCTTTACTGTATATTTGTTAATTTTTTTTCTTCATGATTTTACATCTGATTTAAGAGAAGTCAGAGCGTGTCTTATTTATTTTTATTCTGTTTAGAATTTTCTAAATAGATGCATTGCTATACATTTTCTTAATTAATTTAATTTATTCATTTTTAAATGAAACATTTTCATGTTTTTATTTAAGTGGGAGATTTTTAAAGTTGTTCTCACGGTAATAGGTTTTGTCCAGTGTTCAGCGAACTTGTTTTCATCAACAAACCCATAAGGCAGACTTGCCATGCATAACCGCATTGACCATGGTGAGGTGATTTCTGAAAAATCTCACACGAAACACCCAGTGCCATCTGCTGCTGCATACTCATTTCGATTACACATGAAAAAACGCAATCCCAAGTCCTCAGCCTGCCAGAGATTGCCAGCTTCTTTTCATGATTGACTCAGTCAGATAAAAATAGTCAGGAAAGAAGTCTAGAGGCGGCCAAATGACAGACAAATAAAGTATTATTTGCATGTCTTGTATCATAAAATCATCTCAGAATACTGTATTCCCAGGATTCTCATTACTTCAACCTGTGTTTCTAAAGACAATTGACTAATTTATGTCCTAAAGTGAGAAAATAAGACAGAAAAATAGAAGATGTAATATTTTTGGGGTGGCTTGAGCATCCTGGGCCACCTGGATTTATTTGGGCCAGCACCTCTCTGTCCGTCTGGGCCCTGCCTCTCCTGGAGGACTACGGTGAACAGAAGCTACCTCTTGACAACTCGCACCTGATCACCACGTTTATCCATGACTCTCTTCCTCTTTCCCAGTCTGTCTCTATCTTGCTCGCCCTCCTTTTTGAAATCCCCCTTCCCAGCGGTCCTGCCCTGTCCTACTTAACTCCGGCCCATCCTGCCCTTTGATTTGAGCTACTTAGCCAGCCACAGATCATCTGCACACTTCACACACTCTGTTTCTCTCACATCCTCTCATGTTTACGGGGATATGTTTCACAAACAGATATTAAGTGAACTGTCACACATGCAGTCCAGCTTATATTAGACGCGATGCACAGTGCATTCAGATTAGTCGCTTTTTTTCTTTAATTCTTATTAACATTATTGTTCAAATTGAGACTGTGTGTAGCAGGTGTTGCGTTCTTATAACATTGTTTGATTAGAAAGATTTCTTTAAAGGACGCCACATGAAAAGATGGAGCAATGGTACATAAGCATACCATCTGTTTTACTTTTGTAAGCTCCAAAGGCACAGTAAAGCATATTTTTGTCAAAGGATGATAAAGCAAGTAATAATCTGCTGCTTCTCTGTTATGTGAAAGGTATCTAACAGCTGACTTGTCTTCCGTCTGGAAATATCCCTAGGCCTTTAGTCCAAGTGTTAACTGTAAGTGATCCAAATTGAGAGTAGCATACAGGGACTCATTGCTCTGTTGATTACTTGTGCAGTCTAACAGCTCTGTAATGGTTCAGTTCATGCTGTTCTTGTTACTGGGAAAGAGCCTCCTTGCTCAATTTACTAAGCACCCGTAGCCTTTCTTCATTTCATGTAAAGTCACAGAACATTCTTATGGAGCTATTTGAAGAGCTTGTAGTCACTTTATTGCACTTTATGAACCTTTGTGAAGGAGTTATACTGAGAAGCCTTTTGAAGCTTGTGGAGTCATTTTAGCCGAGCAATTTAGATAAATCGTCTTATATGGAGTTATATTTTAGAGCCGTCTTATGGAAGCTCTTGAAGCTAGTGGGAGTCATCATATGAAGCCATTTGAAGCTTGCGGAGTCATCTTAGTTCATCTTGGAGAATAATCACGAGTCATTTGAAGGTTGTAGAATCATCTTGAATTATCTTGGGGAATCATCAAATGTGGAGTAATTTGAAGGTGGTGGAGTCGTTTTAGGGAGTCATACAGAGTCATTTAGCTGGATATTTATAGCTTGTAGACTCTTAGTGAGTCATTTTGTATGGAGTCTTTTAAAGCATGTGGAGGCATCCTAAATGGAGTGACTTAAGTTAACCTATCTGGAGTCAGTTGAAGCTTTTGAAGGCATCGTATAGAGTCATGTGAAGTTTGTGAACCATCTCAGGGAGTCATTTTGATGAGTCAGCTTGGTGAGTCATTCATCAAGCTTGTGGAGACATCTTGCATGGAGTGAACTTGTAGAGTCACCTAAAGCTTGCTGGAGTTGTCTTAGGGGGTTGTTTTGATGAGTTGACTTGTCTGGAGTCAGTTGAAGTTTATGGAGGCATCTTATGGAGTGACTTATCGAGTCACATGAAGCTTCTTAGGGAGTCATTTTGATGAGTCATCTTACGGGAGCATCTCACAAAAGCTTGTTTAATTAGTTTGCAATCATTTGCGTCTCACGGAATCTTATGAGGCTTGTGAAGTCATCTTAAATAAAGTCATTATATACATGTATAATAAAATCATCTATGCATACTCTTGATTGGTTTTTAGATTAATTATTAAAAATGGGAAATAGTGGCATAATTATTTCCATCTCTTAGTGCTACGGCCCGAGAACAATGTAATTGATCCTGCGTGTGGAAAATAACCATGGCTTTTTTAGGAAGGAGATACGAGAGTAGCTAACTAATTTCTCCATCAAGCTAATACAGCACTAGTGTGGTTTTAAGATGGCTGCTGTGGTAATTAGTGAATTGCTTTGAGTGGGCCAGGCTGGGCTGAGAGTGGGTAAGAGATGAAAAAGAGGGCAGAAAGGCTGTCTGTTTCATACTCTGATGGAGGTTATATTTTCTGTGACAACTGGACCACAGTAATCAAAATGTGTTAATAATCCCTTCAAAGGGATGGCGCGGCATCAGTGGGGCCTCAATGAGTCTGAATCCCCTTGTTAGCAGCAGAGCTGGATGCTCCACCCTCCCCAACCTGAACGAGCCACAATTACAAACACTGCCGCACATGAGAGAACCCCGCTATTGTCAACACATGAGCAGAGATACATGCTGACACATTAATATGCATACACATAAGCAAACACACAAACACTTTTTGATATGTCAGTTGGATGGTCTGCATGAAATCCAAATCGATGATGTATATCAATGTTGCATATGCTTCTGTTCTGCTCAAAAATTTGAATGGAACCAAATCCCAGGTGAGGAACATGGAAGAACCCATGAATTCTGAAGAGAAAATGTGGATGATAAAGATCTTACTCTAATAAAGCATCGTAAATCATATAATCGAGTCAGTCTTTTGTTGGTAGGATGTATTTATTTATTAATCTTTTTGAAGGAAGTTGCTCATGCTCACCATATTTAAAAATATTTTTACAATTTAAAATAACTGTTTTCTATTTTAATGTGTTTTATAGTGTAATTTATTCCAGTAACGGCAAAATCATCACCAGCCATTCCTCCGATATTCAGTTTTGTCCAGTGATATGTTGTGTTATTATAAATATTGAAAATTTTTGGTTAATTTTTTTTTTTTGTGGAAAATGTGCTGCTTTTTTTTTTTTCTCATGGTTATTAAAAGAATAGGAAATGTCTTAAAAAATAAATATGCATTTAGCAATAACTGTTAGAAATACTACACACATATATATATATATATATATATCTCTCTCTTTTTTTTTATTTATCTTTTTTTTTTTTTTTTCATTCAATTATGCCATCTCTTGCAAACTCTCATTCAGCTAATGGAGTGCATGGTCTTTTCATCCAATCAATTCCCAATGGATAAAATCAAGTCTTGCTTTACATACTTGAATGTCGTTTTTTGGAAGTATATCATATTATCGAGGTAATACGACAGGAAATTTTTTATACACATCTACACATTAACAGGTAAAAACTAACATCCTGCCTGCCCGGTTGCTGCCATATTATGTTGATCCGACCGCCCACAGATGATCTCAATATCCAAAGGTTGTTCTTTCAGCTCCAGTGATCACTGCATATTGTTACTCTCACTAGCAGAATCCTCTTATATGCCCTTTGGGTTTTCTCGATCAGGCGTGATGGTCTTTACTTTATCACTCCAGAGTGAGCTGTGCTTAAACAACCCACGAAAGCCAAGCCAGGCTCACAGATGAGGGAAACGCGTTCTGTAAACATCACGGCAGATTTCAGAGTGCGCAAAACTGACCTGTGGACATAATACTTTAATCTCATCAAATGGAGCCTTTTGATAACATGCCCCCCCCCCCCTCCCAAATCAGGAGTTCACGAGAGCAGGACAAAACAGAGAATGTTTTAGTCATAGAGCTCAACCGTAGTCGGGTAATAAACGTCACTCACTAAACCCTGTGAACGCAGCTCCCTCTCTCGCTTTCTTCTGCTTTCTCTCTCTCCCTCTCTGTCAAACTTGCCATTATGCAGCCCATTAGCTGAAAGACTAGGTAGAGACCTAAGGTGGCCCTGAGGGTTGAAAACCGAGTAGAAGCTTCCAGTCACATCACATCCAGCGCGATGCAAACACCTGTCTATCTGCTCACACGCTCTGCAAATCAGTCTCAGCGCAGCAGCCCCATCTGATTGATGAGTGTCTTTGTTGTGCTTGAAGTTGCAAGGTGCTTTTCTAAAGCTAATTAAAACCGAGTGCTGTTTTCTGCAGTCGAGCGCCTGCCATTGTGAGTTTAGTTAAGGAGAGTTGGAGGCTGGAGGTGAGCCTGTTAAATATACATGGGTGCAGGTGAAAGGCCACGTCGGATCTGACCTTGGATCAGCTTTTGCAGTCCTCTCCGGGGACCTCTGTGTCTGCTGCACTGGGCAGGACAGAGATACTCAATAATGTAAAAGATTTGTTCAATTAAGACCTGTCCTCTATGCTACCATGTTCTTAAAGTCGATGAAACAACCCATTTTACTTCCACAACGTGGCATTTCTGAGTGAAATGTAGGAAGGGCCTTGATTTCCTCACCATCAAGCAATTTTACAGGATTTTATTCGGTTGATGTTGGGTAGTTAATTGCACATATACTCATTTTTCTTATTATTTTTTGATTTAGAAGATTTAATTTTTTCGTCTTCTCTCACTTAACAGTATGATTTAATAACACCGTGATTTGTAGCAAACATTGAAAAGAATATACATTTTATATATACTTTTTATGTAGTTATGTATAACCGTATTTACAATGTAAAGTGGTAACTAAATTCACTGGAAATGGAAACATTTTATTTTAGGTGGCCTTTTTAGACGTAATAATAGACAATAAATAATGCATTTTTACATAAAAGTAACCCTAAGCCAATCCCTAATTGTAACCCTAACCTATATAGTATGTAGTTAATTAATATTACTCAGTATTTAAATGTTAATTACACTGTAGCAAATTCACCTAAAAATAGAGTGCAACCTTATTTATTCATTAAATATCAGATATTTATCATTGCTTTCATTATTGGCCATTTTTCAAAACATTATTTATTACCTAAATTTACTTTTAGTGTTGATTTAATTCGTTAATTGTTTTTTATAAATGGTATATAATTTTAATTTTGGCCATCAGGTCATTTATCAAGGTACATTGCATGACAGAGCCTGAATTTTAGTTCAGTCTTAATTTTAAATTTACATTTTGTTTATATATATATAGTTGTGTATAATGCTCTTATTTCATGTTATATTAATCTAAAATAGCACCTAAATTTACTTTATTTATTTTTAATTTTTTTATGTTGGATGTTTATTGCTTTCATTATTGGCCATTTTTCAAGACAATTTGTATATTGGTGCCTGTATATAGTTAACTAGTTAAAATTTATATAAAATATAATATGTATAATATACAAAATATATATGTATATTATTATTATTATTATTATTTTTAATAGTATATGATTTTAATTTTGGTCATATATATCACCCATTTATCAAGGTATAGTTTTTAATAGACACTGTATTTGATTTGAGATTTTTTAGTAATTGGAATGTTATTTATTTTATAAAAATGTGTTTTGTAAGATGTAAAATTTAACTAAATATTATGTACACAATGCCATTGAATTTTAGTACTGGATTAATACTGGATTTTTACTGGATACTGAATTTTATCAGAGCTTTCCTAATTCTTCCATACCGGAGTATGTTGTTTTACGACTTCCGTGCTCGAAATGCACTCCCTCTTTAGTTGAAACTTAAACAGTGATTGTTTGCATCAGCAGGAAGGGAAGTTTTTAAAAGGTTTACAATTTTACAAATTTACATAATTTAAAATATAAATTTTTATGATGCAATAAACTAAAACTAGCATTTTTCTTCTTCTTTTGGATGCCAAGCACCACAGAGACAACAAGAAAAAACATTGAGAAATATGGTTGATTTAGATATCACACTAACTTAAGATGATCGTCCTTCTCTTCATATCGGTAGAGCGCAAGTTTTAGGGGTTTTATTTGTCCTTTATGTTCGTGATCACGTCCCGACTCGTACGCAGCAGCTTGCGAGTATGTTTACCGCTCATCCATGCTCCGCTCCATGCAAGACTAATGCCTCACTCTGTCCCTCTGAAAGCTGGCTTGAAGCACTGCAGGACTCATTGACTTTCTAATGATCACTGGTCAGCCCGTGCGAGTGCCAGGGGTTTAGCCCATCCGCACTACTCAGATATCGACTGAACACTCGGCTCCCTCTTTTCACTTCGGCCTGCCGGCTCTATGTCAAAATCCATTACCGCGGCTTCTGCACCGCACTCAGACAAGAAAAGAGAGAGACGGATGGAGTTTTTAGTTTTTCTCCTCTTATCCTCCTCGTTGGCCTTTCTTCTGGATCCACCTCCTCTGCTTTGTCAGAGAGTGAGGGTAACCCCTGGCAGAAGATCATCCAGTAACGCGGTAGCGGATGACATATCGATCGAGTTCCCGTTTGGGCAGAGCAGTGCGCTAGGCCTTCCTCTGTTCCTGGTCCCACACATTTCCACTAGGATGGCTCTCACTAGCTCCCTGACCCCGCCGCGCTCTATTGTCGATGTAGATTTTCTTTTCACGCAATCGCGCCTTTTTCATTTTCATGTTTCTCACATAGCAGCGTGAGAGTCTACAGTTGATGTCTCTGAAGACGTTCGTAGTAGACTTTTATGAAAATTATTTACTTCCTGCCAGATCTTCGCATCATGTGCCGGGTGCAGATTGGAGGCCGTTGGAGCTTAACCTCGTGTTACGGTGTAGAGGAATCACGCCTCTGGGAGGTGCTAGGCCTCCTCGCTGTTATACTCCAGGGAGGGTGGTTGTGGCTAATGCTAAGCTAAGGTCTCCAGAGAGGGCTGTCGAGAGGAGGCGCAGACACGAGGTGTTTGTGACAAGTGTCAATGTGATTTCCTCCGTCTTTCTTGGCTGAATGACACGACTAATTTTTTTGTTATTTATTTCAATAATGGGCCAAGAGACGGCAAGGAATAACAAAATGACAACCAACTTAAAAGCACCTGAGGGCACATGCCAACACATCACTACAGTGACACCTTCCTCCTCCTCTTATGACGGTTTCTGTCTCGACAGGTACCGCAAACACACACACATATACACGCGCCCATGCGCGCATACACAGTGTTGCCCAAACCCTCAGGCCCTTGAGATGGCAGGGGTGGCATGATTGTGTTTCTATGTTATCTGTGATCTCTGCTTACTAGACAAGCGGGACCCAAAGCTAAACCCAATCAGAGCCTGTTGAGAAGTGTGTGTGAATGTGTGTCTCACAACGAGAGAGTTTGCCAAGGACGGGGCGCACAGCCAGGAGCTGCAATGATAACTTTTGGACAGGATAACCCCTTTTGCGAAAACCTAAGATAGGACATGCGAGTGCTCAGTGGCGTAAATGTCAAAATTTGAGGCGTAAGATCCTCATCTGTTAATTAAAACGATAACAATCAACAGGAGGAGTATCATTTCCTTTATTCTTCTTGAAATGTATATATTTTGTGTCAGAAGATAGCTGTTGTGCTGTATAATGGTGCCAAGATTCATTTGAAGCATTAAAAATGATTGATTTTAGGTTTAGTGTTTTATTATTTTTATATAGGTTTTTTTTTTTAATATTCCATTTGTTTAAACAATTTGTTTAATTTTTTTTAAAGAAATGTTATAGAATATATAATTATTTTCCATTTATTTGCACAAAATAGTATAGCATTTCAATTTTTTTTTTAAAAATAATTTCCTTAATCTTTATTTTGAATTTATTTAGTTTTATTTGAATCTTTTGGTAAATTCTGTATAGACACCGTAATTATGTTGTTTTAATTTGTTTAAAATCTAGTATTGCTATTTAATTGTAATATTTTATTTTTAATTTACAGCCTTTTATAAATATTTTTTATTTTATTTTTATTTATTTATTTGATAAAGTAGTATAGACCTTTTATGATAAAAAATAATACCAAAATAATTTTGTTCAAAAGTTTGACATCGGCTCATCTCTTATTTAATAAAATAAATTGTGGGCGTTCCAGAATTTGACCACTCCTCTACTCAAACACTGCCTACTCCCATTGGTTGAAATTTAAGAATGCTTGCTGACATGAGCCAAATAAGGAAAGTTGTTCTTGAGGTGGAACAAATGATTGCATTTCGATGAAACATTATTGAAAGATGAAACATTACAGACAGACCTGTTTTTTGTTTTTTCCCCTTCCGAATAACATCCTGCGATGATGTTATTGATAATGATCGTTATAAACAATCTAATTTCTTATTGGTGATGTTATTCTTCCTGCATGTATATATTTCGCAGTGAAAGTAGGAGATGAATATACATCCCCAAAATGTCATTCCCCCCCCAAAGCCAGACATTAATGCCAAAACTCAAAAAAAGTCTTTGTTTAGTATTCTCAAAGGTGGATCAGGGGCCAGATGGGTAACGCATTGTGACAGAGGTGATGTCTAAATTAATCATTCATGCTCTCTCACATGGCTGTGTGCTAAAATATTAATGGTAGAATAAATTTGATTCAGGGCCTGTGATTAGAGGAGTGCCCAGCACCGGCATGTTTATTTATGCCCTGGAGAGCAGCTGCAAGGGTCACACTTATCCTTCTACCATACATATACCTCGGTCCGACGCATATATATACATATATCTGGCTATGTTCATGTGTGTACGAATATCTGTGTCTGTGTGAAGTGGGAGGCATTGATATGTATTATACATTACAGAGTTGATCATCATGGAGATGCTTGGTATGAATAATGTCAAAGGTGTTTTTTGTTGTTGTGAGTTCATGGTAGCTGTAGTCCTCCCACCACTAGATGGGGACATTTTATTCTCACTGAGGATGAACGTGGAGGTGTTTAAATATGCAGGTAGTAGGTCTGTGATGACAAAATCATGCACATGAATTTTAGAATTTAGTGTAAAATGCATGTTTGTGTGATAAATATTATTTTTCATGGAGTAATGTGCATTAATCATTCTATTTAAACGCAGGAAAGTAAATAGGATTTATTTTTTGTTGTTTTTGTTAATATTTCTAAATAAAGTTTGAAATATAGTTGAAGTATGGTTATTTTTACAGTTTGTAAATAATGTACAAAATTTAAATCTTTATCTAACATTATCCATCTATCTATCCATCTATTCTATTATTTATATATTATTTATTACTGTAAATAAAATGTAATCAATGTAAAAAGATTTAGTTGAATAATTAGTGTATTACTTAAGTTAAAATATAAATTACCGTTCAAAAGTTT
The DNA here is from genome assembly GCA_032361065.1 of Enteromius trimaculatus. Classification (NCBI taxonomy): domain Eukaryota; kingdom Metazoa; phylum Chordata; class Actinopteri; order Cypriniformes; family Cyprinidae; genus Enteromius; species Enteromius trimaculatus. The sequence goes on along the minus strand of JAUMHP010000062.1, from coordinate 12,188,107 downwards.
GGGGATGATTTAGAGAAGTTTATTTATTTTTTCAAAATGGCTCACAAAGGCTGCATTAATCAAATACAGTAAAAACAGTAATATTGTGCAATATTATTACAATTTAAAATAATTGAAAAAATTAATTTATCATCATGTGATCCCCTTAGAAATCATTTTAATTTGCTGATTTGCACCTAATAAACATTAATATATATTGCTGCTTTTTGGGGAAACTGTAAAACTTTTTTTTCAGGATGCTTTAAAATAGAAAATAAAAATTAAATAATAATAATATTTTTTTGTGGAATCATTGTACTCATTTCATTTTGTTGAACTTTTTTTTTTTTTTTTTATGACTGCAGACATTTCAGTCTCTCAGTTAATATGGAGCCATATCCGTTTTTGTCCGTTTCACATAAGTATACTATATCACAATATTGCTGAAACTACTTGACATATTACGTCAACTACACATTTTTTTGTATGTGGTGTGTATGAGTGTTTTGAGTACAGTGTTTGAGCGTGTGTTTATTAAGTGTCTGGTGTGGTTTTGTTGGAGACGGGGCGTGGAGTGAATGACTGAGAGAATGAATGAATGATGTGTGTAGCGTTTGTGTCCCAGAGGCACTTGCTGTAATGGAGTGAAGGAACATGACAGTCTCACTGATAACAATCAGGTGTTTATGTACAGAAGCAGCAGGTCAGGGCAGGCTTTTATCTCTCTCCTGCTCTCTGTCTCTCAGGCAGAGAGGAGCTGGTAATGATAAGCACTGTCTGGCCTTCAGGAAGAAATATGAGTTGTCCTGTCACTAAGTTTGAAAATCCACCACAGCTGCAGACACTTGTACCTCTTCTACCAATATATACTCTTCCTGCTTTGGCCTTTTGACTTTTCTTTGCATTCTTTTTTCAGCAGATGTGTTTATGAATAGAATAGAATAAAACAGAACATGAAGGACCAAACAGGAAATATATAAAATCTGAATATATAAATGCAAATTGTGCATATATACTGAAGTAAATGTGAATATATTGTTATAGGTCTGAATATATAGAAATTAATCAGAATATATTGTTATAAGTGTGAATATATGTGAATATATATATACACGTGTGTGTGTGTGTGTGTATATATATATATATATATATGTGTGTGTAAGAGGTAAATGCAGTTATCGTTCTGGAGATTATATAGACAGAATATGAAAATGTTAATCATGAGAATATGTATAAAAGTAAATCTGAATATAAAATTATAAATAAAAGTAAATCTGAAAATATAGCTGTAAATTAGAATATATAAAGAGTAATTGTTTATATATAATTATTTGTAAATATAATTATTAAACATAAATATATATTTTATGTCAGAAATATCAATAAACAGATTAATAAGCTGGTTAATTAGCTATTTAAATTAGTGTCATACCTACAAATTGCAAAATTGTATGTTCGTGTGAATATATTTACGTGCATATTTGTATTTATATGTTTTTATTTAACATACGAATGTTTGTTTGTTTGTTTGTTTTTATTTACATTTTTATTTTTCTAAATTAAAAAAAATATATATATTTTTTTCTATTATTATTTTTTATTTTAAAACCCAAATACTGTGACAATACAGACTTTAAGTGTTCTAGATCAGCTTGCAGCGTATTTTGCAGTTTGCATGTCTTACTAGATCGGTCCCCCATGTTGTTTTAAGTGTCACACGGCCCTCTTCTTCTCAGACTAGTACAGCTTCTCAGGCACTAAAAAACTATATATATCGCTCATGGGAGACATTTTTGGACCTTTAATGTCACCCAGTGTTTCTCAGGGTAAATGCTTCATTGAGAATCCATGTCCCCAGTTACGTTTCCATGCACCATCAACAGTATCTGCCAACAGAACGCCTATTCTATGTCTAGACACACGCATGTATGCACACGTGGCGTAGTTAAAGAATAGATGGGCTGGTGATTGTAATGAAGGGGCGATGCAGACTGTCATAGGCTGTGTTTTCTTGAGTGGCAAGTTGCTAGGCAGACACAAGCCCAGGCTATACAGACAGGTCATTTTTCAGTGTCGGGAGCTAGCATTACTTCTGTCACATACACACACACTCCCACACCTTATTCATTAAGCCAGTTTTAGCATATGCTTCCTGTGTGTGTCGGTGTAGTGTGGCAATTTAGATCTTTTCTTTTTTTTCTTCCTCTCGTTCTCTCCACCCCTTCGCTGTCGTCCTCTCTCAGGGTTGTCGTAATGATAGCTGGAGGCATGATAGTGGGGTCTGTCATTCTGTTTGACGGAGGGATGGTGAGGAAGTGTAATCTTATGTCAGTACTGCGTTGGATTATCTGTGGCTGAATGGCACTTTTTCATTCAGGTCCCTACCAAACCGTTTCTTGAATGATTAGAAACGGGTCAGGAGTAAGAATGGACCAATTTGTGGTTGATTTTTGTAAAGATGCCTGACAAAGTTGTTACACTGAATGACATTTTAGTGGGTATCTTCTGTAAATCAGGGATTTCTTTTTGTCATTTTCAAAATATAAACTGTACACACATGTGTGTGTCTTTAAATATATATAATAAATATATACACATGCATATTGTACACAAAAACATTTATTTTGGATGTGATTTAATCGTTTGACAGCACTAATATTTCTATAAAATATATGAACTATAAATATTTTGATTTATAAATTATATTAACATATTAATATTTATTGATTCTTTAATTTATGGTAAGGGCCACAGCCTTTTCCTAACTTTTAAAAAAAAATACATTCTACTTTTATTTTATATTGTTTCACTTTTTGATTGTATTATTTTATTGTATTCACTTTTTATTGCAGTTTATTTTGTTTTATTTAAAAAAAAAATCACTTTATTTCACATCCTTCTAATTCTATTCTATTCTATTCTCCCCCGGTATTTATTAAAATTCATAGCTAGAGATAAAGGTTAATTTGGTCATTCTATATGTCATTCCATACCTGTTTTTGACCCTGTGTCCCGCATTGTCCTGTCATGCCACAGAGGCCAGTATGTTTGGTGTGCACTATTAAGGAGAGGTATTTTAATCTGGGCTATTTGTAAATGACAGCACAGGGGGCTCTAACAGGTGCTAATCGTTGACAGGAAAAGTAGCTGAGGAATGCGCTAGACCTCTCCTTGGCTTTGGTCCAGGGCTACCTGTGAGGGCTTGTTTCCCTCTCTCCTATCTTATTTTTTCTTTGTCTTTCACTTTTTTTCGTCATCCTTTTCTAACCCTGTTTAAATTGTCGATACAGGATAGTGGTGTAGACTACCTAGTTGATAATAATGAGTGCTTTGACAAGCCACATCACTGCTTCGAGTGCAAAACTTGTTTAATTTGTTACTTTTAAATTTAACTAGTCACATTAATCAAAAAAAAAATTATATTAATCATTACACATGCAAACACATGCTTGATTTTACAGTTTAATTGTAGTTATTACTAGATAAAAAAAAGAAAGAAAAGATTTCTACAGTGTTTCAGGATAAATGCTGTTTTTTGAGCTTTTTATTCATTCAGTGTAGCATGGTTTCCAATAGAGAATTGTTAAGCAGCACCTGTTTTAACATAATAATAATAAGAAGAAATGTTACTCGAGCATCAGATCAGCATATTAGAATGATTTCTGAAGGACTTTGAAGACTGGAGTAATGATGCTGAAAATTCAGCTTTGCCATCACAGGAATAAATTACAATTTAAGATGCATTAAAATAGAAAACAGTTATTAAATAGCGATAATATTATACAATATTGCTTACTTTAAATTGTAGCTTTTTAGGTAGTGTAGCAGTGATTATTAGATGCTATTCTTATTATATAGCAGATCGTTTTCTACACTTACCCCAAGTCACAATTTTTGAAAGTGGCCCATAAACTAAATAATTTGGATATCCTTGTATCTGGTTTTGCATTTACAGATACAGATTTCTGCAGTTCAAAAGACAGTGACTGCAGGCTTGAAAAAAGTGTGGGAGCAATTAAGGTTGTACCAGATCTTCAGGTGTCTGCATTACAGTGATTCCAACACCCCATCGAGAGCAAAGACTAGACAGTTTAACAGGCTATTGGTGAGGATCTGTGAGTGGCCTGAAAGCTGTAATAACTCTATATGCATTAACCAGGCCGCGTGACACCAGAGGGGAGAGTGTGTGTGTTTCCAGGTGGAGTGTGTTCTCTGGACTTTGGCCTGTGGCATTGCTATGGTTGCTGACGCCAAGAGCAGATGCAGCTCTGGGAGGTGTTCCGGCGCTTGCTTCTCCTCAAAGCTCTCAGCATGTCCCGACTGGGCTCATTAAAGCCGACTTCAGCTTCATTTAATCCATTTTTTATATCTAAGGAAAAAAATCGGCCGTGATCTTAAATCTTTGCTAATTTAAGCTTTGGAGGAAGACGGACGATGATGCTGTGAACCTTGATGTTTCGAACGACATCTGAGATTTACACTGGAATTAGTTGTAGTGTATCAGTGATCATCCCAAATGGGCTTTCTCGTCTTCTGGACCCAGAGTTGGTCTTGCGCTCCATTCCTGGTGGGAGAATTATTAGTTTTTGCTTAATTTAGCATGGAGAAAAACATGCCTCTCACCATTCCCTTTTAATTATATATCTCAGTAGTTCCACTTTGGGAAAGTTTAATTTGTAGCACTGGTCTTGGTGCGTAGTTTCTCGGACCGCTTTCGAGTCCCGGTGGTTCTCTTAAGATTAGATATGACCATGCACCAACACAGTAAAATTCTAAGGAGCTTTCAGAATGTAATTCATCTATTTCATATCAGTAACAGCTGTATGAATGTTTCACAAACAGACACGAAGTACACTATCCCTTCAATACTGTGAAATGTACTCGTCCCCTTCTCCTATTAAATCAGTGCTGTTTGTATTGAATATATTAAGTGTGTAATAATTGGCATATGTCAACCATTAGGGTTTTTTTTAAAGAAATCTAATGCAAGTTCACATTGCATACTATGTTACTTTACATACTAGAGGACTTGTTTAGCTGTTATTAAGTGCATGAGAAGAGTCAGGCAAAGGTGGCAGTTTTATTTTTCTCTTCACCATGTTTGCACAAGACTTGCTAAAATTCAATAAAAATCGAACCTTTTAAATTGTTTAGTGAAAAGATTTTGGTTTATATACATATTTGCAGTTTGTGATTTATTATAAGTATATAATAATATAATATTAGATACAAAAATTGCATAATTGAATCTAAAATACGTTTTTGTGTGCATAATATATGTGTACTGTGTATATTTATTATGTATATTTACAGTAAATACAAACATATCCATGTTAATATAAATATGTGCATGTAAATATTTTCTAAATAAATGCAATATGTGAGTGTATGTTTATATACATAATAAATATAGACAGTACACACACATATTTTATGTAAACACAAACTTTTATTTAGATGCAATTAATTGCGTTCGTTTGATATATATTATTATATATTTGTCATCTACCCACAAACACACACACATTTACATATATATATATATATATATATATATATATATTAGGGATGTGCATCTCCATAACTGAGGCCGATGCGATACGCATTTCAATGCGATACATTAAAGATGCATGAAGCAGCTAGCAATGCGATACGATACACCCCTGTTACAATGCAGTGCAATCTGATTTCAATTCGATTCAACACGATTCGATGCAGTATGATGCAATGAAACAAATATGCAGGTATACAGGGATTGAAAGCCCTCGCCAATTTGTATCTGATGCACACATTTTAAACCGATGCATCGTTAACTTTTTAAGCTGATGCACCGAGCGAATCTGGATATCTTCCCATCCCTAATATATATACACACACACACTAAACAGTCCACCCTTAAAACTAGGTGCACACAGAAACTGTAGACAATCCCTCATGGAATCCCTGATGTGGAGGAATTTTAAAACGGCACGTCCTCACCCTCGTTAGCCCCACTGGCTTTTCTTGACAGGGGTGGGCACTTCTCCTGGGGTTGGGGTACCATGCCAGCCCAGGCCAGGGCACTGTGCTACCCTACGTGAGCCCCCTGTCAGTGCCCTCTGCCTCGGTCACCGCATAGCAGGGAGCAGGGGCCTGTCACGCGTCAGCACCAATTACAATCAGCTGGTACACACCACACAAAATGCAGCCAGCCCCTGCTAACACACACTCACAGGTCCTTTACCGTCACTCTATTGTGCTCTTACACACACCAACTCCAAAAGAGAACAATCAAATGACAGTTTTTGCCTGTAGTGCTAGTGTATTAATGGACCAGCAACACAATCATACATTTTGCCTACTGAATAAAAAGAGCATTAGAGTGAAATTGCTTTATGGGAAGCTACTACACTAGAAAATACATGCTTACAGAATTTACCAAATAGGAGGACCGTTCTTTATGTGCAAATTCAAATACTCTCTTTTTGACCTTAACACACTCAACAGATAGTGATATGTGGCGAAAAAAAGCCTCTTTTGAGTTTCCTTAACTCTCTTTAGCTCTCTCCATTTCCCTGCGCTGGGACTAATACAAAGAGACCTGTTTGCATTAACCTTGAGAAGCGTTCCCTCTGTGACTGAAACTAGATGGAACGTGCTCTCTTGTTGCTTTGTATGATATGTTTTTGTGCTGGGCAAAGCATTTACATGAGAGAACTGCTTTCCAGGACAAAAGTTCTCTTACCTTGGTACAGTACAATCACTCCAATTCCCACTAAACTCATAAATAAAGGCTGAAAAGGTGCAAAGTGAGAGGGATGTGTGAAAAGAGCCGTGATAGGAATATGATGCGTAAAAGAATACATACTTTCATTTAAAATGAAAGCCAAAACCCTGATGTTTTTGTTTTGTTTTGTTTTTTTCATTGTTTTGTGGTCAACCAATTGACTTTTTGTCTGACTCCACAGTCATATCTCCGGCCAGCGGAGGAACAATGTGTGGTTTTGGTAGGCCAAGGCTGGAGACAGTCATGTCTTTGTTAGGCGATGTTCGGGGCAGCTTGTGGTCCTGGTACTGGGTTCTGTTTGTGAGGCTGTTGTCAGTCCATAAACAGCAGCGTATCACTGACAGCAGGGCCCCCTGTCTTACATGACCACACAGCTGTTGTCTCGCAGATCTGTGTGTCACTGTGTGTGTGTGTCCCGCAGTGACTGTGCGCATGTTCTTTTGTAAATTTCTCTTATTTAAAGGGACATTTTACCCAAATATTACAATTCTGTCATCATTTATGTATCCTGATATTACTTGTTCACTGTATTGTAGATCTTTTGAAGCCATATAAGAGGTTTGTGTGAGGAGCAAAGTGAAATTTGTCAGTATATATGTGAAATATCCAAGTTCAGAGAAAAATAATGTAGAAAATAATTAAGAAATGATTAAATGAATAAAGCAAAATACACTACCATTCAGTCGTTTGGAATATGTAATGTTTTTAAAGGTTTTGAAAGAAGTCTCTTATTTGATAACATTAAAGTAAAAAAAGTAATATTTTAAAAATATTATTACAATAATATACATAATAAACATAATATTATTACAAATTTAAAATATTCTACAATTTTGTATTTCTTTTTTTTTTTTACTTATTTTAAATATAATTTAAATGGCACACAACCCATCATAAATCATTATTATATGCTGATTTTTTTGGTCAGGCAATACAATATTATAACTGTGATAGGTAGACATTTATTTATTTATTTATTTATTTATTTAATGAATAGGAACTCATACATTTAAATGAAATATGTGAAATTCATATTAAATATAAAATAAGATATTTGCAATTACAGTTTTAATTTTGTTTCTAAACCCTGGACAAAACTCATTAAATAAACCTTAGTTATTTATTATGCAATACTACTTTTTTCCTCTATTATTTTTTTTTTTCCCATTAAAGGGAACACCATATAGTATTTAGGATCTCTTTTCCATTATTTTTGGAGCTTACACCATTGATCACCATTTACTTTCATTTTATTGTTTAAATGCAGCTTTACCATACTTACAATATTACCATTTGCAGATTGAATAAAATCAAACATGCTTTGGAATATCATTAGTAAATGAGAGTAAATGATGACAGAATTTACATTTGTGCAAGAGCTAAAACATTTGAAGTTCGCTTCCTTCATTTGCAGTAATGTGTATGAAAATATGTTGATTTTGCATGGTAAAACACCTACAAACTGGTTTCCCTTTTAATCTGAATCTTAATGCAGCTGTAGTGCATTAAGTCTCTTTGTGTGTATGCGTGTGTCCCATCTGGCCCTCAAGTGTCTCACCTGTACTGTGTGGCTTTGAGATCTGATGTCTGCGGGAAGTCCTGATGAAACCACGTCTTCTCCTCCCGTCACTCACGCTGGGGTCACATTCCATCATGCTGACTGGAGTGTGTGTGTGTGTGTGTGTGGCAACAGGCTGCTGTGAGTGGTACCAAACTCATCACTTCTTCCTGCCCGCTGATCCAAGCAACATAAAGGAAAGGTGGGCTCTGTTAGATGACATGTATTATTCATGTGAGTGGTAAAGGTATATGCGTTTTGTTATTACCCGCATCGTGTCTCCATGCTTTGGTGGAGTTGGCCCCGCAGTTGCATTCCAGACACCCACGGGGATCCACTCCCGAATAAAACCACCGACCACCACCGACCAACTTCAAAAAACACAAGCAAATTATTTTGTTCAACTGCGACCATGACAATGTGTAACTCTCTGTAATAGATTAAAAGTACAAGTGCGAGAAAAAGATGAAGACGGAAGACAAAAGCGAGGAGGCAGACAGAGGGATTCGAAAAGGACAGCGACGAGTTGACAACTGAGTAATAATATCCTGTCCTTTATGAATAATTAATTTGATGGCACCGCACTCTCAGAAGTTAGATTAAATTAGTTCTGCCATGTCTAAAAAGTTAGATATGCTTCATTAGTGGATGAGATGGCAGGGAGGTGGCTTGGCCTGTAGGGGCTGGTGCAGTTAATTCAGGAGTAATTCAGGAGGATTTTTTTTTCTTTGCCGCTGATTACATGCCGACTTCCATTGCTCATGGGTGATGTTCAGTCTAATGCATGTTCTTGCATTTAAAACCATGAAGATTGCACAGCTTTGCTGCACTTGAATGCCATTTAAGTCTTTCAGTGCTATGCATCACTTAGAAAGACAGTCAGGATTGTTGGTTGTCCACAATTCACCTAAACCCTAAAATCTTCCTTTAAGGGGGAGTAAATGATGTCAGAATTTTCATTTTTGAGCGAACTGTACCTTTAATTTTAACTGCTTGTTTTATAAGCAAAACATAAAAAAATAATTAGAAGTAATTACATACTTTTTAGAGCCTGACCGATAAAGGATTTTGAAGAAATATTTGTTGGTTATAAAATCCGATATGCTGATATATCGGGCGTTTTTTTTTTTGTTTTGGTTTTTTTTCAGAAACACCCAACAAAACATTAACAGAGTTCCCTAACATTGGTTATTTGCAGTTATTTATGACTTTTAACTAACATAATATGATAATGCGTTTTAAAAAGAAACTGGTTTCTTTTATTGTCACAACAGACCAGAGGAACATCAAAATATATTTAAGTTCTGATAAATAAAATGTAAAATACAAACTTAAGATATGAAATACGAAAACAAGTTTTAAAAGACTTGGTAAGCTTCATTAATATAACTTTGAATAGGACTGGAGACAAATGATGTTATGTTCTGATAACAGCAAAATGTAAATTGCTAACAGTATATGAGGTAGTGTACTGAATCAGTCAATCCTCAATAGCGCCAGTCCAGCTGAGGCAGGTTTTAGTACAAGAATATTTATTTGTAGTTGAGTATTCATTAAAATATTATTGTCACAACAGAATGGAGGAACATCAAAATATATTAAAGTTCTGATAAATAAAATGTATAAAAATAGAAACTTTACATATGAAACTTTAAAGTTCTTTGAACAAAAACACAATAACAACAACCAAATCATATTTACCAGTAAGGGCGTTTTGTCCGTTTTTATTTTATTTTTGAAATATTCATTTATCGACCATTATAAATGCAGATACCGATAGTTTGGAAAATCCCTAATATTGGCCGATAATATGGGCCTGCCAATAAATCGGTTTGGCTCTTATACTTTTTGTATTTATAATTTTTTTTTTTGAAAAATTAAAGTATATTAGATTTTGAATCATGCAGTAATTGTAAAAATACAATGTGTATTTAGTGTACATAAAAACTAGCTGTGAAATTACTGGCCACTTGAAAAAATGAAAACACCCAGGTTCACATGTATAGCCAAACATTGCTCTTCAAAAAGCAATAAAGCTGGAATCACATTGAACAACTACTCCTGAAGTTTTGAAAAGTATTTATTTCTAAATAAAAATGTTAAACCCTCTTCTATTAGTCTGTTTTCATAGCATGCTTTGTTCAGTTGTACTATGTTTGCCACAGATCTAGACACGGGCATCATCAGTTCACAGGGAAGAGGTTTATGCAACTACACACTGAATATCAAGAGATTGTTTTGTGCAGTGGTGCCTATTGAATGTTGTAAGTATTAAAAGCAGAAAAGAAAACAATTGGGATGGATGAGGCGTTCGAACTTAGGGCCTTGACATTATGGTTAAAACATGCTCACAAATATAGATTGTGTAGTCTTGCCCTCTGTGCTGATGTTATGTTGTGTATTTTCATTCTGGAATCTGACAATAATCCCTCTTCATCAGGCTAGCCATGGCTATTGTTAAATGAGCCACATGATGAATCTCTTTTGTGTGCTCCCGCCATGCCTCATCTCCTCCTTATAATAGTGTTTTTATTTGCCATTCTCTAGTGATGGGAAGTGTGTTGGTATTAACCTAAAGAAACAGACAAACTGGTGTTGTTTGAGCCGATAAAGCAGTAGTGTTCTGGCAAGCAGACACCCCTGCCTCTTTGCAATAGAAAACAATGTAGTGGAAACCTTGTAAAACAAAAAATACTGAAGGACAAAGACATAATTGCATTGCCACCAAAACTAGGTGAAGACTGTAATATTTTAAGCTAAAAAAGAGGACCTTGTTAGCAGCTACCAGACACCAGAACATGATTTTACACAAAACTTAAATTTTTGTCATTTTTTTGCTTTGCGAGTGAAAATAGTTACTTTCTAGCACAGTACAATAGTGCTATTTTGAAATAAAACACTTTCAAATGATTTGTGACCCACTCAAACTCTTGTTTCATTCCTGAATCAATGAATATGTTTTAATCGGTTGAGTGAATTACTAAATGACTCACTCGCATTTGGTTGATTCCTGAATCAACCTGTTTTAATTGGTTTTGAACAAACCAGTCACATAAATGATTCTGTTACTTACTGGCTAAAAGACTGTGAAAAGATTTTGCACAATAATTGTACTCAGAATATAAATATATCAGAAACAGTCCTTTCTACTGTTAAAGTACTTTAACTTGTGTTAATTTCCTTATAGAAGTTTCCAAAATGTAAAGCAAAAATGTCACAGCATAAAAAACATCCGTTTACATCAAGTATATTACGCCTCGATCCCCCCAGGTTCCCATAAAGCTTTCCTCATTTAATTTTTAAAAGCTTCTCAGTTTGCAGTGGCTTTTTTTCCCGAAAGTGGGTCCATTTCAACCGCAGCTTTATATAAGCTGATCGGTAAACATGTTTAACCAGTGCATTTTCTGCGTGTTATGAGACAACTGTTCAGCTCATGAGTATTAATGAACTCAAAGCTCGAGTGGGAGAATCCCTAAGTGTTGGTAACTGTCAGATTCTGTCAGCGCTACGAATCCTAACAGCACAGAGTAGCATGCTGCCGCGTGCTTCCGATTCAAACTCATGTTTGATGTCTTGCTTTCACGCCCTCCATTTCTGCTTAAGCCAAATTACTGCAGACAGTCCTAATTCTCCCGAGAATTTTGGTTTGTTTTGTGAGAATACATATTTTACATATCATTGGCACCGTCGCTGATGTATTTAGCAGCATATAAGAGAAGAGAGAGATGTTTTTTCCTGACTGATTTTTGCTCTGGTTTTTGGCTGAATCAGGGCCGTCTTTGTAAGAGACCTGACAGGGATTCGTGAAGACGTTTTAAATAATGAAGCATGAATCGAGGACCCCGAGCCCTTGGAGAGCTCTGCTGTCCCGCAGAGATCAGTCTGTCACACAGGCATAATCGCCATCATCTCTCCTCTGCTTTCTATTTTATAGGTCAGATAAAGAACCGTTTTTGTGCTTGAGAACTAATGTAACTATCTTTTTGTAAGTTTCATGCAAGACCATAATTTTAATTAATAAAAAAAAAACGGTAACAAAACATAAAATTATAATTTCAGCATACAGAAATGAGAATTCTGTATTTGTGTTATTTAGGCCTACCTACCCTTAAAATACTTGTTTTTTTGTGTCTGTAAAATGATAGTCAATGAGGTCCAATATTGTTTTGATCCCAATGACTTACATGTTTGAAGCAGCATGAGTATGTTTGTATTAGTTTTTTCTCCAGTTCCTATAAAATATATAGTTTCAGTGATTTTCTTTTGGTTTAGGCTAACTGTTAAAAATTGCTGGAGAAATTACAGTATTGCTGGCGGCTGGTTTCCAGTAACTTACTGTAGATATGTTTTTATGTTATTTGCTGGAAACCGTTTGTTGAAACATAAATGAACATTAAACATAAACAAGTCCCTTTACAGGAAAAATGTTATAGTATAACAGCTTCATACAAAGCATTATCGGGGAAAAAATAGAGAAAGGTTGAGAATTTCTGGTTCCCAGAAGGCTTTATACAGTATGAGGCTGTTTTTAATAGGTTTATTCTGTAAAGATGAAAGACTTTTTTATGTTAACATTTTAACATTCATTAAAATTTTTACAAACTGTTGCCAATACATTTTAGAAATATAAATCTACACTAAGTTACTGGAAACCAGCTGCAAAACTGCAGCGTTTTTTTACATGTGGCTCTGAAGGCTTTAAATATCTGCAAAGCTCTTAATATTACCGAGATCTGCAACTTTTTTTTAATGGTGAAAGACTTGTTTATGTTAACATTTTAACATTCATTAAAATTTTTACAAACTGTTGCCAATAAATTTTATAAATATAAATCTACAGTAAGTTACAGTACTGGAAACCAGCTGCATAACTACAGCATTTTTTTTTTTTTTTTTACGTGTGGCTCTGAAGGCTTTAAATATCTGCAAAGCTCTTAATATTACAGAGTACTGCAACTTTTTTTCTGTTCTGCACCATGAATCAAAACCTGTTTTTTGATTATGCAGCGGGTAATGCGAGTACTAGACAAAAATCAGTTGCAACAAATCAGTGGAACTTTCTTTATTTCCAGTCTATTTCGGCTGAACCAATCAAAGCTTACCTGACCACCTGTAAGCTGAAAGAGCATTGTTATTTTACACAGGTAGAGCTTGCTTTAATATGGATCTGTACTATCAGATGACAAGTCCAAGCATTACTATTCATTCGTTCCTTTTCTTTTGAGTGGATTACTGTGGGACGAAGAAAGCATTTAAACAAAACTCTGTGAATCGGTGGATTCATTTAAAAAGAGAGAGCAAGTGAAAAGTAAAAATCAGTAGGTGTTTAAATGTGCTAAAGTGTTGAGAGCTACTCGGGGGCGGCTGTCAAAACATGCAAATGAGGGTGACGGCACATTGTTTTGACAAATATAATTAAGGTGTTTCAATTTGGAGTCCTGCGATACACAGGACTGCAGGGCTCCCCAAGCGCTCAGCTAATTGTGAAGATTGCTTTTAAGATCTGATCTGCTCGTTGGGTTTTTGTTTGCTTTTTTCCTTATTGGATAATGAACTGTTAGGAAGTGTTAGATCTTGGCATCGTTTCGACTGAGGTTTTTGTCAGAGATAGGCAGGGATGAACACCCTGAGGTGTTGTGTTTTACAGATAATTAAAAGGCAAAATTTGTGTTTGGCTGTTTGATCTGCCTGTCAGCTTTCTGATTAGAGGCGTTACAGGCTTTAATCAACAGTAATGGGATCATTAACGTTCCTAAACTGTTTAAAAGAACGTCAGGATTTTCTTCCAGTCCAACACATTGGAGCTTGTGAGTCTGGCAGGGTGTGAAGTTTGCTGGTGTTCAGTAAATGATGTGCAGCATGTGATTAGGAGGAAGTGAGGTGATTATAAGAGCATGCCTCCCACTGCAACAGCCACGCCAGCTTGCGTTTACCGTTTCTCACTTCTCTCTCTTTTTGTTCTTTTACCGGCTTTGCTTCTTCCTTTCTATTCTCCTCTTCAGCATTACAACACATGTTCACCTTTCATATTTCAGATTTGATACCGCACTTTTCATCTTAATCCGTGACATTTTCAGCCAAAAAGATTCATATTTGCAGCAATGAAGTATGATTTGTGTTTATCGTGACATATGAAGACGAATGCGTGCGTTTTCTTGCTTTTTTTGAACGTCGGGCAACTGTACACAAAGACTAATCTTTTGGACTGGCCTTCTATGCTCTGAAAGGGATCGAAAAAATGCACCAAATAAAGTGGCGGCACATGCATCAATATTAATAAAGTCAACTGACAGTGTACCACTGTTTATTAATTTCGCTCGGTCACGTTTGGTGCACATTTCAGCTCTGCTGGGGCCTAATCTGCACGAAGAAATCATTTCCTGCTTCGAAAGAATGAAGTGAACGAGTGAACAAGGTCCATTTGATGGGTGCGGATTGACCGCTTCGGGTACGGTAGATGTATGGCTCTCCAGTGGCCCATGGAAATTCTGCCTGTTTAATTGAGGAACCTGAAAGCAGTGGGCAGCCTGCACTTTTTATAAGTAAGGCAATCAAGACCTGCCCCAGACTCTATTAGTTTTCATTTGGATGCTTCAGTAATGCCAAGTTGATTAAGTTGAAGCAATTTGCTGCAAGAAAAACTAACCGCCCTACACCTTTCCCACCCACCATGTCAACAGCGCTTAGATTTTACTGTAAATTCTGTTGTTTGGGCTGTGTTAGGTAAGACTTGCAATGGCATTCAACAGAAATAGAGTTCTTTTTCTCTTAGTTGGACATCAATTTATAGTGGTGTAATTATGGGTATTTTTGAATATTTACATTTAGAAGATAACTTAATTATGGAAACAAAAAAAAAAGATATTTGCTCTCATAAAGAATAATTGTTATTATTGATTTAATCATGGTGCAAATATAAATTAAATTAAAAATATGTATACTTTTTTTTTTAGTTCTGGCCAATTTAACCTTGCAGCACTTAAAATTTAGAAATAAGTGATTAAAGTGACCGTAATAATTTTAAGCAATTGTATAGTTGTATAAGTACAACTTGCTTTTATGCATTATAGACTGTACTATAGAAAATAAAGTTATTTAATATTTGTTCTAGAGGACAGAAAAGAAGATTTGATTATTTGCTTGTTTTAGAGTTCATGTAGCATTCTTCTGTGGAACCTGTTCTCCAGCGTGCCTTGTCCTCCGGTTCATCCATGATCTCTGAGAAAGTCTTCTCTTTCAAATCTCAATCTCAGAGGAGTGGAAGTAGGAGGGGAAATCAGGGTTCATTTTCTCTGTCTTCCCCCTCCAGCTTAAACAAATGGTTCTATTAGCACGCACACTCCCTCTGGCGTGGTCATTCATACCCATTAAACCTGTGTCTTATCAGCCAGAAGAAGCCCTCACATCTCCACACACAACAATCTGCAGTAATCAGGCCTTTAGAAGAGTGTGTGAGATGTGCTGTGTGTGAGCTGGTAAGAGAGAGACTGAGAGAGTGAGAAGAGAATGATTAATAGGGAAAGTTGAGTGGCCGGCTAATAAAGATTTGTCTTAATCAGAAGTGATTTGTCAGAGCAGAAGCGCGGCAGGGTCAGGGCTGAGCCAATGAATAAAACAGAGCCCAGCGGAGTGAAAAAAGGCCAGTGAAATGGGGCCTGATTACCCAGCATTTGCTCTCGCACAGACAGGCCATGGCCCTTACCTTATTTCTCTCTGTCTCTCATTCATCCCTGAAACCAGTACATTCCCTTCCTATCCATATTATTCTGTCCATCCTCTGCTTGTCTAGGGCTGTTAAACACAGTTTTGTACAAGTTAAATTTGGGTTAATTTTATCATTATGCTAAAGCAATAGTGGCCACAAAAAGCATTATATATAAAGGAATATTGTCCTTCCACAGGTAAATTACCATATCTGTAAAATCCTCCTCAAACAACATACTGTAGTAGCACTTCAGATGACTTGTGAACTACTGTTTGCCTTAATAATGCATGAAATGTAGAGTTTGTAGTCGATATGTTTAACAAATTGGACCAAACCATTCATTTGCAATTCGGATTCAGATGATTCAAGTGATCACAGCAATTCTCTGGGAATAAAATGTTCTTTGAAGCAAGCTAGTTTTAAGTGTTTACGATATATAATTAAGTATATTAATAAACAAATCACATTTTGAACTGAATACTATCAAATTGTGGTAATTTTTATTGCATTTTTTAAAAGGTCAGTTATTCAATGTTATGAAAAAAAAATGTTTTAACAGTTTTAGTCATCATTTTTATTGTTTTTAAGTAAATATTTATAGAGAGAAGTCAAAAACTCTGGTTAGGGTACTCAATTTAATTTCACTCCTAAAAATGACAAATAATTGATTGAGGTGACAATTAGCAATAATTTTTTAAAATAGATTTTATACAATAAGTTTTATCTAAAGTTTTTACTTTTTTTTATCTGTTTTTCTTTGTTTAATTTTATTTTTTAATGATTTTCTTTTTTTAGAAATGGTGTGCTAAATGGTTTGGACTTCTAGTCATCTCAGTTGGGTGCAAGATCAGTACAAGAATTGCTCTTTTGTGCCATTTCTTGTGAATTAACGACTTTATTTATTTTAGCAGCTTTTGAAGACTTTTTTTTTTACTGATGCACATCTTTGCTTTGGGTGAGTAAATAATTAGAGAATTTAAAAAATATATATGTTATGCTTGTTCATTCTACAACAGAGAGGATGCTCGAGTTTGGTGGCTCAGCAGTTGATAACAAGAATAATAAAAATGCCATCAGCACTTTGCTCCCAGACAGGGGAATAACTTGTCTCAAATAAAGAGAAAGGAACTGTGTTTCTGCGTTGCTCTTTGTGTGTGTGTGTGTGGGACAGTCGGTGTTGGACCTGCCTTTACTCTTCCCCTGGGCGCTTTTGCTCTCATTTGGCTGTGTCTGTGGATTGTGTCCAGATAGAAGTGTGTGTGGTAACCTTCAAAAAGTGGCTGCAACTCTGTAATAAAAAGCAGTCCGGAGCCTGGGAGTGAGCCTGTGTCAGGGCATGTACCCTTTCAGCTCTGGGGACAGACAGAGAGCTTCAGACAACTCAGAGAGGACTCACACTCAAACAGCTGCTGTAAAATTGATGATGTGCCCAATTATACGTGTCTGCTGAGAGGAGGTGGATGGACGGATAGAAGGACGAGGGAACGGAGAGGTGGAAAACGCTTCTTCCCCGGTGTGTTCTGCCTCCATCTTGGTGCCAACGGCTGGCAGGAAGAGGGGGATGAAAACGAGTGACATTCGGACCTCCGAGATGTCCTGAGTGATTTGATGTTCCTGCAGGCCAAGCTCAAAGGCAGACAGACAGACAGACAGACCGAAAGATGAAAGAAACTTTGACTGCACCAACACAATGTTTCAGCGGTGTAGGGATGGGATAGGAAGTAAAGTTGAAGCAGAATACGATTAAAAAGAAATTAATAACAGCTAAAGGAATTACTGGTAATTACACATTCAGGCTTTCGGTGTGTCAAATTGTTTTGAAAACTTCTTTAGTTAAATCATAATTCATCTGATACTGATACTGATACAGATTTCCTGATCTGTTTTAATACAAGCTCTCAATTTGATTAGATTTGATCCGATTCATTTCGGTTTATTTTGCCAGAGATGTTTCTTGATCTTGTGTTGTAAATTGCATAGAACTCAAAGGAGTCATTATTCTTTATTAACGATTCACCAGTCATGCTTTATGTTTTTGAGTTGCTAAAGGAAACATATGAGGATAAGATTCACATTGTTCATGTAGTATGTTTGCTTCTGCTTGCAGCCCACGAAGACAAAACATAGAGATATGTTGCGGTACTGCACAGTCTTTCTTCTTTTGCCACGGCTTCTGAAAAGCAGTGTAGGTGAAGCTGTTAACGTGGTATGTTACGTAAATATTAATTTTAGAACTAATGCTGACATCTCAATGTTGACATCTGTGGTTTGCAAAAACATGATCATATAATAGTTGAAAATATGTTTGGCGTAAAAGATTGATTTTGATTTGAAAAAACAATTTAAATGAAGCACAATATAAATGATGATTGCATACGGTAGATTG
Source organism: Enteromius trimaculatus (assembly GCA_032361065.1). Classification (NCBI taxonomy): domain Eukaryota; kingdom Metazoa; phylum Chordata; class Actinopteri; order Cypriniformes; family Cyprinidae; genus Enteromius; species Enteromius trimaculatus. The sequence continues at coordinate 12,169,713 of JAUMHP010000062.1, read as the reverse complement.
TATACTGTATATGCATACAGTAATATTTTAGCACTCCTAAAAATGACAAATAATTGATTAAGGTGACAATTATCAATATATGTTTTAAATAGATTTTGTAGAAGTTTAAAAAAAAAAATTCAGTTATAGGCTATCTGTTTTTCTTTTTAAAAAATTATATTTTTTAATGATTTTTTAAAATGGTTTACAAATTGGACTTTTAGTCATCTCAGTTGGGTGCAGGATCAGTACAAGAATTGCTCTTTTGTGCCATTTCTTGTGAATGAACGACAGAGTTTTTGAAGACATTTTTTATTGATGCACATATTTGCTTTGGGTGAGTAAATAATAAGATTAGAGTAGATTAATTGTCATTAAATTGAATTCATTCCTATTAGTGATTTTCTTTCTTAGAGCTTTCTTAAAGTCCTTGCAACTAGTCGCTTGTGTGTTTTCTTTTGCTTAGCTTTTGTTAGTATTGCAGCTCACAGAGTTTTCTGCTAGTTTCCATTTTTTTTTCTTACTCTTAGTACCATCAATTGGTTTGTTAGACATTAAATTACGACCACATACATAAATAAACAGTCAGTTTAATATTGTGTGAAAGAACAATGTTAATTAGAAATTTGATAGTATTGGCAGAGCTCTGCTCTGAAGTATCGCAGTGAGATCCACAAATTGTGGTCAGCAATCAGTTATAGAGTCTGCATTAAAACCAGCTCATCGGTAATGATTGTGCTGTTATGGATTTTAGTAATATCCTTGTTAAATGGGCCTTGGGGATCTGGATCTTTAACTAGAGCAGGCCTGTGGAAAAGCTTGGCGTCAGGGTCATTTAAATTGTTAATAGGGCCTTAAACGGGGGAAGAATATTTTATATCATTATGAGCGCGAAGCCGTGTTCGTAAGCACTGAGTTGGTTATTTATTTATTTAGGGTTTTTTTCTCATTCCTGAATGCCTGTTTTTCACAGCTACACCCTCAATTTACAGAATGTCAGCGTCCTCATTAAAGCGTGTGATAATTAATTAGCACCTCATTAAGTAGACATGTATCTAAAGTGCCGCATACAAAAGAATAACTGACCATAATTCACGATACGCTTCAAGTATATAATTTTATTGTACATGATGACCTAAGATCTGAATGTAATGTATCTTGGTGTTAATATTTTGTGCATTGTTGCATATAATAATTAAAATAATACCACTGTTAAAGAGATACTTCACTCAAAAATGAACACTGACATCATTTACTCTCACGTTCTTCTAACTTGTAACGTCTGTTTTGTAACGTGAAAGAAGTTTTTTTTTTATAAATGCCAGTTTTTTTTTTGGTTTGCTTTTTTTTTTTTTTTTTTTTGGTTTTTGTTTGTTTTGTCTTCTAATTGTTTTGTTGTGCTGTGTTTTGTTTTGGTTTTGGTTTGTTTGCTTTGTTTTTGTTTGCTTTTGCATTTGCTTTTTTTTTTTATTTTGGTTTGGTTTGGTTTGGTTTTTTGTTTTGTTTTGGTTTGGTTTGGTTTGGTTTGGTTTGGTTTGGTTTGGTTTGGTTTGTTTTGGTTTGGTTTGGTTTTTGGTTTTGCCTTGTTTTTTGTTTTGTTTTGTTTTGTTTTGTTTTGTTTTGTTTTGTTTTGGTTTGGTTTTTGGTTTTGCCTTGTTTTTTGTTTTGTTTTGGTTTGTTTTGGTTTGGTTTGGTTTGGTTTGGTTTGGTTTGGTTTGTTTGGTTTGGTTTGTTTCGGTTTGGTTTGGTTTTTGGTTTTGCCTTGTTTTTTGTTTTGCTTTGTTTTGTTTTTTGGTTTTGGTCAAGAAAAAGATAGTAAATGGTGACTGAATCAACTATTTCTAACTATCCTTTCTATATTTCTAACAGCCTCTAGTGGAAAATCTTTTTTTCCCTCTGATGGCTAATTTTTTTCCTTCTGATGGCTCATTTTGTTTATTCAGAGAAAAGGAAGGAAGAGAAATCATGTAGTTTTACCCTTCTCAGGGAGTGTTTGTTTTTCTCAAGCCAAGCTCTTCGCTCAAACCTCTGTCACAGTCTTGTCCAAGTCTCATTACTCTACAAATATACAAATCGAGAAGAGAGACAGATAGATCAGATTATTATTGAAACATATAGACAGCGACAAACGGGTCTATCAAGAGAGGAAGAGAGCCATGGAATTGTGGGTTGGTAAGGTTTCTCTCACCCCTTGGATGCGGTGTACACTCGGCTAATTGTCCAACAGTGTGTGTTTTTGTGTGTGTGTGCTTTTGGAGCTCGTTCTTAATGGCAACATCAATTTGCGGTCACGCAACTAAGAGAAATATTTATCTTTGCACTCATGCACAGGGGAAAAAGAAACCGGAGTCCATAATGTGTTTTACAGCGTGTTGGCCACAGGAATATTACATTATACGGAGTTTGGTTTAACAGCTTTTATTCCGTGTTTTCAGTGGCACAGCTTTAATGCAGTCAGTCACCCAACCCTTTCTTGATTTTGTGGAAGTTCTTTTATGTACCTGCTCTGTTATTTCCCCTCATAGTTCATTTGTATTCACTTCACTTTCATCAAAATGAGTGGACAATCGGAGTCAATGAAGATAGCAAAGCGCACGACCCTTGAATAGGAGTTATATAATATTTTGCTATCTAGAAAGGCTTCTGAGAAATCTGACAGTCATGTTTACTACTGGTCCTATTGTGCATAGCAACTTTGTTTTTTTCCTCCTGTTTATTTATATCTCATTGAGCGTAGAATATAGAGCGCTGACAGGATTGTTTCATTTGCGCTCGGACCCCTTCATGCCAACGGTCTCATCTATCATCTGAAGTGATATATGAGCGAGTGTGTCTGCGCGCTTGTGTATTGCATTGTTGTCATTGTGGCTGTGTCACATTCATTTGTTTAAAGGCCCCTTTTGCCCTGGACAGAGACAGATAGCGGTGCTTAATTGTCTTTACACAAGATTTCCACTCATGGGTGGGCGGCAGTGTGTCTCAGGCTCGACGGCCGTACACGGTTATGATAGTTATTAATATCTCTCTTCGCTCTTTTAATCTGGCCTATCTGTTACATGCGCTGTGACTGCTCCATCTAATCTCAGTATCCTTCAATCTGTCGCCTGTCTGATTGGAAATTAATGAAGGCGAGAGACGCGCGTTTAAGTGTCTCTGTCTTTCTCGTTCTGTGCGCGAACGCAGATGTAGCCCATTCCTCTGTCCCTCGAGCGTCACGCTGACTCTTTGAGAGCTGCACCTGTGTAGCGTAATCCAGTCATGAGTGCGTTGTTTACTCACAATTGTTTGGTGCATTTGAAAGCGTAGCTTTGATCCATGCAAAGATTTTTCACTTCACTTTTTTTTACTCTCTTCCTTTTCAGACTGCTAATGTGGTTTCTACTTATAGTAGAGAGGGGTTTTGCTGGATGAAGGGAGGGTGGGAGTTTTGTTTTGTTCATTGTTTTTTTTTTTTTCTCTTTTGACCCTTGGGATGTGAATATGACAGTGACCACAGACAGGCTTGTCAGACGCCATGTATGGGATGTTTATCTAAGTGTGAGCGTGTAAATGGGTGTATGTCTGTGACAGATGAAATGTGTTTGTAAGCCAGCAGCTGAATATTGCATGTGCTGATCAGGCTCGGTCGGATGCTGCATGCTGGGATATGCAAAATATTTAAGACAGCATGTTGGTGAGTAGGAGATGTAGTTTGAGATCCCCAGACATTAGAAATGAGGGCTGTAACTAGACTTTTACATGAGGCAGGGTGTTGTTAGGTGGTTGGTATGGTTTTAGTTTTTTTAAGAAGAGCCCAAGTTTCTGAGATTCTGATATGTCCCTCTTTTTATCCCCTAGACATTAGACAAATACCTTTTTTAAAACCAAAACACTATAAACAAAACCATTGTGTGTGTAATATATGTCTTAAGGCCATTTTTTCTTCTTTTTTTCTTGTGCATGTCATACACTCGGTCACAAGCCAGAGACTTCAGAAGCACTTACATACATCAAAATTTTTTCTTTTTATTTTCTTATTTTGTTTATATTCTGAAGGTTTTCATATAAAATGTACTTGACTTATATAGCATTTTGGTAATATATTTGGATTTTATGTATATATATATATATATATAGTGAAATATATTTTATAATAAAATATTAACTCCGCCCATCCTATCTGTTGTCCCGGTTGCCCAGTCATGTCTCCGCCCCCTTGTTTGTTGCCATAGCTACCCATTCAGTCTCCACCCACTGACCTACTTTTTTACCTGTATAAAGCCCCGGATGTCCTTGTGTTTGATTGATCGTTGTACTGACCTACGCTTCCCTTCTGTGACCACTCTCTGCCTTTATTGTACCTGTGACCGACCCTGCTCACCTCAACTTGATGTTTTCAAATAAACAGTTGCATTTGAATCCGCTCGCCTTGCCTCTGCATCATGACATCTATGGAGAGATAACAGTTTATAACACATCTGTAGTATGTCTGCAAAATAAAAATAGAATTTTGAACCTGGTTTTATTCAGTGTTTTATGGAAATCAGTGCATATTTAATTAAAGAATACCTCTTTTTTTACTTTCTTTTTTTTAGCGTTTTAAATTTCTTCAATAAATATATTTCCTTTATATTTTATCTGCATATCTACATAATTAAAAATTAACTTAATTTAAATTAACTTAAAACTGAAAAAAATTCAAATACAATGTTTTACACCCACTATTCAGCAAAAATGTCTTACGATGTATTACTTTTCGTTTGGTCAACACAGTAAATCCATGTGAGCAACAAACCTGTTGTGAAAACTGCATGAGAAATTCTACCAACCCAATCGTGTGAATTCCTTTTAAAGCAACTTGATTTTGCCATTGAAATTTCGCCAAACTGCAGTGAATACAACCGCCCTTTAACATGGCCTGTTTCTCCTCCTGTTCTCTTACAGAGCAAGTGGGACAGGAGATCCTCGCCAACCTGCACAGCGACCGTGAGAAGATCCAGAGATCCCGCGATCGGGTGAGTTTACACCCACAAACACACTCCTTAGACGTCCTCAGGAGGCAACACTCATCCAGAACAAACACACATATGCTTTTCTCACTAAGCAATTACACGGGGGCTTACAAATGCTTGACTTGATCAGATCTGGGCTCTTTGGGATGACACAAAGTGCCCTAGATCAGACACTTGACAAGAGAACAGGAGCGTACTCAAGTGCAGGCAGTTAACACCAGCAAGCACCTCTCACGCATTAGCATAGCGGGCCTGCTGGAGTGATTGATTGAATGTACAGAACACAGAATGTTTGACACAGAGCACAGCACCAAGAAGAAGCCTTTGTAGTTGTCCAGTCTCATGCGGTGAGATCACGCATGATGCAAGACTGTCTAAACGGGCATAACTGGACAACGAAAACACCTCCGGACAGAACAAGTGTTTGTTCTCTGTTCTTCCGGCTGCTATAACTCTGCAAGTCTTTCCGCTACATGTGTGATTGTGCTGGAAGAACGTGACATAAGGGACCGTAGATTACAGACTGGTGTAGCTGTTTTTTTCCCAAATGGTTATGTTTGTTGTTGTTATTCTTTACTAATTGTTATGAATTAAAAGATATTACATTCCATATCAATATAATAATTTATTTAAATTCATTAGCTTCATTATCATTAGCTAGGCAGTGTATTTTTACCATCAAGTGCATTCAAAAATATTTTATAGTATTTGTATTTTGCCAACATTTTATTTATAAAAGCCCTAAATTAGTTATATAATTCTACAACATTCAATTATTTAAAATTATTTTGTTTTCTTAGAAAAATGTGTCCATAAATCTTTTATCAACTCTGTTACCAAACCATATTTTACCATGTTTTGCCTTTAAATGAGTGGAATTACCTCTGAGAATTGTGTAAGGTACAGGAAATTATGTCACTTGATAAGATCAGAAGCACTGAAAAGTATATGTGCTCTCTCTGAGAAAATATTTGGTCTCACTTTATATTAAGTGTCAAGTAAATACAGTACCTGTGTCCTTACATAGTAACTAGATGTGTATCTAGTATGTAACCACAGTGTAAGTACACATTGCTGCATAGTATCTACAGCTGTAATATTTCTGTAACTACACACATGT
>JAUMHP010000062.1:12147359-12162597 GCA_032361065.1 Enteromius trimaculatus | reverse complement strand
AAGTGTAACATTCTGGACACCAACCATAATTTATATGTAAAGCCTAATTTACTGCCCGCTGCTGTGTGACATCAGAGAAATTACAAGCTAAATCCATAGCAGTTCTCTATTTAATATAAAGTGTAACACTTTATTTACCAAAAAATTACAGCTGTAGATACTATGTACCGGTGTGTACTTACACTGTGTTTACATACTAGATACACATCTAGTTACTGTGGAAGTGCACAGGTATTTAGGAACACTTAATATAAAGTGGGACAAAATTTGAATCTAAAAACGTCTTACACCAAGAGTTATTTTGTAGAACATCAACTCTGTCAGCACAATATCAAAAGGAAAGCAGAATTTATTATTGATCTCACATTGGGTTATTTAAAGGTCTTTTAATCATGTTTTCATTATGTCATGTGTCATATAGTTATTTATATATATATATATATATATATATATATATATATATGTATGTATGTATGTATGTATGTATATACATATATATTCTGTAACTTTATAGACTTTATTCCACTTTATTAATAAAATATAAAAAAATAAAATCAGAAAAATCTATTTTTACCAAGCCATATTGATAACCTTCAGTGCAATATAGACATAAGTATGCCATGCTGAGATTGAAAGGTGTTGATGTAGAGGACTGCTTGTGAGCTTTTTTGAGTGTCACTCCTCTTACCAGGGATCAGATGTCTTTCTCTCCACATCCTCATCCCTTTTTTACTTCCCCCTCCTTACTTCAACCTTTATTTGTTGCTTTATCCTCTGCATGTATAATAATTTTTACCTTTCCATATCTCAGTCTATCCCTCCTATTTTGTTTGTCCCTGCCGTGTCCGCTGTCGTAGTCTTAACGCTCTCTCTTTCTCTCTCTCTTTCACCCTCTCTTTCTTTCTAGAAGACAGGTATAGAGAGCTCAGTCAGGGGCCTCTCTGATGGCTTCTTATGAAGGATGCTTAAACATCACAACATGGCAGTTGGGCAGGCAGCTCATTTCAAAGGAAATAAAACATTTCCTTTCAAAGGTCTGCTGTCTATGGAGAATAGCTCTCCTTCCCTGGAGCCCCGACTGGCCCTCACACTTTAAAGACATTTTGCCAGGCAGGAGAAATGGAGAGGAGAAAAGAAAAGAAAGCATGATAAGAAGACATTAGATGGAAAGAGCAATAAACTGCTTTTTGAGCGAAGGAAACGGCAGATGAAAGCGTTTTTGGAGTGTCTCTTAACAATCAGTTCACTCAGGCTGTTTCAAACAGACGCACACAAACACTAAAAGAGACGTGGTGCCTTGCAAGGACCACTATTGCTCCTTGTTTATGAACAAGCCTCCAACTTTGGCAGATATCTTATGATTCCTGCATGTCTTGAGTAAATAATTATGTTTTGATTCCAAATGTTCAGTGTTGTGTTTTTTTGAATGATGGACGTTGAATTGATTGGAAAAACCCTATAGACTTTTAATTTGTAATTTGATGTCTGAAATGAGGACTAAAATGTTACTGCGTTGCATTTTGTCCTGCAAAAATCACTGCTTTTTAGGGATGTGTCAGTATTGTAAATACCGTCGTACCGCAATATAATTTTTTTTCCGATAATACCGTGGTCGCATGACTCAATAAAACGATAGGTCTTCTGAGAAAAGTGTGCTCAGGTGAATGGAGCAAACGGGAGGTAGCGGGAACTACAATTCCCATCATCCCAGGCGTGCCCATCATTCTTTGCGGCCTGTTGTTGTCATTACAGATCAGTGTTTCCAACTTAGCGACTTTGTCTCTATATTTAGCGACTTCAGACCCGCTTGCCGACATTTTTGCCTAAAAGCGACTAGCAACAAATCAATTTCAGTAGGCTCATATTGAGTTATATTGAGAATTAGGGTCCATTGAATAACATTATGTGACCCCAGAGAAGCAAGATAATATGATACACTGAAGTAACGAATATGCAAATTGATATATGACGTCATCTAGCAATCTAAAATGGATTAAATCATATGTGTGGAAGGTTTAATAATTTTTTGTTCCTGTTTCAAAGTTTACAGATAGATGGCTAATGTGTGTGCCATTGATATGTTCAGTGTTCATGTAAACTGTTAAATAAACACTTCTGGCACTTTTTTTGAGCCTCTTAATTAGTTTAATGACTCAATAAATACCGTATCGTGCCATTCATAACGAGGTATTACCGTACCGTGAAATTTTGATAGCGTTACATCCCTACTGCTTTTTCATTGGTTCATGCTTTTTTCTTTCTTTCTTTTTATAATTTTTTTTTTTTTAAATATTCTGGAGTATAGCTCAAATTGGTCTTTCTGAATGTCAAGATAACTGCAAGTCCAAGTTAGATACTTTTTTTCATGATTTACATTAAAAGAAGCGCAGAATAAATCCCACTGACTTTAGCTACTTTAGTTTCTAACAGAGACAAATTTGTTACAGTGTAGAATTTTTCGGCGATTTGATTCACAATGAACCAAAATTTGTCACATGCTCAGAATGTTTGCGTGCTACTTATATTATAGTTATTAGGTCAAAGCAGCATTTCTGTAAAGATGCCAAGATTGTTAGAAATCCTATTTTAATATTTTGCCATAATCAATGATTTACATTAAAATCACAGATTTTTTTTTGTAATTTTCAGTGTTCATAGTCTTTCTTTGATATCGCTGGCAGGGTTAGATTTCACAAGGCAACATTTCAAAACATACTATAATATGTTTAAATAAATACACCCTCATTGGTTAGAAGAACACTTATTTCTGTTTCACGTATGGCTTTTTCTAATGTCAAATTTCTATTCATCAGTATGAGAACAAAAGATTACAAGATTATTTTGATTCTTAATGCAGTAACCAAACTTCATAAAGTCTAAAAATTGTTGGCTTGTAATGTCTTTTTAAATGGATAATATTCTATTTTTCTTTATAGGTTTAGTCCTGCATGACTCTAGCTTTTTTAACTCTATTCAGTGACATTCAGGCATTGAATCGAGCTACTGAGAATCATCCTACCAAGACCATTTACTAGTCTGTAACCGGACTCTGCTCTAGATCTGCTGTACTGGTAATCTCTTTTGTTGTGGCTCTTGTTTTGGGTTCCTAATTCACATAGAGCTCCACCATGTGTTTTCGTGTTGGCACAACTCTGACCTGAGAGAGAGAGAAAAAGAGAGGGATTTTGGGAAAAGCAGAGTGAGCTCTCATGGGACAGATCCATCGCTGAGAGAGACATCAGGCAGCTCTTGGGCTGTTGGTGGTGCCAGAACCCAAACCCGCCTAAAACCACATCTGTCCCTGAGCCTGCCCGCTAACACACACACACACACACACACACACACATGCACACACACATGTCCCTGCTGACTGTGAGGACAGAGAAGGAGGTTTTCTCAAGGAGGCCAGCCAGAATCACATATGTAACGGCTGCCAGAGCTCTGGCTTCACTTCCATAGCAATGTCAGCATTCCTAAACACACACACACATCTCCAGATGGATAGCTTTTACTTGTACGTTTCCGTACGTGAGACGTATTGAATGTAAAACATGCACTACCAGTCAAAGTTTTTGAATAGTTCAATTTAAGTGTTTTTTTAAAATGTCTCTTGCATTTATTTCACCAAAGATACAGTAATGTTGTGAAACATTATTACAGTGTTTGCCATTATATTTATTACAAATTTTTTGTTTTTTTGATTGCAAAGGTGAAACTTCAGCAGCCATTACTCCACTTTCAGTGTAACTGACTGAAGTGTATATAGACATTCGAAGTCTATTTTTATAGCACAAATATTAGATGACCTCTAACGTAGACATTCTCTCTTTTCTTTTTTTCCACAGCTGAGAGAAACGGACGCTAACCTGGGCAAGAGCTCTCGGATCCTGACCGGCATGCTGAGAAGGTAAGAGGAAGGTAGGGACCGTTTCTGATACCTCTCTATGGATGTGTTTGACAGCGGCCCCATACCCATCCACCGCGTGAACACACAAAAGTCTACACGTATTATTATGATTATTACAGTGTACAATTCTGGTTTTAAACTATAGGGTTCCCATAAGAAACATTCAAAGGCCTTTGTGATGCTTTAGTTTTACTACTTTAATTAATTAAGAATGAATTCACTAAATTATTTTATTCTCTAAAAGTGATGAAATATATAGTTCATATATAATACAATATAAAAAATCTTATTATTAATGTTAAAAAAGTTGTGCTACTAAATATTTTGTGTGAAACATGATCAATTTCTTGAATTACAAAATTCAAAAAAACTGAATTTTTGTGTTTTTCTTTAGATTTTTTGTAACATTGTACAAATTGTTACTATAACTTTTATATCTGATTAAAAGTATTCCTTTATAAGTATATAATTATTTTTATAAATATAAAAAATGACAAACCCCAAGCATTTGAATGACAGTATATGCAGGTATATCTTACTTATAGTATGAGTATACTCAAATATTTTTTCACATCAACATTTCTATTAATAAATCACATGTATTCAAATGCTGAGTTCTGGTGTCTTCAGGCACAGGTTCCATGTGGGCCTTTTCATCACACATTTGTTTTTTTTGTTTTTTCCAACACTCTTCTGCCCTAAAGCAGATCTAGTGTTCCTCCCACTATTCTGTCTCTGTGTAGTATCGGCTTTAAACAGCAGAACTCATCATTCATATCAGCAGGCTGATGAGATATTGGCTTTTTTCCCTCTGTGGTAGATGTGAGATAACTGCAGCAAAGCATAGCCACTCTCTCTCTCTCTCTCTATTTCTATTCCACTTACTGCTGTTTTCTCCACCAGCCTCATATCTCTCTCCTTCACACACACACACGCACAATTCAGTTTAACGTCTGTCACATCTCCGTTTTATAAAGTGCCTTTGCGCCCTTTCCTGAACCGTGACGACAAGGTTTGTTTCTTTTTTTTTTTTTCTTTTTTTGATTAAGAGTAATATGTAAATGACACCAGCTAAATTTAAAACCCCGGGGCCAGGAAGGAAGTGCCAATTGAAATAGATGCTTCAGTGGTCGTAGACAATCAGGACGTGTGAGGCGAGCGAGAGGGAGAGGAGGAGACACACACAGAGAGAGAGCAAGATGCCGAGGACGCAGACTGTAACCAATATTTCTGCATATGTCTCCATTTTGTCAAGTCTCATTAGAGGGGCCGCGGCCGCCGGGTGTCACAGAAGCTGTCCAGAAATCATTCATCATCCTCCTTTCCTTGGCACCTCCCGCTATCTCTCTCTTATTCCATCCCGCCCCGCCGCTAAGTAAATAACACGCACTTATTTCAATATTATCATATTAATGTTAAAGTTCAGCTGTCACCTAATGGGAAGACTAAATCAGACGTAGCATTTAAGCAATGTAGTGCTGCAGTGAGGCTGCCTTAAATCAGGATTTATGAGCTTTTTCTACGCGCGCCGTCTCCCTTCAGCCCTCTGCCTTTCTGCATGAAGGCCCACCGCACCCCCCGTTCTTCCTGTCTGCCTAGTAAAGGCCTTCTCTCTCTTTCTCTAGATCTCTCTTCCTGACTTGTTTTTGTCTTTCTGTTTGGAAAAAAGCAAATAAAGCCTTCCTACATGCATATTAAATCTGTGCTGCGTCTCAAAGCCATTTGGAAGAGAAAAGTAGCAAAGACAACAAACAGGTTAACTTTCTGCAGGTTTTTTTGTTTTTTTTATGTTTCATGAATTTCCCTGTCTTTTATTTAATTGCATGCTTGCTTAGTCATTGGACATTTGATGAATAGCTCAATATATTAGAATAGCTTAAAATATATTAGACTGCATATTAGTCTTTTTGATTTTAGCCCCTAACTAATGTTTATTTTTTGTAAACTTTTAGATTTAGTTAAGTTTTAGGTATTAATTTTTGGTAGTTGTTTTCTATTTGTATTTATTCATTTTCTTTTTCAGTTTATTTTAGTTTTAGCTTAAGACATTTTAGAAATGTAAAGTTTCTTCCATTATGTATATTTTATTTAGCTTCTGTTTAGTGCTGTCAAACTATTAATAGCATCTAAAATAAAAGTTTTTGTTTACTTAATAAATGCATTTGTACTGTGTGTGTGTGTATATATATATATATATTTTTTTTTTCCCCCAGAATTTCTTTTTATACAATATATATATATATATATATATATACAATATAGATTATATGAATATATATATTTACATAGAAATACATGAAAATGTTTTAAAATATATATTGTATGTGTGTGTATTTATATATATATATATATATATATATAGATATATAGATATATATTTATAAATACACACACAATAAATATACACAGTACAGATGCATATATTATTAACTCTGTCCCTAACCCTAAGTATTTATTTTCTCTGTGTATCTTGTCCTTTGGCAACCTCAGATTATGAAGATTGTTGTGGAAAGGTATAACTTTAATTTTTTTAGTGATCAGACATCAGCCTTTTGCCTGAGTGATGATAAAACATTGAAAGAATCCCAGAGAGTTACTGAAAGATGTACCAGAATGTCATAGAGACTTCAGGGGTTAACTTTTAACTTGGGCCAGCGAGTGTCCACCTAGCAACCATCCAGAACCTTAGCAACCACTTAGCAATCATTTTAAAATCATGCCGGAGTTATTTAAGATCATATCTCCTTTCCTTTTTATAGGTTTAATTTGGTGCCTGATTGGAAATCACTTGAAAAAACACTTTAGATTGTATATATTATTGATTATAAACAATAAATTTACATTAAAAACAGAAGCTAAAATGATCAAATTAAACATTTCCATTTTTTTGTATTTATTTTCTATCAGTTACCTACCCAGTTTTTAAAAATAAAAATCCTTATTCTTATTATTGTTATCAGTGATCACAGGGATGTTACTTTTTTAAAAAAATTAAAATAAATATTAGGCATTGAGGAAGAGAGATAACATTTTTCATAACAGCAAGTTTTTTTACAAGCAGCACTCATTTTCTTCAGAAAATGTAAAAATCTTTTTTTTTTTTTTTTTAAATCTGCATTGTCTTTTCTCAGGGTGAAAGGGCTTTTGGCTTTGTATTTTTCTCAAATGGCTGTACAGTATGATTTAATTCTTTTCTTGCGCTGGGTACAGATGTGAGGGTAATTCAAATGAAAGCGAGGTGAACTTGACTCCCCGCGGCACTACGTAACCTGATTATCTGCGTTGGCCTTTGTACGCACACTCACTTACTCCAGGTTGTGTTTGTCATGGTGAGGTTCACAGGCTCTCAGCTGTGAGCTAAGGACAGAGCATTAGCCCGCTGCGATAAATATTGTTGTAAGATGGAGACAGAGAGACCCGCGCTGCACCAGATGTTTACCCTGAGTGGAGAGCACTGTGTGGGTGAGGACGACTCCAAATATGTGTACTCTGTGATACTTCCGCTCCGAGGACACTGCGTGCATTTTGAACACAGCTCCTGTTTTCATCTCCGACTGAGAGTTCAAACGAATCTGTTTATAATACACTAGTATCAAATAAGAGATGCGTATCCCAAAAGGTTTTTAACAGAGGGATTTAACAGTGACACATCTCTGATAGTCTGGTAATTCAGCCCTTAATCAAAGTAAACTCACATCATGAGTTTTTCTCTCCCTGTCCTCTCGTTCTCTCTCTCCCTGAGCAGACTACTGAGCTGGGCCGTCTCGTGCTCCAACTCGCTCTAAATTATTAATGGCCAGCTTCAGAAACTCCTGAGGGTTTTAATTATATTGTCATGGTCATACTCATCTCATTAACTTTTAATGGTGATGCCTGCTTAAAGAAATCATAATATTATTAAAGAGTAATCATACCAATTAAAACATTTGCCTTGATGACGGATTGTTTAATACACAAATTACTGGACTCAATCGAGCCTTCAAAGCCGCCTTGGAGGAGAGATGAAGCAGTATGAGCAATGTGACCTTGCACTAGAAGTTCTTAGACGTACAAACTTACAGTTGGAAGTAGTTTTGTAGATTTCATGCATTCTGTTGTTATTTATTTTATTTGTTTGTTACAAACCTGAATGACTTTCTTCTGATATATTCCTCAAAATATCCTATTTTGCACTCAGTAAAAAGGCAAAGAATTAGTTTCTCCAGTGGAAAATGATTACGCTGTTAAGCAAACCTGTCAGCAATGAGCTTATTGGCACTTTTGGTTTGACACATCCAGTTTTACCAGAAAGCAGTTTGTTTTGTTTTTGATTTGATATGAAAAACATTCCACAAGTAATCTTGAGTGAGTACCGTGATGCAAACATTTGCTTCACTTTGCATATATAATTTTGCAGAATATTTTTTTCCTAAAAAATGCAAACATGTACATTGATCTTTTATCTTTGTGCTGATTAAAAGAAAAATGCATTTTGGTATATAATGTTATAAGAAGCTGATAAAAGCACAAATATCAGAGAATGTCCAAACATCTCAAGTGCCCCAAAATCACCTCAGTTCACCCAAAAAATGCAAACTTCTTCAACTCTGACACCATTTACTTCTCTTTCTACATTGTACTTCACCACATAATTTCAAACCTGCATGACTTACTTTCCTCTATGGAAAAAGAAGACAAAAGGAAATATATGTGACCATGGACCACAAAACCAAGTGTCAATTTTTCGAATTTTTTTGAGATTCATGAAAGCTGAATAAATAGAATTTTAGGAACCAGAAAACAAATCTCAAAGTATATTATATGTTCAGCAGAATGACATTAGGGTGAGTAAATAAAGACCGCTCTTAACATGCGAATTGTTAATAGGTCCATTGTATTGTTTTATCATCATTTTTATCGCTTGAAAGGACCTTTGACGTCAAAATGGCCGTGATCATGTCCTTGTGCCTTCAGAAGTAGAGTATGGGTAAAGGCCTCCTGCTGATGTGCGAGAGCAAGAGAGAAGGAAGGGTAGTGATGGGATCGGTGCCCAGCACAGAGCTCCTGCTCAGCCTTCCACGGAGACCAGGGGCCTGATACCGCATGCAGGTGGTCGAGTCAGTCGCCAGGCAGATCAAAAAGTCAAACCCCTGGGTGGACCTCTCTTTGAAATGGGAATGGGGCAGACATATCAGACAGAAAACATAACCAAGCCCCGCACCGCAGAACAGCTCCATATTCATGGCCCAGCTTAGAGGAGCCAGGCCTCGATCTTCTGAAGAAGCCCACAGTACAGCTGGACACTGATTAAGACATCATGTCCTCCACGTCTCTGGGTACAAACACGCCCGCTTACCTCAGGTATTGTGCGTTAATGCACAAACAACAAGAGCGCCTTAGAAAGCCCCCCCACTTATGAAATATTCATATTCATAACGCATTACATGTGAAGCAGAGTAGCTCCGACTTTGTACATCCCGAACAGCTGTAACACTTCTCTGTCACTAAGCGCTCTGATCCCAGCAGCGATTAGATCAGTAGACGTGGTATTGTGAGAGGTGAGCCACACTGTCACCTCTCTCTCTTCCTTGATTTTCCTCTCCATCTCCCTTTGTTTCGACGTTCCGAGAGTCGTCATCGGCTCAGCATGATGGCAGACTAGAGAGAAATGGAGGGAGGGCGACGGGAGAGAGAAAAAAAAAACCCTGAATGTGGCTGTATTCTGGTGTTTGCCAGTCCCATTAAACAGACATTTGCAAACAATGTCAAGAGGGAGGAGATCAAAGCGCGAACCCCAGAAAAGCGGGAGCTCTGATGTCCTGAAGATCTCCAAATTTAGACTTCCACCGTATTGGCTCCCAGTTCCTCTCCCAGCTTGGAATATTAACGACGTGCTATGTAGGTCATATAATTAATGTGATTCAGGAGCACCAGTGGGCTGTTGAGGGATGCAAATAGAAAGAGTCTTGGGGGCCCTCTTGAAGTCTTGTTATGAAGTTGAACAAAAAGATTTGATATTATTTTTAATTGGAGCTGAAAGATATAACAAATTATAGTTCAGTGTGTGTTTTCCCTCTTCTCGCTTGCCTTTTATTCTTTTATTTATTTGGCTTCTCCCTCGTTCTGCAAAGCGAGGGGAAAAGCCTCGTTAAGATGCTGGAGCCGAGGGAGCAGGGTGGAGAAGTGACGGGGGCACGGCTCTCTTTCTCCCACACATTCACTCCCGTCCTCGCAAACAAACTCCTACACGTATAGTTTTGCGCAAGTATGAAATTCTTTGACATCAAGGTCTACTGTCAAAATCATAATGAATGGCTGATATAGGCTGAAGGAAGAACAAAGCTTGTTGAAAAGCAAAGTCGTAATTCTACTCTAAATTTACCAATTGTACAGGTGAGGTGCGTATGCCTCTCCAAACTAACCTTTGTAAGAAGTGCTATTCTTTATATATCTGCTTTTTAAAACACGTTTGCATCAACGACGATAACTATAACAGCTATGAAGTTTAAAAGGAGGAAGTCCACATCACAGCTGTAATGATAATGATATTATAATAATAACAGTTTGTTGAAACAGATTTGGAAAACTGACATCATTTACTCAACAATAGACTTCTGCAGTGAATGGGTGCCGTGAGAATGAGAGTCCAAGTGACTGATCAATAAAAACATCACAGTAATCAATAAGTAATCAACATGACTCGTGACAAATTAAAGAAACAAATTCATATTTCCTCTGGTTACAGTAACGTCTGGTTACTGTTTTTGATTAGAAAAACGACACTTGATTCGTGTTGCATGTTTCTGTTCTGATTTAAACTTTTTCTCAGGAGAAAGCATTATTATGGATAATGGAGTCTCTCAGCTCTTCACTTCACAAGATGTTCACTGATGGAGGCGTATGGATCACTTGTGGATCATTGTGATGGTTTTATCTCTTATTCTAACGGCACCCATTCACTGCAGTAGATCCATAGGTGAGCATTTGTTCTGATGAAGCAGTAAACTCCTCCAAATGTTTTTCTTTGGGTGAACTGTTTCTTTAAATAGCTTGCAAATTTCAAACAACCAATGACATAACTACAGCATGTGCTTATAATAAACAGAATGTCATCCTGCTTCGGGGTAGGCGCTAATATAGTTATTGTTATAGCTGTTTTTAGTTACCATCAGTCTTTTTTTGCTACTTTGATTCTGTGATCAGCCGTTTCCCCCTTCACTGAGCTTTGCGATCCAGAACAAGCCAAATTTCAGAGCTTGGAGCCCTTTCCATTGGTGACTGTCTCCAGGGCAGCAGGCCCCTCCCCGTGGCTGCAACTTTCCCAGCATCTCTCTGATTTCCTTTCCGAGCAGCTGTGGCGAGCTCCGTGTTCTACATTTGTCGTCGCCGGAGTGGTATGAATCACGCTGCCTCTAGAAACCACATTTCTCTTCTATGAATGTTGGTTTGGCTGATGCTACACTAACGCTACCAGTCTGAGAACCAGGTGTTTGGTGCTATAGTCACGTGGGGTTGTTTTGTACAGTAGAGTTCGCAAGGCCTGTAAAGTTGGTAACGCAGCTGCGTGTCATGGCATTCAAGAGAATTTTGTGCTTGCAGTTTTTTGGCAACAGTTTGGGGAGATCCCGTTTCTGCTTCACATGACCATGCCCCATGTGCAAATTGATGTCCGTAAAGAAATAATCGATGGAGTTCTTTATGGAAGAACGTGACTAGCTACGCAAAACCCAGATTTGTACCCCCACAGTACAATTTTGAGAAACTTCCAACCTCAATGATGTTTTGTCTGTAGTGGATTTTTTTTTCACCTACAGTTATGGAGTGGCACAACTGAATTACAGTGAAGTGGTCTTGATAAGTGTGACTACTGTATGTGGGGTGTCGCGCATCTGCAAGATTTATTACTATAACTGAGTATCTTGTTTCTCTCCTGGTCACAGCTCTGGCTCAGGCCTTTTAGACGTTGAGGTGTTTTGTACCCTTCAGGAATTCTGCGTGTCAGGTTTATTTTGGACAGCAGATACTCTGAGCATCTTGTGTGTCACAACATTTCAGTTCAGGTGTCTGGAGCTAACATAGTCTTAGCTAGTCATATGTCACTGTGCGAGTGTGTGTGTGTATATATAAATATAAAAATATATATCAATGCACTATTCACCTCTGACCTTTTTAAGACCTTCCTGTTTCTGTTAAACTAGGTAACTGTGACCCATCCAAACATATACAGTATTTTAGCCTATGTTTAAGTGATATTAGTTTATCAGCGCCTGAATCTACAAACATGAAGTAGTTTATATTTAATGATAAATTTAAAAGTATATATAAGTATTACTGCAGCCATTATTCTGGCATTTAGTTTAAAGCCTTGCAAAATTATTCTAAAGTGATATGCTGATATGTATAGATATAAGCTTCTACTTTTTTATACAGTCATCCTATTTATTCCTAGATAAAGAACTATATTTAAATGATTAAAAATACTTGTAGTGTTTATCGGCATTGTTGTTATATCAGTTGACCACTAATTGTTTTTATCGGTCCCAACGTCATCATGTATCAGATTTATGTTTTCGTTTTAAAACCATGATTCAAATGAGCAAGTTTCATGGGTAGAGACTCTCTCTGCATGATGTTTGTGCTGCTTTTATATTCGATAATGAGTACTGATGGCTCCATAGTGTGTGTGTGTGTGTGTATTTGTGTGTACACCGTCAATGTGTAAAGCTGTAAAGTTTCATGAGCATCTAAATGAAGTGTGTGAATGTGTATGTGCAGCAGGCTGCCGGGAAGTTGACAGGCCTCTGGATAAACCCCTGTGGCACACACACACCTCAGCCTCATTACCCACTGCTGAGAGCATCATGGGCAACAGTGACACTTAAACTGTGTCTTTCCCGCTCCTATTAGTGTGTGCTGATTGCCTGCTTTGGAAAGCACACACATGTTTGGGCTGCAAACAAACTCAGGACTGACATGTTAAGTGATGAATTCTTACATTAGGGGTATATCAGTCTGAAAGAGAGAAAAACGCACATTGATGCGTCCTCTCCATTATACTAGCAGCATGTATATTTCAGCCTGCATTTTAGAGATGGAAACAGTATAGGACAGGAGTCAAAAAGTGTGCGTGCGTCTCTGTATATAAGTGTGTGTGTGTATAAATATATATATATATATATATATATATATAGACATATAATGTATGTGTAGTTGACATATGAATATGTCCTATGGTGTGATGTAATAATTAAAAAAAAAAAAACCTCTCCACATTGAAGATAAACCTCTCTCATATATATATATGAAACATAACCGTGGTAATACAGTAGTAGAAGTAATACAACAATAATATTATCATGTTTTTTATGATGCTGTGGTGACTGCGTGCTTCAGAGCAATTGGTATTTTACCCTTGAAAAGATCCTGCCTTCTTTACCTTTACGTCAGACGATCTTTTCCACTTTTCCAATTATTAAACTCGTCGGGGTCACCGTGTATGACATTGGAGTGACGGGCTTCTCCTCCTCTGTTGTTTCCGACCTCGTAAAGGTATCGCTCGTCAGGGTGTTAGGCGCACTGTTCTGAGATCAGTGACTACGTCCCCCCTTGAAGTGGCTGCAGTGTCATTCCAAGGGCAGGTTGGCGTTTGATCTGGTGTCGGGCGGCTGTCGCTGCACAGGGCCCTGTGATTGTCCTGCGGGGAAGGAGACAGGCATCACCTACCTACCTTCAATAAAAACTTCCTCTGGAACTTTTTGATTGACAGTCAGGAAGGCATTCGTCATGACGAGCAAGTTTTTTTGCCCTCTGTTGTGTTTTCTGGTCTAATACGTGAGGAGAGTGAGCATATTTTCTGTCTGGTCTTGTCAAACCGAAAACCGAGTGTTTATTTTTGTATCTTTATTGAGGATATTTTAAGTTGGTTAAGGTAAATCACAGCAGACCCATTCAGTGTTTAATTTTTGTGTTGTTTTATATATATATATATATATACATATATATATATATATATATATGATAATTGTCTACACACGTGTGCTGTAAATATACATATGTTTGTAAATAGATAGATATAGATTTTTCAATATAAATAATATTTTTGAAATGAAGATTAGGAAGATGTCAAGGCAAAGATGAACAAGCAGGGCTAGCGAATCAGTCTCCTAGACTGTGAATACTTCATTTCAACCCTGCATAAGCTTCTTTGTTATATTTTATTTTTTTGTCTTTCATATTTTCCCTTCCAGACCCCCACCCCCTCGCCCGCCTTCCTTCACTGGTCCAATTAATGTGTTTGTGTTTAAATTAATAAGTGAATTGATAAAAATCTCAGTGTCAGTGGGTGACAGGTTTAGCGTGTGAATGTTTGTATGCGTGTGTTTTGTTTTGGAGAGAGCGAGAGAGCTCACGCTGAAGGCCCTGAGGCATGTAAGGACTTTATGGCTCACCTCATACGCTCATTAAGGCTGTTGTTCGGCTTTTGTTGCATAATTACCTAATGGCAGCTTTAAAAAATGCTTCACTGTCTTTGACTGACAGCATATGACTCTTACGGGTTATCTTTGTCTCCAAAAGCTGTCTTTTTGTCTTTGGCAGAACTAAAGCAAGGTTGCTTTCAACATCTCTACGAGGCAGTGTGTTGATGGGGACGTGGAGTGTGTCATTTCAGCTTCTACCAACTGTACTACTGATGTTCGTTTTGAGCGACTTGTGCAGTTTGATGTCCCTGTAGGGATTTTTTTTTGCTCACAGAGTGCACATGATAGGTCAGGGATTAGTTATGTAAAAAAAAAAAAAAAAAGTCTAAATTTGAGTTCAGATAGACTTGATAACTCTTTTCTGATCTCCTTTTCAATATATTTTTTTTAAATACCTGTACTCGAAAGCACTGGGAGGGCCGGATGCATTCTGGGTAATGCAATGATGCCATATTTAGGTCATAGTTCATGGGCATCTTTCCTCCTAAACTAATGAACTAAAGTAACTTCTCTAAACAACTCACTCATTTTTTACTCTACAAATTGTTCAGGCATGACCGCTGAGAAATGTCCCCCGAATACTATTGGATTATGAGTAAGTGGTCCAAACAGATACTAATGCTTTATAGCAAACGCTCTTGCACAGGAGCTGGCTAAAAAGTTTTATTTGGTTTGTTTGCAGCACACATGGAAATATAAAACTTGTCTTTTAAATGCATTCTTGCAGCCTTTTCTGTTGTTGCGTAGCTTTATGGGATATAAAATCCTAACATAAGGCAATGATTTTCAAAGATGTGTAAAGTAACATTACTGTTCCTTAATAGGTTTTTCTTTCAAATGTCATTTCATAATTTTATTTATATAGTTATATATA
>JAUMHP010000062.1:12134931-12147259 GCA_032361065.1 Enteromius trimaculatus | reverse complement strand
TATATATACTACATATATGAATATATTAATATTTTATATTAAATAAGAATACGATATAAAATTTTTGTTAATATAGTAATATAAAAGAAGAATTACAATAATTGTACAAATTTTATTAATTATATTATATTCAGTGTCTGTTTTTTGAAAGAAGTAAAATACAGTAAAACAATATTATCATGACATTGTATTACAATTTAAAATAATGACTTTATATTTAAATATCTATGTAAATATAATTTGTTTATTTAATGACACCGCATTACTACTGTTTTTTTCATTTTGAAATAATTAATCCAGATTTCAGTGTCACATAATCACAATTCATTCATTCATGTTTTTGCTGATGTTTAAATACTGCATTCAGTTGAAATAGAAATCTTTTGCAAATTTATAAATGTCTTTGCTGTAATTATTATTCACTTAAGTCTATTTTCATGAGGAATAATTAGAAAAATTACTACATTTTACAATTTCATTGAAAAAAATAACTAAAATTTCTTACATCATTTTAAGACTGTAGACCTGTAGTTGGGCTCTAGTGTGAAAAGATTTGGAAAACCCTGACATTAGGTGTTTTGTTTTGAAGTATTCATCTTTCTTAAGTACGAAAATCCCATCTTGTTGTTTTTTTGCATGTCTTGGTGGATGTGTACCGATCCTGAGTCAGTTGTAATTACAGGCGCCGTATGCTGGCACAGGCTAATGACAGGTCTGTGGCCTGTGAGCTTTTGTTTGTTTGGAGAGCACTGCTCCACAGTAGGGTATCTTCCCAGCTGGCAGTGCGTGGTGGCCTTTGGCTGAGTGTCTGGGTTGGAGAAGCGGCCGGTTCTGGTGCTACATCAGGCCTTATGCCAGCTGGAGACTAGACTCCTCAATCTCCTCTGCTCTCCTCCTTTCTACACTTTGACAGTGGAGCTTACTCACTCGTTCTGGAGCTGGCAGCCTCCCATGGCAACACCCACATTTGTTTGCACCTCCAGGGTCAACAGCACCCTGTCGCTACCTGTCTTCCTGGATCACACCTCTCTTCCAAATCTCGCCAACTCCCAAATTGAAAAGGCCCTTTTGCAAGATCCTCTACAGGGATTTACTGAGCGCTTTTGTCTTTAATCCAGGCTAGTTTGTGATTTGAGTATTATTGACTTGATTTACTCAAACTCACTCCTAACATAATTTTGGAACGAGCAAAATCATATAAGCTCAAAGTCAACATGACATCCAAATGATTCCTACTGTATTTGCTTTTCTAAAAATGTATTCTTGGTTTCATTGTGCAAGATTCATTAGTGCATGTGGCACTTCACAGTATGATTGTTTTGTTTTTTTACAGTAATTAATGCATTAGCTTTGAATGAACTTAAAATGACCAGGACTTTTACAGCATTCATTCATCTTATTTCTGCATACACGTTTTTTAAATTTCAAGTAACGTCTTTTAATGCATTACAAACATTATAAAATGACATTTAATATTGTTAATTAATAATGAAACTTGGTATATTTATCAATATGATTTATTAACTTATATTATTTTTAGTCCTATCAAAGAATTATTCTCATCCAAATGATGTTGTTGTTTACATAATAAATGAGTGTGTACTGTGTATATATTTATTATGTATCTATTAATACAAAAACATGCATGTATATATTTAAGAGTTAATAAGTTATGTTTATAAATTCAATATTTTTATGTAAAATATGTAATATAATAATATATAAAGTTATACATGTAGTGCTGAGGTTTGGATGTATGTGTGTGTGTTTATATATACGTAATAAATATAAACAGTACACATACATATCTTATGTAAACAGAAATGTTTATTTTGGATGCGATTAATTGCGATTTATCGTTTAACAGTACTAATTATTATTATTGTTATAAATGCTTTGAACATATTTTACCAAAAAGGTCTTGGAATCGAATCAAATGTTATTATTTCTCCAACTCTAAAAGAGTTTTTATTAATTGAAATCAAGGTAAAATTAAACATTTAAATATTAGATTAGAAAAATGTAAACTACAATTTGAACATTTCAGTTTAATTAGCCAAAGAGTGAAATAAATAAATGTAAGTACAATTAAATTAAAGAATTTAATTAAGTAAATTAAAACTAAAATAAACTAAATCATTTTTTTAATGAAAAATGGCTAATTCTGTTATGGAGCCCCCACAATTTAATTTCACAATAATTTCACTTATGTTATGGAAATAAATTGGGTTTGAAAAGTGCCATTGACATTTTGTGGAACTTTATGTTGTTTTATATTGACTTGGACAATGACAGGAAGAGATTAATGCAGAATTTTCACATTTTCTCTGCTTATGTTAAAATGACTTGCATGGAAATACAGCGTGAAAGTGAACGTTGTAGGCTTCATATGAGATGACTTGGCTGAGGTTTAACTTACTTAATGGTTGTAATGACCAGACCTGGATTGGACACTGTGGCATTTTGCTGACAGTGAGTGAGGTCATACAAATATTCTGTTCCGTCCTCTCTTAAATCCAAAGGCTAAGTGTAATTACGATGATATGGCCAGTGACATGCACGCTCACACATTCTCGAAGGAATGGGCTTCATTCACAAGAGCTCTGTAATTAAATATTCTCTCCAATTCAGGTGCCAGCAACTCTCTCTTTCTCTTTTTCAAACGACTTTGTGTTTGTGCATGCGTGTGTTTGCTATGTTACACTGGAGAGTAGAAATTTGTGTTTGTTCACATGCATATCCATCCAGAAGTCTCTGCTGACCCGGTCAGCTCGTTTGTGTATTTCACTGTTTGTTTGGTTACGATGATGCTTCCTGTCTGCTCGCCAGTGCTCGGGAAGAGTCAGCGGTGATGGCGCCAGGGCTAACGTTGTCAAGACAGTATGAGGAGGTTGTCAGGACATTAGCCTCTATTGGCCTGGCAGGCCCGTGTCACTTTCCCAGCCTGTTTGCTGGCGGGGTTCAAATCCCAAGCCTAAGTTGACCTGAACATACCTGCTCATCACACACATGTGAGCGTGCACTTTCTGGAGACATTTTTGCCGTGTTGCCAGAGTGTTTGCTTGCATGAATGACAGACACAGAGAGGTTCTGTGCTTGCGTTTTAAGCCAACCTCGCTGGTGGACTTAAGCTTTATTTAATAAGATGTGGATGCGTAAAGTCCTGTCTAAAAACTGCCCTGTGGTCAAGCATTTTAGGCTTCACATAAACCATCTTAAACACTGCTTTCCTTTCACAAATCTTTCATTACAGCTTTTGGTAGAGCATGAAGCAAAGAGCAAATGCAAGGCGTCCCGAGAACAAACAGTGTAATATGAGTATCTAAAGTCTAAAGAGACATTTTGTCCTGCCTTAATGTTCTGTCACATCAGTCAAATCAGAATAGACCCTATTTATTTTCTAAATACATAGCCTTGGTTATATTGTGCATGTTGTTCCAGAAAAAAACTCTGTCTGTCTATCTGTCTGTCTGTCTGTCTGTCTGTCTGTCTGTCTGTCTGTCTGTCTATGTGTCATTCAGTCTATATCTATCGGTTTGTCTGTCTGTCATTCTGTCATTATATCTATCCGTCTGTTTGTCTGTCTGTCTGTCTGTCAGTCATTCAGTCATTATATCTATTCTATTCATCTATTCATTCTATTATTCTATTGTTGTCAGTTTTTCTATCTGTCTGTCTATTTGTCTGTCTGTGTCTATCTATCTGTCTATTGTTCTGTCATTCTGGTATTGTTCCTTTTATCAATCATCTGTTTCACCAATCTACAGCTTTCAACTCAGGTTCTTTCAATATATTGGTATTTTGTAGTACGTGTAATATTGTAGTCTTTGGGCATACTTGCTATGGATATTCTCTTATTTTGCTCTGACTGTGTGCTTTTCTTTTAGTCAAGTAGTAATGCTTGAGTGTGTATTTTGGTTCTTTACATAGGAGATGCTCCAGCCTTGGACTCCCATCCAGAGATTGAGAGCAGCACGTATTGTCTCCTGCTAGTAATCAATCAACTGATGGAGTGTTAGAATTCTCCCTTCACCTCTCTTTATTCTGCCCTCCTAACTGTAGTTCTGACAGAGGAAGTGCTGACCTATCTTACCAACACCAACCAGCGCCTCTTGTACCCACTAGAAAGCTTAATTTATTTAATCTATGGAATGTTGCCCTCCGGTTTTCCCACATTGGTATATTGTAGCAGGGACCCTCAAGGTTCCTATTCATGTTGTTCCTTCGCTCTCGAGTCGTTTTCTTTCTCGTTGTTGTGTCTTCAGTTGTTTTGTTTAGTTGTTGCTTCTTTGTGAGGTTTATCTTTCTGGGGCCAGGGACTCTCCTCAATTCAATAGGCTCACTCTAGCTGTGCCTGGATGATGAGCAGGCCAGGGCTATGTCGCTGAGTTGCGCTGCATTGTGGTCCTCTGAACAGGGTCTTTGTGATGACCCTTCCTCACAGGCCAATACAAAGAGAGCAGTGAGGACCGGTCCACTGCAAGCCCACAACAGTGAGAGACTCCCAGACCAGCATATAATGGCTAGAGACACGTGCCATTGTTTTGCATCTTCAGTCCACCCTGATTTACATGTATCTCTCTATTGAATCAAAATGGAATTTTTTTGTCTTTTATTCCATGTCTTATTGCTTTGAGGTTTCTATAGAACTATGAGAAAGTAAGTGGAAATTACACAGAAGTGAAAACCGAGCACAGCAGTTTCGTGAGGTCTACATTTTATTTTCTTCTTTCAGAGTGCTTTAAATGACCTAATCAATTTATGGTAAGTAATGGATTATAAAACCCACCTTTTTCCTCATAAAGTCATTCAGCATTTAATCTGTGGTCATTAGCGTTCAACAGTTTTACCATTCTTTTTATTCTCCAGTCTCTTTTCTATTTGCTTCTCTTGATGGCTGTTTCTGCTCTTGTCTCAACACCACACAAAATTTACACTGGGGATTTCCAACGCCACCTCCCACTTGACTGTTGATGTGATCCCAAGGAGAGAAGTTTTGTTGGCCCCCAGCACTATTAGTGTTTACATGAAGCCACAGGCCGTGGTAATGAATGTCTTCTGCTTGTTCCAGTTGACTGCTGGTGCTGTTTTGAGTTAAAGAACCAGGAGGACAGACTAGAAGTTTGACGTTCATTTAAAAAAAGATTTATTTATTTATATACATATTATAACATTCATTAATTTAGGGGACTTGTATGTAAAATACAGTAGTGTATTTGTCATAATATAACCAGCCGCATTTTTAGTATTTATATATATTTAAAATAAAAAATAAAGACACAAAATTGTCAGCTTTCACTGATCAAGGCCAAAAAGCATTTTTATTAACACTCTGGATGCCGTATTTTATATTTAGCCCTTAGAAAGCCATGTCGCATTTATTATATTAACTGCTTAGATTGTCCAGCCTCATCTTTCTCGCTGTTTGATGTGTTTGTGGTCGGGTCTGGGTATTTTTTAAGCCAGCAGGAAAGAGCGACCGTATTGAGCCAAACTTCCATCTGGGTCTAAGTATTTCCTCTCCAACATGCTGCATAAAATGTTTTCTCCTTTTCCCCCTTCTGCTAACGGTAAACACTAAGATCCAGAAAGAAATCAATGATGCTTTCCTTTGAAGTGCCTAAACGCATTACAATGTCTGCGTTTTAATTGGCCAAGAGAGTCGCAGATCAATACATGGTGTAATTGGCTGACACAGGAAGGGTGTGAGACTTTATTATCATTAATATTTAGACATGATCTGGGAGGACCTGGGTAAGGTTAAATGTACATCAGCGGCGAGCGTCTTTGATCTGGCTGGTAAGTAGATCGATTTGGAAGCGAAGAGGTCAGGATGGATGATGTGCAGCCATTTTTATTAGCGCAGGGGCGATTTGACGCGGCAAAATTCTGCTAAACCGGCACAGGGAGTCTCATGACCAATGTCATCACTGTCACTCAAAACCATAGGTATTGTAAGTCTTGTAAGGTATCCATGTCTGTAACTGCTTGCTGCTCATGTAATGCTACTTAGCCATTGCGTCTATCATCGAGTCGCCAGAGTAAGTGCTTGTAAATGCACACCAGCCTGGAGAGGGTGTATTGAATACAAGTAACTCAATGACCCGGCCGAGTTTTCTCTCACCTGAGCTTGGCTGGGTTTTTGTGTGTCTCTTTTGTCTGGACCGTGTAAGCGGATCTATGGGAGGAGATACCAGGGTGCTCTGGGCTGAAGTTGAGGTGGCAGGGCCATCGGTGGCCGTCACCCAATCCCTCGTTCGTTGGGTCAAAAATGGCTGCTGGCCGGGCTCTCCCCGTCTCAAACCCCGCACCCTACCCTGGAGGCTGATGTGGGCCTAGACACATGTTCCTGTCTGTCTGCGCATCCTTTTGTCACGTTCCCACAGGTTTGATACCTTAATCATTGTACTTAGTAGGACAAAGATCAGTGGCAGGTGAAACAATGGCCGCCGTCTTGGTTTTCACGGGCTGTGACCTGTTGCCTAACACAACTAGAGGGCTGAGGTCACGTGGGGCTGACATACATTTGGTGTTTTAGTTGTGTTTAAGTGTTTGGATGGCGTTAGTTTTCCTAATGACATTTGAGTTATAGTTTACAGAGGATTCAGACAAAGTTGGGATCTGAGGTTTTTACTAAAGCAAGGGTGACTTCTGACTAGATGTGAGTGTTACAGATGTGTTCTGAATGCCTGGATCACAAAACCCACTGAAAACAAGACTTTATATATGTTAAATTGTGGCTGACAATGAAAGACCAATAAATATTTTTGTCATGGCCATAATTTAAAATCTTTTCTATTTTTTTAAAATAAAGAAAATTAGCAAAATAAATATATACAGTGAGTAAGTTATTTGATCACCCTGTGATTTTGCAAGTTCCTTACTTAGAAATCATGGAGGGGTCAACAATTTTCAGCATAGGTGCATTTCCACTTTGAGAGACAGAATCTAAAAAGAAAAATCCGGAAATCACATTGTATGAGTTTTTAACAATTTATTTGGGAATTACTGTGTCCAATAAGTATTTGATCACTTGCTTATCAGCCAGATCTCTGACCCTCAAAGACCCGTTATTTTTATATGTACATAACAACTTTACCTGACTTCCTCAAGGAAATCTAGTCCCGTAAGAATAGAGTTTATGTCAAACAAGGTCATACTCTTATACAGGTAGCATACGTAAGAGGAAAGCCATTATTCAACAGATCTTCAGCTGAGTACTTAAACAATATGGCTTGTGCAGTGTATTTTGCTTTTTTGTTTGATTCCTCTTAAATCCAAACCGCTCTTCATAGCAGTGCATTCTGATGCTTGAACCAGAAAGAAGGATTGGCATAAATGAACCAGAACGGACAGAGCAAAAAGAAAGACACATCCAGCAGATAGTCAGAATTTATAAATATTAGAACCATTGGTCTCACGATGTCCTAGTCGATCATATCCAGCTGATCTATAACCCCTTTAATTCACCGAAAGGAAGTAAGAAAAATGGCATCTTCAACTTCACTTCCATATCCATTCCCACTGGAGGGTTTGTACATAAAAGCTTAATGAATGGACCTAAACGAAGCGCACGTCGGCTCGTGTTTTATCTCTCTTTGTGGCGGCCTGACATGAGGCGGCCCTGTCTTTGAAAACTACCTCTGACACTGTCAGAGCTGACTCTCTCCGACTGACACAGAAAGAGAGAGAGGCTGATCTGGCCCGTCTCTTTAGCTCTTTCCTGAAAAGCCTGTCAGCCCCACTGTTTGATCGTAGCCTGGAAACAAGCCATCTATAGAAGCCGAGATTAACCCAGGGCATTAATCACATGTACAAATGAAGCGCAGGTGAGAAGTCTACGTCACACACCGGATGGCATATTTCAATACAAAACAACTTTAACTCGGAACGCTTGGTTTCCAAGAATAGTGCATTTAAAGCTTTAACCTCTGCCCTTTTGTCTGCAAGTAAATGCGATGGCGAAAATAAAAGTGTGTTCCATACACAAAGGACACACACTCTCCTCCCGTCGACCACTCGGTTCATACTTTTAGTTTGAATTCTCAGAAAAGGATCCGATGTCTTGATTAGGTGACCGGCACCATTGTTAGTAGACGGCCGATGCACAATAAATCCACTGTTATTTAATTCCCTGCTCCTTGCAGAAGCTTAACAAATTCATTGTTAGCCGTCTGTGTGTGGGCGACGTCTATGTGTGTGCGTGAACGAGAGCAAGAGGTCACACAAAGACCTTTCTGTCGTTATGGCAATGTTTTGTCATGGGTTTTTAAGCAAGACATGACTGTTTAGTGTATCTCAATTCATTGTTCGTTTAATTTGCGTAGTTACCTGCCTGTTGTGGCTGCACGAGTTCGGTAATTTATCGCTAACATCATTGGGATCGGTTTTGTCTGCGTGCACTTATATACTTGAGTGTATAAATTTAGTCTTTAGCGGCGGTAATGGCAGATAAGGAGAAGATGAAGGGTGTCTTAACATGCTCGTACGGCCACGGCTCCATCTGTTCGCTTACTTTTAATTGTTGTGAAAGTGAAGACAGGAAAAGGAGGTGTGATTGTTCTTGTCCTCTCCACAGAGGTAGTTCCGTTACATTAAAGAAACGACGAAGGAAACGTCCAGATTATCGGCATGTAAATAATCTTATTTAGCTCCGGTCCCTGCTAATGAATGTCATTTACTTTTAAAAACCAGGATTAATTAAGGCTCTGCGACCTCCTCTTCCTCCCTAAAGGGAATAAGTCTCAATTAGGCAGAGGATGGTGGCTAATATTTTCGTGGAAAATCTGAATGTGACCGTATGCGTACATATGCTTTGCTGACATGGAAAATAACCTTGCAATTAATTATGTCGCTAATTTAATGTAGGGCTCAGAAAAGTGTGGTTTTATTGGACGCTTGAAGATTCTCAGGGCTTTAGTTTATAGAGAGTTTCTGTTAGAAACTCACAATGGACTCGTCTCGAGAGAGCGGGAGGCGTAAAAAATGGCCTGCTTTTTCAAAATAAAGCCAGGAAAACAAACAAGAGCCTCAAATTAGATTTCCCAAAACATAACATTCTCTCTTATTAAATGCCCACTGTGGCCAAGAGCCTAAATGGAGAGACTCGGCCTGTACTCTGCTTTTTCTCACTGAGCCATTCTCTCCTACGTGGCCGTTTTAACTACAGTCTTTAACTAAACCAGCAGCTTGCCACACAGGCAAAAATATGCAGCTCCAAATGCATGTGTAAGTAACGTTTTTCTTTCTCTTTTTTTTTTGCATTTTTTTTTTTCTTCAAATGCCTTTCCATATGAATTTCTCCCATCTTTTGATGAAAAGGCAGTCTGCCCTCCCATCAAACTTTCACTTGCTGCTTGCGTGGGACGTCAGGCATTGGGATGCTTAACCCACATGAAAGATCAGATGAGGATGAGGGTGATTTTGGTAGATGAGAGTGTGTGTTGAGGTGTGTTACCCCCTCCTGAGCTCCCAAGGTTGTCCGCCCTGATCGCTTTTCGCATGTTTTCTCCCTCTGATTGGTCATTTATGCACTGTGCTGGGATCTGTTTCAGTGAGAGCATTGATCTGGGGCGACGGGTTTTTATTCTGTGCTTTGTGAACAAATACTACCTTAATGATGAACCAATTATGATAAAAGAGCCCAACATGACTGTCCACTTTTTTGCTTCCAGAACATTTTTTTATCAAAATGATTTTAATTACAAAAAACAAAAAAAAAATCAGTGAAACCTTAATATAAGTTCTGAGATTAACCCGTTTAAACTTCCTGTGTCGGTGCAGACATATCAAACCAAGCTGTATTCATGTTATCATAACTCAACCTAACAATTTAATTAGAATTGCAAAATTAATTTATATTCCGTTTAATTCCGTTAAAATAAAGCTGGGATGAAAATAGCACATTCTGTAAGAGTTATAACTCTAATATAAGCAATGTTTTTGAACACCAAATCAGCATAATTAAAAGATATAATTATGTATGAAAAGTAACAATAAGTTACATTTAAAGGTTCAAAGTAAATATATATTTGATTTTAATTATATTTACAATATATATATATTTGTTATTAAATAAATTCAGCCGTATTGAGCATAAAATAAATGAAAAA
This sequence comes from Enteromius trimaculatus, assembly GCA_032361065.1. Lineage (NCBI taxonomy): Eukaryota > Metazoa > Chordata > Actinopteri > Cypriniformes > Cyprinidae > Enteromius > Enteromius trimaculatus. The sequence continues at coordinate 12,137,147 of JAUMHP010000062.1, read as the reverse complement.
CATAAATTAACCTTTTTTTAATGGAGAATATAATTTTAACTTCAGGAACATTGTCTTTGTTTTCTGTAATCATTATAATGAGCATGATATTTAGCTAAACTTTATTTAGTATGTAACCCAAGATTTTGGATCTTGTGTGTTTTTGTCTGTGCATGTGTATGTATGCATGAGTTTAAATGGCATTGCTTAGGGGCAGCCGTACAGAAATGTCAAGCCAGAAAGCTGACAACTGATAACTGTGAGAAACAGTCTGGAAATAACCCAGAAATAGAGTGAATGATAAATATAAAGAGAAGGAAGGAATTAAAAAAAAAAGAGTAGATGTAGAGAAAGAAAAAAAGCCTGTTACATGTTTTCGTGTAGTATTTGGTGTCTTCCGTCTCACTCTGTGTGAAGCCTGTTTGAGTTTTCTTAATGCCGCTGTACCTGTAATACCAGGTAAACCATAAACAGAGCATGTGAGGAAGATTGACACCAACAGTCTATAAACAAACCTCACACTTTCATCTGATCCCTGTCTAGTTTAGTTCCTTTCTTATCTGGTTTATCAGGTTTTCAGACTAATGTCTGACATTTTCTGTACCATGTTCACCACTAGAATGTGTTTCCTTCTCTCTCCACTCATTCCTGTGTCTCTTCTACGATTCTTCACTCTAGAATGTCATGTAGAGTGAAGCATTAATACGACTAAGCATTACATTAATAAAATAATAATTTATTTGAATGATTTTTAATTTGATCTTTGATTTATCAATGATATGTTTATATAATCAAACATTTATGATAAACTATTTTTATGTAAATACAAAAATAAATCAATGAAGAATAAATCATGGTCGCAACACATATAAAATCTTTTTCCAATTTTAAATTATAATATCAATTTATGTGCATGCAACATTTTTATAGATACTGTTAGTTTTTGTATTTGACCTGTCCAAAACCTTGAAACTTGGATTACTACCAGAATTGGCTTTTGTATGATAAATTGCTTGCAATGTTCCTCATTTGTAAGTCGCTTTGGCTAAAAGCACTTGTTAAATGATTAAATGTAAATCTAAGTTGAATGCTTGGTGCTTCATATTTGTTTGTGGGCAGGTTATGTAGTAATGTAGTCAGTTATATCATCGTTTGGCTTTCAGTTTCTTAAAGAGATTCACAGTTCTCCTGCTTAAGGACCAACACCATTTGGGCAGAAATAGGGTAACAGTGGGCGCCCCCTGACCTCTGGGTTCAGGCTGCTAGGTGGGTTTCACACCTTGCTTTAGGAAGCTCTTTGGACTTTTAAAAGCTTATTCAGAGATCCAGAGAGTGTGTGTTCATTCCGGTGTGTGTGTGTGTGTGTGTTGTAGCTGGCAGACAGTAGGTGTCAGGGCATGGAAAGGCAGGGGCAGAGGTACACTATTAAATAAATAAGTGATGCTGGGGCAGGCAGGTCCTCTGGCTGGGGGCCAGTCAGGTAATTTTCCCCTCAGTGAAGTGAGGTTGGGCATTTTCGAGAGAGAGGGAGAAAGAAAAAGAGAGGGCCTGCCGGCAGCCGGCCTGTCTGTCTGTGCATTCTGCTGCTCGCCGCATACCAGGGGCACCATTTCCCGCCTGGAGACAGACAAGCTCGAGGATCTGATTGGCCGACCGCCAGAGTGCGCTCACAAAGGCTCCTTTGACTGCAGGTCAGTTGGTTAACCAAGCAGTGGAGAGGGAAAGAAACCCCTCTTAGCCAGTCTGCATCCCGCTTTTTCACTTCTTTTTCTTCTCTTTCAGACCCTCTCACTAAATGGGGCATCTGTGCATTTGGCAGAGAGCAACGAGGTAGTATTTGTACCTGTTGGTTACGTAGACATTTTTACTGGTGTGTTAGAGAGAGTAAGCGCTGTTTAAGCCCTGTGGGTTTGGAATTCTTTGCTTGAGAGCAAATAGCAGGGTTGAACCGTGGTTCGTACAGAGGTGAAGGGTCACAGATGAACTTGACCGTGTGTGGAGTGCAGAGCGGATGGTCATTGTTCAGTGTTTTAAGCAGTATATTTCTTTCTCTGTCTGTCTGTCTTTCTGTCTTTCTTTCTATATCTGTCTGTCTATCTGTCTTCCTTTCTATATCTTTCTTTCTATATCTGTTTCTCTTTATCTATCCAGATATCTATTTATCTGTCTGTCTGTCTGTCTGTCTATCTATCTATCTATCTATCTATCTATCTATCTATCTATCTATCTATCTATCT
>JAUMHP010000062.1:12114521-12134831 GCA_032361065.1 Enteromius trimaculatus | reverse complement strand
TGTCTGTCTAAATATCTGTCTGTCATAGTCTGTCTATCTATTTATCTATCTATCTGTCGGTTTCCCTGTCTGTCCCTCTGTATAATCCAGATGTTAAAGCAACGCCGTCTTCAGGAGAGGAGGAAACATGGCAGGAACAGCTGACCCGCTGTATCAGATCTGACAAACTTGCCTGCTGAAGTGTAAAGCTGCCGTTCTGCGTCTCTCTCTCTCTCAGTTACCTTCTTATGCAGGCTCTGCCTCTCTCTCCCATGTGTAAAAGGCACTTTGCATATGTGTGATGCTTTAAATGCTGCATTGTTAGCAGCCATTGCTTAGCCCCTGTGTGACCTGAGAGCCGTGGATGCGTTTGATCACAGGGCACAAGTTGTAATGCAACTAAACAGTATTCTTTAAGCCAGCAGAACAGAGGGGATCCACAGAGCCCACAGCTGCCAAGGAATAATTGCAGTATAGGACGGTCAGCGTACCCCTAGAGAAAAAAGCTGATGACCTTGCAGTTACGTGTGGATGTGCAATCAGTTTGCCTTCAGCATCACAATTATTAGTGTGCTGTAAGTTCCAGAGGAATACGTCCAAGCCTGATTCTGTGCCATTTCTTGCATTGAGTTAGAGGTGTTCATTGAGCACCACTGAGTAGCCCTTATGCCCCTCCCACCCAGTCATGTTTATGACTAATGATTTTTATGCTTTTATAGTCAGCTATTTAGCCTTTTTTGTTGTTGTTGCTAATATACAGTTTTTAAATATATATTTTTAACTAATTTAACTTTATATAATGGATCTTTTGGTTAACTTTTTTCGCTTTTTAAATAATTTTTAATTTTACTGTTTTTTTTTTTTTAGTTTATTTTATAGTTTCTGAATATAAATTTATCTTAGTGTCTCCACCCCATACATTTTAATCCATAACTACTTCACACAATATTACCATGTTGTGAAGTACCAAAACTAGTTGACGAGTAGGTGCAGGTCGTGATGTCTACTTATGTTTACACGGTGCAAGTCACAATGTAGGAGAATGTTTTTGTGTTGTTTTTTAGGTGTGTGTGTTCTTCTCCTCCTCTTCAGTCTGCCTGAGATGCTACAGGGAGTAGATGTGTGCAGAGAGGAAAGTGCCCATGTAAGCTAAAAGATCCTGGACAGCAGGGCACTGAGAAAACGACAGAAAAAAGAGAGAGAAGTGGAAAAACAACAACTGCACAAACAAGGCTGAAGTTGGTGTTTGTTTCAGAGAGAAGGTGCAAAAAAGGGGGACTGTCTGTCACAGCCCTCCACTCTCTTTCCCTCTCTCTCAAACTCCAAAGCATTGAGATTCAGACCTCTGCTCCTCTTCTTTTCTTCCCCTTACTGTGTGGATACACTCACACACTCAGAACCAGCAGTGGAGGAGGGAAAAAAACCCTACTGCTTGACTTTGGTATAAATTATTGATTTTCATTCCCTTATAAATTTTCCATAGTGTCCCACAGTCTGTGTATGATATGCTGGCTGTATGTTTATGGAAAGAGAGCCATTCTATCACAGAGTGGACTTGCTTAAGCTGAGGGAAAAAAAAAAAAAAAGTCAGGCAGACAGACAGAGAACGGGGACCACAAACATTGACAGCGAATTCGTCTTTCCCTCTTTGCGTGAACATGATTGAATATGCTTCTCGTTTACATAAGAAATCTACAATCAGATTCAAGCGCATCCGTATTTTTTCACATATATGGATTTCCTTCTTGACACTAGTTTGCGGTGCAGTCCCTCGGCAGCACGGGCGCCCCTTGACCTGTAACCTGTCGGGTCACAGGAACTGGAAGACTAGGCGCACTTTGACAGCTCAGCGCGCATGCCGCCCACCTCTCCCTTTCCCGCTCAAGAGTTTTTTAGCAGAACAGCAATCCTCGTCAATTAATTCACACAGCTGTCAGTGAGCTTAGAGGACTCTCTCAACCCCTCCTGTGTTTTCTTCTTTCTCTCTCTACCTCTTTTCCTCTTTCGTGGCATAGATTTTCTGGAGTTTTCCTCAGCCTGACCCATGGAGGCTGCAGGGCCTGATTAGTCAGATTTAGTGCTGAGTCTATTGATCGGAGCCTCCAGGGCAATAACCAAATGGAGCCGGTGCAACAAGTCAATAGCGCTGTTATTGCACCAAACCGATGGCCTGCGCTTCAATCAGTACTGCGGGGGGAGAGCGGCAAGTCATCATGACTGAATTAGTGTCACTCAGAAACCCCTTCTCTCCGATGCCTCCGTCCATCCCCAGGCGCTCTTTCCTGCTTTTCCTCTCCCTCTCTCACTCTGCTTCTCGCTTTCTCCGGTAGCCTGCTCCAGCCCAGGGATGAGATTCTTTTACACGTTTTGTAAGAGGAAGAGAAGGGTCTGCAATTTTAATGGAGCGGCATGGATTATTTAAAGTGACTAAACCCCCTGTTGTAGTGTCAAGTGGAAAGATGTCGGATGACACTGTGGTTTCTGAAGCTCTGCTACAGGAACGTGCAAGGAAGATTCTCCGCAGCATGAGCTGGTGTTCAACTGATGTGCTCTGTGTAGAAACGGACAGTTTAGTTGACAGCAGAATGGGTTGAAAATATTATTTGCTTTTAAGCAGGAATTTGTAGTAGTGGTGCTTTCTAGCAGGCAAGGATCACTACTTTCTACTGTAGTTGGAAAGTCATGATTACAGCTTCAGGTGTGATCAAATTAGTGTGGTTGGAGCAAGATGGTAATGAATAAAAAATGTACACAAGACACTGTTTTGTAGGTTTTTAAGCAGTAGTATAAGCTGAATCATATTTTGTACATAGCAACGCCATTTCATACAAAATATAAACTATACTGTATGTGTCCATTGCCGCTACCATGATTTATTCAGCTACTACAGTGTCGAGCAATATAGTCGAGATCTCCTGACAGAACACAGACAGGCTGAATGAAACTTTAATTTAATCTAAATGTCTTGCATGGATATAGCTGAACTTCATATTACTTTTTTTGTCTGTGTTTTCAAACCATCGTCTGTACTTCTGTAATGAGGAACGAGTGTGTAGGCATGGTGCCAGATTGCAAAAATGTAGCAAATTCCAGGCATAAAATGAATCATTTTAACTCTAATTTCCAGGTTTAAATTCTTGATATCTGGCAACCACACATATAAAAGCTTATGTAGTAGAGGCTTGTACAGCAGGCCGCTCTATTATTGTCTCCTTTTTCCACAAAAGTAAAGAGAGTTTGGTATAGTTTTTATTTTTTAAATACATATTAGTCCTTTTTTTGTCAATATCTACAAAAGTAAAGAGATTTTGGTATAGTTTTTATTTTTTTATATACATATTAGTCCTTTTGTTTTGTCAATTTAATTTTGCATGTTAATATAGTCACCGTTATTTTTATTGACCTTATTGCCATCAACAATTTTTTTTGTCATAGCTTTTAATTGTTTATTATTTAACAGTATAATGTACTGTATTTAAATAACCAAACTTGTACGTATGAACAAAGTAGAACAACAACTAATTTTTAGTGATTATCATGGTCTTGATTACAGAGACCGTCTCTGCATTTGATAAAAAATAGTTCTAGTATCTCATCACTATGCATTACCATCACTCTATTCTCCTATGTTCAGTGCTTTGCCACAATCTGTATGATTAAAAGCGCTATATAAATAAAAGTGATTTTTTTGATCGATTGACAACTAGTGCCTTGAAGGTCATACAGACTTGGATTAGTCTCTCTTAACTTAGGCTGAAGTAACCACCTACAAACCACCCAAAAGCATAATAGCAACCAGTTGCCTGCCTATCTAGCATCATGGCACCTCTTTCATTTTCTTCAGAAAATCCCAAAAATATAAGTTTCTTTTATTGTTTCAATCCTTTGCAATCTCCAGATGTTTCCAACTTCTTCCTATCTGTTTTTCGGATGTCCTCAGTTATTTTTTGTCGACCTTGCAGCGGCATAAGTCAAGGGCTTTGCTTCTTCTATTAATGTTATTTTTCCCCATCTCTCCATTAGTGCAACCTCATGCAGTCAGAATCGCCCGAGGATAGAAGTGGGAACACAACAGCAGCTTCAAGGCTGAAGTTTGTGTTTATTTGAGAGAGAATGTGAAAGGTCTGTCACTGCTCTCCAATCCCCCTCGCTTTCCCTGCTTTAAACAGCTAGTTCATTAACCACACTTGTGTCATCATTCTAGGTGCCCTTGCTTAGAAATCTAACGTCACATAATTTGTCTTTCTGAGATGCATCTTGGACACTAACATGCTTCTCTTCGTGACTCAAAGCATGCTGACATTGCGTGGCTAGGATGGCTGAAGCGTTGAGCTGATTAAGTGCTGTTTTCTAAAAGCTTTTATCCTCTGGATAGGAATTTGAAAAGCAAAACCTGCTCTATATACCAAATTTATTGATTGTGTCCTTGTCTTTTCAAGTTCCTCTCCATTTTTGGCCACACATGATGATCTCTCCACTCAACTCTAAAGACACACAATGCCATAGTTAGGTTTTTTACATGCTACTTAATTCTTGTCAGTGTGGGTTCACACCGCAGGCCTTTGTCAGGTTTCTTATTAAAACTGATCCTCGGTATCAAATCCGAAGCAATTTGAGATCAAGGCTGCGTTATAGAGCAAGGGGGAGATTTTTTTGTGCAGATTTGTGCTCTTAATGTTGATTCTCATTCCTTTTGTTGTCAGCATGCAATCACATTGAGTTCCAAGAGTAACATGTAGTTATGTTTGCCCACTTGTACGGATGACACTTTGTGCCAGTGTCATCAACAGCACTCTGTGTGCTTCACATGCACACAATTTTTTTTTTTTTATTTCACAAACTGCATTAAAGTAAACAAATCCAAATGCCAATGATTCAATTCAGTTCCACTTTACTCGCGCTTCATGCACAGCTGTAAGAATTTGTTTTGCTTTCCTGGTCCAGGCCGGTGTCTGCTTCCCTAATTAAAATGTATAATTCGTTTTTTACATTAATAATTAAAGTATTATGTTTATTATTTCATGTTTTCTATATTTCCTTAAAATTTTTGAAGGTGTGGTCGTATTAGCGAAATTTCATGGTTATAGAAAAAAATAAATAAAGTCAGTAAAATGTACAGTCGAAAAATAGCTTGCCGGAATTCGCTTGTAAAAGAATACGGTAACAACATTTTAGGTTTTATGATTTTAAGTTAAATTTACAGTTACATACCATAATTTGTAACTGATATAATGTTAATATACCAACCTGTTAAAGTACTAAAATCTGTTTTGTTCCTTTGAAATACTCTGCTAAGCACCAAATGCAGCTTGTGATGAGTCACATGATGAGATTTGCTGATAAATGGGTGCTCCAACAAATCAAACAGAACGGTTAAAATGTCTTATTGAATAGTTGTGTTGACATATTTAAGAATATACTGTATTATTTACCACATTTACACGTTAACTTTGAAAGCCATAATATAAACATTTGGTTATTACAGCTGTACTCTAAACGGTCGCCATGTGTATCGCTGGTCTTGTAGAGCATAACATGGGGTGAATGGATGGACTAGAGGGAGTGGAGATTATTACTTTGGCTTCTGGCTAAACTAAACATGTCGGTATGATGTTATGTAAAGTTGCTTGTTATTAAAAGGAAAGAGCGTGTCTCTTGACTTCTGGAGGAAAAAAACAGTAACATCTTGGAGTGTTAAATGGAATTCGCTTTGAGTAATGCCAAAAAATGTCCGTTTTGGTCTATAAAACTGATATTGAATAGAGTTTCTCTTAGAAATTAGACATCCACTCCTGGATCTTTTCAACTTGATTTTGTTAGTGTAACAAAACACTGATATGTTACAAACTTCGGCCTCAGGTCAGACCCGCCCAGCACAAAACATCCAGAGCGTCAACCTTTCTTTCATTTCCTTTTTCCTCTCCTCTCCGTGAAAGTCACCAACCAACACAGACCACTGATTTATGAGTTCTAATGAGATTTCAATACTGAACAAACAATAAAAATTTATGTGCATCATAGTTTTGGAGGCCCATGCTTCCATGGCTAGTGTTACACCTTTTCAACAAGCCTGGTAATACAATCCCCAGCTGCTTCCCTCGAGGAATGCAGCCACTTTTTGTGTCGGAAATCTTAGCAGCGCGCCCAAATTGTGTGAAAGTAATTTATCTCGCTTTTATAAATGCCGTTGTATTCACAGTCAACCTGGAGCACTGCTAAGGGATCGTTTTACAGCACGAGTTAGTCTCAATATCCTGTTCGGCCTGGTAGGTCAGAATGTAGAATATCAGGAGTTAAAGACAGTGCTGGGTGTATTTATCTTATGTTACTGTAAGCACTCTAGACAAACAGTTTTTAATAAATAGTAACTAAAATGTAGGCGTAATGGTAATGTGCTGTTAAGATTGGGATTCTGGATTTGTAATGCATTTGCTTAAAGATTGCAAAAAATTCAGCAGAAGGAAGTCGTAATATGTCTCCAAGTACAGATAAAGTCCTATAGCCTGTTGAAATTTGTGTTTACTTGTGATTTGGTCCATTGAACCTCACCCATGGCGTGTCCTGTGTTGAGTTCACGGAAAGGTTTGGTCTCGAAGGCCTAATGAAAAACCTAGCGGCTTTATGCAATGCTTATACAGTATTATCTGTCACAGCCTCAAATTCGCTGTTATTTCAGATATGCACATCTACCTGTTCACCGGTTCTGGGAGAACGCAGAGCAGCAGGGATGTGGCAGCCAAGCAAGGGTTTTCTGTTTTCTCTGAAGTGTCTTGCATTGAGTGCTGGGAAATCAGGATTAGTAGTGGTATGCTGACTGCTGCCTCGGCACATTTACCCATGACATGGACTCAGATATAATATTTACTGCCGCCTTATTGGCAGCGGTGAGGCACAGGCATGCCCTCCTTGAGAAAGTTTCTGAGATATACATTAATCCGCTACCTCGTTTTTGACATCAACACCCTTCTTCTAACCAGAGATAGGGAAGAGAAAAGAAAAGGGAAAGGTAAAGATAAGTGGAGAATGATGAAATTGAGAAATTCCTGAGTTTTATAGAATAAGAGAAAGTGGTGGGATGAAGTTAACAAAGCCAGAGTGAAAGAACTAAAAAAGTTGGAAGAAGAAAGACCCTCACAAGGTACAAAACCTAGTGAGCTGCCTACCTAGACTTCTTAGGCAGCACCCTAATTGAAATGGAACACCATAAGTGAGTGACACACTATACAGGCAGCCATATAACAAAGTACAGAAGAAACTCATCTCAATAATTGAGTTTAGGGTGTTGCTAAGTTAACCACGGGATGCAATACATAATAACCACAAATACTGGATAAAACTGAGGACGTCATGCACCAAACATTTTTGAGTGGTCCTCAATGACAGTCCTTAAATTAAATTAAATAAAATTAAAATTGTATAATAATAAAAAACCTGCATATGATTATAATTGCTATTTTAAATACAGAAAAAAAAACACATTTATTATTCATTTTATCACTTCCAATCAATTTAAAAAGGAAAATTAAAGTTTTATTTAATTAAAATTAATTTATAATATGCCTAGGTGGTACATCTCATGTTGGAATGCGCCTACGTTGCTATAAAACTCCATCTATGTAATGTAGGCAGCTCACTACATTTCAGAACAGAAATACAGAGACTGCTACTAAGTTGGCAGAGTGCCAGTTAGAAGAACAATCCCGGGCTACCAGAAAATTAGAGGGAGCAGGGAATCTCGTTCGGACACTCCACGACAGCAGGCTACAGCTGCTGGAATCTGTTGCATGCAATAGAGATTCCAAGAAGTGGCGCCAACCAAGCATTGCTCCGTTTCTTTGTCTCAACCTTTTTTTAAATAGCGCCTGATTCTAAACTCATTCTCTCTTTATATCCCCCTCTTTTTACTTCTCACTCTCCATCCCTCCCTCTTTCCTCCTGTAGGGGTCTAAAATCCCAGTCTAGGATTCTAGTCAGATTGTTAGCTGGGCAATAAAAAATACATGAGTGTGTGGCGTAGAAGTGTTCGTTATGTATGTGTATGTGTGTGTGTGTGTGTGTGTGTAACTCATAAAGACAGCTTCCCGACACACAGGCTGCTCCAAATGTGCAAGAGCTCATTTGTCTTTCAGAGTTGGAGCGCTACGAGTTGAACGGGGCCATGTGATTTGCCAGTCTCAGCCTGTGTGTATGTGTACAATATTCATGCCCATGTGTTGGTGCTCTCTCTTCAGCAATTCCCTTTATAACCTTTTACACTCGTCTTAGTTTGTTGATCCATGTTAAGAAGCAGACTTATCCATGAGTGGGTTGCAAAAGCGGCGTGTCGTTCCGATGATAGACACAATGACAGAGAGAAAGAGAGATATGGAGTGAAATCATTAGGAGGCATTCACAGTCACAGCACTGGCAACATCTCAAGATTCATCCGTGCTAACCAAAGTTCAGTGATAGTGTACCTGAATCTGCGCAACGGTGTGTGATAGGACAGTCAGTCCTCATTGATTGGAGCAACTTCACTCCTGAATTCAGCCCCAGATGATAAGAGTAGTGTAGCAAGCTCCACCACCCCATAATCACACTAATAAAACCCTATTTAACGGCTCTATTATACACTTCAGCCCTGTTAAAGTAGCCATGGTGTGTGTGTGGGTGTGTATATGTGTTTCAGAATGCTCTGAAGGGCAAACTACTGTTTTTCTTTTGGGAATTACATAGTGCTGGGGACTTTTTAAGTCAATTACATGCAATTAAATGCAGTTTTGTTTCCCGTGGCGTTCTTGTGTGTGTTTGTGTGTGTGTGTGTGTGTGTTTAATTAAGCCTTGAAAGTCTTGTAAAGTCACTCCTGTTTATGCTCTGCCTGTGTACTGCACATGATATGCACGTTCTTATTTATTTTAACAGGTTTTTATTAGCCAATGCAGATACCAACGCTTAGAGGGCTGTGGTTACCAGTGGTTTTTGTGCGCTTACCATATTGAATATGCATTTGTAGGTGTTTCCCTTTCAGACACAAAATTTGTGGGAGGAGAGTATTAAAATTAATCATGCAATATGACTTATTAACACTTGTGCTCGTCAAATTACCAATATTTGGGCCATTATTTAACACCCTAAGAAGCATGTCTTAGCAGGCGGTAGTTTGCTCTGCTTTTGGTAGATTACATAAATGTCATAAGTGTAAAGTTTTATACATCATCTGAAAGCTGAACAAACAAGTTTTCCATTTATGTATGGTTTATGATATGAAATGACAACTTTTTGAAAATCTGGAATCTGAGAGGTGCAAAAAATCGAAATATTGAGAAAATCACCTTTAAAGTTGTCCAAGTGAAGTTCTTAGCAATGCATGTTACTTATCAAAAGTTATGTTCTAATATATTTACAGTAGAAAATTCACAAACATGATCTTTACCTAATTCCCTAATGATTTTTGCCATAAAAGAAAAAAAGATACTATAACCCATACAATGCATTTTTGGCTATTGCTACAAATATACCCCAGCGACTTGAGGCTTTGTGCAATTGGATCACAAATAAGATGTTGCGCCTATGTTCTTTAATGTGCACCTTGTCAGTAAATCACACACAGAATTTTCCTCTTCTATCAGCAATTGTGCTCTAATGCTAGTTTACCCTGTTTAGTGAATCTGGCCCATAGTACTGTATTTAGCACACTCTTGATTCTCATTCTCTCAACCAACTTCAACCTCAAAAATAAAAAAAAAGAAAAGGAAAAAGAAAAAAAGGAATATACACTATATACACCACCGTTCAACTGTTTTCTGTGTGAATATATTTTAAAATGAAATTTATTCTTTATCAGTCTTCAAGCATCATTACTCCTGTCACTTTCTGACCTTTCAGAAATCATTCTAATCTGATGATTTATTACTAGAATTGTCAATGTTGGAAACAGTTGTGCATCCATATATATTTTTTTTGGATCCTGTGATTTATTTTATTTTTTTCTCCTCAGGATTCTTTGATGAATAACACGTAAAATATATATATATATATTTTTTACCAAATATAAAACATTTCTAAAATGTAAATCTATGCTGTGACTTTTTTGTTCATTTATTAGATCCTTTGTTAAAAAAAGTATTAATTTCGTTCAAAGAAGAAAGAATAAAAATGTACTGATCCTAAGCTTTTGAACTCTAGTGAAACTGTAAACTACTGTAACAGTATTACAACACAGTATTGAACATTACTATTCATTTTAAATAAATGCTTCTATTTTCAATATTTTAATGATCAAAGAATCCTAAAAAAAACTATTAAACTGTTTCCAACACTGATAATAAAACATCAGTATATTAGAATGATTTCTGAAAGGTCTGAAAGTGACACTGAAGACTGGAGTAATGATGCTTTGTGTCACAGGAATAAATTACATTTGACATAATATTCACACAGAAAACAGTTATTTTAAATTGAAATAATATTTCACAATATTACTTTTCTTTCTGGATTTTTAATCTAATAAATGCAGCCTTGATGAGCAGAAGAATCATCTTTAAAAACCATTAAATATCTAAAACTTTTCAACGGTAGTGTATGTATGTATATATAGTGTATAATTTAGTGTATATATAGTGTAATTTTAAGATGGTAGGATAGTGTGTATATTTGTTTTTCATAATAATATACTTATGGCTAATAAATTTATTGGTTTGAGCAATATATTAGTCATCAAAACATAACTGTAATATTACCGTAAATCTCAAAACTCCCCTTTAGTCCAGTTCTTACTGACAGCTGCTAGCTCTATCACGGTTGCTAATGCTGACTCTCTCTACGTCACTCTGAAAGAGACTACAAAGAACGCTATTGCCTGTCTTCATTACATCTAAAGTTCTGAGCTATTGACAGGTAAGGTGGTTTAAAAGCCGCTTTGACATGTAGTACAGTAAGGCAGCGGAGAAGCCCTGCTAAAACATTTATCTTTATTAGTGTGTGATCACACACTCCAACACAGGATCAGTTCTACAGGCCTCCTCCCACCGTACCGACACACACAGAGCATCATGTCCATCAGTCAGACCATTAGTGAGCACATTGATCCTGCTGACTCTCCTCCCACTTTCACTTCTTTTGTTTCTTGCTCCAGTGAAGTACAATAACTTGTATGGAAAAAAAGAAAATACAGACAACCTCGCACTGCGTGTGATTCTTTTCATCCACTTGAAGAGAAATCACACACACAAATGGGTGTAAGATAATCTCACAAATACGAATAGTGACCAAGAAATAGCCAGAGCAGTATTTCTCATACATTATAGATTCATTATAGATGGCTTCAACGTAACTTAACTTCGGGCAAACATCCAAATAGAATCAATAACAACAGTTAAGTCCTTAATTTGTTTTTGATAACAAGCAAAATATGTCCGTTGCGTAAATCAGACGTATTTATTAAAAATGCAGACTCATTCTCTGCCAGCAGGGGGTTCTTTAAATACGGGAAATGAGAGGTTTCCCCGGTAACAGCTGTAGACAAAGCAGCTCTGAGCTTACAAACGATGTCTTATGTGCAGGATTAAATGAAAAAATTTTTTTTCATTTAATCCTGCATTTTTCAGAAATGCAGTGATATAAATCATGCCTCGGTTTGATTTTTAACCGTGCATTACGGGGTTGTAGTCGGCGGCAATAACCAGACCAATAAACAAACACAGACAGGAAGTTATGTGCGCCCAATGAAACGGTCTATACATTGTGCTGTTTTAAATGCTTCAGGATCCTAAAACTTGCCATTTATTAATGATTCAAATTTTTTTTTTTTTTTTAATGCAAAGTTTTCAATCGTTTGGATTTTATATTATTGTCCGTGAGTGTTTGCTGGGGGATGTTTGTGTTTTGTGAAAGGCGTGTATGTGTTTATAAAAGTGTGTGTGTTCCGGGGGGTTTAGAATGGGGTAAACTTCCGTCACCCACCTCCCCCCACAAACCCAGGCGTAGAGGTGTACCACTGCCCTCATTAGGGCTACTAATAAGGGAACTGAGAGTGTAAGAGAGAGGAAAAAATTGTGGGAAAGAAGGGGGAAAAGGTTTTAAATTTTAATAACGCGGGTACGATTTTGTAAATCTTTCCTGACAGAAAACTCCTCATTATTTTCATCTGTCTCTGTCTCCTCTACCTCCTCCACTGATAAATGGGCTTTTCGTAGCTTGAACTCTCTTTTTCTCTCTCTCTCTCTCTCTCTCTCTCTCTCTCTCACAGACACACACACACACACACGCAGTCATTCGTTCTTTGGCGTTGTACATTTGAGGTTAGACTTATGTTTTTAACCCAATTGACTCAGTTTAATTTTGTCTGCTGGTTTTGGAAGGAGTTATTTTGGCAGTGCTTGCACACATATAGTGCTTAACTTGTGTGCCTCACAGTGAGAAAGTCACAGTGTACTTAAGCAAGAAGTTCTCAACTGTGCTCGAGTTGAAGGGGGGAGTCCGAGACCCCTCATACTAACCAATAAATAGTAAGGCTGGAGAAATAACGGTTAAACTTCTTTTTGTTATCGTAATAGGTTTGTGTATTATTTTGTGTGTGTTACTGTTTTTACTGTATTTTTAATCAAAGAATCCTGTGAGAATCAGGCACTTCTTTCAAAATCATTTACAGAATTACTGATACAGAACTAATAGGTGATTATTAATAGAAATAAATGACTGTATGTACAGTGTAATATTAGTATTATGTACTAGTTAGTTTGTGATTAGGCTTAACTGAAGCAGTTGGGTTCATCACGGTTGAATCAAGTCAGTAAAATCACAAACTAAAACTAAACCAAATGTGATCTAGCAGAGTCGAAGTTTGGCTCATTAAAAAGCATAAATTAATTTATTCCATCATGGGAATTGATCTCGAATCATTCTGCTTGGAAGCTTACTCTTACCTCTGGCCCAACTAGACGTATGATATATTTCCATTGATACATGAGATTATGCTAACAATTTAAAAAGTGTGAATTCTTGAAGTGTTTAATATTTCATATTAGTTGAGCAGGGATATGTGTCTTGTTCTGTATGAAGTTTTAATGTTTTGATTTTTTTACTTCATACGCTACATTGAAGCAAACTTTCTTTTTTTGATTTTACATGTGCATTTTTGAACCTCTGGTTCTTCTTCCATCCTAAGCTAAGAGAAAGAGACTAAAAAAAAAAGTGTGCGTGTAAAAGAAGGTTTACCCTGAGCTATGAGCTGTGACAACATGAACAGGTCTCTTCCAGCCTCTGTCATGTGTTTGACAGAGAGGATGGATGCGGTTTGATGGGTCCTGCTCTGTTCTGTCCGGACATGGTTCAGCATGGGATAGAACCTCCATCAGACAGGCATCAGATGCAACCCTTCTTCTGCTCTTGCTTTCTCTGTCTCTGTCCTCCCTTTATATTAATGCAATTCAACCCAGGTGAGACTGTAGGTGGAGGAGCCATAGATTAGCTACAGAAGTATCCAAAACCCATTTTTCCACACACAGGGTTGTCTGTGTATTTCCAATCTAGTCCAGGTGTATCCACCAAAGAAAAGGTAGATTTATATTGTGCTGCTCCTCCTCAGGAATCAAAAATGTCAGAGACGGGGAGTCAAGTACTGTACAGATTTCGAAATTACAATGTCATTTAAACTGTAAAGAAATATATTTTAAATATTTAATATAATACAGTAGAAATATTAAACAGAAAAATACTATTTTTATTCTAAAGTATTTTAATTTTATTTATTTGTTTTATTTACACTTCTGTTCACTCATCTTTTATTTTACTAAAACTATTATTCGTATTAAATTATTATTTCTATTTTAATGTAATTATAATTTATTGTAATATATTAAATAAATAAATAACATTATTTCTATTTTTATATTATTTTATATTTTATTGTATTATTATATAATTTGTCTATGTCGTATGTAATTAGAATAGTATTAATTTTAATAATTGCACTGTATATTTAAATACATTCTAGCCATTATATCAAAGCCAGCTCTTGATTACACACCATTAAATTACTTTGGATGTCAAAATGTGTTCTCAAACTAGAGGCAAGGCTTGTAAACAAAGAAAGTATTGTGGCATGTTTGTTTGTGGACAGATTATTTGGTAACAGCCGGTTGCATCATCATTTTGTTTTCAAATCAGTGGAAATGCAGGCTGGTTCTAAGAGAGGTGAAAAAGGGGTACAAATAGTTTTAGTACTTCTGTTCTTTGAGATCCATTTGTGGATATTTTTAGCTGCGGTTGAAAGGGACTGCCACAGGGGAAGATTTTAAAGTTTACAGACAAAAGTTCCCTTGCATCAATGACTGTATGAGTTCTCACACACAACAGGATGAATTACTTCCCCAAATATGTTCCTCAAATTATAACGAATCTCTATGAAGAGATTCATGCACTTTCCAGCGTGTTTTTTCAGAGTGTAAGACTGGGCTGTTGAAGTGAGGGCAGCATGGCTGCTCTCTGTGATGACTGGGCCGCTCACTCACTCTTGCTCTCCCTCTGTGTCTGGATGCGAGGCTGCCCGGGGCCTCTCCGCCCACCCTCAAGGGCCTGTCAGAGCAGCCTCACCAAAAGCAGATTAATCTACATTACAGCTAACAGCTCAGCCCGGCCCCTGAACCACTCACACCAACACACACACACTCATACAGTACACACACACTGTGTTTAATCTCTTGCACTTCAGTCAAAAATCTACAGCTGAGCCTTTGGTCAGAAAATTAGGGTTAGTCGAAGTTGATTTATGAGTTAAAGTTTTTTTCCATTAAGTGTTTTTGTGTGTGTGTGTGTGTGTGTGTAAATCTGAACAGAATAAAACACTATACATCAAGAGGTTGTGTGTTAACCATAAGCAAATAAAAGCCTTTTTACTATGGTAAAGCTTTTGGCTATATGCTTTCATGGTAACAATATTTATGTTTAACTAATTAATGAAAATAAGAAGTTCTTCTGTAGACTGTTCACTACTATTTATTATTTTTGGAAATTTTTTTGAAAGTATATTATGCTCACCAAGGCTGCATTTGTTTGAATGCAGCAAAAATAGTAATATTATGAAATATTATTACAATTTAGAATAATTATTTTCAATAGATTTTAAATCTTTTAATTTCTGTAATGGAAAAAAAAATTCATTTTTTGTAGAAGTACTGATTCTTCAGGGCTCTTTTATGAATAGAATATCCAAAAGAATTGCTTTTATTTGAAATAGAAATCTTTTGTAACATTATAAATGTCTTTTATAATGCCACTTTAGATCAATGTAATGCGTCCTTGCTGTAAGAAAGCTTTTTAAAAAATCTTTTGAAAAGTGCTGTACTTTATCTTAATATTGATTGACAGTAAGTGGCAAAACTAAGGTTCGCCTGATCTTGACATAATTTACCTCCAGTAGTGTTAAGCACAGAATTAGTTGTACCATCCCGTAACACACATTCTTTATACAGACCCAAGAAGTCCCATTCGTCCCTCTCCCACGGCTGTTTCCTGTCCCTTTGGGCATCAGCACATCTCTGAACATCCTGAACAGTCTGTCCTCTTGCTTGGAGTTTGTTTATGTGTGTGTGTAGCTAGTGTAAATAATAAATGTTACTTAAAGAGACATGTGGGAGATCTGGCTTTGCTAAACATGCTCTGATTAATGTCCTCTACCAAGCATGCACTCCCAATTATGAATTATGCCTGCCCAGCGTCCAATCAGAACACACCTTTTGGCAATGCGGTGGAAAAGCCTCTGATGGTTTATCTTAACAAAATAAACATCTCAGAGCATAGATGAGCATCTCAGACTCATACATGAGTACCAGTCAATTTTGTGTTGTTTTTGCTTTCTTTTCTGTGCATCTATATATGTTAGGTGTGTGTGTGTGTGTGTAGGATGCAACGGAGTGCTGCTCTGCTGCAGTGGTGATGAATGGGTGTGTGTGAGTTATTCATCTCCTGCTTATAGGAGTGGACAGTGGTCCTGCTCTCTCCACATGTCAGCACATGGGATAATTCTGTCATTTATCAGGAATGACACAGGAGACGGAAACTCTCCCCGAGAGATCATCCCAGGGTCTCAACCCTGCATCTCTTGCTCTCACCCTCACTGTACTGTCCACGCATCCACTTTGTACCACTTTGACACTTTACAAACAGTTTGTTTGGCTCTTTTTGGTACTTTTTTGAGACAAACAGAAGCACCTAAGCTGCGTTTCGGTTACCCTTCAAATTGCGCAAAATGAAATTGCGAGTTGAAAACAAACATTTTAATTTTGCAAAAACTCCTGTATATTTAATATATATATATATATATATATCATTTGTGGTTTTTCAGACAATTTGAAAAAGGAATGTATCACAGTGTATCTGCAGTGTTTTCAGTCAGCTACTGTATGTAACAAATCACATGATCATGCTTTAATGTACTATAACCTCCAAGAAACACCTCATATGTGGCTGCTCTCAAGTGTACGTGGCCGGTAATGCTTAAATGGATAATTCCTTTTTTACACTAAACATTCGCAGTACGGCATCGACATGACTACTTTAGTCAACATCTGTCAGCATAACCTTTCGCGAAAATGTTCACTTTCACTTTATTTTGATGTTCCCTTTAACGTATTCTGTTGATTATAAGTAACATTGCACCTACATGTCTACTAACTCTCAATAGAGTGCTAGTAGAGTATTAGTAGACTGGTAAGGTTAGGGTTAGAATAGGTTAATATGTACTTGCAAAGTTACTTATAAACAGTAGAGCGTCTTTTGGGAGACCAGAACTATGAAGAGTTAGCAGATATTAATTAGAGAGTGTACTAATATTCTAATATTCTAGAGAGTTAGTTGGCATGTAGGTGCAAAGCTACTTATTGTCAACAGATTGTTCAAAAGGGACCATTAAAATAAAGTGTTACCAAATTTTTTTGCGTATTCGCATTACGTCATTTAATGGAAACAGCATCAGTTTTTTCGCAATAGTTTTTTCATCTACGTTCATAAAATATTGCAAAAGTTTTTGCACAAATCTGTAAAGGAAACACTTTTTTTATGCATTTATTGATTTTGACAAAAAAGTGTATTTTTAACATTAGCTGTCGTTTTTTTTTTTTTTTTTTAGATTCCAAAAACATACATCATGTTCCACAAAAATACTAAGCAGCACAACTTTTTAAAAAATTAGAAGAAATTGCCACCAAATCAGCATATTAGAATGATTTCTGAAGGATCATCAGACGGGAGTAAATTCAGCTTTACCATCACGTTAATACATTCAACTTTTAGCTGAAATGACACTTATTGGCTTTAATATATAGTTAATGAAAATTCAATTGATCTGTAGAATTTAGTGAATGACATTAAGAATCTGTTAAGTTTTGGTTTGTCCATGTGACAGTAGGAAAATGGGTTTTATGGAGAATCCCATCAGTAAATATGTGAAATTCATTAGCTAGAGGAACGCCACGAGCCACACTTTCTATTTTTCAGAGAAAAGTAAATGCTTTAAGCGTGTCTGCAGACAGATGGAGAGGAAAAGGCAAAGTTGTCACACCGTGTGACATGTTTTGCACGAAAAGCTGTTTGTTATTTTTATTTAATTTTTTTTAAAGGCAGATCTGACTGAAGTGAAATGTGTTTATCGAGTTCAGTCAGGAAAAATAAATTCATTTTTGATGCAGGGCATGCACTCGATCGCATGCCTGTTTTGTGAAAAAAATGCTTAATGGGAAGTTTCAGTTTTTACTGTTGTCTAATTAAAGTCCTTAACGTGATATCTCTTTCACTTGTCTTCTCTTTTTCTCCACCTCTCCCTCTCCTCACCCACAGGATCATTCAGAATCGTATCCTGGTCTTCATCCTGGGCGCCATCATCCTCCTCACCATCGTCTTGGCCATCTATTTCAATTTGCGAGGGAACTGATCTGCACTGACTGGCCCTATGCGTGCATGTGTGAGTGTGTCCGAGCGTGTGTGTAAGATTAATAGTGACAAAAGCGTTGGGCTGGAGTAATTAGGACAAATTGTTCACATGAATCATTCCTGGTGGGCAGTGACAGGGGGCCTCTTTTCGCTGCTCTCGAGTGGAGCGGGACCATTCTCACTCTCTCTCCCCCCTTATATTTATGCTTCGCCCATTACTTTTAAAACTTACCGACCCATAGAGAACCCCAACACGGACATGTGGACCCCAAGATCATGATGAGAACATCAGATGGATGAAGAACATCAACATACGTCATTACCTGCTGTTTAATGTTTCGTTTTCTCTTTCTGTAGAGCTACTAGTAAAATCCCATCCATCAGGTGTGTGTGTGTGAGCCGTACACAAGGCAAGGCCCCCGGTGCAGTACCATTTAGCACATGGTGCAGAATCACACACTACACACAGCCCAAAGGTCACGCGCCCGTCTCTCAGTCCCCCTTCATCCAGGATTAGTAGCTTCTCACGCTGTTCCTCTAAGGTCAGCAAAGACCTCGCATGTGTTTAGTTAAACCAGCGGGACTGCTTTGAACAAGAAAACATCCATGTCCACTTTTACCTGTACTAATCAAATCTGACAGCATGATAGTAACTGTAGTCAGTCGTACTAATAAGAAATGTTTCTTGTATTTATTTGTCGTTTCAGATGAATTATGATGTATTTTTTGCTGTAACTTTCTTTCGATTTATCTGGAATTCGTTTTAGCCATCAGTGTTTGACATTAAAATTATATCATTTGTCTCTACTGTACAATGCTGTTGCAAATGTGCTTCATTGTTCCTATAGGGGGACCAACTAGCAAGCATCAAAATGGAAATATGCTAAATTTGTGAGTCTGCTCCAGGCCTTTACCTGCTGGTAGAGTATTAGTCTATAAGAGACAAGGTAACAATGATTGTGTTCCAAAAGTGCAAATGACTTCTGTTAGTTTATCATGCTTTTATACCAGGATTCACTTGTATGTTTTCAGATATTTTTGTTTATTCCAAAACCCAGTGTTTTTTTTTGTTGTTTTTTTGGGAGTCTGATGCATATAGGCAGTTGATATCCACGGCAGCATCGAGAGCTGAAATCTCATAAATGACTGATCCAAAACCCTCTACGTACTCAGCAATGTTGAATATATAGGAGGCCAAGTTCATAAATGGGTCGAAAAAATTAGCTGTTAGCTTGTTAACAGCTTGTTAAAGTGATAGTACACCTAAAAGTGAAAAATTCTGTCATTAATTACTCACGAGCTCCCGGAATTCATCAAAAATGTCTTGTTTTCCAAAGCTGAATGAAGGTCTTGGGTAGGGTCTGGAAAGGCATGAGGGTAAGTAATGTATAACAGAATTTCCATTTTTGGTTGAGCTATCCCTTTTAGCATAAATGTAAATAATATTAAGGAAATCACTTATTTATTTGTCATCTTGGACAACTGTTAGCATGCTGCTAAGCTAGGGTGACCATACGTGCCATTTTTCCCGGATGCGTCCTGCCCAGGATTTCTATAAGAATATAGTTTTGGCTCGGTTTGCGCGTGCGGACCGATCGGTATGACATCAGTTCCTTATGTTTCCAAAACACTCTTGATGTACAAATCAAAGCAATATAGAAATCCCAGCCAGGACGCGTCCGAGGAAAATGGCACGTATGGTCACCCTATGACAGATGTACATTTACATTGTTTTAAAACTAAAGTGTTTACGCATGTTTTGTCTGAGATTGTACACAGTTGTGGCGTCACCAGGTGTTTTGAGCAAAGCTTCTAGAGGGCAATGATGTTTATGAAACAATGACCTGTGTCTTTTTTATTAGATTACATTTGTAGGTATTTTAATCCATGTGTAGTATACAATAAAAAGGAAAAGTTTAAGTTCTCTTATTAGCTTTATTAACCAAGCTCAAACAAAACAAACCATCAATTTAATAAAATAACACATGCAGACACGTGACCTTGAATCAGAAGGGAGATATCCAAAAAGGTGTGCTTCTGGTGGGCCAGGATCAGTTGAATAGCCTACAGTGGGCAATCAATCAAAACTACTATCAGCTGTGGTTGCATTGATTAACAAGTTTAAAACTACTCAGTTAAAAATAAAACATAATGCTTGGTTGAACTAGCCAATTTATTGTCGCTTCGCGTCGGGTCCTGATCACACTATCGGGGCCTATTTCTGCGATAACTACAGGCTGCCTGAACATTATCCCGCTTAATACACGGCTATTTGCCACTCAAGGAAAATAAACTGGACATAAATATGAATTTGAAACATTTTATTGGCACATTTGTTTTACGAAACCGTTCATCCTTTCGCGAAACGATATAGTACCACGTGACTAACATTCAAACGTTAGTAAGACAATTTATAACATCTACAT
>JAUMHP010000062.1:12094106-12114421 GCA_032361065.1 Enteromius trimaculatus | reverse complement strand
GGACCGATCGGTATGACATCAGTTCCTTATGTTTCCAAAACACTCTTGATGTACAAATCAAAGCAATATAGAAATCCTAGCCAGGACGCGTCCGAGGAAAATTGAACGTATGGTCACCCTAAGCTAACAACAATGTTTGGAAACATGCATGTTTAGCATGTGTCAAGCATAAAGACAAATAATCCATGCTAGTGAATCAAGTTAGCTATTAGCATCTTGCTAAGCTATTTATGCAATAAAGTAATAAGCATAGAAATACAAATCGTGCACATATTGGGTAAAATGAACCATTTTAATTACATTGAGCTATTACAGTATTCAGTATTTGTCAAAAAAAAAATTCTCACAAATAATTTTTTCTTACAAGTGTACAGTATATGCATGTTGTTTTAAAATTTACTCAATCGAAGGAGATGGTATATTATTAGGCCCCTCAGCCTTCACATAAAGAGTGTGCATATATGCTGCCTACGTAGGTGACTCACTAGGTTTTGGAACACTGATTAGCACACCGCCGCCTCTCTTCCCAACACCCCACTCTCAACACCCTTTCTACACAGGACGCATGCGCACACCTCAGCTGGTCGAGGTGCCTGATGGACAGACAGACAGACAGGCAGACAGCATTTGATATTCTGTTTCAGGCCGCGTGGATTGTCTTATTTTGGAAGCAGCCTGGTGGGGGGTTTTCTCTGCCTCTGCTTCACAGCTACGGCTTCAAAGCGCCAAATTAATGGCCAACAAAATAGTGCGTCTCCGCGTGTCCCATGTGGGGCCAACCTATTGAGAGTTATCATTAAGTTGAGGAAGCAAGAGAAAGGACGAGGGGGAGCTGAATCCCGCCAGTTTAACAAACCTCATCAGATAATGACCTCCGTGATTGGGTTTTGCATCAAAAGAGCGTGTGCATTTAAGTGCGATAGCGATGAGATTTGTTTGTCCTTATTTTCTCTCACGTATGCACGTGCGAGGGACGAGCGTGCGCGTTGGTTTCCCGCACCTGCGCGTGTGAGTGCGAGACATCAGTCGGCTGTGCGTGTAATGACTTGGATGTGTGTCGGTGTGTTTTGCTGGCTCAGTCTGTGTGTGTGCGTTATCTGTCTCTCGCTCGCTCTCTCTCTCTTTCTCTCTACTCGGGCCTGTCAGATCCTCTCAGCAGTGTGTGGCTGGTGGAAAAGCAGCGTGGCTGCGGCTCTATTTGAAGTTGTAATGGTGTCAAAAAGTCAGAGCTGACTGACAGCCGTCAGTCCCACTGGGGCTCATTAAATCATAACAACTTGACAAGGAAATAATTGAGCGCTGACGATAAGTTGGAGCCCATTTAGATGTTTTTATTTTCTTTCATTATTAGTTGTGGCTATTATGTTCATTAAGAAATTGTATTAAACAACCATTGGGGGGGCTAATGATTTGTTTATATCCCCTTTTTTATTATTTAAACATTAGGTGTCTCACGTGACACCTTCGGCAGGCTGGCGGTATCATCTGCCGCATCTATTTTTTCCCCTTCATTTTTTTTTCGCTCTTCCTTTCTTTTTACCCTTCTTTTTCACCCTCTATGCCTCCCTGTCTCCTTAGCTCCTTTCTCTCTCTCTCTCTCTCTAAGCAGCGGGCCTTTGGAATATGAAATAGATTATTCATTACCGTCTTCTCTGTAGCTGATTTGGTTTGCGTGTAGTGTCTTCTATGTGAGGAGGATGAAAACTTGTCAAAAATGGGTTATATCTTATTCCGAGGGGCAACAATAGTGGCAGTTACAGACACACTTTAATATTTCATTATGCCTGGCGTTAACCCTGCTAAGTGACTTCGGCTAGCAGGCCTTTAGTGAGAAAGAGACTCTGATTAGCTCCTATCACAGAACAGGCTACAAAGAGGCAGGCAAGACCCACTGCGGTCACGGCAGAGATCGGCGCTTGCTCATGGTTTACCAACATCTAGCTAGCTAGTTTAGCATTTTTAGCCATTTTTTTTTTTTTTTTTACAAGCCTTTACTAAGTTTCACCAACCTGGTTTCAGTTTCTAAATTAGAAAAGCATTATAGAAGATTTCAAAACTGAGCAAATATTATTAATTCACTTTAATATCGCCATTTAAAGGGCTGTAAATTAGTATAATAAGGACAAATAATGGATTTTTTTTTCCTTAACTTATTAACTTAACTGTCAAAGTTGAATTTTAGTGCCCTTAAATTGACACTCGAATTGATGTCACATTAGCAGCCTGCATGAAATGAGCGTCAGTGTTCGCTGACTCTGCTTTTTCTGAGGTTGCTTTAGTCGAGCATGATGGGAGGTCCTCATTTTAAACTGTGCAACGCATCTCTCTATTTTTACTCGTTCGCACATGCAGAGATAGCATTTCACCGTATAGATAATACAGATGGCTCTGTTTGTGTGTGTGTGTGTGTGTGTGAATGTGTTAGATTCAAGTTAGCGCAGGGAGATCTGTAGCCTCTCTTGTTAAGCACAGTGGGATAATAGGTTTCCTTTTTATTATCATTTTAATTTATTATCTGGGTAACTGTGGGCAATTGTACAAACGTGTTGCGCAAATGCACACGACAATATCCTCATTCTCTTGTGAATAATGAACGCAGTTGATGTGACATGACATCCATCAATTATGTTTTCTTCTGGTGTGTCCCATTATGTGAGTGAATACCCATCAGATGGAACCACGGATCTGATACTGTGTTTGCACTGTGGACTATTGTGTGTCAGTGGGTGTGACTTTACATGTGGCTGTTTGCTCCAGGCCAGAGTCCCAGTAAGGATCTGAATAATCTCATGTTTGTTCAATTGGTGATTACTTTTATGAATAGTGTTTTCTGTCGATATACTAAAAGCTTGTCTAGGTTCAACACTGTCATTAAAGCAGTATTGTATTTCACCCGTGCTGGTGTCCTTGCTCTCATTAGACATGTCGTTTTTAACACTTTTCTTCACGTGTCGGTTTCTGAGCCCCGTTCACAGGTCGATTGATTAAAGGATCCTTGTGGAACAGAAGAGTGGAGTTTAAGCACGGTACGTTTTACTTTTGAACCAGTCTAACCACCAGCCTTGTGCTACTCACTCTCTCCCTTTGTCTCCTCTGTGTTGTTGTAGCGTGAGCGTGTGTGTGAAGGCAGAAGTTACATGCTGAACAAAGAAGCAGGCCTGACCTATATCACAAAATCTAAACACTGCTCACCTCCACCCTCCAATTCTGCTACGCTGACCTACTCTGGCTTATATAGTTCCTACTATAGAAGATTATACTGAGAAAGAAACAGAAACAGATATATGTATATAGTCAATCCATATGTGATATTTCTATATAGTAGCAGTCCCTAGGTTGGAGTGTCAGTAATGTATACATATATGTATACAGATATCTATATATCTGACATAGATATGTTGGATGGATAGACAGACAGACATAGATTATATATATATATATATGACTATGTAGAGATAGATAATTCATATATGTCTGGATAGGTGGATGGATGGATAGATTATACGTTGTTATTCTTATGATAGATCAACAATAAATGTAGAGAGATGTAATTCATAAATAACTCGTCTTATTGATGGATGGGTGGATAGATTATATATTGTGACAGATATATTTATGATATTTTTACAATAGATTGACGGATGGATGAATAGATGGAAACTATAGTAGTTGATTATAGAGGTAGTAGATGTGGAGTTACTCTTGGTGTTTTGATTTACATCATGTAGATGTTTCAGCTGGACTATGAAAGTCTTATGCAGGAAGTGGAGAAAGAGATGAGTTCTGTGAAGGATGCCATGGCCTGACTGTTGGGTTGCATGGCATGACTTACTTTGCATATGGTGTCTTACCAGACAAGATTCTAAATTTCCAACTGGGAGGCATCAGTGGAAAATCACTGTCTTCAAAAGGCAGCCTGCCATTCATGTTCCCCATAGCAGGAGATCTGAGTGAGCGGTGATACCCTGCGACATCTCTCTGGAAAACGAGAGTCAATCAGCTTTGATGGAGCACATCCTCTATGACAGGCTACTGAAGAGCACACTAATGAACTGGGGGGGGCATCGCTTAGCACATCCGTATGTAGATGGCCCGGACTGAAGGGGGTGTTGGGGGAGATTTTGCACTGGATTCTGTGGTTGAAGCTTGTGTGTGTGTGAGTGATGGTACTCCATAAACACCAGGGTTTGTGTATGTGTGTTTCATTGTCTTGATGCGACGCTTAGAAAAGGGCACGGCGGTGGGCCCCCCCATGTCTGTCTCTCAGTCCCCCTCGGCGATACCTCCTCCTTAGCTGGGGGAATTGATTAAATATTCATGAGCTTGCATCCAATGGCAGCGCTGGGCTGGCGTTTTTCTCCCAGGGCAGGAAATGGAGGCAGATTCATGCATGGGGGTCCCTGCAGGTTGGCATACAGGGTCAATTGAATGGATGGTTCAAAGGTTACAAAATCTGTATGATGTCCCTCTTCTCTTCCGTGCTCTCCTGCCCCAGATGACCAGAGAGAGCGCTTGCTTCAGAAAGGCTAAATTTGACAAAGGTTGGACGAAGGCTCCTACTGTTCGACTTGGCACCCAATTAGAAACTGATGTTTTTGCGGCACGTAAACACGTTATACCCTGACGTGTAAACACACGCTCACCTGCGCGCTCTCACCAGCTAGTTTATTTTTAAAGATGGCAGCCGCTCTGAGAAAGATGTATGGTATTGGCAACAAATTTCACAACTTTTGTTCGTTTCAAGGATTCTGGATGACCCAGGTGAATTGAGAGAAGTATTGATTTTCTTTTTTCCATGCAGTGACTCTGGGATTACCGATTTTCTCATTTATTTTTAAAGACAACTCGTGTGGTTTTTTTTTTTTAAACCCCTTTTCTCTTTTTCTTTTCTGCTCTTCTTTTTTTTTCCCTCTCTCTCTCTAACAGCATTGTACTACTCCTTCTTTACTGTATCAGAATCCTTCTTGACCCTGAAAATTGTAATTCTGCTATAGATCACAGCTGCTGAATATTAGCTTTTACAAAAATTGATAAATAAAATATGGTCAAATCGCTGGATCCCCAAAGGCCGGGGTAGAAATTCAAATCAGTGTAGGGGGCAGGAGGGATGGACGAGAGGAAAGGAAATGATCTGAAACACCTGCTCAGAACACATAATATAGTACTGAAAGGGCTCGCTCTTTTTTTGGGCAAAGAAATGGCAGGAGGAGGATAAATGATCATTTGGAAAGTGGATTTTGCTCTTAAAGGGGCAAACCAGTAATTGGTCTAAAAATAATTCAGTGATTAAATGTTGGACTTTGTCAGATCTTCCAGAATCCCAAATGTTGGCTTCAACTAAATGCACAGAATCCTTTTAAAGTGGATGAATGGCTTGACTCTAATTAAGTCTTTTGAAAATTCTAACAATTCAAGAAGGAGAGGGAAAAAAATGCTTCCTACTATGAGCAGACAGGCTTTTAGCAGGACTATCCCACAGAATTTGTTGTCAAAAGAAAGCTTGAAAAGTCTTACATGGTGACCTTTCTGATTTATGCTATTCATAATTCATAAAGCTTTCTTTAGCCCAGTAGGAGAATAATATAATATTTAAATAACAATATCTAAGTTTAAAATTATTTATGGGCTTTTCATAATAGGTTTAATTATTAAACAATTATTAGATTAAAGTAGTAGGATTTAATAATCAATATTGTCTAAAAAATGAATCAAAATAACCAGATTAAAGTATTATTAAGCTATATATATATATATATATATATTAGAATATATTTCAAGTATTACAATAAAGTTAAAGTAAATCCACTAACAATATATATATATGAAGAATGTTTATAAAACAAAGATCTTTTACAATTGCTATTTCAGTCTTTCTACTTCCAATTTTTTTTTTTTTTTTAATTTCAATCTTATTTGCTGTTTCTTTGCAATTAATTGTGGAATTTGCTAGCAATTCATGAGTGACAATTGTTAATACACCTTTTTTTTTCTTTTAAAAAAAAGGTATAGAAACAATAGTCACTCATAAATTCATCTTATATTTCACAATTAATTACAAAGAAGCAGAAAAACACACACATTTTCTAATTATAGTACTATTACTTTATTCACAGAATGGCTTTATTCTAATAAAATAAACCTTTATGAAAAGCCTATAATGAACTTTCTTAATAACTTTCAACTTTATTTATTGTATTATGTCAGTTTAATATTATCTAATTCTCTTAGATGTACCTTCCCTAATTGAGAATAAAATTGTTACATTATAGATCACACATCATAATTCTGCCTTCTCAAAATATTACTAGTTAAGTTAAGTTTTTATTTTATTTATTTGTTCATTTTTATTATGAAATGTATGTTCTGGTGCGTGTTCTCTTTTCTAGCCCCCATCCAAAAGCTTCCAAAAGCCACCCACTTATAAAACTCCATTCAAGGCTGTCTTAGTGACCTGAGTGATTGTTGTTTTATTCCTGTGTGCTTTTAGGTGAGTGTTTTATGCTCAATCGCCCTCTCTAACACAAAACTTGAATTTACTGGCACCTCTCACAGGCATGACTGACAGAACACAGCCAATACTCACAGTTGGCAGCAACTCTCCAAAAGAACCATGCTGCTCTGGCTTACGTTTTATTTATAGCAGATACCTGGTAATGAATACCTAGCCGCCGTGAATTCCGTGTGTTATTTGCTAAATGTGTGAAATATCCTTGCTGTAATTGTCTAAACAAAGTTATTTAGCTGGCTGCATTTCTGTTTTTAATTCATTTCGTTTTTTGTTGAGAGGTCCAGTCTCCATGTGGTCAATAAAGAGCAAGGAAGCCCAGCAGGCAGGAAGCTAAACCTCTCATCATACTGTGCAAATATGAGCATGAATGAGGTGAAACCACTTGACACTTTCAGACATTTCTCACCAACCCCAATTATCACATATTTACACCTTTAAAGACCAAATTGAATAGAGATTGAACTGGTCTTTACCGGACTTTCTCAAAAGTTTAGCTTTCAGTCTTCAGCCTATACAACGGTAAACCAAAGACATTATCGAATTTATGTCAAGCTGAATGTGAGTGAGTTAAGGACATATATATGACATATGCGTGTATACATATATGTCAATGTTGTTTAAAAAGAGCGTTTTTACACAGGTATGTACAGTAAACACTTAAGGAAGCATGAGACAAGGATGATGAGTTCTTTCTTTATGAGCATCTTTTGAATGCCGTGATAAATTTCACATGCCTGGTTGAAGGACAGAGCTCTTGAGAAATGTTTCGTCGGCGGTCGGAATTATAAGGGTCATTTTCAGTGAAGTGTGTTCTTTTATGCAAGAAAAACATTCTTAGTCGACTGACAATAGAAGAGAAGAAGGGAAGTAGATGAAAGCGAAAAGAATAAAGAACAATTTAAGCAGACTTGCAGATTTTACCACAAACACAATATTCAACTTTCTTATTTTCTGCTTGTTTTATTTATTACAAACAATTCACGGGAAAATAAAAAAGGCAGTTGTGTTTTTCTGTTTAGCCTTGAGACTGAATTGAATAAGAGTGTCCCTGGATTCAGGTTTAGTAAGTGTCCATGTGAAGGATCAGGCATCTCTCTCCAGCTCTTTTGTGCTCTTGGGTATCTGGCCATCGCTTTGACTGATGAAGAGCATCTTCATATACTGTGCTCAAAGCTTTCATTTTGATGTTTAATTTCTAGAAAAAAAAATTAAACCTCAAAAGTTGGGGTTTTGAACTGAAGCTCACGTTTTCTGGGATTTAAAAAAATAAATAATTATTAATACTTTAATAATACTATTTATGTGATGACAAAGCAGAATTTTCAGCAGTTATTATTATGTAGTATGGTTTGGAATTATGTGTTTTTGTGTGAGTGTATATATACCAGGTGTACCCAACCCTGCAAAGTTTAGCTCTAATTTAAGTTCCTTCTAAGTTCCAACTCTAATCAAACACACCTGAAGCAACTGATTACGTTTTTTAGGATTGCTTGAAAATGAAAGGCATGTGTGTTTGATTAGAGTTGGAGCTAAACTTGCTGGACAGTCGGTCGCCAGGAGCACCCCTGATATATACAGTGGGTGCGGAAAGTATTTAGGCCTTAAATTTGTCACTCTTTGTTTTATTGCAGCCATTTGCTAAAATCATTTAAGTTGATTTTCCCCCCTTATTAATGTACACACAGCACCACATATTGACAGAAAAACACAGAATTGTTGGCATTTTTGCAGATTTAATAAAAAAGATTTTTAAAAAAAGATTAAAACATTTTTTACTAAAAATGTCTGAAGTATTCAGAGTATTCAAACTTTCTCCCATCTCCCGACTGCATCTCTGGAGCTCAGCCACAGAGATCTTTGGGTTCTTCTTAACATCTCTTAGCAGGGGTCTTCTCCCCCGATAGCTCAGTTTGGCCGGACAACCGGCTCTAGAAAGGGTTCTGGTCGTCCCAAACGTCTTCCATTTAAGGATTATGGAGGCCACTGTGCTCTTAGCAACCTTAAGTGCATCATATTTTTTTTGTAACCTTGGCCAGATCTGTGCCGTGCCACAATTCTGTCTCTGAGCTCTTCAGACAGTTCCTTTGACCTCATGATTCTCATTTGCTCTGACATGCACTGTGAGCTGTAAGGTCTTATATAGACAGGTGTGTGGCTTTCCTAATCAAGTCCAATCAGTATAATCAAACACAGCTGGACTCAAATGAAGGTGGAGAACCATCTCAAGGATGATCAGAAGAAATGGACAGCACCTGATTTAAATATATGCATGTCACAGCAAAGGGTCTGAATACTTATGACCATGTGATATTTCAGTTTTTGGTTTTTTTTTCAATGTCAACAATTCTGTGTTTTTTTGTCAATATGGGCTGCTGTGTGTACATTAATGAGGGAAAAAAATTATGATTTTAGCAAATGGCTGCAATATAACAAAGAATGAAAAATGTAAAGGGGTCTGAATACTTTCGGTACCCACTGTAAATATATATATATATTTTATATATATATATATATATAAAATTATTTATTTATATATTTTTTCCCCACACATTACGTATATTTATGATTTCCTCAAACAAAAATTAATCAGAAGGATTGTGTGAACTTAACAATGGAGTAAAATTTTGCTTTGTCATCATAAATAAATTACATTTTAAAATCGATTACAACAAAGAAAAGATATTTAATTTTAATTTTAGTTTTCAATCCAATAATTGCATCTTTGGTGAGCATAAAAGATCTCTTTTGAAGGGTAGTTTATAACATGAAAAAGAAAAAGAAAATTGCATAAAATATTCAAAATAATATTTCGTTTGGATTTAAGTACAATAGGAAGCCATCAATATCTTGTTTATCACCGTCTTATACTGAGCATTTGCTGTTGTTGTTTTTAACTGTAATAAATGATTGCTGTTATTAATTCTCTGATTCACCTGCAAATCTATTTTATAAAATATATTACTAAGAATATAAAAATGATTTGGGCATTTCCGAGGAAACATGCCATCACCCTCTTGTATGCTAATCTCTTTCCAGGGACTACACGCAAAGCCTGATGTAATCGGTCTGGGCACAATGTGACTTTAAAAGTGTTCCTGTAGCAGCAAAAGGAGGGTGCTGGGAAGAGGAGGTCAGAGGTTTAGCCGTCAAAGAGGTTCACGAGTGATGGATGGCAGTCTGAGCTGCGCACAGCACATCTACTGTAGCCTTAACCGCCAAAAAGGCCTGCACACAACACAAATAAATAAATAAACTTGCACATCAAAGGAATTTTCAAAAAGAAAAACAAAGCCAGAGCACGTTCGCAAACTCACACTTACACACACACGCACACATACCCGTGCCAGAAAAAAAAAGAAAGCAAGCAGTCAAAGGCCTGAAAATGCACACATAGTTAACTGTCTGATAACGGCAGGCTCGAGGAAAATGAGACAAAACAAAAACAATGGCGAGAAGCATATGTGTAATTCTAAATTCGGTTTGAAATGCTGTGATAAGATTTTGCTGAAACTGATTGATGCCATTCTCTCTTGAAAGATAGTGGACCTCGTGTTCTCATACACAGTGTATGTTATTGCCTGTGTTGTGACCTGGGACACAGGGAAAGAAACAGCACAGTTAGAGCTGCTTCATGGTAAATCTGGTTAATGTTCTTTCTTTAAAGAACATTCTTTAAATTAGCAAGGTAAATTTTGCTAAAAATTGACCATTTGAGAGTTTGTTTGTCACAATAACCCACAAGTTATCCATTTTCACATTAAAATCCAAATATATTTGAAATATGCTAATGGTGCCTGATCTGTTCATATTTCACTCCTGATTTAGATGACAAGACTTTTTTTGTTCACTGACGACCCTGTATTTTAGCCCGAAGCAATGGTTTTTAGTTATTAATTCATTGATGGGTTATTACAAACATCCAGCTTTTTGCTTTACAAGATGTTAAATGTTGGACTGGAGTTGTGTGGATTGTTTATGGATTACTATGATGTTTCTATCAGCTGTTTGGACTCTCATTCTCATGGCACCCATTCACTGCAGAGGATGCATTAATGAGCTATGATATACTTAATGCTACATTCCTAAAAATATATATATAAAAAGAAATTACATGTGTAGCTGAAATGCTATTAGCTGAAATGGGATTCCCCACTGCATTGTTTACAGATTTTCCCTTGAAAAAAGAAAAAATCAAAGATTCTGTCTCAACCTGATCGTATGTCACGCACACATTCAGTGATAATGTTTCAGTAAATAGTGCATTATGGGATTACTATTGTCTCTTAGGAATCAGCTGTGGTTCTGTAAGTGTTTTTCTAAAGCAACTACGAAGCATATGATTCCCTTATGGTTTGTAAATGGTGCTCCTGTATGTATTTGATTTCTCTGAGATTCAACCACCGAGATTCAAGGCCTGTTGACCAGCGTGTAAATTCAAGGGTTAATACTGGTTTTTAGTACTGGTATAGGTGGTGTATAAGCCAGAAAGTTAAAACTACTTGATATTTCCAGCAGAGAAGTTAGCCGATGAATTAGAGTCTGTGTTTGTGCATCAGTTTAAGGGTGCTCTGGGTGGGTCTGGGTCTGGATAAAAATGCTTTGAGTTTCCTTGAGACCAGGTTGAGATGTGGCCTTGAGCAGCTCTGGCCTTCAGGACAGGATGAAATATTGAGTGTGTTCAGCTCCGAGGACGAAAGGCCCTGACTCTTTGTCCACACCGCAGCTGAAGGAGCAAGGGTCCAAACGTCCCCTCAACAAGCTCTTTGTGCCGAATCTCCAATGGATCAGTCGGTCAGTGCTTCATTTTTCATTTTGCTTGCCTTTCTTTTCTTAACTTCTCTCTCTCTCTTAATCAGGGCAGCCGAGGCCACACTTCTGTGACCTGGACTCAGTTTAGTACAGTTGAAAGAACACATCAGGTTGTGCTGCTCTCTCTGAGGGGCTGATATTATGGTACCTTTTACCTGTTAGGAGCTAGTGAGGCATCTTGCCCCTCTATAAATGAACTTCAGAGAGATGTGACTGACAGAAACACACAGTGAGCTCACCTGTTTGACTGGCGGCTCTCTCAGGCCCTCACCGCTCTTTTTTTTTTTTCCACTCACTGACTCCGGAGCTCTTTTTGGTCTTAATGGCGCAGTAATGGCTTAAGCAGACCGGCCTACGCCACACTCACATATGAATCACCGCCTGAATACAAACGCACCAACACCTGGCTTGTTAAACCGTTTCTGGACTTGAAAGGTGGAAATCTAACATGCTTTTGCTCCGTTTAATGAGTTATTAAATGAACACTTCACTGTAGACTGGCGTGGATTTGTGGGAAAGACAAAGACTAAGAATTGGGGCTCATATTGATACTGCAGTAGGCTGAAGTAAAAATGAGTTATCATTTGTAGAATAAGCTTGCTTGTTTTAGCCATTTTTTTTTTTAAATTCATATTTGTCTTAATCGGATTTGAACTTAACATGTATCAGCAATGAAGAAAAGCGACATGGGAAAACAATGGCTATTGTTTAGTTATGGACCAGTGTTGCAAAAGCTTGTATATATATATATATTACATTTTTTATCATATAAATAGAATACATTTGGGTGAGTTAATTAACCCACTAATAAAACAAATAAATCCTGACATTTTTTTACTATATGAATGGATTATTGATATCAATAATATTCTTTGTTGATTTTATTAGTAGATTGTTCATCTTTTTCTTTTTTTTTATAACAAAATCACCTTGCTTTAATCATAACGCTCTTTTTTTGTGTCATCTTGGTCATGCAAATAACTATATATAAATAAAACAAAGACAAGGTTACCGGGCATGTATTTTAATAACATAAAATATAAAATAGTACTTTTCTTGGATCCTTTTGGTAAACATGAATACATCTCTTTTAAGTTCAACAAAATACCTCAAACAACACTCTTGAATGTATTTTAAAAAACAAATTCAGTCCACTTGTAAACAGCTTTCAGACCATGAAAGATCGTTTGAGGCCACTGGAAAATCCTGCAGAAGTCAGTCAATCAGATTTAGGCTTTTGCCTTGGCCAAAGTGGTTCTATTTTCCTGTGGAAGCCACCACTG
The DNA here is from genome assembly GCA_032361065.1 of Enteromius trimaculatus. Lineage (NCBI taxonomy): Eukaryota > Metazoa > Chordata > Actinopteri > Cypriniformes > Cyprinidae > Enteromius > Enteromius trimaculatus. The sequence continues at coordinate 12,101,821 of JAUMHP010000062.1, read as the reverse complement.
AATACTAAGGAAATTAATAATTCATTGTCATAATTGTGACTTTTTATCTCACAGATCTCCCTTTTTTTTTTAGAATTGTGAGATATAAAATCATAATAGCAATTTAGATATAAACTCGCAATTCTGACTTTTTCTCGCAATTGTGAGTTTGTATCTCGCAATTTTTTTAAATTTTTTCAGAATTTTGAGAGTTAAACACACAACTGCAGTTATAAAGTCCAGTTCTGAGGAGAGAAAAAAATGTTTTTAGAAGCTGATATCTCGCAATTCAGGAATTAACTGAGATATATCGCACAATTCTGACTCCATATCTGGCAGGTTTATAGGATGCAATTCTGCAGGGGAAAAAGTCAGAATTGTACGTTTTTATCTCACAATTCTGACTTCATTTCTTACAATTGCAGGTTTATGTCTCACAATTCTGGGGGGAAAATAAGTCAAAATTCCAAATTTATAGGCAAAAAAAAAACAAACAAACTCTGAATTCAAAAAAAGTCTTAAAAAAGAATTCTCAAGAATTGTAAGATAAAATTGTAAGATTTGTAAGATAAAATTGAATTGTAAGATAAAATGTCGCAATTACCTTTTTTCTCTATTAGTATATTCAGGGGTGGAAATGGGCTTTCAGATATGCAGATGTTCAGCAAACACAATGTGGGCGGTCTGTGGGTGTGATGTCTAGGCAGTAACAAACCTCAGTACTCAAGGGGGCAATGAAGTTACATACAATTGCATTCATATCCATTAAACCAAATTTGTTGTTATTCGGGTGAATAGCAATAGTATAAACACATTGACTTTCCAATAGCATTACACTGTTGCTCCACCGTATCCGTATTTGAGATTTTATGCCAATTCCCACTGTGGCTCTCTTTGCGGCAACATGCACGCTTGCTTTCACGTACTTGCGCAGAGTATGTTTCAGCTTTAACATTGCTGAAGAGTGAAGTAAGTGAGAGCGTTCCACTCGTTTCTTGTGTTTCTTTGGCTTTGAATGGTAATGGGAGTCAGAGGGAGTCTTTCTCAGCTCTAATAACCTGTATGATGACACTTTATCTGTAGTTTGTGCATATAATCACTAAACTAAACGGGGCGACCCCAAGGGCAGAGGTTCACTTCCTGACATTTGACATCTTCATAATTAATTGGGAAGGTCTGATCTCTTCCTTCAAATGACGTGCATATCTGCTCCATTTAATATGCTTATAAGCAGTATGTATTATTCAAACATGCAAATGAAGGCTGGTCAGAAAACAGACTTTTTGACACAGGTTTCACAGTTGTCGGCGGTAGTTTCCCCAGCCTGATAATGAACGACAGTCCATCTGGAATTACCCAACCACATAATGACTGAGGCTGTTTAACCCCTTTATAAGAAGTCAGAATTATCTATGAATTTGTTTTTTTAAAACAATATTTGATTTGTGATGTAGACAGGTTTGATTTCTAAACACACTATCTTTTTGAGACTATGGAGCCCCTGGAGATTTAAAAAAAAGAGAGATGGAAGAAAAAATATATTGCAATTATTTTGCGTTCGCGCACAACTTTTAGATACTCTGACAAGTGTTGTTTTCTCCTTAAAACTTTGAGTTTGAAATTTTGCATTGTTTCGCAAAACATATACATTCTCTCAGAACAATAGTATTTTTCAATTGAATTTCTTAGAGAAAATGTGTTCTCTGGGAAACAGCATTCTCTCCAAAAACTATTGTTTCTCCAAAAAAACATTGCATTCTCTCATAAAATATAACCAAACTTTTTTTCGTTTACATTTTGGTTCTACTCAGAGACTTCATTTGCGTTCACACGCAGAAGCATTGAAAACATATTTGCGTTCCCATCTCATTTTTATGGGCTTCATAGATTGCCAATTGATGTCCATCTTTGTACTGAAGCAAAACCAGTTGAGAACTACGCTAGAGGTGTGTTTATTTTGGATATAAAATACAATACATCTCTGCATGTGTTCCCTTACGGTCTTTTTTAGATGAACGTAGCCGTTGTCCTCAGAGGGACGGCTCCTCATTTAGGAATCCGAGCATGGAGATGGTCAACCACTTCTATGGTCTGAGGTGTTTGGAGGAGCCTGCAGTTGTTTTTTTCTAAAGCCGAGCTTTTTTAAAGATGTGGTTTTGAGTTGGGGCAGAGAGAAGGACTCTTTTATGTGCTTTTTTTGGGTTGCGTTAGTGTAAAGCACAGGCTGCTGGCTCGGCTTTGGCTTCACTGAGCCGGTAACCAGTACATGAGCCTCTTGTCCTCACCTCAGCCTTCTGAAAGCTGTCTGTCTCCTGCTCACACTCTAGAGGTGAAAAAGACACGGAGGGTTAGAACACAAGCACACGCTCTATTGCCTCTGCCAAAAGGGTCTTTCTGGGACAAATTATAGATGAAATATAATGTCTTCAATTATTCATCTTTTCACTAACAACTCTATATAACTTATCCAATTCCGATGAAATAATTTGTTGATATATATCATTAGGAAGCAGCATTAGACTCATCCAGCACAGTTGTGCATAAGACTGTAATTGCTTTACAGGAATGACTTTGCTTTGTATGACTTTTTTTAAATGTATTTTATTATTTTCCATATATGAACCACGCATGACGATGACTGACTCGCAAAGACCGCGCCAATATGAATGCACTGTACAAATCTTTGTGGTCAAGGTCAAGATTTATTTTTGATGAATTTTATATTTTTATCCACCAAGGACACATGAAATTGTTTGAAAGTGACTGAAGACATTTATAACGTTACAAAGGATTTCTGTTTCAAATAAATTCTTTTCTTTTGAACTTTCTATTCATTAAAGAATGCTGCAGAAATGGTTCCAAGATAGGATTTCACAAAGGTTTTAAGCAGCACCACTATTTTCAACATTAATATAAATAATAAAAAGAAGAACTTATTAATATTAATATAAATAATATAAAGAATTGAGCAGCAAATAATGATTTTTAAAGGATCATGTGACACTGAGGACTGAGTTGGTATGAAAATTAAGCTTTGCCGCTACAGAAATAAATGAAATGTTTAAATATATTACAAATAGGAAAAAAATATTACAGTTTTCTAGCGTACACACATCAAATATTATGTCTAATAATAATAGGAACGGCTAACAATACATATAATAACAGCAGTAAATCTAACATTATGGAAACTATGTTGATATTTCCATTGGGCCTAACCGACAACTCATTTCTCTTTTTCAGTCAATCAGTCAGATAGTCAGTCCATAAAAAACAACTACCACTTCATTGTCAGTGTGTTTAAGAGCCTGAGACAGGCCGCTATGTATTGAGTGAGTGCATCTCAATATCGGCTCATGTGCCAAACAGAATAATTTCCTTCCAGGGTCTTTTAAATAGGAAAAGAAGGGTGGAGAGGGAGAATGATGGGGAAAGGAAGCAGGCCATGGAAAGCCCATCCACATTTTGTTTACTTCTGGAGCTCATTGCAAATATCGAGCAGGATCGACAGCTTCTCCTCTTTTCCTTAAAGGATGTAAACATTTGTAAATTCGGGCTCACATGTGTCGAGGTGGATCAGTTTCCCCCGTCCACGGGGGTTTATTGAGTGTGCTATTGTTGATCTGCGAGTAAATCCCTGCATGCCCCCTCAATGCCTGGAGCCAGCCCCCAGCCCCTGCTGCTCCCCGCTGCGCCCCTCTCTCTTCCCTCTCTCTCTCCATCTACCTGGCCAGAGCTCCTTCTGTCTTCATGTTTCCGCCCTTTTCTTTCTCCGCTTCTGTCACTATCAGTCCAGCCACTCGTTTGGTTTCATTTTCCTGTGTGATGAAGTCTATAGCTCTGTCCCTAAACCTGGCGGTCTACCTATAGAGGCAGCAGAGGCGCATATCTCGTGCGAAGGCTGTTTCAAACGTGGGCATTAATTATCATGCCTCCTGAGATTGTCTAATCACATTCATCTTTAATAAATACAAACCCAGAGTGCGCTGCAGTAAAAAAAAGAGAAAGATGGCCAATGATGGCCAAGATATATTTAATGTATGTTTATACTGTATAGTCCATGCATTTTTTTAATTTTTAAATAAAACTTTGTTGGAGTACATTTGCTATCATTGTCGTTCTACTTCAAAAATTTGTAATTTATTGCAAAATTGACTAGCTATGTCAGAAAAGTGTTTCTCTGATTTTATTTCCGCATGTATTATTTTATTTAACACACAAGAAGGTATTCATAAAAAACAAGTAAAACAAGCCATTTTTATTATGTATGTATATATATATATATAATTCCTTCTGAAATCATTCTAATATGCTGATTTGGAGCTCGTACAACATTTCTCATTATTATCAATAAACTCTGCTAATATTTTTCTGGATTCTTTGGTTAATAGAAAGTTCAAAAGCACAGAAATGTTTTGCGACACTGAGAACTTGGCCCCCATAGCCTGTATTGAAATGATCTAAGTATCTTGTGATTTCAATATAAGCAGCACTATTATACGACGCACAAAGTTTATTCCTATACAGAGCATTCCAAATGAGTCACTTTTGATGATCCATTTCAGCTCAGATGCTGCTTATGGAGGCAGTAAGGCAGCATACTAGGTTTTGTAACACAGCTTATTTGTCTCCGTTAGGTTCTTTCTTTGTCTCCCCATCTTGAAGTGATCATTTCATACCGTTTGCGTGAATCTGTGAATCCCACACTGTTCTCATTGCTGCAGTATTTGGAGTTGTGATGACACAGTGCCCATGGGAACTGTGGGAAAGCTCATGTGGTGAGTATCATCACCATGATTGAGAGCTGTTACATTCGTAGCGTGCCTAACACAACTCTACATCATTTTGCCTGCTTTGGGCGGACTCCGTATTTTACTATCTTTTGTTATTTCACCAGGTGAACAGATTTTATCTCATATAATCGAATTTCCTTTTAAGCCAGAGTTTTCCTTATATGTGCTTCATGAGGAGACGTTGTTCTGCGATAAGTATAATGTCATATCACTATCTTTCCATTACATCTTAAGTCTTCTGATCTTAATGCAAAAACCCACTTGTGTTGTCATGGGCGAACGAGGCCATTTTGGTCTGGCAGTGTTCCATTAGACTTTTCCCCTCCTCTCTCCTTTGTCTTTGTCTTCTCCCATGTCTATTTGTGAGTCAAATCCCCCTCAGGTTTACCCAGCATGGCTAGGCTTTGTTATGCTGGATCCTGTGCCCTCTCCCCATATATTTCAAGTACAGGTTGGCAGAGACTCCAGTCACCCGAGGGAACTGCAGCGGCCAGTGGAGGTACAGTACAGTGAGAAATATCTCAGCATAGGTTTGACAGACAAAGGAACACTTCACTAAAAATGAACATTCTGTCATGACTTGATTAGCTTTTCATGCCTTCCTAAAGACATATGACTTGCTTTCTTTAATATAAAACAAATTTTTTATTTTTTATTTTTTTCATCCAAGGCATTTTTTTCAACATAACAGTGAATGCACTGTAAAATTTTTATTTTTATGATAATATACCGGCAGCTGAGGTTGCCGAAATTCTAAAGTTAAATAACGGTAAAACCTTTTTTTCTGTTACGGCAAAAACTGTACACTGTAAAAAGAAATCCGTAATATTTATGGTAAAAAAAATGGCAGCTGTGGTTGCTAGTATAAAACGGTGAAAAATATAATGTAAAACATTTTGTTTTGTCAATAGTTTTACGATTTTATTTTAAATTTACAGGTATGTACTGTAATTTCTAATAAGAGACAGTAATATCTGATATAATGTTAATATAACAAACTTTTAAAATAGTGAAATCTGTTTCGTACCTTTGAAATATACTGAGAACTACCATATGCAGGTGCTTATGAAAAGTCACTTAGAAAGTCACATGATGAATCAAAGCTTATCACAAGTAGCTTTTAAATAGTAAAACATATAGAAGGTGCTCAGTGTCATTCACACAAACACTAAACACCATCATGGTAATAATTATTAAACTAAACTGGGCACTAAAGATTAATTTAACAACATTACATGTAACATACAACCCTAATAAACATCACTGATACAAAAAAAATAAAAAGAAACAATTCAAACAAAATGTAAAAATGCAACGCAGGGAATGGGGACATTCTGGGAATGTCAGTTTATGGTGTTTACCTGTAAATTTAACAGGAATTACCATTAACCATTTAACGGGTTTTTACCGTAGCATTTTCACAGTTTTTTACTGTTAAATTCATGGCCATTTTTACAGTGTGCGCAAAGAAACAAAATCATAAAGGTGTCGTAAAAGTGTTCCAAACAACTTGTATACTATATTTCACGTCTTTTCAAATTTGTGCTAATTCGTATGGTTTTGTACAATTTGTCTAAAACCCTGTGATGGGTAGGTTTAGGGGTGGGGTTAGGATTAGGTCATTCATACAAATTCATACGAATTGGCAACTTGTAAAATACTACAATTTAGAAGAAATCGAATGAATCCGTTCGAGTGAGGTCATATGAATTTGTACGAATTATCCACCTCGTAAAATATGTACGAATTGCGAGATCAAGTTGATTATTCTTAGAATGTTCTTATGAATAAACATTTAGGTTCTTAAATAAAATTGTTCAGTTTAGAAGTGTTCAATTAAAGTTTCTTTGTCAAACAAAAAATACCCCCCCCCCCCCCCCAAAAAAAAAATCTTTATTTTTAAGAGTGTAATTACATGTAAAAAATTTATGTAAACGTCTTTGTGCTCCTACAAAAAGTCATATAGGTTGGTACTGTATTGACATGAGAGCAAAAGAACAAGAACATCATGATTTAGCTAAACAAATCCATAGAGAAGAATCATTTTAGATGTGCTTGTTGTGAAGTTACTATAGCAGTACGTGTTTTGGTACAGGAATGTGAAATTTGAGTCACATCGAACAAGCAAACCCCAAACCTGGTTTGTTTTCCATTAACACTCAGAATCGCCGACCACTTTGGTCCGAGTTGTTTTGAGGTTGTTCTATTTTGAAAGCCCGAAGCTCTGCGGTATGGGAGCGCATGGGTTTTACATCTGTTTGTTAATACGTTCAGCTGGACACACTGCCTCCAACAGACCTGCGCTGTGACCTGTGAGCTGCCTTCACCAACACCTTCCAACATTACCAAAACACAATGGAGAGAACCAGTCTTGTTCTCTGTCCCTCTCTCCCTGGCTGTTTCTCCTCCCTTCCCTTTCTTTCCCGTCATTTCATCTTATTAAAGCACATGGATTGTCACTGTTATTTACCAAATATAGTCTGACAAAGAAGAAGTGGGAATTTTTACTGATTGAAGATCAAAGTGGCAAAGTCTCCTCCTCAAATCCCGCCCTTTCTATTAGAGCCCCTTAAGAACAGAGGAAAACATCAATTTCTCACACATCAATGGCGGCTTCATAATCAATTGAAAAAGACACTTGTATGGGGATGCAAATCTTATCTTTGTCTTATTAAAGCTTTTAGAAGATACATGCCAGGATTTAATGTTATTAAATAAAAGAGGTCGGTTTTTTAATCTAAAGATGCAGAGGCGTTAGTAATGGTCTAAATCAAAGCCTGGGGAGTCTCTTAATAACCAGTAGAGTTTTCCTATCCTTATTAACCCTTTCATGCATGGTGTCCACTACAGTGGACACACATTCAAACACCATTTAAAAGCACAAGGTTTGCAATATATACTCCAAACCACCATGGGGGTGTCTTCTAAATCCACCCTGTATTG
>JAUMHP010000062.1:12044345-12094006 GCA_032361065.1 Enteromius trimaculatus | reverse complement strand
TGTTTTGGGGGTAAAAAAACATGGGGGAAAAAATCTACCTCAGTGATTTAATAATTCATGCATGAAAGGGTTAATATTGATAAAATATACTGTGATGTGATCTCTGTGCTTATGATGCATTTTGGAGATGGTTAATGAACAAAAATAGGATATGGGATTCATTTCCCAGCGAGAGGACGGCACAGGCGACCCAGGTGGAAAATTAATTTTTGCTCTGACCATTAATATGAGCAAAAGCTCTTGCAACTAATGTTCCTCTAAAGAGAATGCACCACCATTTTTATTCTGGTTTGTATGTATAAATATGCCATTGTTCTGTTTGTTCAAATATATAAAAAGACAACAGCTTTGCCCTCTGACCGCCTTTGTGTGGGTCACGAATCGCTTTCTGGAAGTGTAATGAGTCGATTTTATGTAAAACTTGAGCTCAAGGTTGTTGCTTGCAAGAAAACAGTCATTACGATTGCAGGTTGACACGTCGTAATAAGTGTGTCACACTCATGATGCTCCTGGCATTATGGGAATCTCTGAGACATTCAATTTACATACAAGCACACACAAGCATTCGATGTAAGAAATGCCGTACAGAAACAACAACCACTCAATTATAAAAGGAAATTAAATGAACGGGGTCTTTACTGGTGTTCAAGTTCAATGACACAAATGCACTTAAGCAATGTTATATTAAAAGATAAAACACTACTTACTGCTTTGATTAAAGAAGTCTAGTATATTCACCTGCACAATGGCATTGAGAGGCATCTGAAAAGTCCTCCTGCCATAGTGTTTAAAAGAAAGCAATAGAGATCTACTTTGATTGGTGGAGGGCTTGTTAGCCAAATCGATTTTCTTGCATTAATTTCTTAATTAAGCCATGGCATGCAGTCGCTAGCAGGTGGAATCTCATCTAGGATTCAACCATGTTTGAGATCGGCTTTTTCTATACACTTTCTCATAGAAAAACAAAAACATGAATTAGATCCATCTAATATGCTTGTTGTTCGTTCTAAAAAGCAGAGCGATTAACTGGTGAGCAGTTTAAGATTTTGACTTGAATTTAATGCTTTTCAATATTTCTGAGAAAATTGAATCTCCTTTAGAGTTTCAGAAGGGATCTACATTAATTTGCTTTACATTAATATCTCTGTACTCTTCTATACAACAATTGCCATGTTTGTTTCTAATTTAAAGACGAAGCTGAATAAATCTGAACCGAGACCTCCATCAAACCTCCCGAGGTGTGAAACCTCCCGACCTGTGTCTATTAGATTATGGATTGTTTAAATGTATTTAGAGCTGTATACATTTGATCCTGGTGTTTAGAATGGAGCAGATGCATGTTCATGATGTAAAACACATCCTTCTGAGACTAATATTCATAGTCTATAGTTCAAACCCACATGCACTATGATCTATGATAGCTGTCAGCCATTGCCCCTACTGTGTTGAAAACTTTTCCTGCTCTTTCAGCCTGGGAAACTGCCTGCTGTTTCCTGTATCTCGCTCAGGAAGAAGCTTTTCGGACACGTCCTTGAACCAAATAAAAAACGAGAGGGCTGCTGCTAGAACAAACGTTCAGCAAATAATGCACCCGTATGAGATCACCAGCTCAAAATGAGGCAAAAACAGCATTTATAAGCATTTTATTCAAGATTCAATATAAATTTGTATAGAACTTTAAAGAGTTCTGTTGCTTTCTTGTTTGGAACTCCTGAAATATGATGGAACGCTTGTAAGGGATTCAACTGAATTCCATACATTTCAAAAGCGTATGTTTACTTTTTTTTATTGCTGTTATATAAAGTTTTTTGAAGCTGAATAAAGAACCCTTGCAGGTTCTTTCCAGAACCCAAATAAGAACCTATTAAGAAGGCCTTTCCTGTCTTTCAGTCCAGTGCCTGTGCTTTTTTTCCTAAATACAAAAAGCTAAGCTAATCTATTATAGAGAAACACTCATAAATGGTAAATATTTGGATAACAGAGAACACAGCAAGCTAAAACGCACGCATTACAAAGATGCAAAGGACTTTATGTAATCATACAACATTAAGCTTTTTGTCTTCGCTGTTGTTGACATTAGTATAATTTATACAGACTATATGAAAACTGGGGGCAGGAATCGACGGGCCGCTGAAAGAGAGAGCATTTGATGCCGAGGCTGTGCTCGAGAGATAACTCTGGGGTCACGGGTTCATTCTCTGAGTAATGTAGGTTTGGTGTGATGTCAGAGAGTTTCCTATGTGTGTGCCTTGGCTCCGATATTCGTTGTGACTGCGGAGTTTAAGAGATGTGAACACATATAGACGCTGATGTGCCGCTTCAGGTGGCTCTATATTTGTATTGCTCCAAACCCCAACCTTGATAAATGGCTGTCACGTCCATGTATGAAAAGTCTGGTGTTTGTTTTGGAAAACCGATTCGGCGCTCCTCCTTTCCCAAGTACATTTTTTGTATTTGACAGACTCTAGGGGTGAGACACATGTTCGGACGCAGGATGGGACTGCAATGTTTTAGCTTTCTAGGTCTAAATGTTGATGTGGTGATCCAAGTTGAGTCAAATCCTGTGATTCGTAAAATAACAGAAAGAAAGATGCACTGTAGGATTAGACTTTGTTTGGAACTTTAATAATCTATTAACATTTCCATTCCATCAAAACTCATTTACTCACATACAAATGACTCACTTCCGTCTGTTCTCCGACTGTAATCTTTTCAAAATGCTGAGGGTAACTCAATTAGTTTTTCAATCTGCCCTTAAAATATACATTATAAAATGAAACTTTGCATAATGTTGTAAAGAAAATAATTTTCCCATTGTTGGTCTGTGCCTGCAAAACATGAAGATCCATTAGAATCGCATAATTGTGGTTAACCACGTCATTATTCACAGGATAAAATTCATCTGAGCTCCTACAGGGAAAAAAATGCTTAAATGGAACGCAGAGGCTCTCTCACAATGGGGAAATTTGCAATTGACTAAATGCGAAAAGGTTAAATGCCAAGTTCCACTTGTAAAAACTAAAAAACTTTTTTGTTTTATTCAACTAGCTTAGAGAGGATCTGGCATAAATCATGTTGTATTCACTATTAACCCAGCTTTTAAAATGCACATATTGTTACTCTGAAAACAACCGGGAAGACCATTAACAGAGCCTATAATATGCTAATTAAGAACAGAGCCATTTCATCCAGCACAAGAACGCTCAGGCATTGTGGGTAATTAACCGTTTGCACAGACGCAAATATCTTACCAGGTAACGTCTTACACAGAACGCAGTATAGAGACACAAGGGCAAGCACGCAGAAATCAAAGCTTGTCTCTTATTTTATTGTCAAATCGGAAATAAACATTGTTTTTTTCATTTCTGTTTACTTGCGCGTGATAAAATATTGGCACAGAAAGAATAGGTCAGTCTGAAGCGTGGTTCAACACATGGATTGGTCATAGGTTTAGATCCAGCAGGGAAATAAATAGAGCAAGGCTTGGCTTAGCAAGGCTGATAAAACGCACCCAATCTAAGTGAACTCTCAGTAACCTGCTGAGGCAATCCAGGGAGATGCTAGCTAGGAGCTCAGCTGCTTTGGTCTGGTATCTGCAGGCTCCAGACTTCTGAAGTCAAAAAGCAATGGGGCATCTTTCAGCTGCTGACAGCACATTTTAAATACTGAGTCGTTATTGTTCAATCATATTGACTCACTCTATAACAACTAAGGATGCATATCTATCCCATAGATCTTATTTTTATAAATAACTTCAAACATCGTGTCGTGCTGCATTTCTACAATTGCGACATTTTAATTGCATATCATATAATTTTCTGCTATTTGTGTATATATGAAATATATATATTTTCTATTTTCTTTTGTCAGTTCTTATATTGCTGTCTTTGTTTTATATATAGATGGTTGTTTATATTAGAATAACATTTTCTACTTATTTGGAGAATTTAATAAATAAATGTAAACATATGTTATAGCATGCTGTATATTTATATGTATGATACCAATACTGTTTTACAGTGTATTGAATGATATAGGCGACACCTCAAGGTCCTTCAAGTGACTCTGTTTCTGCATAATTCCACCAAGTGAAATTCAGGTATAGGCAAATGAACGAAGCTTTCTGATACCTGTGTGACCTTGACTGTTAAAATGGATGCAAGGAAATGGCTCATTTAAATATTAAATGAGTAACCAAATAATGTTAAAGGGGGAAAATACTATGAGTCAGCAGGCTGATGATATTAAGCAGTACCAATCAAAACTCACAGGAATATCTTTGGAATAAAATTTATAGATCATACCATTTTGGAAAGCCAATTGCCCATAGTTAATTTTTTTTTTTATTTCATAATCTTGATTTGTACATATATTTATGTATGCATACTTTATTTAAATCTAAAATGAACAAACCAAAAGCCTACGCCCACAAACAAAACCAATAATGTTTGTTCTTGCAGTATTATAGAGAACATATTCAACCCCCACCTGTCTTTTATATGGCCTCAATTAGCCCGTCTACACTCTGTCTCAGAACCACTATATATGTACATATATGATAATGCAATACCTTTATTAATTGTGTCATAGTGTCTATATATTTTAAAGTAATATTTAGAAATACATTGCACCGTGAGTGTATATATGTAGGCCTATATACATGTATAATACTCATATAATTTAATGACTTTGTTTTTACATAAAACATTTTTTATCTACATATAGGAAAATATGCACGTGCTTATATTTACATGTAAGTAAATGAAAGTTACCTATAAGAAAATATGCATGCATGTAACCATATAGATAGAAATTTTAATGCACAAAAAAAAAAACATATTTTTAAATGAAATCAAATTTGCAGTGAGAATTAACGCTTTTGACCATAAAGATGTACAATGACTTAAAAAAAATACATTTCGGTATATAAGATTATACAGGTTATGTAGGATAATGCCAGCCAAATGTTAAATCGCAAATACAAGGATCAAAACAACTGTCGTACAATGCCTTGCAAGTTTAGCCTTTAAAGTCGTTTTGAAGTGCTGTTTTTAAATACAGGATTGATTTAAAGCAGTTCAAAGTGTATTGTCATTGGAGTCCATGTTTGGAGCGAGTGGGGTTATTTCAGCCCACCTAAAACAACTGCAGAAAATAAGGAAGCCGATCTGATTCTTGCTGTGTGCCGTTTCGCCGCTCAGAAACATGCAGACTACCGCATAAGTGTCTTCCGCCTATTTTTCCATTCATTCCTGTACAAAAGCAAACAGGGGCGACTCGCTTTAACTGTCCTGCTCTTCACCAAAAGCTCTTTTCCTCTCCCTCTCTCTGTTTCTCGCGCCCGCTCGCTCGCTCTTTCTCGTTCAAGCCCTTTTCCCCCTCCAGTACTTTTTCCTGCCCCTCTCTATTTATGAAAACGTCACTTCAAGTCCCTCCCTGTTTGAATCTCATTAGTTTTTTTTTCTTGTGTGTTTCTCCCTGTCAATAATCCCGAATCCAGACTCTCTCTATTTCCATCCCTCTCTATCTGTCAATCAGCGCCGCCTTTGAACTGAAAACCACTCCGACCAACTTCAACTCCCTCAATCCGAGCGCCTCAGCTCCGTCTCCGGCTTCTGTTTCTGCCAAGATTGCCCTCTTCTTTTTGAGTTTTGAACACTCACCCAGCCAAACGCCACTGCGAGTCCCTAAACTTAAAACTCGGGATTCGGGGATCACACCAAGATCAAGGGTTTAAAAACTTTTGGGTGTTTTTGGCCCCCCGCAAAATTAGCGCTCCTCGGGAAAAATGCCGCAGCTGAACGGCGGTGGAGGGGACGATCTGGGTGCGAACGATGAAATGATTTCCTTCAAAGACGAAGGCGAGCAGGAGGAAAAGATTTCGGAGAACTCCTCAGCAGAAAGGGATTTAGCAGATGTCAAGTCTTCTCTCGTAAACGAGTCGGAAACGAATCAAAACAGCTCTTCGGATTCCGAGGTAAGTGACAAATAACCGCGAATCCGCGACTTGTCCCCAACTTTACATGCACTTTTCTTGTTTAAACACGCTGCTAACTAGCTAACGATCTCCTCGCTGTGATTATTCAATGCATTCCCTGTGTTTCGTTGCATTTCAAGGCGGAAAGACGGCCTCCGCCTAGATCTGAAAGTTTCAGAGACAAAACAAGAGAAAGTTTAGAGGAGGGTGAGTGCTTGTTTTCTCAAAATCATCTTTTTGCAGAGGACAACAACACGGTGCCTCGGTTCCGTTTGCTTCTGCACATACCTACAAAGTTTTTTTCTTTTTTTTTGGGAATGTAACTTAAACTAAAAGTTTTCCTCTTTTCCCCCCCGCCATGTTAGCTGCGAAAAGGCAAGATGGAGGGCTGTTCAAGAGCCCACCGTACCCGGGCTATCCATTTATAATGATTCCCGACCTCACGAGCCCGTACCTCCCGAACGGATCGCTCTCACCCACCGCGCGCACAGTAAGTGTTTTTAACGTGTTTCTGCAGCCACATGCACGTAGCTAAAGCACCACGTCCATGTTTAGGGATTGCTTTGGTCGGCTCGTGAACTTCTGCCACACTTCACTCCTCACTGTACAGTGGCATGCCGTTCCCGCGGATCCGCTGTCGCTCTGAACGAACGCTGCCCGCGAGCGGCGAGAACAGTGGAACGCGTAATGTGCTTTCATGACGTTCACAAACACACGGCCAGTTCAACTTTTAAATCCCGTTGTTATATTTTCTCCTCATTTCCCACGGCTATGTGTGCATACCTGGCATGTCACCTTTGCCTTAGATTCTGCTTTCTACAGCGTTATTTATTTTAATCGCCTGTGTGCTTGAATAAGCGGTGGATTAGCTCGTTTGCTTCTGATTTACAGTAGCGTGTGTTCCGGAATTTCTAAAACTGAAATGTGCAAAAATGTTTGAATTTAGAATAATAGTCTTGTTATTACTATCGTTATTATCGTGGTTATGAATTCTGTTATTCTAAAGCATCTAACCCTTAAAAAAATAAGATGTCACGTTTAATTGCAACCTTAATATTTGAAAGATAAAAATTAAATTAGTGCCACAGTTACAGTCTGTTCGGTTTGTGCCACTTTGAATTTAATTACTGCTAAAGAAAATCGAGTAGAAATGATTCAAACGGATGGAAACGAATGTGCTGTTATGACATGAGGATGAAAACATTTTTACAGTGTGCCACCTTATCTGAGCTAATTTATCAGAGCTTAACATAATACCGCTCGTGTTATTTAAAGAATGCAATGCACATAAATATTATTCCCAAAGAGCATCATGGGAAATGTTTATGGTAATTAGTGAAAGGCAGTCAATGAATTTGTGATCGTCAGAATGAAAGCACAATATTTCTCGTTCCACCCTTGACACAGTGTGCAGTGAAATATTAGTGTCAGAATTGTTTTGAAATTAAATAAACATTTGCTTTGAATTCACATTAAATATAATGCATTTTATGTGTACTAAAACATTTTGTCATGGCACGATGGACTTCCTATTTAGAGCATGCATAATGTTGAATAACACGTACTGAGAATAGGTGCTTAATATTTCAGTGCAAATACAGATGATGTTGTTTATATCAGCAATGCATAGTTATGCATATTTGTCCAGCACTTTTCCTGGCACCAGAAAGAATTAATGTCGATTTAGTAGGTTAATATTTTTATTCACAACTGATATTTTATAAATACTGCACAAATATCATTGCTGTAGATATAGCATAATAAGCATAGATAAATTGTGCTGTCATTTCTGATTTTCATAATCAGCTCTAGGCTTAATCTGAAACGTGAAGGTACGCTTTATGACAATGACATGTGGTGTAACCTGAAATTAAGTAAATGACTACCTTCGAAATGCACTGCTCTGAAATTGTGGATTCAACTCCAGGTATTTTAAAGGCATTCTGCTGTTTCTAGTAGATTTTTGTAGAAACATCTCTGGCTGTTTGTGTTTGTCGGGGATATTGCGTGCATCCCAAAACATGCTAAATCTGTTCTTCACGTGCTGATAATTTCGATCCTGGGGTAAATGCACATTAGAAACCTTCCCACATAAATAAAAGACACAGAAAATTCTGCAAGCATCAGTATGGCTACTGCAGATGTGCGTTGGAAGGAAACGTTTGACATACAGCGTGTCTTCAGTATAGCAGGTTGTGAAGAATCCCAGAGATGCTGTTACCAGAGTTCATAGTCTGATAGTTCCTCTCCCTGCTGGGATGGAGCCCTGTCTAAATCGCTGGCTTATTCATTTTTGTCTACCGAGAATATATTTAGCGGTCTCTCACGGAAGTAGGATCATTGTGTGATATCCTTCCCTATACGTGGGAGTCAGTCCAGGTCTGTTCTGACCCCCTAGCCTAAATATTATACCTATAAATATAACCAATTTCTTTATACTTTATATATGTTGTAATGTTTGATCTCTTACTGTAACCAGGCCTACAGATCTCAGTCTTTGACATGATGCTGTAGCCCTTCACCCCGCTTCTTTGCCATGAGGTCTGCTACCTATGAGCTGCTTGGGCGTCCGACCCACACCGCTTTGAAGTTGAAAGCCGTTGTATTCATAAACGCATTACTTAAGTAGAGGATAAATAATTCACCTGAGCATCGATTAGCTGTCGCTCCGTTTAACAAATGCACGGGGCTTGTTGGGCTTAGCTGCCGATGATGTGCTTTTTAGCATTTCTTGGCAAATTGTATTTGATCTTGTATTTTTATTAATTGCATTAATCTAAATTGTAGACAAGCAAGACACGTTTTAATTGCATTTATGTGCATTTTTAAGGATCAGTATTTCGTTTTCAGGATTATTTTGCTACTGCCTTATTATTTAATCATAAGCTTTCAGGTAACGAGAGAGATGCGATTAAATAAAATGCATATTATTTAATTTACAGAGACCGTCGTGTGTCAGCTGAATTATCCTCCTGCAATAGTGATGAAATGCTTTTCCTCTAGTGTGTGTTTGACTGAAGGGAGAGAGCGAGTTTAATTCGCCTGACCTCTGAGAGCGGTAATAACGGGAGTTTGTATTTCCAACCACCTCAATCGGAAAAAGCTTCACGTTGATTTTGTAGCAATTAGCAATTCGCCGTGACGTTTTGCCGACAATGCCTGGATCCTTCCCTCACTATAAACCGCAGACAATAGCCACTCTTCCCCCTTTCATCGAGACCAGTTTGTGTGTCGGACAGACGGCTGCGGACACACTCTACGTGTGTGTTGTAGTTGAAAAGGAGCTGGGTTAACTGGGTGGCTGTAGGCTAAAATCGCACCTCAACAGGTCTGTGGAGAGGGGAAAGTGAGGTAGAGCAGAGGTCTGGCAGGGGGCTTTATGCCCGTAAATCCGCTGGGTTTATTTACTGCCTCTCTGACTTATGAATGTTAAGATATTTGACGCCACCCCTGGCCCCATAATTCCTCAGGCCTGCAGACTTTTGGCAGAGGTTTCAGGTTTCAACGTATAATTATGCGTAGTTTAAAAAAGGAACATAATATAAAAAAAGACAAACTTGCAACACCCAAATGCACTCTGCACTATTTAGAGCAAAGAGAAGGAGATGCATGGCGAAGACATTGAATTTTTTTTTTTTCCTTCCAACATTTTATGTACTATTTGATTTAGAAATTTGTGTAATTAATTGTCGTTTTTTCCGAAGATGTATCCAACCCTACATGTACATATTTTAATAAACCATGGCTGAATCTTTTTAGGCTAAGACGTCAGTAACAATGCTTTATCGTATGGATTATGTGTGTTGAATAGCATGTCGTGTGAGGTGCAGGAGATAGTTTAATGCGGATTTACAGGGATAGACTCATACCTTATCAAATTGGCTTTACATGTTAATGGCCCCTAATTGCTATCCGCAGGGAGTTCAGCGAGCTACGCGCTCGCGTTTTGTGCCGCGCTCCACAAAATACACTCCCAGTTTATTTAGAAGGTTGCCATCCTTTTGTTTTGCAAATCACTTTTGTTTACAAAGAATGGCGGAAGCAAGACTCTCTTTTTCTCTCCCTCCGCCACTCTTTCCTTCTCCTCCTCCCATCCTACGCGCGCAAAAAAAAACAAAAAACACAAAACCTAAACCAAACGGTTTCTGTTTGCTGGGGCTTGATAAACACCCATAAAAAAGTGCAATCTGTTTTGGATTTGTGCAAGTTAAGTTGGGGAGCAAAGTTTGGCACCATTAAACTGAAAGCAGGGCCTGTGAGACATTAGCGGCGCGCAGCACATTCTCAGGGCTTAATTAGTCCAAACTGTAATTGTTCATGGTCTGCCAATAGGAGTAATGCTCAGGAAGAGTGGAGTTGCACTAAATCGGCCCATGGTTTTTAAAACAATAAATCACTCGCATATTTGTGTCGTGATTCAGATAGAGTCCCGACCTCTCCCATCTCGACATGTGGTAAATTGTAAAGTCAATGAATCGCAGATGTGGGTGGGGGGGTCGAAGGGGGTGGGCCGTGAAAGAGTACAGTACGGTTTTGTTAGTGCTTGGTAAATGAATGGAAAAGATTTGTGCTGTAAATATTTACTGAGATTTTTTTTTCTGCGTGCTGTTCTCAATTGTCTTCCGTTGATGATTTTGGCAGGCTGCTTTCTATGATCGTGTGTGATAATAACCTGGTGCTTTTTTCCCCCCTGATTGTTTCTCTCTTTCTCCCTGTGTCACGCTGGTGTTTTTTTTGTAAAGGTATACACAACGTTCTGCACTAGTTCAATAGTTAATGAACGTTTCTTGTCTCGGATGTGGACTGTTAAGAATTTCGTAATCGCATCGCAAATAAATAGAAGTAGTCAATTTTTTCCAATATGATTGGTTGCGATTTATATTTCTGACTTTTTCTTGATTCATTTCCATGGCATTTGTTTTTAAAGCTGCAGACTCAATCCTGTCCTGTAACTGATAAATGGGAAACTCTGTTGTAAATTCTGCGTCTCATGGAGATGCATTGGCTTAACAGCTGTGTGTTGTTGACCCCACCCCTCACCTCTCTCCTCTTCACCATTAATTTCCATGCACAAAGATCAACACAAAGATCGTACTGTACGTCTGGAATGCAACTTTTGTCATCTGTTAAATATAGTCCTGCTGCTGGCCTACACTTTGAGGGGCTCCTGAAACATGGAAATGAAATTACTCTTACTCTCTCTGTGCACATGCACCGTCTGCAGGCCTGCGCAGCTGTATGATAGCTCCGTGTGAATTCTTAAACGACAGGAAGATATTCCTGACGGGGTGTGTGATGGGGGTTGTTGAGTCAAGGACTGTTTAAGAAGACCTTTAATATTGAATAATATTAATTGCAAGCGCAAGAAAATGTCCAAAGTTCTTTCTATGTTTGCCAGATATTTAGATGATTTGGCAGATTGCTTCATTTTCAATTTTAATAAACAAATAAATTAATAAGTAATTAGGTGTTAAAAGAGCCAGCATTTTTTGGTTCCGATACAAACTGTTTTGCTTTATGTCCAAGCTGTGAAATTTGCACACATTTGCATAGATTTAGTTCCGTCAGCAGTAAACTAAAGAAAGTCTTCAAGAGAGAACCAGATCGTTAGATCATAAAATATTTTACAAATGCAATTTTTAAAACTCTTTGATCTGTAATGTGATATATGTATCTGTACAAGGGCTTTATTGAAATATTTTTAAAAATCACTTTTTGTATTGGCACATACCTTAACATCCTGGCTTTAAAAAGCTATTGAATATTTGAGTTATTGCCCAGGGGAAAAAAAGGAGATGCATTTCATTAGATGCATTTCCTTTCATTTTCAGGAAAATGCTATAAAGCATAATAATAAAACAATTTGTAAAAATGTAAATTGGTAACATACAAAGATATAATATATTTGTAATTTGTGCATCTGAATAATTTACTACATTTAAAATGCACATTTCCCCCACCTAAATGTATGCTGGTGTAGTTTTATCGAGCTCATGCAAAATATTATAAAAGAGTTTTCAACATATCACATAAATGTTATATAGAAATATTATGTAAATGCTATTAAAAAAAAAAAAAAGTATATATATATATATATATATATGTAATCAGAATATTTTTGGTATATCTACTCTAAAGGAATGTTTTAGAGGAGTTTATATTGTGCACTATGCCGGACTGTAGTGGGGGATTAGGAAAAGCGGGAAAAAGCGGGGTCGATTTGCCCGCCGTGCATAGTGGGGGATATGGAAGACGGAGAGGAGGGAGATGCACAAAGACAGTCTGAATAGGGCGCATAATTGCTGCTAATGTGGGGGCAATGAGAGTGGCGACAGTTCCTGGTTAGATGTCCAAACAATAGAGCCCCCAGGCCTCACATTTATCTACTAAGAAAAAAAAATGAAGGAAAGAAAAAAACACAGCAGGGACTGAAAAACGACAAGGAGGAGGTGACAAGTTTATAGTCATGTTTGATGGACAGGCCATGTGTGTGGTATTCCCCCCACACTTTTTTTATAAACTTTTTTTAATGAATCAGGCTATTAAGTTATTAATGCTTCCTGATTCCTGCCTCGTCATCAAAATGTCGGCTGGAAGTTCTCCAGCATAGAGGCTTGGGTGACGCTGGTGGAATTTGGTTGCACTGGGCTTTTGTTTGGATTGGAGCGTGCTCGGGTTGGGCCAAAGTGCACACACATGCTCTCTGGAGCTGCCATCTGACTTGTATGCTTAATGATAGGAGCGCACAAGTTTCCAGTGAAAGAGCATGTGTGCATTTTGTCTTTTTTACTGCACATCATTCATTATCAGACTTTAAAACATAATGATCGTACGTCATATGGACCTCTAGTACAGTACAGAAAATACAATGACATCAGACTGTGGTAAATATTCTCCCCTGATAAAAAGCCTGATTGAATGACCATCACTGTCTTCTCACAGGACATCTGTCACTGGCGTACATTTTCAGAAAACAAATAAAAACCTATCTGTGTCTATTTTTAAATATGAAAGTAGGACAAAGTTATCTTCATTATGGCATGAAGCTTCTAAAAAAAGATGAGGCCTGTCCAGTCACCGTTTTGCTTCAGTGTTTATTATTCCATCTTGTGAAATGTTTCTCTTTGATAAGGAAGTGAGCTAGTTTAGTGTCACACCGACTGGTTTGTCTCCTAGCTCTGATTGCAAAATGAGATTCTATAATGTTGCATTGCAGATGGGGAAATCCTGTTTACTTCAATAATCTGCATTAATTCCTGTAGATATGTCGGGAGCGTTTTGTATGGGTAAAGCACATAATTGAGAAAGTAATAGGTGATAAAACTCAGCCCATGTATTTTTAATCTTCTAATTAAACTTTTAATTGCCAAGGGATAAGCTCTGAGCAGGGCCCGAATGTGTGTGCGCGTGTGTGGATGCGCGTGTGCTTGTCTGTTCGCTAATGAGTTTATTGCATGCTTGTTTCTAGCAAAGGTACTGCATTCAGAACTGAACAAAAGGTGAAGGAGATTTTCTACCAGGGTAAAAAAGGAATTAATCCACTAATCAGGGTTTATATTAAGATTAGAGGTACAACAGGCCGACATTTGCATGCTTTATTAGAGATACATGCTTTATGAACTTTCTAAACCATGTATTTAAGGTTTTTTTGGTACAGATCTTATAAGATAAGCTAACCCTCCCCTGCGTTAAATAATGGGTGTGCAGTGGTGTTCCTGGAGCCTTACATTATGCTGTTTTACTGGCCATATCCTGATGAGTGGCCGTCATACAGTATAGATAATATTTCAGCTGATTAGCATCGTGCTTGTCACATGGCTGCATACCAGTTTTGTCTTGTTGATGTGTCTGAGGATAAATCTCTCATTGAGACTCGCATCAAATTAGAGGGAATTGTCTACACCTCCGGCAAGCACATAAAATGTTTTTATCGCAGACCGAAGGAAATGTTGGTTTGTTTGTTTGTACATCTTCACCCTTAAGGATTAGCCTGGATCAACTGTCGCTGGCTACATCTCATTAGAGGACGGTGTGAACACTCAGTATGGTCGATTCCAAAATGCGGGGAATTGACTTCCCTCGCTGAACGAATTGTCAATTGCATTGTGAGCGAGGGGTGTAATTGAATGGAGGTGTATCTTTGGCCGGCTGCCCCTAGGGCTCCGTGAGTCTGATCACTGTTAGCCAGAGGTGGCAGATGTGGTTTCTGATTGCAACCAGTGTCCTTTCACAGTGTTAAGATCTGAACACTGACATAGAGGAGGTGTAATTCAGAAGCCCTTCGAGTTAAATAGAGATGATGCCTGCTTGCCAGTCATAGTGAATAGTGATCTCTCTCCGCCGGCTATCTGCTGAACGGAAAGATTTAGTGATGAGTAGGAGTGATTTATAAGGAAAGAGAGTTTAATCCTGACCTGGAGCTGTTTTCTTTGGCCAGCAATCAGTTTAAGCGAGGCTGGTATGGAATAGGTAAGCGACAACGGCGGCGTGACGTTGTCTAGATGCCCTTTAGAACCGGCAGTTTTTCTTTATCTTCAGCTTTACAGCACCTGTATCTTTATGGGCCGTCACGCTTTGCATTTTTCAAATATCAATAAAGATAAATTGCTTGCTTTGTCATAGCATGGGGCGTCGAAAGTAAAAGATTTCAGGTCACCGAGGGAAAAAATGATCCAGCTTTTGAGAACTCTGTTGAGATCCATGAAAGCTTCAAACTCAACAATGATGTGGAGGCCTTGACTTGAATGATGTTGAATGATGTATGTGATGATGTTCCTTAACTCTTTGTGCTGTCTTACGGCATGAGAGGCTAAGACGGGAAATGTTTGAGCAGGAGTCTGTATAGTGGATTGTCTAAGCCCAGATCTTAAGGTCTATGGGGAAGGAAGTCCCACAGTGTTTACATAGCCCGATTGTCCTGTGGGCCCTGGAGTGTCTAATGCACTACTGTTCAAACACTTGTGAGTGCACAGATGACCCCCGCAGTTGCCTTCAACACAAGTGCTTTGTCGGTCTTATAGAGTATGCATCTGTTTATGTGTCTGAAAAGAAATGGCAATTTACTTGGGGTTGTGTTTGCTCGCGCCTAGTGGTTTGGATGAGTAGTACTGAAAAGCAGAAGAGCTCAATTCATCTCGGTAGGCAGGATGGCAGATTGGAGGGTGAGGGGGGGGGTTGTAGCAAAGACCCCTATTCCTCCATCAAACCTTGCCAGACATTGACATACGGGGAAGTCATCGCACTAATTGTTGTTTGAATTACCTGTTATGATCCAATGACAAATCTCCTCCTCTCCTGCCATTGGAGCAGAAAATGTAGCCTGGATTGGCATGATGTTAGCAAGTGTGTAAACCGTGCTTCAACAAGATGGATAAATGCAATTATTGGCTAGGCCAGGAGAGGGAAAATCCATTTAAAGCCTGAAACGCTAACCAGGGGCCGTGGTTAATTCATTTGGCCAATTTGTGGGTGATGTACGAGTGTCGTGGCACATTAGTCAAGGAGAGTGTGTGCGTGTGTATGTTATTGGGGGTGTTTCGTTGGAGCTGTCTCCTTGAAGCCCCTCCTTTTTCCCAACAGCCTTTCCTCCCCCTGTCATTTCAGTGGATAATACAAATGGGCCATGAGCTCTCAAATGACAAAAAGATGCACTGAGAGCAAAAGAGCAGGATTGCAGTTCAAATGAGCCGGGAAGAGGGCCACGCTCCGTAAGGCGGCTCACCGAACGTGGCCTAACACACCCCCAGAGTCTTCAATCATGACTAGTCAACCAACTAAATCGCTCAGGGTGTGAGGAAGCAGTACCGGGTCAGAAGCTTAGTCATGCCAAAGTAGGGCCCTCATTGACCTAGCTTGACTCTGACATTCTTCCTGAACTCTCCTCGGTTTACAATTAGGTTACAATTAACGTATAAAAACTGCTATTTACTGGAGGCACGCAAATCTGAGGCCACTGTGTTGGGCAGCTCGCCATCACCTCTGCATGCCTATTTCCGCCCATCTCATTATCGTTCTGAAGGGCATGACAGTATTGAGCAATCATTTGAAGAGGACTATTGTCTTCCCCTTAATAACGGCAAACAGAAAGTCCCTCCATCTGGTGACTTTTTCTTTTTGCTACTTCGTTTGAGAAAACAAGAGTTCCTCTCCTGAGGGATGTCATCTGTCTGGCTTAGACACTATTGATTTAGTGCGAATGAATATCCTCTACTCCATTAATGTAAAGTCTCGTTGGTGAGAAACCACTTGACGGTTACGCAAGATTTGTGGTATGCAAACACGGTGGTCACAGCCTGGGGAACTCTGTGAGGAAAAAGGCATCGGTTTACAGAGCTCGGCCGCAGATTGAACCAAAGTCTTTTATCAACACAGAGAGCAAAGGGAAGATTTTAAAAGCAGAAAGGTGTGTGGGTGCCCCCTTGCCCAAGACTCTGCGCTTGGGTGGTTGAGGACATGAAGAAGGTTTTAGATCTGGTCACCTGACTGTGTGCTTCTCAGGCTGTGAGGTCAGGAAATCAGAGCCGGCAGGGAAGCAGCTGGCCCCGTGCCTTTCTCACAGCTGCTGTGCGGCCTTACACACTCGTATACTCAACTCGCTTGCCTCTGGGACCGGACTCCAGGAGTGCAACCGCACACTTGAGGAGAACCACTCATGTTGCTTTTTGTGGTCAGATCTTACTGATGCTACTTCAGTGTGTGCAAATTTTATGTTGACAGTCATTTGGTTGCTTCTGTCTTATTACAGAATGGATAACCAGGGACGCTTTGCTGGACGTGACCGCTGTTCCCCGGAGCTCTGTGGCTATTTTCAAAAACCCCTAATTTCGGTAGCATCTACGTTAGTAATTTCCGACTTCATCCGGACTGCAGAAGAGAAATTATGATTAATCACACTGAGTACATTTCAGAAACCCCTTCTTTTTAGGCACAGTGGTTGGAATCTCAAGGTCCTTTTTGCAGTGCTCTTGACGTCCTCTTCCAGTTTGGTATCTACCGCGTCTTCACACAAGAGAAACTGCAGGCAGCGGCCTATTGACCGATAGTCAGGAAAGGATTAAAACAAACAGCTTGGAAGTTTTGTGGGTGCTGCTTGGATCACTTTACAGCAACAGACATGCCTCTAGACACAACTGCTCCGGTTTGTAGGGAAGCTGCCAGTCTTATCAGGTCCAAACAGAGGACAAGTATTTTAAACAGCCATTCTATATGAACTAATTTGAGCCGGGCTTAAAATAATTGGATTTTGTAACCAAGTTGTTGTTTTAAGCCATGACCCTGTGCCCCCTGTCTTATGGTAGCTAAGAAGCAATAATTAAAACCCTAAGTCTGGGAGAGCGAAGATGTAATTCTGCCTTCGCCTCGTTGTGTTTTATGAAATGGAAAATGTTAGTGTTACGTTATGGTGTGGCTTGTGCCCCAATGGTTAAATGTAGATTTACTGCTCCAGCGTTGGGCCGAGGAGCTGCTCCCATCTGTGGCACAAAGTCTAGCCACCCAGCATGGAATACGACACCGTGGGGCCCAGCCAGAACATCCACCAATCAGACATACATTAACACCAAGCAACACAACAGGTGAGCAACCAGGCCCTGCTGCAAGCCAAGAATACAGGCTCCAAATATTTTTATTGACTTTCTTACGGGCTATGGCTTATTTAGTCACGACTCCGACTGAGTTGGGAGTTTCGTATTAGTTCTGTCAAAAAAGTTTATTGGAATTGTTTGTTTATTGGCACCGAGGTGCGTCTCTTTCCCAAACGATGTCGCAAGCTGTAATTTATGTTGAGGGACTGATTGGGAGATTGCATAGTTTAACGCTCGGGGTGCTGTGGTCTGGGACTCTGGAAGAGGAGACCGCTAATTGTTGACAGAAGCCATAGGCAGAGGAAAAGAAGAGGGAGAGACGGACAGAAAGAAAGAGCGGGAGAGAAAGAATGAATGGGCTCTGGCAGCAAGGTTGTGGACTGAAGCTCAGTGTTTGGTTTTCAGGAAAGAGTGGATTCTTGGGATGTTCCCCAAAGACAAACGGCGGTGCTGAGCAAAGCCCATAAACCAAACACGCTCCCTCTTTTAAGAAAAGAACTCTCGTCACTTCTCAATTGTGCTTGTTATGTGGTTTACCAAACCAAGTTGGTTGGAAATGACTTGTCCGGTAGAGGAATCGTGTTTTTTCCACAACGGATAATAAGGGTCTACATTTGCTCGCACTGATTAGAATATTATTCGTTTAAAACAGACCCGACTTTCCACTTCCCGTCTTCACGCCGTCTTGATCTCTGTCACAGATGCTCGACAGGAGGGCACATCTGCTTTCGCTAGCTTCTTGTGCAAATCCCGCTCAGCGGTGTTGTTGTGTTTTGCTATAATTTAGCAAATAACATCAGTAATGATTCAATTGGGCATAAAGTCATTGGGTGACGGCCTGTTTGCCATCTGTCTGATAGGATTACTGTTTCTGTGTAATTAAAAGTGTGACCCCGTGGGGAGGATGGTGGAAGGCACGAGGCTGAGTGGTACACCCGCTAAAAAGAGGAGGAGGAGGGGCGGCCTCAGTTCGGCACTAAAGATAGTAGGCGCAGCAGAGCGCTGCAGAAGTGCCAAGCTCTTTACATGGATGTGCACATGTGTGTCAAACCCCTGGCTCGTTTAACTTCAATTTAGTCGGGTAGAGCAGACACCCAAAGTCTGGGTGATCCCTGTGTGCATGCAGTGTGTCGGAGAGAGGTGGGGATGCGGGCTCCTGCTTTTACTCTGATTTCACCTGGGGTTTTGTTTGGACTCTTGAGCCTCAGTTTCTCTTGGACACTTTCCAGAGACTACAAGCCTGGCTTTTTTCAAGACTCCCTCAGAACTAAAGTGAAAGGCCCTGGTCAGGCCTGGAATTGGATTTCAGATTTGATCTTGTTGTGCATAGTAAACAGAACATTAAAGGCAAGAACATGGTACCTAATGAGTGGATGTGTGTCTGGGTGTGTTTGAGTGATGCTTCCCTGTCACTGCCCAAATCAACATAATCTTTGTTTCTCTTTTTATCTTGTATCTTTCTACATATTAATACATATACTACATGCATTTATGTTTTGTTTTTATAAAAATATTTATATTTAAGGTTGCAGATTAGTATTATTATTATGTCATGTAATAATAATAGTTTCGCTATAACGAAATAAGTTGTTTATATACTTCATCGTAAGATTTTTGTTTTGTTAATAAAATTCAAATATATAGTCTAGTATAAAAGTAAAGTACATCTATGTCTCTCCTATATTCATACGCAAACAGGATGTGGGACTAAGAGACATTAGAAAAGTAACCAGAAAAGACAGGATGGCGCGTCTCGATCATTTCATCCACCAGAAAAGTAAAGTTTGGTGAAGAAAAGTACTCAAACAAACAAAAATAACTGGCTTAATTAGCATGGCAGGCTATGGCGCTGACTCTGTGTGGTTGACCGGGCATGACCGAGGTGGCACTGGCCATGGGCATAGTGCCAAACGCACAGGGAAATTACAGGGTGCCCAGGCAATAAATAGAGCCTGTGCTGCCTCCCTCTCATATTTCGCAATATCTCTAGCATAGCTACATATTTGAGCGAGCAATAACCCTTGGCCTGTTTTGTGTCCCCCCCCCTCCACTTCATTCTTTCTCTGCTTGTCTCATACAGCCTTTTTATTTCTGCCTTTTAGACCTTTTCTTACTTTCTCCTCCCCTGCCATTCTGTCTTTTTCTCTCCTCCCAGTGTGCACTCTGATTACCTCTCCAAACTGGCAATAAGTTGATTGCTTTACAGAGATGATGTAAGCCCTTGCCCTAGGGTACATCAGGTTGGCTTTCGCCTGCTTTATCTTGTAAAGCCTAAATTAACAGCTGGTTTGGTTTGAGTTCTTCTGGATCTGACTAAAGGATTAGGCTTCGTTCTCATGTGAGTCAATCTGGTTTGATTTATTGCAGGTCTATCAAAAAAGATCAATGGAGGCCCTTTTGAAAGTAAATCCTTAATCGCTCTTTGCACTTACGTGTCATCATTGTGAGTTTTCTCTCCCTCTCTCTCTCCCTCGTTCTCATTCCCTGCCTGTCTTCCTGCTCTCTTTTCCCCTCGCCTTTTTTTTTCTCATCTCGGGAACACGGTGATCGGGAATGTCAGTGGTATTTTGTTGTTATACGGGATGGATTTTTTTGCTCTCATTAGCTGTCGATCACCGCAGCTCAAATTGAAGCCCAGCTTTGCCGGCGCAGGCCCCGATGGTGGCTTGCAGCATATTTTTATCAGCGCAAGTCTACCTGTACGTGTCTACACATCCAAATGGCCACAAAACCTAAGGTTGAATACAAGTGTAGTCAGTTTAAAGCGAGGGGCCCTCGTTTTTATTTGTTCATTTACAGGAGTACCTTGCAATCAGATTGGTCAGCAGTTTGAATCACAACATAATTTTATTCATAGGGAAATTAATGTAAAGTTAAGTCCTGGAAAAGAACGCCCAGGCCTCCACACAATGCATTTTAGAATCGTGACGTTTATAGGTGGTGCAGTGGCCAAAGGTGCCCGGCTGGAGCGAATTTGCATAATGACAAGAAGTGCAGCAGCCCTCGGATGACCTGGAAAGTGAAACAGGATCTGCTTATCTTAACATTCCTCCCCTCTCATTCCCACTTTCTTTCACTTGTTCCCTCTTTCTCCCATTCTTTTAACAACAGGCCTATTATCCACACTCATTTTTTTCCCCTCCCTCTCAAGGCCATGACTCTTAAAGAATCTTGTGCTGGAGCAGAGACACTGGCATGGCCTGACTGATGGGGAGCTACACACTGACCTACTATGACCGGTAACGGTGGTCAGACAGTATCTGTGTGTCCACTTGAAAAAAGGATCACGTATGCTGTTTTCAAACACAAGTGAAGGGGAATGAGTACAACAGGCAGTATTGCAGAGCAGTAGAAATTATGCTATTGTGAGTAATTGAGAATGTAAGGTCCAGAGAAAATGTGTCTTTTTCGTTTACTCATTAAGAGGTCTGAGGACCTGCAAAGCTGCATGTAAATGTCCTTAAAACTATTGGGTGTCCTACAGTTATTTTATGTTTGAGAAGGATCTGTTTAGTTAATGAGTTCATTCATTTTGTTGATTTCAATGAACCTGAATAAAAAAGAAAAAGCATAATAATCACTCAAGTGTTCACAGTCCTTGCTTCATTTTACGTCTATTTTTTAAAAGTGAAATGTATATAGCCAAAAACATTGCGCTAAAGATGTTTATAAATCAATAAATTACAAAAATAAATAAAATGAATTTGTTTACACAGCATAATTTTATCCTTTTTTTTATTAGTGTCATTAATATCATTAATATTTGTTAACCTATTATAGATATTTTCAAGTACAGATTTAGTTTCACATTTTTTAAAAACCCCTTTCAAAAGACAACTTTATAGGCATGTCAGACATCACTATTCCTGCAGCGTTTCTTCTGTTTTCAGTACCGTCCCCCGCTCATTCTTTACAGACTCAAATATTGTGTACTGTGGCGTGTGCGATTCTGCATGTGTGTGTGGTGCTGAGAAAAGCTCAGGCAGATCGATGTCAAGTTCAGGTGTGTCCTCCTCCCTGGCTGGCAGAGCAGGGCCGAGGGGCCGAGCAGGCAGGAGGGAGGGAGGGAATTGACAGGGTACGTGGGAAGGAAGGGCTCGCTGTCAGCCAGACAGACCTCTTAATCCTATAGCCCTGGGGAAAGGGTGTGTGTGCATGCATGTGTAGACCTATATCGGTGCGTGCAAAATTTTCAAGCAGGGGATAGTTGACCTAAACACCTGAGCTTGAGCCTATTGTATCCATATGTGTGGGTCTTGTGCCTGTCTTTGTGTCGGTTTGTGAAGGACAGCGTTTTATACGGCCAGTGTTTGCTGTAAGTCAATGTGAGTATGACACAATGTGTGTGAGGGAAAGGGGGTGGAGTAGTAGATCTGTCAGTGAGGTATCATACACATTTTGCGCCCATAAGCCTTAGCTTTCCTCTTGGCACGCCCTCATTGTTTTTAACACTTCACTGTAAAAAAATCCAGAAAGGAGTGATTGCATCACCTCGGAGTTCGTTAAAGCAAAGCACACTATTTAGCCACATTCCATACAAGCCTGCTGTCTCTAGCTTGCATTCCCACCCTCCCTCTCTCTCTCTCTCTCTCTTTTTGGCATAGACTTTTGCATATATCACGGGCTGCCAGGCTAAGAGCCTGGGACTTCCCCACGCCACACTCCAAGCCTTTGATCCCTTGCTTTGGAGGTAACATCAAAAGGAGAGGCATAGAAAGGCAGCTACTACTGTGAAGTTCAATGTTCAACTTGATGGCTTGGCTGAGGGCTTTTTTTTCTGTACTGCTTCCCCCAGCTGACAAAAACACACAGTTTGTAGCCCAGGCTTTTTTTGCCAGTGCATGTTAACCTTTATAGAACACAACTGTAAAAAAACAAAACCCACCCCCAAAACCATATAAATCTGCATGTCCGTGTCTTGCAGCCTTGCATGAAGGAGGCTTTGGAAATGGAGCCGGAGCATTGTTAACTCAGCGTTGCAATGAGTTGCATCAAGTAAACGAGTAGATTGGAGAGAGGGTACGAGGCAGAGAAGCCAGCTTCATGCAAGTTCAGGTGCACACGTCATCATCAACTGTCAGAGTCTGTTATAGGGTGAAACAAACATTGTGGGTTGGTTTTCAGCGTACTATTATGATGAAACAAATGCTCATCAAAATGATGCTGTAACTGAAGCATTGCTGTTTATTAAGATCCTAAAGCTGCTGTCAGACTAGAATTTCACCTATTTCATATGCATGCAAACACAGGACAACAAAAACTCAAACTTTTTGTCCATTGTGGCGTCCAGAAAAAAAAATTGCATGCTCAAAGTCTAGTTTGAACAAGATATTTCCATGTTCAGACGTTTCCATTAAATGTTGGTCTTCTCGTATTGGTTACTTAAGTCCAGCTTAACCACAAATGCTGTTATTTTTTCGCTAAATGCCTGGGTCAGATAAGGCCTCACTCAACTTCTCCACCTCTGATTTAGTATTTGCTTTAAAACTTACGGGTCTATCAAGTTTAGTGAAGCATCTTATGAGTAGACCTTTTAGAATATTCAGACTTGACCACTCTGGCATGTTTTACCGTTTAGCTAAGAGTAGAGATTAGTTTTTACGCTCATCCTGCGCTAGTCCCAGCTGCGTCCAGCTACACATGTAGTTCTGCATCTCATCTGTGCACAACCGAATTGATCATAAGCGAGAATGGGGTTGCATTAAATACTCAAATAGAGCTTATAAACAGTCAGTAAGTTTAGTGTCCTGTCAGCCCCTCTGTTAATGTTTCGAGACAGGTCTGCAGTTTGCCCAAGAGACACAGTGCCAGAGAGAGTTGCTTAAAGATTCAGCAGTAATTGCTG
Source organism: Enteromius trimaculatus (assembly GCA_032361065.1). Taxonomy (NCBI): domain Eukaryota; kingdom Metazoa; phylum Chordata; class Actinopteri; order Cypriniformes; family Cyprinidae; genus Enteromius; species Enteromius trimaculatus. Next base: position 12,070,602 of record JAUMHP010000062.1, on the reverse strand, counting down.
TGTGTGATGGTGTCTGTTGCCGCTGTTTGTGGATTGATGTCTGCAGTAATTAACAGAGAGGTGGAGGAGGGGTTTTGTGTGTTCATGAGGCTTTTTTGGTGGTGGTGGTGGAGTGTATTACTACAAAATCATTACTATAGTTTATTTGGAGGTGAAGGGTGCTCTTCGTGGGAGAAGATAGGTGTCACACCATCACCCACGGAGCTTTGCCCGTGGCTCCCACCGCATGACCTTCCCTGGGTCTTATTGTCATCTGTGCCTCCTCCGTTTTAATGAGCTCTATTAACCAATCCTTTATTTATTTATTTGGGAGCAAAAGAACGGCCTTGTCCCTGAAGGTAGGTAGGTGTCTTCCCATGGACCGGTCGTTAGCATTGTTACTCGTTGCATACCTTACGCCAAAAACCAATCAGTGGATTGCCATATGTTATCAAACATTACCCAATGGATACATTACTAACTAACAAAAGGTACAGTAAATCCGTTTACATTTATGTAGTTGAGAACAAAAACTGGTCTGATTAGACCAGCCTGTGGTATTTGTGCTACATTGAGCACGTTTGATGCATGGTTCGGGTTTATGTTGTAGGCTAAAATCAGAAGGGTGTCCTGCGTTGAGGCTTCTGACCTGCAACCATTTTGAATTTCGAGGCAGATAATGGTGCTCAGATACACTCAGGGAACAGACCTTATGAATATGGAGTTTGGAATGCTTCAAGGTTTATTTGTGTGTGTGTGCGTGTAGGTTGAAACCCGTTTGAAGGTTGTTGTTGCTGCAGGAGGTGAAAGTAGTCTTTATTTTGAACTTGAGAGTGTGCACTAGTGTGGTAATTACCTCCTCATGGTGGCCAGGGGTGACCCCTATCTGTACAGTAAAGCTGATCCATGGCTGTGTGTGTGTGTGTGTGTTTAAACGTGAGCACCAAAGTCCAAACTCCATGCCAACCCAGTGTTAACTCTACAGGACCTATGAGCAGGCACACCTAGCGCTAAGCCCTGCGTCCAGGCTGAAGATCACGTAGCTGGTAAGTAGGTCAGTGTACGAGATTCCACAGGGTAGGAATGAGCTGCCGGTATATGTCTCATTATGGGCCCTGCTGGAGGAGACACCAGCCACGAAGACTAGAGCCTGCAGGGCTATTTATAGAACACTCTTAAGGGGCCCATAATCACTCAGATGAGAAGGAGAACAAGAGGAAGAAAGAGTAGAAGCGGGGGGGGGTGGAATATTTCCCAAAAATATATTTCATGAGCCTTGTTAAAAGAATTGTAACCATTTTAAACCATATTAAATTCAAATTTTAAAACCAAGTGGAAGCGTCTTGTTGCCTTCCTCACAGCAAACTTTGCTGTTACATGATTAGCTGATAAAGTTTCAGATCTTTTCTATGCCCCTTGGATAGATGAAAAACAGCCTAAGAGACACATGAACTTGCTCCTGCTTAATAGAAATATTAATGGATCATCAGTCCTTTGGAGGGCAATCACCAAATGCAATGTAAGCCTGCATGAACTTTAACAGAGGAACCCTGTCGCTCTGTCCTACTGTCTCAATGAGAGACGGTTTGTTTGTTTTACTGCCTCCTCAAGCAAGGAGGACTAGTCTGGCTTTGAGGCTTGGCAGATCTTCTTTATGGCCTTGCTTGTTGGTATTATGAGGACACTAACACAGTCTGGGAGCTTCAGGTGAATCAGCTGCTGTTTGATTAATACACAAGCCAACACCTGCTACGTAAACAGATCACAAGTGTGGCCACATGCAGCTTGTGTTATTGTGCTAATGTGCTGGATCAGATAGCAATTTGGGAATTAGGAAGGATTTAAATATTTTTTTGTGAAAGATATGTGGGCCTGGGCCATCATTGTTTAGAATGTTTTTTTATTCAGGCAGCTAACTATAAACGTGTTTGTAAGATCAAACTTAACAATGTTTTGCACCCATTATAGCACCCCTTGTGGCAGTACTGAGAATGCAAAGCGTTTATGCTATTTCTGAACAATACATGAAATCAAGCTTGCTTAGCTAGAAGCATCCGTGCTCAAATACTTTTGTATGTTTAGGCCTTAGTTGCGAAAGATGCGTTCCTCGTCAACTGTTTGGAAGATCAGTTTTGGAGGCAGTGTGAAAGAAAAATGTCAGTGGGAGTTTATTATTAAGAGGACCAAGGTGTGAGAGGTGAGGGTATGGAGGAGATCAGGCTGGGGTCTTTGGCTCTGTGCTGTCAGAGTGCTGAGAACCCCCCAGCGGTTCCAGCTTTGGAGTAAATACGGGCCCCGCGGACCCTCTCCCGCCCCGGGGCACACAAACCCCAGGCCTGCCCACATTCCAGCTTTATTTTCCTGGTTGCAGAATGCCTGAGGCAATCTGAGCTGGTGGGGTGTTCTTTTCTCTTTTTTTCCTTTATTTACTCATAAAATGTGCATTAGAAGAACTAAGCAAGTGTGAAGAGACTTCGTGTAGACTAACTTTCAGTTTCATCTAGTGTTGAGCTACTCCTCCTTCTCCTCCACCCCCAGCCCCCACCTCCGGCATGCTTCCATCCATCCGAAATGAAGGCTATTTGAATGTTTCAAGCAAACATACAAAGACAGACAGACGCACACACACCCAAACACATGCTTTCTCTCTCTCTTTTCTCGCTCTCTCTAGCTCTCTAGAGATGGGAGTCTCACAGATGGGCAGATCCCTTCTCTTTGGATCAGTGAATTTCAAAGAGCCTGTCTGGATCATTATTATGTCCTTTCCCCCCAAAATTTCTCCTCTTGAGAGAGTGAGTGTATTAAGCACGAGTCTCTATGTATCCATGTTCCTCAGCACCTGTGAACAAAACAATTGTGTTTTTTTGTTGTTGTTGTTGCTTGTTGAGTGGTATTTATCATAATTCTTATGCAAACCTATGTAGTTATTAATGTGAACCTATCAACAAGCACTCTTAAACATACTCTTTTTTTATTGTAAAAGGTGTTGCCGCTTTTATTCACAGAGACAGGAAATGACAAGAAGGTTGTGAGTGGTTTGACCAGGAGATTACCTAATCTGCACTCAAGCCAGGTTCAACACATCTTAGAGCATGCACACTAGCCACCAGGACACATCTGATCAGTCATTTTCAGGTCTCTTAGCTAAAATAATGTCTTGTTTAATTCTTGCAATTAGAAGTAGGTCAGCTCTCACATCTTTAGTTCATGTATGGATGTGGTTTAGTTATTCTTCGGATACACGTGATTGTGTGTTAGTAGCTGCATATGTTCTTGACCCCTCTCCACAAATGGTCTGAGATCTGCTTGGCCTAATTGAGTATCTCTAGTGGGAAATTGACTCACTGAGTGCTTGCCGGACCCCTTTACTCCCTTTTGTCTTCTGATTTTCTTGTGTACATTGTTAATGTGACTGGAATGCTTTCTAGTACATTGGCTTATCCCATGCTGGACAGCTGAAAATAGATCCACAGATATCCCTAGCTTCTCTCACAAAGTAGGCATCTGATTTGTCTGATTGTGGAAAAGCCTTTGCTCTTAATCCAAAAGAAAAACAAATCAAACACACAATTTACATGGATTAAATTTGGTTATCACATTCAGTTTTGTTTGCTCTAGTTTACTTGCTGTTGCAAATGCTTCCATAATCCAGATGACTTTAGCTCTAGGCCTAACATTGTAAAGGGGTTTTCTGGTTTGGAATGATTCTCAATTTAAAAAAAAAAGGGTTTCTGCAAAGGTCAGGTTGCAAAATTCAACCCCATATACAGTTTAGGTGAAAAGATTTTGCCAGAAGACCTGATTAAGCAACTTGTGGTCTCTGGTGTTTTCTATCTCTCTGTCTTTCTGACTCTCTCTCTCTCTCTCTCTCTTTCTCCCGGAAGTCTCTAGGCAATAGAGGGACAGAGAGAGAGTTCATCCCTTTTGAGGATTTAGAGGGCTGCCTTGTCTTTCACTTCATCAGAGACAATTGAGTCATTCATTCCCATTGTAGCAGTGCTGAGGCAAGGCAGGAGAAGGCAAGGCAAGGCTTGAGGGTTTGCTGAAGGGTGGGGGAGGCAAAGGGGAGCCCCTGCTGTTGGGGCCCCAGGAAAGAGTAAGCACTCTGGGTAAATCTGAAGACTGAGGGGGAGGGTACTGAGTTCTCTAGAGCTCCAGAGCAATTTGTCACATCAGAATAGCACTTAAGTTACGTGGAAGGGGGCCTCCTAGCTGGAGAGTTTTTAGTAGGCAGAGAAGAGGCAGGGGGAGGTCAGAGGTCATGGCCTTCTCAAACCGCAAGTGGTGCGACCGTCAGCGGACCAGGGGTGGTGCAGGGGGTTGGGCTGCGAGGGAATACTGCTGAGACTTTGGCACTGGTCTAGGCTCGGCTTTCCTTGGCATGCTTGTAAAACCTGCGGGAGGGATTAGACCAAGGGAAAGGTCTGAAGTGGATACGCCTGTCAGAGTACGTCCACTAAGCTTTCAGCACCCACACTGGTAAGGTGTCACCTTTCACCCCAACCAAACTAAACTTCCCAGCACTGGAGCACAGGGCATTACCTGGTCCTACATACCAAGACATTACCAGCCCTTAAGCGCACACATTTAAAACTTATTTATGATCATTCCATATTGTTTCCTGTCCAAATGTCCCATCAGCCAGTTTGAGTATTTGGAGGTGGGTATGATCAAGTTGAGGCCAAGGTAGGAGTCCAAATATTCATCCAGACTGGATCACAGGAATGCACCCTGCTGTGAATCCACCTCTAATTAGCTCTGATTCAGTCCTATTCTTGAAGACACATGAACAGCCTCACAACTACAGCCTTATTTCATGGGCATTTGCTTAAATGGCGAGCCACAAAACCAGGCATTTTTTCTTCACTCTCAGTCTTTGGCATAGTGGAGCTTGGAATGTCCTCATAAGAAGAGTAAAATCTCAAAGGAGGCCTGACAAGGTCAAGCAAACTACACAGACAGGCTGCAAGAAGCGAAGACGTGACGCTGTTTGATTGGATAGAGCAGGACAGAGAGTAGGAGCTGAAACGTTGACCCTGATTGGCCAGATCTGCTCAGACATGGGGATGGATTTGATTCTGATTTGTGGCTCACTTGGGCCAAGTTTTTCAGTTGATTTGGAGCCCAGTGGTTGATGTCCTGGCAGCATCGGAGGCCAAGTTACAAGGCCGACCGACTCGTCCGAAGTTTTCTTTGGGGATCTGATGAAGTATAGCACAGCATGCATTAGGCCTAAAAAAAGCGCACCATTTTTTATGTAGAGTGTACTCTAAATTCATTTTTCATGTTTTGGGCCCAAGACTGCATCCAAAATTGCGCCAAGGTTAAAAAACTGAGCCCCAGCTGCTGTGTCTACCCCACCTCTTTTTTTTTTAACTTCTGTCCACCATTCCTCCATCCTTCTGTCCTTCCTTCATTTCTTTCTTTTGCATTCAACTTAAACAGTCACTTAAGTATTGTGGCATCAGCCAACCCCAAATGCAAATCTACTCAACCCTCCTATTTAGTAACATAGATGGTTTGAATGCTTATTTGAATTTATTTTGTCATTCAACAGAGCAGCGGTTTCCAATGGTCACTTTTTATTTACCTCAGTTTGTTGCTTTTCAGGTTTCCCATAATAACAGCAATCAGGGCCCAGTTAACCCCTGACCTGTGTAATTCAGCCAATACAACAGCCACACTTCTAGTGTTAGGAATGTGTGGACCCTCACACTTTTCCTGATGAGACACCCATCACTCAGATAGCCGAGTCCAAGTCACGTTCACAATCAACTGCTTTTCTCAGGTTAAAAGTTCAAGGGTCAAGTTCACTTGCTGTGGGCTAACGGACTAAGGACATTAGGCAAACCAGTTTGGGAAAGTAACAGAAGGTTTGTAATGGGCCTTAGCATGGGATCTCCAGAGAATGTGTCCATCAGGATTCAGGGCTTGGAGTTAGAATAGAGTTTTAGGCAGAAAAACAAATTGTCTTCCTGTCAACTGAATTAGAAACCCGGATGTTCACCTATGAATGCAGCGTTTTTGGGTATATGCTTATTGCAAACCATATGTTTAAAATTACTTTTCATATATATTGGGCTTTCAAAAAATTATTTGATTAGATTAAATTAAGAGTTTGAAAATGTCATGGAGCTCTTTGTGGTGATTATTTTCATCTGTTGGCTGAAAGAACGATGTAAGGGTTCATGAAAGGGCCGTTTGCTTGTGTACACCTCTGATAAAGTCTAGGTCAATCATTCACGGGGACAGTCGCTGCAGTGACTCAACACCACACCCTTATTATGTGTACTGGGAAAAAAGTCCACCTGAAATTCCAGAGCCTAATAAAACATTTGTGCATGATTAATACAGGAAGAAGCATCAGCATATTCGCCTGAATATTCACGTGGTTCAAAATGTGCTGTTTTGGTGAATTAATCTTAACACCAGTAGTTTCAGTTTTCAAAAAGCTCCACCTCATGCATCATTCGACCTTGGATCTTTTTGACATGATTTCTTTTTGTTTACTTTTGCTTTCTGTGTCACACTTTTTTATTTCTTTAGATATTTTAGCTCTTATGTTGTGTTCCCCTTTGTTTTCTGCATTGTTAACATGTTTTTTTGTTTTTCTCCATTTGTTTTCTTTCTGCCATCCAGTATCTACAGATGAAATGGCCCCTGCTAGATGTTCAAGCAGGAAGTCTTCAGAGTAGACAAGCACTTAAAGATGCCAGGTCACCTTCTCCAGCACACATCGTTGTAAGTAACACCCATGAGTCATTGCATTTACAAAGCTCTATGTTCTACAGAACAGTCCATGAACTACTTCTGGTATTTGTTGGGATCTTTGGGATCTTACACTCCTCTCCTAATACACAGCTATCAAATGGTCTAGTGATCTATAAAAACTGTAGACCTGGGATGAGTTTCCCAAAAGCATCGTAAGCTTAAGTTGATTGTAGCTCTATTGGTTTCAATGGGTCTAAGCTTATAGTGCTTTGTGGAAACTCAGCCCAGATTGTGTTGGAATATTATATATCATATGGGTGCTCGTTTTGTAAAGCTCTTGTCTATAATATGGCTTCTTTGTGAAAACAAGAGGGTGAGATTTCAGTGTAGCTCAACAGTTTTTCCCTTTGAATGGCGCAGAGTGGCAGAGGGCAAGACCGTCTTTTTACTGTGGAGACGGATAATTAGTGCCCATGCTAAGCTCGGTTCAGGCAATGAGTGTCAGGAGTAGAGATGCTATGTTTATTTTGCAGTTTTATGCGCTGGGTCCGTGAGTGCTATTATCCATGTGTTTAACTCTAAATTTATAAATCTATAGATGATACGGCTTTCAAGGTTAGAGACACGGCTGGACGAAAATAATGTTACCATGTTAAAGCATCAGGTTATTGATTCCTTTTCTTGGACAATAGACCAAATTTGATTTTGGTCTTTCCATTGTAGAGCAGGAGTTTGGGGCTTCATTGCGTTTCCATAGTTACTGGAAGCAACAGAGTGCCTCCAAGGTCGTGTATAGGAATATAAGAGAATAATCCATTGAATCCAGGTTAATATTTTGTCAGAGAGATAAACACATTTTGAACATACTGTAAAGGGCTAAATTGTATTAGCTTTCCTTACTGTTATTAGTTGTGGGTGGTTTGGTATAATGAGATTAAACACTCCGTTACCTTTTAATTTTTAGATAATTTTTTATTTTTTTATTTTTTTGAGACCACGCATGTAAGATTGCACTCCATTAAGGTTGACAAAATACATTTTTAGCACATTTACGCAGTCTTTCCAAAAGTAGACCGTAGAAAATAATGGTTGGTTGTGACATTGATTGAAAATGACTTGCTATTTAAAGTTTTGTATATGTATTTTGGGTCACGCTTTATTTTAAGGTCCAATTCTTGCTATTAACAAACAATTAAATGGTACCTTTGCCTTAATATAAACGACTAATTTGCTGCTTATTAATAGTAAGGTAGTTGTTAAGTGTAGGATGTGTTCATGAATACAATGTCCTTTACAAATACTAATAAACAGCCAATATGTTCATAATAGGCATGCTAATAAGCAATTAGTTGATAGTGTGAATTGGTCCCTTTCAAAAGTTTGAGATTGCTAAGAATCTGCGTTTATTTGATCAAAAATACAGTAAATATTACCTGATGAATGAAATGGCAACTCTACAGCTGCTTCTACTGAACTTCTAGTAAACTATTTTTACATTTAAATGTAGGGTAGTAGTGTTTTTTTTAAGAGAAAGAGAAAAATGATTATCCTCCCTCTCTGAATCATTAAATGTGTGGGAGGTAGTTAAGAGCAGGCTCAGGTAAATACCGCACTTGAGTTTTATCCCTCTGACTCCTGAGGCTGTAAATGCTTATCAGCACAGCGCAGTTTTCTCTATTGCCTTTTAAAACGGCCCTAAAGACCTGCAGCAGAGAGAGCAAGGCGAACATTTAGCTCTGGATGGAATGTTTAGCTATTTAGCATTTAAGGTCGTTTATTTATTTAGTTCGTTCACACAACTCGTATCTGTTTGATCAAGACCTAACATGGTACTTTGCATTATTTCTTCATCCTTCCGTCTTTCTGCTTCTCTCGCTCTCCCGTTCTACTTTTTCTCTCTTGTGCTGACGTGTGTTTGATTTGATGTTTCCTTGGTTTGCATCATGCCGTTGGTGAATCTATCTGGAGACAGTTGGTATTGTCAGGGATAGATAACTGTGGAATGCCCTGAGCTCTATATTTATTTATTTATTTATTCGTTTTTGACTCAAGTTGGCCTGTATGCTGCCGTACGTGAAGGCCTTATCAATAAATTGTACCGTAAACAGTAGTTTCTCTTCTCTGTCGAATTGGAAGAACACCTGCCCACTTTGACCCATGGCTCTGAAGACGCCTGTCTGCCGTGGACTGATAAGAGAGCGCCGATGGGTGTGAGATAAGGAATGTAAGCCGAAGTTCAAGTGACCCAACAATCACCAATAAGAGAGATACAAATGCACAGGTGGACAGCGGGAGAGAGGAGGTGATACCGTAAAAGGCCAGCATGGCAATGAAGTAAGACGATGAAGGAGACACAGAGAGACTACAAACAAGTCTATAAAGAAAGAGTATGATGCTTTGATATAAGTTGCCTTCACACAGCATCAGATTATAGTTGTCAGTCCTATATTAGGGTGCTATATATTGTTATTTTCATACCTAAGTGAAATTTTTATGGCTATCACAAGAATAGAAAAAGGGCTTGACAGTATTTATTGCTTTTGGAAGTATTCAAGCCACTCCTGTGTTTTCTTTTTATTCATTTAAAAAGTATTAAATACATTTAATTACATATTGTTTTAAATTCAAAGTTGTTAAAAAAAAAAAAAAAACACGTAATGAAAAATAAATAATTGAAGATTTTATCCAACCGCTAGTTACTAGTATGTTGTCAGTCAAATGCACTAAATGTGTGACCGTAGTCAAAGGAACACAACACAGTCAGATGTGGTCATAGAGGTGCTACTCCACACTACTCTATGAATAGAGCACAGGAAGTGACCCTCTCGTTTCTGTCCACGCCCATAGAAGGCAGTGCCAGGATGTTTGAAGCACTCAAGAGCCCCGAAGGCTTTTCAAAGCCTGTTAGTCCCACACAGTCAGCATGCATTTACTACCTGTTCACAAGTCATAAAGAACACATCTCTGCAAAGCCGTTTTGTCCCACTGCCATCTCCGCTAACTTTTAATGTGATTTGTAAAGCCCATTCTTTATATAGACTGTAATATAGACGTGACAATTCAGACAGGTAGACTGCAAAACACATGTGCTGTGTATTTGGCATCGGACAGACCATGAACTCAAGGACGGTATGAACGGGGATCATGCGATTGCAATTCCACTGGGAAGCAGCTGGAAACAACGGAACGAAAGATTTCCCCACATCTGCGACACATTGGCCATTCGTTCTGGGATCGGTTTCCTGTTCTCGTTCTGTTTCTTGACTTGTACACACAGCTGTCCATCAGCGTTTCCCTATGTAGTGTTTCTTGGTGTAGGCCATATACTAGAGTGGTATAGCCAGATGTTTAACTCACAGCATATACTCTGGCCATTGGCAGCTTTTTATTGTGGTCAAAAGCTGTCTACTTACACAGGAAATTACTAGATGGAAATTACTGGATTAATATGTTAATGTGATTACCATAATTTAAACTTTTTTCAAAATTAATAAGTACTGATTTATTCACAGACAGAAAACTAAGTGGCAAAAAAATTACCGCTTGTGTATATATATATATATATATATATATATTTGTTTTTTACTTATTTTTTTTACTGCTGTCAAACAATTAAACACATCCAAAATAAAAGTTTTTGTTTACATAATATACGGTTATGTGCATATTTATTATGCATATATAAACGCACACACATACAGTAAATACTTAAAAAAAATTACATTTATTTAAAATAAATGTAAAAAATAAATGTATTAAATAAAAAATTACATTTATTTAAAATATAAAGATTACTATTTTTATTTAATATATGCACATGCATGTGTTTGTGTTTTTATATATATATATAACTTTTATTTGGAACGCGATTAATTGCAATTAATAATTTGACAGCACTAATATATATCAAATGTAAAAATCAAAATCATTTTAAATGATGATGATGATTATAAGCTAGTAGCAGTAGTAATTTGCCCAAACTGATACTAGTTGACTTGAGTCTCTATGCGGTAACTATACCCAGGTTAAAGCTAGTGCAGCCATTTTGCGGGTCGGTTGAAGTGCTACATTGATAGTGAATACTGTGCAAACAATTTTATCCAACACATTATATTCAAATAAAATCAGTGAAATAAAAGTTTTTATTTTAATGCTGCTCCCTAAAATAATGCTGAGGCAAAAGGACACACTCACAACCTCATGCAGGAGCACAACACACCGTCTAATACACACACGCACACACACATTGTCCTCTTGCTCTGAGTCTTGTTGAGACTGGACAATGTCTCCATTGTTTTCTGGGCTTTCACAGGCAGCGGGGGACGGCTGCAGTGTTAACTATTTCCCCACGAGGCCCCACAGCAGTGTGCATATGTGTGCAAGCGCTATGTGCAAGTGAACCAACAGCAGGAAAACGCGGGAACAGTGAGAATGTAGGGAGAGGAGGAAGAATAGAAGGGGTGGGACTTGGAAGAATAGCTGGAGGAGTCCTGGTTTGTTCCTGTATGGTAATTAGTATTTAGGAAGTGATGGAATGTGTTGCGTTTTGACAGAGCGGGACCTCCCACCTGAACCGCTGTACGCTGAGGGCATGACTGCTCTTAGCTGTCACAACACCAGACTGTCTGGGAGATTCAAACTGTTCTTAAAATCGAGTATTGATATCAGTGATAAAAATAAAGAGTAAACTTAATGAATCACACAGATAAAGCATGCAGGGCATTTTCCCAGACTCCAGCTGAGTAGGAGTACCGTCTCAAGCTAGTTTTTGCTGGCTAATTTGCTTTTTTTTTTTTTTTCTCGGATTGAATGGTGGTGCACCTGGACTGACTTGACAATGGCTGGGAGGGCCAGAGGCATGCTGGGAAACCCCAGCCCCCTCGCTGTTAATGAGGACCCCAGTGTCACAGCCACAAGACACTGAACCAACTGTCTTTTTCTTCTCTCCTTCCCTTTCTACTAACTGTTTCTCACTTTTCTCGCTCCCTCATTCTCCATAGGGCCTCCGCCTTTTCCTTCCCGTCTTTTTCGGTGCTGTTCGGTGCATAGTGATGTAACCAGAGCCTGTTGCATGTAACTGTAACCAGAGTTGTGCCGCTTCTGACAGGACCATGTGAAACAAGGAGATGTCACTTGTCCTGAGACCTTTGGCCAAAGCTTGGAGAACATCTCGGCGTGTGCTCTTGTGTAGTGCATGAGAGGCCTCCCTGGGGCATTTCCTTAACCAAACTCAAGGAATGTCAACAAACTGTTTTACGAGGAACCTGGTGTCAAGGTCATCAGCCCTTTAGTCGTTTATATTATGCAACCTTGTGAGTGCAGGACACTCACAGCTCTTGTGTGTTTTGCCATTAACAGGACCATTCTCTTTTAGCAGCGGTGAGATAAATGGCCACTTTAGATCTTTATATTCATTCTCAGATTTGAATCCTGAGATTTCCCCTTTATTTTCCTTAAGAGATTCAGAAGTCTTTTCATTTTTATATTAAATAGATTAAATTAAAATTCTTTTCAGTAAGTATTTTGTGGTATGGCAGCTAAGGAATGAATTTTATCTAAATAAATTAATAACTCTAAATGTTAGAATGGAATTATGCATCCCAAAAATTTATTTTTATAAAAACTGTTAATTTAGAGGTTTTTTAAAAAAATATATATATATTTAACAGTGTTAGCGAATACAATAATATTAGGGAGTATAATATGACATATTGTGCATTTTAGGAGAAACGTTTGAGATGCAATACTGTATTTTTATTCAGCAAGAATGCATTAAATGTATAAAAAATATGCATAAAGACAAGTAAATTTGTAAATAATTTTTTTATAATAAATAATAAATCTGAAAAAAAAAAAAAGAATTCACAGTATACACAAAAATAAGAAATAAAAAATTGCTTCATGAGCACCAAATCAGCATATTAAAATAATTTTGGAAATATTTTGTGACACTGACAAATTAATAAGGTCTGCTAATAATTCAGCGTTGCCTTTACAAGATAAAATTACATTTTAAATCATCATAATATTTAAGAATACTACTGTTTGATATTTTAGTGAGCATAGGGGATTTCTTTGAAGACATTAATCAAGCCTTACATTTGAACAGAAGTGTATTTGAAACAAGAATTTCATAAGACTTAACAATAACAATAGATTAGATTTTTTCCCTCTGTGAATTTTAAGCCTCTCTTTTTCTAAGATGACATGGTGCAACAGGAACGTGGTGTACAAAGCCTCAATGCCTAAAGCCACATCAGTACTCTTTTTGTCAGTCAGTTCAGTTGCTGTGGACACACTGCCAACATGCTAACAATATCACAACCTCAAATCACAGTAAACAAACATGCACTTGCGTATTCTGCGTGTGTTGTATGTTGTATGCGAGATATGTTTGGGCTTGTACCTGGCAGCGGCCTGACACTGCAGTCAGAGAGGAAACAGACAGGGAAGGAGAGGGGTGGCACACACAGCTAGACATTTTTGTGGTTTTATAAGTCATGCCTTTTTCCTTCATGCCCTGGTTGAGTGATGAGTGTACCATGTTTTCAATTTGTGACACGGGACGTCCGTCTTTGCCTTGCAGGGGCCCTTCTGCTTGGAATTCCCCGGACAGACTGATCTGAGTCTTCACCAATTACAGTTGGTGAGAATCCTGAATTCCAAGTTTCTTGCAGCTGGCTTATTGATTGTTTAAATGAATTACCTGCTGGAAAATCCGGTTTCAGCTGGTAGCTGATTTTCTGGCTGGTTATTTACTGGTCCGAGCTGGTCATTAGCTGGAAGACCATCTTAAAGGGATAGTTCACCCAAAAATGAAAATTACGGCATAATTTACTCACCCACAAGCCATCCTAGGTGTACATGACTTTCTTCTTTCAACACAATCTGAGTTTTTTTAATTATCCTGGCTCTTCCAAGCTTGGTAATGCTGGTGGATGGTGGCCATGATTTCTAAGCTTCGGAAATCAAATATATACGCAAGGACTCCATTATCACATGCCCTCTGAAGGGGTTTTGTAACAAAAATATTTCTATTTCTAAAATTATAACCTAAATAACTGACTTCCGGGTACTGCCGTATGCGCTTTCCAGTTCTGGCTTCTTGGCTGACTTTTGACTTCCCATATGATGTAAACTGTGTATTTAGGTTAAAATTTTAAAACCAGAAATATTTTTGTTACAAAAACCTATCGATCTGCTTCAGAGAAAACACGTGATAACCCTCTGGAGACGGATAGGTTAGTTTTACGACGCAGTCACCAAGTACAGTGCTTCAAAATCATGGCCACAATCCACCAGCATTATCAAGCTTGGAAGAGCCAGAATATTTTTGACTATGTTCGTCTGAAAGAAAAAAGTCACCTAGGATGGCTTGATGGTGAGGAAAATCTGCCATAATTTTCATGAACTATTCCTTTAAGTATCCAGCTAAAGGTGGTCAAGTTGGTTTTTGAAATGTTGTGGCTGGGTAACTAGCTAATGACCAGCTTGAAAGAGCTCTGACCAGATAGAAACCAGCAATCATGTTACAGTTTTCCAGCTTCAGCTGGGTTTTCCAACAGGGTAGAGAATAGAGAATATCAAAATTATAATGAGAGATGTTAAAAACTATCAGTGCAATGTTCTGCTGTATTTGATATTGTTTGTTGCTGTGTTCTTGCTCTTTTCTGTAAAATGGGGTTCAGTCTGCTTTGCATTTGTACACACACTCACACACACACTGTCTCTCTCACGAGCAGACTTGGCTCTTGTGCCTTTAGTTTGCGTGGTAATTGTAAACTGTTGCTGTCCTTTGACACGCTGCCTTTTGTCTGTAGCAGGATCACTGTTACGATATACAGTGTTTGCGTCTAACAGGAAAGCATCAGTGCCACAGGGGTGCAAAATTCAGCATTTCTGGATTCCTGGCAGCCCCAAATGCCTCTTGAGCTTCATCTTTGTCTGCTCGCAGGCCCCGTTTCAGCCTTGTTAATTATTTTCCTGCATCTTCCGGAATGGTGGCGATTATTTCTCTCTGATTTCCTTTTCTCTGAAGCAGCTGGCATGAAGAGGATGCTTTTCATTTGTAGCATCTGGGGTTGAACGTATGCCAGCGAGAAGTTAGGAGGTGGAGTGGTTTGTGTTTTTATGTGCACACGCGCACCCATGTGTGTGTAAATGTCTGCGTGACTTGGTTGAGGTTAAGGATGTTTGGATGATACAAGGCCTTCTTCTAATTGTCCTCTTGTCCGTCGACATGAGGCAGAGGGAGAGAGAGAAGGAGAAAGGAGAACGAGAGCGCCTGTCTGGCACCGCTTGATGTGGTGTGGAGTGACGCAACATGAGGCCACTGCCGCTGAGTGTCTCAATTGCGCCTCGGCCCTCCTTGATGGACACAAACAGTGTGTGGAATTTGAAAGGGGGGCACGATGGGTAGCCTTGGTCTGCCAAAACTCAGCAGCGGTGCAAGGATCAGTGGGGCGAGTGATTGTTTAGCTCATCTCCTTGTGTTTAGGTCTATAGAGAAAGCTGTGGCATTGTGGGATGTGCTTGTCTTATTTTTGTCTTGTCCCTCAGGGTCATGTAGGTCATGTCGAGATGGTAACCTTAATGCAGTGACAAATCTTGTGAAATTGAAATTGGAGTCCAGCAGCAATTTTTAGAGCAAATCTTAAGCAGCCAAAGCAAATCTCACAAGGGTTTAAGTGCAATTCTTAAACAAATCTTGAATTCTGATTTATTTCATTTTATTATTCGAATTTTTTGAATAAAATGGCAGGATACGAAGTAGTTTGAAGTTATTTAGATTGTTTTTGTATTTTTAGACTTTTTTTTTTTTAGATTTTTCTGGATTACAATTACAGTAACTTTTTTTCTTAAGTTAGAAAATAATAAAAAATTATATATATATATATGTGTGTGTGTGTGTGTGTGTGTGTCTTGCTGGGGTATATTTGTAGCTATAGCCAAAAATACATTGTATGCATATTGTACATTGTAAAATATATATTTTATTTCCTGTAAATATTTCAGATATAAAGTAAAAAAATCATGTTCCGTGAAGATATTTTAAAACAATTCCTACCATAAATATGTTAAAACCAATGTTTTATTAGTAATAGGCACTGCTAAGAACTTGAACAACTTTAAAGGGGATTTTCTCAGTATTTAGATTTTGTCATATTCAGATTCCAGATTTTCATATATATTTGAATTTTAATATGGTTATTAAGAATGTTTCCCTGAATCCAGCCCTCAGGTAGACTAGTATTACCTTTGGTCTGGTTTTGGCTCGTTCTCACTGGTTTGCTGCAGTTTGAACTTAGCTGGTGGAGCTGGTTGACCCACACTGTATAAGAGATTGCTGCTAGTTAAGAGGTCTATTGGCAATTTATGAAAATCACAAAACGGTAAATCTTAATTTGTTTTATTATCTGACACTAATTACAGGGAGCAGAACTGTTTTGTTTTTGTAAAGAGTTTCTGTGAGAACTTGTTAGGCAAGGTTCACCAAGAGTTCCTTAAGTGGTGTATTTCTGTTACATAGTGTATGTGTTTGTGAACTTGTGTTTGAAGCGTTGTCCATACATCACCCTAATGCCTCAGTGTGTTGCTGCTTATGTTTGTGTGTGTTAGCAAATCTACAGGTTCTCAGTTTTCTCAGGTTTTCAAGCTTACGATTTCACTCAAACCACAGCATATTGCCCTATTAGCACTCTTGAGTGTATGTTGAGCACTCCTCATGGTCTGTCTAAAATAGAGAGAGCAGAAGAGATGGTGAGCGGGGAGGGTGTCGAACAAGAACTGCAAGAATGTTTGGGATTTTTGTCGGGGCCAAAACTTCCACAAGGACTTCCTGTGGGCTTCCAGTGGAGCCAGACAGCAGCGTGCTCCTCCTTCCCGAACTTCTGAGAATCTAAACTCTAATAGAAGTGGCATTAACATTTCCCCTCCGCACCTTTCCACGACCCCTCCCCCACCACACACACACATTATATTCCTGCACAGCATTGAGCGGGACGCCGTTAGCCGGGACACGTACTGTATTAGCACTTCAGGCTGTTTCACAGAGAAACTTGTTTTGACAGAACTCCAGGTGTCTCATTGTTGGGCGTGCTATGGTTCAACAGATTTACCAATTAGTGTCGGGATATGGGCAGACGAGGGGAGGGGGGCAGCTTTTAGATGGTGGTTTGGAAGACGTGAATGTGGGGGGGACAGCGAGTGTGATGGAATGACATGGGGCCTCGTGGACTGCTGAAGGGGTCATATGGTCAGAGAGAGACGCTTGGTAAGTTGATATGTGACCTCCTTTCACAGGCCTGTTATAGAGTAGCTTGGGAAAGTAGCTCAGAATGGAGAAAGAGATAGAGGAAGAGGAGGGGGAAGAGATAAGGAAGAAGTAAACTAGAGTAAAGTAAGTAAAGAAGTAAGTTTTTTTTTTTTTTTTACCATAGATTTTTTATCACTTTATCAAAATATGTTTTGCTACATACAGACAATCATGCAATATATTTATAGGCAAAATATTGAAAAAAAAGTATATAAAAATGGAAATAATTTAGCAAATAATGTTTCAGGTTGACGACACAGTTATATTTAGTATTTTCATAATGCTAAAGGTTTGCCGGTTAATTGCGATTAATCACAGCCAAAATAAGTTTTTGTTTACATAATATGTGTACTGTGTATATTTATTATGTATAAATACACACACGCATGCATGTATTTCATAAAATATGTATGTTTATATATTAAATATATTCATTATAATAATATTATATGAATTTAAATATGTAAATATTTTCTACATATATATTGTCTGTGTCTGTATTTTTATGTGCTCACTAAAGCTTTATTCTATATACATATATTGTATATACATTATTTTATTATTTTTTTTATTATAATCCATAGCCCACTTTAACACATTTTCCGTAGGCCTGTTGGTCGCCATTCCATCCATTTTTTTGCTAATTACTGTTGTTTTTACCCGTTAACTCTCTTTATTTTCTTTTAAACATGGCTATTGTGCTTCCAGGAAGTTTTAGGTGAACTTTTTAGAGGAAGTTGAAGTGATTTAGACTCCGTCCCTCGGGTGGCCTGTAGAACGAGGAGCTTTTTTTGGACGCGGCCCGGTTGTTTTACTAAGCTTCTCGCTCACCACAATCCCAGATATATTCACTGCATAATTTAATTGAAGTGAAAATGAATAGCATTTTCCATCAAATGTGCGGTCGCGCGAATTCATGTTCGAAAATCCCATTGAGTTTGGCCACTGAGTGTGTGAAGGTAGAGGCGGTCGGGGTGCAATAAAGTCCTGCAGCACGTTCCTTCGCTAATCCATTGTTTAGGTTGGACGAAGTCCCCCTCTGTGCTTCAGATGCAAACGCTGACTGCTTTATGGCCAGACGGTTTTGGCCACACGATGTGGTGAGATTCAGAAGTTCGGTGTGTGTGTGTGTGTGCTGTGAACTGTGTCAAAAAGAAAGAAAGAGGCAAAGAATTGGGGAGGAGTGAAACTGACATTCCCGAAAAAAACAATTTATTGTTATGGCTGAATGTGCAGTGACAGTTAAAGTTTAACACCTTCCTTCTTTTGGTGCGTATGTGTGCGTTGGCCCCTAAAACGCCCTTCTAGGGAGCACTTAAGCCTCACCGAGAGAGCAACAGGGTTTTTTTTTTGTTTTGTTTTTGGAAATCAGTCAGTATCTTGATTTTGGAACTGTTTTCCTTGCATTGTCCTCTCCCTCTCTCTCCCTCTTTAGATTGTTTTCAGATGTGCTTCTGCTCGCCTTTTGTGAGACGAACTTCCAATTTATTTGATTTCGCTCTTCTCAGCAGTTTCTTTGCAGACATCTTTTTACTGTTTATTTGCGTCTTTGTTTTTTTGATGTTTCTCCACAGTAAGTGCAGTCAGAGCCAAGTTTTCTGTCTCTATTATGGCTTTAAAAAGAGAAAGGTGACACGGGACTGTTTTCCTCAGTCAAAAAATCTCTTTGTTTTTATTGTTTCTTTTTAGTTCAGCCTTTTTTTGAATGATTCAGTGAGTTAAAGTGGTCTTGTTCTGGCACGCTGTTGCAGGTGTGCACATGCTCTCTTTATCATTTATTTAGCTTCGTTTCAGATATGAGAAGAATGTCTACTTCTGCTCGTCCGCGTGAAAACAGATGTGTTGTATTTAGGCTTAATTTATGACAGGCAGCTAACTGGGCAGCCCTGACATGTCCAGTGGAGTCTGTCACTACACTCACCACGAGATATAAGACTAAAGAGAGGCTGGAGGGATGGAAAAATATTAAATGAGAGGGATTGAAAAGTTGGTGTTTGCTACTGGAAAGACAATTTTGAATAATTTATGTTGAAGCTGTACACATTGGTAACCCTAGTTAGATGTCACGGTTGTGGTGAGCACACCTTGGAGTTCGAATCCAGTTTAATTTAATTTGTATTATATAGTGCATTAATATATGTAACAGTAAAATAAATGAAAATATATATTTTCTAAAAAATATATATATATTTAGCATTTTAATTACATTTTTAAATGTCAATATTTTTTTTATTATTAATTATTTTATTTGATTAGTTTGACATTGATGACTAATAGCACCCTGTCCGTTTACACCCGGTCTCCTTTCAGCTGTCTCTGTTAATAGAAAGCACATAAAAACCTGAAAATAATAGGTAGCCCTGGCTAAACATATTTCATGTGCTTTTATTTGTTTATCAGTATTGTGAACTTTTTGAGTTCAGTGAAAATAAGGAATAAAATGAATAAATAAAATGGTGGGCCATGATTGAAGTGAGACAGACGTGCCGTCCGTGGACGGCAGACAGGAGACGAGGCTTTATTGGGAGGCTCATTAAGGACAGTGCAGCGACGTGGAGAAAGAAGCGAGCGCTTCACTGGCCTGTATCCCTTTGAACACCGGCCTACTCTTATCTACGACATGCTCCGTTCCTCCGTAACAAGACATTTTTCTTCACACAACGGATTTTTTTTTCTTCCTCCTTTACCCCTGATGCGAACAGAGAAAGTCTGAGATGTCACCACTATCCTTAAGATACAGAGACTGCTCCTCGCATGCCTTTTTATCCCATTTCTCCCAGCACCTGTTGGTAAGCCCGGAGACTTTCGCTCGTCTCCATTTTATTTCCCCCCTTTGTAAACGAAAACCTTAATTGGAACTTTTTTACGCTGTCTCCACCTTGCGTTGAGATGCCACATAAGATCCGTTACAGCAGCACAGCTGTTTTACGAGTGTTTTTCGAGGAGTATTCCTTAATCATGGTGTCAGACAGACGGATGAATGCTCTGAGTGGGTTTTTATGCGCTCTGTAGTTTGCAGGTTATTGAAAAGCCCACTGCTTCGCCACGAACCTCTCTTTGGATGCTATATTATTTATGACATGCACATGCATGATGCCAAGAAATAATCCCTCTAGTAATTAAGACCAGTATGCGCTATATAAAAGCAATGTGTTTTTATGAACCGATCACGCAGAGAGCACAATAAACAGTTAGCATTCGAGCACTGAAATACATGTTTCCTGTCAGCCGTCGTATGGTTTGCGTCCAGAAGGAAGCAAACTGATACCACATGGCTAGAGTGATGATAGTGGACCCCTCTCATCCAGACCAGCTGTAGTGTAAACTTGTCGTCTTAATAAAAAAAGAAAAGAAAAAGAGGCTAGCTGTAGCACGGCACTGGTCCAGGAAGTGGAATTACGCTCCACCTTACATAGCCGCACGTCTGGAGGCCCACCGCAAACTAAAACATTAGATCATTTTAACATGGTAGCGTTTTCAAAATATTATGGCTGCGCTGTAATTCTATAACTAGTTGTCTGTGCGTCTAATTACCCTATTAAACCCAGCCCGCCGCTGGGTGTTCCTTTATAAACGGTAGCTATGACTGTGTTCCTCTTCCACGCTCAGCGCTCGTACGCCTGTTGGAGGACTTCCAGTATGCTAATTCGAGCTCAGGATGTGCAGCCACGCTGGCTGTCTGTCTGCCCGCTGCCTTCTCCTTTAATTGTTATATCTCCTCGCCATTAATATGAGCTAAAAGAGAGGCTTCTTCCATGCACGGCACATCAAAGACTACCACCCCCAGATCTACAAGTTGGCCGTCTCTTTGGAGGACAGGCTCTGGAGATGAGTGCCGATTCCCGGCTGGAATGGGTTTGATGGTCTAATTGTAGCCCCCAGTGGACACAGCTGCATATCACAGAGAGCCAGGATCCAGTGGAACGTGCTTCTTACAGCATCTTCTGATGGAGCAGAAAGCACCTGCAGTAGGTGTTCAGGTTCCCTACTTGTCCGTTTATCACATGGTCAGCGGCATCTATTATTGACAGGCTGATTCCATCCCACACATCACAGGGGTAAACTGCCATCTTCTTCTTCCTCTTCCGTCCTCTGCCCTTTTCCATCAGCCTGCCTGTCTCTTTTCTCTTCTGCTTTTCTTTCACTCCACATCCTCTACATTCCTCCTGACTAAGGATAGGAATTCTGGTTTCTTCGAATCTGTTGCATTTCTTAGTATGTTTGATGAAGCAGCAAATAATTAAGATTGCATATCAGTACAGTTTGGATTATTTATTTTTAAATACACGATCACTTATTGTATTTTTTCATTCATATAGCCTTTGTCAGCATCTAACGCTCACTTATTTCTTAAAATCACTAATATTTTAATAATTTTGTTAAATGGTAGCACTTTAGAAGAGGTAACACTTGTTAACTAACTATTAACTAACTTTTCCCTCAATAAATTCTTAATTTGCGGCTTTATTAATGGTAAGTAATGTAGTTGTAAAGGTTAGGTATTGAATTAGGGATGTAGAATAAGGCATTAATATGTGCTAATAAATGGCTAATATTCTGGTCATTTGCATGCTAATAAACAAATAAAGGCCATCAAATAAAGTGTGACCGTAAAATTGAGGAAATCCTAAAAAAAAAAAAATAATTCTGCTGGATAATATTTTGTTATTATTTATTTATTTTGTTTGTTGTTATCATGTTATACAATTTATTTTGCTAAAATAATATAGATTTTGAAGTCAGCTATTGGTGTAGTAGAATTTTAAAATCGGGGTATTTTTGTACATTGTTCAGTTTGAATCAATAAAAAAAAATAAAAAATTCAAGAATAACAAAACTTCAAGACAATTAAAGGAACTGAATATCAATAAAATACAAAAAAAGAAGGGTGTATGTATATGTGCATATATATATATATACACACACAGTAGTCAACATTTGAAGTCAAACCTTTTATCAAAATTGTCCTAAAACTAAAATGCATTCTTGTCTTAGAACAAATTTGATAACTTTATTATAATTCTTAAATGGTCACTTCAGTTTAGTTTCTGAACATCTCCTTGTGTGGCGGTAAGCAGCTGTCTGCAGTTAACCACAGTGCAGTGGCCAAATGCATTCTCTTTGTGTCCAGCAGGGCGAGGTATGAACGGACTGCTCTGAATTTTAAGATTACCCCTCAGCATGCTTTAATGTAGCGTCTCGCTAAAGACCACGTTGGCCGCACCAGGTCAGGGTCCTTGCCATGGGGCTTCGGCCAGAACAAAGGAATCCGCGCCAACACTTTCCGTCTAGCACCGCTGCTTCCATGCCGTCTTACCAACACAGCTATTCTAGTGGTGATCAAAAAAAGATCTCCTCAGCTTTGAACTCCTTCCCTTTTTTTTCGGCTGTGCATCAAAAAGAAATCAATAGACGAAACTTTGGAGCGCATGTATCAGTTTTTCTGTTTCTTTCTTCCCCTCCGCCTTCATCGTTTGTACATTCCGCCACTAGAGTAAAAGCCAGTTAAAAGAGGACTGGCGGTAAAGATGACACTGTTGCGGATGCGGTCCGCACTGGGAAAGGCCTCGACTGGGAGAAATCAATTCGGTGGGATGGGGGGGGGGGGGGTTTCTCACTCGCATTGAAGAGGGTGATGCAGATTCTGTTTTTAGACTGAAATGATAGATAGGTTCCTGGTACCTAGAGACAACACAATACGTTTGAGGGTGTACAGAAAAAAACGAAGTGCTTTGGTGAGGCGTAGTTGTGCTGTTAAGATTTGTTTTATCCAGCTGTGAGGAAGTGCGTGTAGCTGTCTCTCTGAGCTTTTTGTGCCGCTGAACTGAAAGCACTTCTCGTGGCATGTTGAAGGTCTCTGATGGGTTGCGGTTTCAGAGGTTTGGGTCAGGGATCTGCTGTTAGGATGGCTGGGTTAAAGCCAGAGGAAGTTAGACGCTTGTGTTGTAATGAAGCTGTTTGGAATAGAGCTTAAAAACGTAATCATAAATGACAGATAGGATTTTTTTTGGTTTTATAAATTCAGTAACTATGCATTCAGTTGATTAAAAGTGGCAGTAAAAAAACGGCATTTTCATTTAGATGCTGCTCTGTCAGAACATACCGTTTTTAACAGAACAACTTTCAATATTGATGATAACTAGAAATATTTCTTGAGCACCGAGTCAGCATATTGATTTCTGAAGGATCATGTGACACTGAAGACTGATGTAATGGCTTCTGAAAAATTCAGCTTGGAATATATCAGGAATATATTGCATTTTAAAATATGTAAAATGTAGTATTCAAATAAATGCTGCCTTGTTGAGCATAAGTAACCTTTTTTCAGTGGTAGTGTAAATGGATTTTGTGTTTATTTATACTGATTATGTCAATATTTGTAAATTTATAGTGAATTTTGTATCTATACAGTATGAATCCAAAGATTGCTGATCACCCAAACAAAGAAAAACTCACCCAGAAGAATGTCCAGGCTACTCCTTTCTATACAAAAAAGTTGTATAAGCTACTTTTTTAATAGCTTCATTAAGTCTTCATTAGCAAGGATCTCTGCGCATTTGTATCCAGATAACCTCTTTTGTTTTCTATGGGGAAAATTGCGAGGGTGAGTTAACTGCTAGCTAACGAGCTAACCGATTGAACCATATTTTTGTAACACACAGACATTACATTAGAGAGCCTGAATGGATGTCTGAAGGTCAGTGTGTCAATGTAACTGTGTATGCTTGTGTGAGTACGTGTGTATACGGCTGAGAGCGTGATGTACGGCGTCGCGCTGGAAAAGAGAAAAGATGTCTGCAGCGAGCATTCTCACTTTTCACTTTTATTGTTGTGCTTCCTGTTTTGAAAGCCATTAAGGAGACGGTTTCCTTGCAGAAAGGGGTGGGGGGGGGAAGACGCCCGTCTTTTTGAAACGTGTCCAAGCGCAGTGCGGAGAAGAGGAGGATGATAGCGATCAGCTAACAGCCCAATAACAGGAACACAAAGAGGAAAATGCTTCGCTCTCTCACCGCTCCCTGCGAATGACAGATTGATACAGGGCTGGTTTTTGATGCGCTGATGAATGCCGAAGGATGTGCTTGTTGTTTGTTCCGTCACAGCTGTAGCTCACTTGTCATGCGCCCAAGTATCCCCAGCGCAAGGTCACGTGACCAAAACCCCAGAATGCTTTGTGACATCTGCCCCTGCCATTTTCATCAAAAGGCCGGGCCGCGCTATTGGTATTTTGGGTGTTTCCTTCGGTTTATTTTGCTCTCTCTTTATTGGCGAAGTTGAATTGAGGGGTTGAGCTGTTTTTTTTTGTCGCGATATTGATCAGATTTATGTATTCAGCACTGAAAGGGTCTTACGCCCTGAAGTATCTAGCCGAAGGGAGAGTTCAGAGTACTTATCTCACATCGCACAAGTAAAGCCCTGGATGCAGTGACCTCTAACTTTTCCATTCGCTTCCCTTTCATTCATTTCGTTCCTTTTGAATGGGGATCTCAGGCTTACCCTGGTGACATCGCTGGTGTGTGAGGTCATCTGACCCCTTGACCTGTCCCCAATTTCAGAGGGTCGTGGTATCAAGAGGGCCTCTCACATAAGAATGATGGGCAGTCATGGTATCTTAATAGCTCAATTATTATTTTCAATTTCTTAAATGAAACAGTATGCATCTATCGATCAATCTATCTATCTGTGTAAATATAATTATAATATATATAAAAGAACTATATCAAAATTGAGATTTATAAATCCAGAAAGCTGAATAAATAAGCTTTTCATTGATGTGTGGTATGTTAGGTAGGACAATATTTGGCCGAGATACAACTAATGTATGGAATCTAAAATATGGAATCTGAGGGTGCAAAAAAATAAATAAATATTAAGGAAAAAAGCCTTTAAATTTGTCAAAAAAAGTCCTGCACAATGCATATTACTGAGTTTGAAAATGTACAAAATATCGTCATGGAACATGATGTTTACTTAATATCATAATAATAATTTGGCATTAAAGAAAACTCTATTAATTTTGACCCTTATAATGTATTTTTGGCTATTGCTACAAATAAACCCAAGTGACTTAAGACTGGTTTTGTGCTCCAGAGTCATATATATATATATATATATATATATATATATATATATACGTGTGTGTGTGTGTGTGTGTGTGTGTGAATAATGGATATTTTTAGTTTTTTTTTTTATAATTATTTAACAATAATTAAAAAACTATATGAATTGTTTACATTTGTTAGTTATTTAAAAATGGCAGCTTACAGTATTTTACTTTCTTTAAATATTGCAATACATTGAAGTATATATATTTTACTCATTATCTTTTTTTTCTGATAATTCTGCATGCCATTCATCTCCTATTAGTCATTTATTAATTTTTCTGGTTATTGTACAATATGTAGTGATCTCCTTCTATTACCTTTATTATACTTACATAGCAAGTCATATTTTATTCCTTTTATTGTGTCTGAATTGGTTTGATTTAGCAGTGCTGAAGTCGACGTCTGTGCGTGTGTGTGCGCGGCTCACTGGCCCCGCAGCCTGGCCAGCTTGTAGCTCTTAATAAAAACCACAGACTGTAATTGGACTTAATTGCACCCTTCGGGCGTCATAAGCTCAAGTGTTGCTAAACAAACTGCAGGGTCTGGAGGCCGGCACGCTGCATTTGCCACAGCGTTCCGCCATCTTGCCATGTGCGTGTAAGCGTGTGTAAAGTGTAGCATGAGCCCAAAGAGTGTTTGTTTGTGGCTCTCAATGAGTTTAGACATGCCGTGTGCCACTGCTACTAGAGGACGAGGATTATATTCTTCCTTCTCAGTCAGCCAGCAGAACAAGAGCACACAGGTCTAAAAATGATTCACACATTTACTTTTGCATATACTCGCTCTGCTGGTGTGTCAACCAGGGAGAAATCACCCACCGGTGAACCCGGTTCAGCCCTCTGAGGTTAAATGACGCCTGCCAGGAACATTTAAGGCGGGTGTTGATGATGTGTGCTGTGCCAGGTGCAGAAATAATTATCAGTCTTAAGACTATAGTCCTTTGCGGTGTTGGAGAATCAACTTTCAAACTTGAAGCTGGTAGTAAAACTTAAGTTAAACTGCTTTAAAAAAGAAGCTAGGTGCATTACAAGTTACCTACTTTTGATGCTATATATATGTTTTAGTGCTGGGCAATAACTAATCACAATAATTTGCTTCCAAAATAAAAGTTGTGTACATAATATATGTGTGTATATTTATTATGTATATA
>JAUMHP010000062.1:12004889-12038642 GCA_032361065.1 Enteromius trimaculatus | reverse complement strand
TTCACTACTGTTCAAAAGTTTGGGATCAGTACATTTTTATTCTTTCTTCTTTGAAAGAAATTAATACTTTTATTAACAAAGGATCTATTAAAAGAACAAAAAGGTCACAGCATAGATTTACTTTTTAGAAATGTTTTATATTTGGTAAAAAATAATTATGTTGTTTTCTTAACTTGTTTTTCATCAAACAATCCTGAGAAAAAAATAATAAATTTTTTTTTACAGGTTTCAAAAAATATATTTGGCTGCACAACTGTATCCAACATTGATAATTCTAGTAATAAATCAGCAGATTAGAATGATTTGTGAATTATGTCATGTGACACTGAAGACTGGAGTAATGATGCTTGGTATCACAGGAATAAATTACATTTTAAAATATATTCACACAGAAAAAAATATTTTAAATTTAAATAATATTTCACAATATTACAGTTTTTTATGGATTTTTAATCTAATAAATGCAGCCTTGATGAGCAGAAGAAACATCTTTAAAAACCATTAAATATCTTACTGACACAAAATTTTTGAACGGTAGTATGTATGCATGCTTTTTAAACTAGTGTACGGTATAGAAGCAATAAAGCGCAGAGCTTTGATAGTTAGAGAAAGGGGAGTCAGGCGTATAGGAGGTGGCATGTGTTGCTTAATACGCTGGGAGGGCTGGGGAAAGAGCTGAGAGTGTGTGTGACTGCAGTGGCCCAGCTGCAGTCCTAATGATGGCAGTATGTTGTGAGCTAACTACCCTCACTGTGCTACGAGCCCTCGGGCTAATGCCACATCTCTCCGTCAAGGCCTTCCTTCATCCTGATTTACTCAACCTTTCCAAAGACACACACACATATAGATATATACACACATACACACACAGATGACAAATAATTCATATTATGTTGAGCTGAAAGTTTGCAATAGAGCCTCATTAGACGGGTTTTGTTGAAGAGTGACATTCTTGGCTTCCGCTGCTTGGTCAGGGTTTTTAAAGCAGGGACTTTAAAAAAATCTAATATATAAATAAATGGTAAACAGCAGATTCTCTTTTCCACTATTGGGAATAGCTGATTTGATTCCAAGGTTGTACGATGACATCTGAAGCGCCTCATTGTGGAGCCCTGATGTCATGCTGAGGTAAGTCCCACCAACTAGATTTGAGTGAATGGAGTCTAAACCTGGATGAAGCATAGTGTCCCAGCAGAAGATTGTTTGGGAGAAATTTTATGAATTAAGCGAAAAAATCACCATGGCAGTTTTCTTAACAGTAAAAAGAAGTGATGCAATCGATGTATAACATTACCTCCCACAGTGAACCAAAATCACACAGACATCATAAGGATGCTGATAATGCACCAATTTAATTTTTAGTCTGTTCACTGAAAATGACTTGAAAAAATGTCTCGGACAGGCTGAAGCGTTATTCGACACTTCCAAGCGCGTCCCTCGTGCATCATTTGCTTGATAGGTTTGTTTGCAGTAATGAATATACTGTCACTTGAATCCTAAACGTACATATTGAGTTTGATCTCTCACTTAGTCCGGATTGATTTTTCTCTTAGCACCATGGTCCAGTGCCTTGCTTCAATTGAAGAGGCGAAAATGAGGCTCTTTGATTTTATCTGGAAAATTAAAGAAGATTGAGGTAGGGGGGTACCGGTGCTCTGGGTCGAGAGAGAGTGCGACCGCCTCTCTTTGATGTGTTACTCATTTATCTGGTTGTCAACAAAGAGTGAAACTGAGGAATTGTGAGAGTTTGGAGAACGGCAATCATGCATTTCAAACCTGCTCAGCTTAGAGCAAGCCCACCAGGCATGTGGCTGGGTGATTTCTGTCCTGCGGGCAAGAAGACGGATTTTACAACTAGTTTGACTTTTTCAGGGCATGCAGAAAGAAAGGTAGAAAAGTTTTAGGGGGGAAGAAACTGAGGGCTTGTGTACATCTTTTGACTGTTGAGCTGCTTGTGTTTGCTTCGTATAATAAAATTTTTGCTTACACAGGAGCTTTAACCATTGTGTTTAGGGTCTTACAGTATGAGCACCGTTCCAGAATATTTTCTTCTGTTTTCCTTAAAAAATGTATGCACCTATAAATGTGTGCTGTATATTGAATGCCATATGGACAAAAAGGTTAAGACCAAGTATCATTAAATCACTAAAAGTCATACATTTCCTGGTAGCTATATTATAAACTCAGCTGCAAAAATATATTTGGGGGGAAAACATATATAGAAATATTATAAATATAAGCCATAGGTTTTTTTTTATAGATTTGAATATAGATTTAAAAGATTTAAATATACTGATTTACTGTACATCAGTATGCCAATAATAAGAGTCAATGTTTTTCCCACAATTGTCATGGCATTGTTGGTGTAATGTTGTCTTATGTTCTTTATAAAACAAAAGAGTGAACTTTTTGTTTGCTGTCAAAAGCACAACGATGATGGTTGAGCGGAATTGCATAAGCATTACTAAATCTTGCCTCACAGTGGTAGAGACAATTGCTATGCTGAGTTTGAGAGTTTCAGTGGGGTCTGATGATTGCACATGGTAAGAAGTCTGGCAGTTAGTCATGAAAGGAGGGCTGAGAGTGAAAGCATTAACAATAGCCCATTAATGTGTAATATCCATATCTGGGAGACCAGGCATAGCTGCTAAGCATCTAATAGGCTATGTAATGGCAAGTTCTTATCATAACAACTTAGTATTGTACAGATGTGTGACCAGATGTCCTGCTGTTATTTTATTTCATTTTATACCTTTTATTTATTTGCACTTTTTCTGACATAGTGGCATACATTTTTAAGGAAGCTCATCAGCTCATAAAAATAATACTTTTTTTCACACTATTTTGGGCTTGCATCTTACAATTCTGCCATGTTTATGAGATAGTTGATAGAAATAGTTGTCAGAGGAAAAAAAATATTAGATATAAAGGCGCATTTAGCTCTGATGGAAACATTTCTCACAAGGATAAAAGTTTAAGGTCATACATTAAAACATTTTTTGTAATTCTACAGGAACTTTTTCTCTTGCAATTATGATTTAACATATCAGACATTTCTAGTGTATATCTCACAAATATCTCTCAATTCTTCTCAGTCAGAGAGATGTTGAGTTGCCTTTTTTATTTAAAGGTGGAAATAGGCTTTGTACATTATATTGCTTATTTTAAATGAAACAATTCTGGTCAATAAAGAATATTTATTAATAATAATGGACTTTTTAACAAACAATATATTTTAAACAAAATTCTATATTATTTTGTCTAAATAAACTCAAATTATTATCATTATAAAATCATTTTAAATGATGTGTAAATATATTAATTTTAGGCATCACAACACTATAGTGAGAGTATTAAGTATAAAGAGTAGCAAATCAAATTAAATAAAGTTTGCGTCAGAAAATTTATTTCACTTAATCTGGAAATCATTTTTATCAATCTGAGCATGCGAGAGAGAAAAGGAGGGGGGTGAGAGGATTGGCCTGGGGGGCCCATTAAGCTGTAAGTGGTCAATAATGCCCACTCTTCTTCACCCTCTACACATGACTGACAGATATAAAATAAAGCTACATGACTCCAGGGAATATGTTATTGACTCGTGCTCTCGGTAAAGAAGCTGTTGAGCGGCTAAATTAATTTCCAGAAGCCCTCTTCAGCCTGACAATGGTTATGTGTTATTATTGTAAAAGGGCAGTTGTTAACCCTCGAGGTGTATCTCCACCTGCTGAGCTGTCAAGTCCTCACACAAGCTAACCAAACTCCTCCACAAACCTGTTTTGTGATTCTGTTTTGTGCCCCATAACAGAATGCGTCTTTCTCCCTTTTTTGTTCCTTTTTTGTCTGATTAGTCTGCTGAAGAGTTGTTTTGAATCTTGGAAGTCTGCTCTCTAACTCAAAGAACAATGTTTGCGTGCTTTTTTTGTTTTGTTTTGTTTTTTTCGCTGAGAAACTGTAATTCTCTCAGTCAGGGGGCCTAGTATAAACAGACATCCCTGGCTTTAATTTTAGGATCTAACAATTCCTCATTAGCTGCTTCTTGATCTCACTAGAGTGGCTCTCGCCAGCCTCTGCCGTGTTCCTTCCCTCCCTTGATTCATTGTGGTGACAAAAGTCCTCCTACACGTTGTAACAGGGTGTGATCGCTTTCACAGAGCTACACAGGAGCCGTCAGCAGTAATCTCTTTGCTCTGCCTTTCTCTGTCTGATTCCACACTCACCGCGCCGTGAACATTCTAATTGTCTCTCAGTGTCTGTCGCGCTCTGCTGCATGAAAGTAACGTGGCCCCAAAAAGTTGAAAATGTCAACAATTTAAAGTTACCCAAAAGTGAAAATACTGAAATAAATAGAATGAATAATAATAAACCATAAATAAAAATCTTTTGAATATATTACCTAATGATCTTTAACATCATATTCTTGCCGTTTAAAAAAATGAAACCCTAATTTAATTTTTTTTTGTTTTTTTAAATAAATCACATTTTTTGAAAAAGTTCTCTTCATGTGTTTTTTGGGGTTTTTTTCTCACAAATTTTGCAATTAGTTTGTTGGTAATATTGCATGAAAAAAGGAATATCGACGAATACCTACACTATAAGGTAAAGCAAGCATGTATTTGTTTTAAATACTAGTGTATTATTTAATTTATTTATTGATAAAAATAAATAATGATTAGATCATTTTATATTCATTTATTCAATAAATATCTATTATAAATATAAATAATATATTATAAATGTATTTTTATTGATATGTGCTACTCGCTCAACAGGTGTTTTGGATTAGCGTTATATTTAGTATTAGGATTATTAGTTTTAAATGTTTATCATTTTCATTTTAAGTTTTGGTAATTTTGTGTTTTTTTGTTTATTTTGTGCGTGGATATATATATATATATATATATATATATATATGTATATAGCTTAAGTACATGAAGTTAAAGTATATTAAAATGTTAAAACTCAAATATTGTTAATTTCATTACTGTTCATATTTATTTTATTTAGAGTAACAAAAATGTTTTTAATGGTTTAAATTTTAGTCTCAGGCAGTTAACCCTGGCTAACATGGCCCAAGTACCCTAGTAGATGCTGTATCTAAAAACTTATGAAAAAGCATAAAATATCTAGGGTTTTTTTTTCAAGCAACATCAATAAGGTTCAAAAATTATGGCCTGGTTTCACAGACTGGGTTTAGACTAAGGCAGGATTGGGCCATAGTTCATTTAGGACATTTAAGTCATTTTTATAAACATGTTAAGAAAAAAAACATTAATGTTGTACACCTAGACAAAATAAAGGCACTGTTATATTTTAAGAACAGTCAGTATAAGTTTATTGCAATTAAAACAGACTTACATTTTAGTGTAGGACTATGCTTAAGCCTATTGTTTAGTATGTTACATTATAATTATATAACTGTATAAACTACTTTTTTTTCTATAATAGATTCATATTTGAATGGCTCTTCAAACCATGAAGTGGACAGAAAAAAAAAATAAAAAGTGGTGCCCCGGTGCAGGTCTATAAGGGCATTCTTCATGCCATAATTTTTACACACAAGGGAGGACTGGCATATATTTTTATGTGACAGGTTTTGAACATAATGCATTGTCAAATAATTCACAATATGTTGTGGGTGACACAGACACGCTCTCAATATTCAAATGCAGCGTGGCTCATAAACCTGGCCACCTCGACAGTCTGTTCTCCATCAATCAGCCGCTGTCCCCATCGCTTGGCACCCATATGAATATATGAACGCATGACTGCCACAAACTCTCATAAGACAGTGACACAAAAGCAAGCAGAACTCAGTTATCCTTTTTGGATGGGGAAAAACGAATACATATTTTAAAGTTGTAATGACAACGCCAGTTTAAATATAGGCCTATAAGAATTTGGAAATGTCTCTCACTGGATCCACTAACGCCATCGCCCTACTGCTGTCGTATTACACACAGAAACTAATGGCATGAAACAAATACTCACATCACCCCAGTGAAATGAACAGAATGGAGGACATTGGATCATATGGAAAGAATGAAGAATATTTAGGAGAAATGACAGGTGTGTGTCAGGGGGAATGTTTATTTATCATGCCCAGCGCTCTTCAGATAGAGATGGATGGTGTGGAGCAGAGGCTGATGGGTAGAGACGAGGTCTCAACATGTGGTCCTCTCCGTGAATTAGATTCAAAGGGAAAGGAAGCATAACAACTCGGGAAAATCAATGGTAAACAAAGCGAGAAGGAAAAAGGAGACTCAACTTTTAGGCATACATGATCAGCACATTGGCCAAATGATGTCATCCATCAGAGTGGACACAGCAATTTGCCATCTATTTCCTCATCCATCAAACCTGATGTGTGTGAATCTGCGCATGTTTGGGGGTGTGGGTGTAGAGGCAGTTTTGGTGAAAAAGATGATATAAAAGGAGCAATAGTTTTTTCAGATGTCAATATGTGTTGATGGATGTGCTTCAACTCACATTGCAAATAAAGATAAATACATATCCCACAACCCAGTGTCCCCAAACGCTTACCTTCTTGTTCTTCAATCTTCTTAGATCCCTCGTTGTTTGAACACAAAGTCTATACTAAGGAAATAAGATTTATTAATGAGTGACTCTAAGTACCTTAAACAGTCTGTCAGCATATCAGCAGTTTACCGTTACTGGATGTAGTTTTCCCTTTCTTTATTTCAACAAGCACTGCATAAAATCATTATCAAGCTTCTGGTTTCGGTGTTATTGATTATCTTTGTCTCAACTCTATAGCCATAACAAGGCTTGATCAATATCTGCAGTAGATAAATAGCCTAGTTCCTGTTTGTGGTATAATGTGATAAATAGGTCCAGGTCCATGCTCATTAATGTTCATTAGTTTACGTGACTGTAGCATAAATAATGCAAAGGAAGCATCCATAGTAATATAAGTATTGTTTAGTCGTTTAAACTCGATATATTATTCGAGCACGTGCCAAAAAGTGCGATAGAAAGCTGGAATGGAATTTCTGTGGTGTGAGGAGATAACCCTAGACCTGGAGCACGAGGCCAAACTTTTAGCTCTCCATGAATCCAACATAACATGTACTGCAGTAAAACTTACCTGTAAATATCGCCAAAGCGGAGACACGACGCGAAACGAGACAAAACAAGTTCATCTGGCCCGCAGCGAAATTATGAATCCTACTATTGCGAAGGAATCTCTTATGAATATTAATTAGGTCGCGCTCACATTGCTACCTCGATGCCCCCTAGTAATTTCAGTAATTTTCCGGCTGTATTTTAATCTAAAAGCGTCATCTGTTTTCTCACCACAGTGTTTAACATGTCATTTAATTAAAATATATAGCCTACTGATTTAAAACAATTCTGTCCATTTCTTTTGGCTGGTGAAAATTATGATTCGTATACATACTGTATATTATCCCTTACGAAAAAAGTACCTGGTTGTACCATGGTTTTATTAAATTAATTTTTTTTTAAATATTTATTTATTTATTTATTTATTTTATTTTATTTTATTTTGGCATATCCTAACATTTGTAGGCTATAACCAGAGTTTTACTAAAAAAATTATTATTATTTTTTTTTGTTTTTATTAATTGTTTGCTTTTTGTAGTAAAACCATGGTTAATATTCATAAAGAATAGCAGCACCGCCATAATAGTAGTATAAAAAAAGTCTCTTTCCCAAACTTTTTTCACAACTTTATCAATAAGCATCCATTCTTTGAAATTATATCAGAAAAAAGATTTTAATTGTGCTTTTTAAATGATGAAAAATCTTGAATCCGTTGTAATATTGCTGTAATATTTATTTTCTTTTGTAGCTTTAGCAAGCATAAATATAAATAAATAAAATAAATAAATACTATCTGAGAATCATTTTGCATAAAATAACAAGCGAGCTAGTACTAATCTAAGTGCATGGCAATCACAAAACATAACAATAATAATTAGTAATGAAATATGTATTTCAAAAAAATAATTTTCCCTAGCATGCACCTGCTACCACAGTTAAATTTTCAATAAACAGTTTAAATAGGATAAATCATTCTTCTACATCAATGTTTAAAAAACACAGGCACATACTGTGGCAGCTATTGTGTGATATTTGTGCTGTGCAGTGAGGTTGCATGCTTGAAACAACAGCTTAATGTTCCTGCTGGACATCCTGCTGAGAATCTACACACATAGCAATGACCTGTCAATCATTCTTCTAATGCATGCATAGGGATGGGCTGACGGAAGAGGATTACCCTGCCATACTGACATTTATCTTAATGGTGAACATAAGCTAAGCAGACATAAAGATGTGTGTTTATAGATATCTGTGCATCCATGTGTACAGCGCATGGCTGTAGAATTCAGAGGCCGCACGCCACAAGCAAGAGAGTAAGGCATTTCGCAAAACACAGACATTGTACATGTGGTATTATGGATCGAAAAGTCAACAAAGCAGTT
Organism: Enteromius trimaculatus; assembly: GCA_032361065.1. Classification (NCBI taxonomy): domain Eukaryota; kingdom Metazoa; phylum Chordata; class Actinopteri; order Cypriniformes; family Cyprinidae; genus Enteromius; species Enteromius trimaculatus. The sequence goes on along the minus strand of JAUMHP010000062.1, from coordinate 12,030,177 downwards.
AAATTTGGAGTGGTACCAGATTAAAGAAAGAGACAGGTTGGAGGAAAGGTCGCTGTAGGACCTTGGGGTAAATTGTGAAGCATTAGTGCACACACACACGTGCAGAGGAGCGGATATGTTATGGGAATGTAAGTTTATCAGGTTTCAGCGAGGTACTGTAAATTCTTCCTCATGGCGGAGAATTTCCCCTGTGTGCCATCCACCTGTGTGCTCAGTATCTGCCCCAGGGCAGGCACCATACCTCCACGCACAAACACAATACATGTGTGTGAAAACACTTCCACATCAGCTTCATCTGAGTGCTGATCAGGCAGAATTTTGTTTAGGTGAGACATATTATCTATTATATATGTGTTATGTTTTGATCATTGCTATGAAAACACATATTGAGCTTTCAAAGAGCATGAAACTTTGAGCAGCGCTGCTTAAGGGAAGCTGGGGTCTAAGGGTTGTTAATAATATAAAAGACACACAATATGCTTAAAATAATTGTGTAAACAGTAAAACAATACTGTTTCTTTGAGTCTCCCCTTCCACAGCCTGCTTTGCTCCTTTACCTCAGCTATACACACAGGAGTCTTTAGTAGTTGTGTGAAAAAAAGGCTATCAAGGCTATTTTATTCACTTTAAACATCAGATGGAGTGATTCCTTCTCACAGATGATGCTGGATACTACTGCAGAGCAACTGTTTGCAATCAGGAACAATGCACCATTTTACAGAGTGTTTATTTACACTTAGTGCAAATAGTCTGCATTGTTGGAAGAGGCTATTTAACTGATGTGTAATTGAGCTAGTCAGCATTACAAAAGACTATTGATTGTGATCAGCTCGAGTGGTGCAGATGGTAAAATGTGTGCTCATTTTTAAAATAATGGGTTTGGGTTTGAATCCGCTTTTTAGCAAACATTTTTAAATCTCTTTTCAAATTTCAAATCACATCAGAAAAGTATTTATCTTCGATAAAAATGAAGGAAATAATCCAAAAGTTGAAAATAAAGCAACGTTTGCTATGATAAAAAGGTATCCGGTAAGTGTAGGGAGGGCTTTATTGTCCAATAAGGTGGCATCAGATGTAAAAATTTTAATTAAAATTTATACTCAGTAAGTTATTTTTGCATACTGTTTTATAATTTACAGTAGTCAACATTCAAAGTGGATCAAAACCTTTCATCAAAGATGTCCTAAGACAAGAATAGGTATTGTTTTTGATGAAACTTAACTTTGATGAAAGGTTTTGATCCACTGTCATGCAGATAATTTGCAATAAGTAGTATAAATAGCAGAATTTAATGCTAATTTAACATAGTGTTAAGAAGAACATAAGGATATGCACTTAGTGTACATAGCATTTCACTAAAAATGCTGCTATTTTCACTTAGTGTATATAGCATCCATCATTATTTGCACTATATAGCCCCTGCCTTTTTTTCTTTTCTTTATACCTAACCTATACATATCTCCATATCTTTAACTCCCTGATATAATACATGGCTTTTTCCTTTCTTTAAGAGCAAGCACTGAGCATCTAATGTCAGTGTGAACCCCTCAACAGGGGACAAGAACGATGTCATCACTCTGCAACCCACATCACTCCTCCATGAACTTCTTTCTTCAGCACAAAAAGAGCAATTGAGCTCCCTTCTTCCAGAGGTCAAAGGCCAATGTCTGCCTGTCAGGAGAAAACAGACTCGGGGCAGCAGGTTAGATCAGAAGCTGTGGCCTGTTGATTGGGTGAGGTATGATCAGCTCTGGCGAATTGTGCTGGAGGGGTGAGAACAACTGGTGTGACAGCGCACAGGCGATGAGCTGTGAGGGAATAAGAGCTGACATGAGGAGATTCAGGGTGGGTGAGTCTTTCTGTCACTCCCTGACACAATGACACTGAGGAGAGACACACAGAGAGACAGAAGACGGAGCGATTGAGAGACAGAGTGTCAAAGAGCATGTTACGAAAGGAAAGAGAACTACTTCAGCAGGCGGAGGAAAGAATAATAGAATGAGAGAAAGAAACAGAAAATCGGTTGACCTGAAATGTTTGTCACTGACGTTGACATTTTTTTGTTAGACCTACACCTGTCTGACTGTTAAGTGGATCGTTCAACCAAAAAAAGAGAGAACTCTGTTTTTAAAAATTTGTTACAGACAAATATATTTATTAAGCAGAATGTCCAATCTGCGTTTTTGCATAACACAAGTGGAAAAAAGGTTTACGTGAGAAAATGGACCAATTTCAGAATGAGCAATCTCTTTAAATGAGCTTTTGTCTCACCTCCAATAGCCAAATTAAACATATTTGTCAAGATAATAAAGAAACAATACTGTTTGTTAGTATACAATTATACAAATATTTGTTATCTATCTATCTATCTATCTATCTATCTATCTATCTATCTATCTATCTATCTATCTATCTATCTATCTATCGCAAACCAGGCTCATTGGAAATATATGCCTCTACATGCATTTCTGCAACCCTGTAATTACGTACCTTACTGCAAAAGTATCCGTTTTCCAATCATCATAACATAGTCATAGCATAACAATTTCAAACAATTTCAAAAAGTCATAACATAACATTTGGGATGTAACTGTGTGAAAATTAGCCTTTGTTAATCAAAAGAGTACCTGCAAGCGTACCTACTTTTGTGTGAAAAGGTAACAGTAAAGACATTTACAGTTCTAAAAACAATCAAATAAATGCTGTTCTTTTGAACTTTCTAATTAAAGTAAATCCACAAAAATAAGAAGCACAACATATTAACTTCAAATAAAATCATGCAGACAGTAAATTGTGGCAACGTATGTGATTTCAAATCGAATTTTGGTTAATTAAGGCAGCAGCTAAATTTTTACTGTCCAACATCAATAATAGTAAAAACGATTTTCAGCACCAAAAGAGCATATGTGAATGATTTCTGAAGGATCATGAGCCAATGAGGATAAATTTGTTTTTGTCTAATCGCGATTAGCCAGAATCAACATGAATATGAGGTCATGATAATAAAGAAACAGTATTGTTTTCATTCTGAAGCATTAGGGAGGATTAAAGTAAATCAAATTGTGAAACAGCTTCATTAGCAGCTAAATGCTTACAAAAACAATATTCAAAACGATGCTAAACTCTCATAATAAAAGAATGCGCTGCCTTGAAGAATAAATAAACCTTTTGTGTGAGTAAAGAGTCTGATAAAAATCCCTTTACATTTCAGTTGTCTATTAATTGACATAGCAACCGCTGCTCTATGTATGTTCACAATATACAAAAAAAAAGCAAACAAAAAAAAAAAAAAAAAAATAAAAAAATATATATATATATATACATACATATATATATCCAGACACATTTTTAAAGCACAGTGCATTTAAACAGACTCTATTCTCCCTAGCTGATTTATGTTTGCTTATCTCCAGGGTTACCTCTTATATATATATATATATATATATATATATATATATTTCAGTCCATTTTTCTCCATTCCTGAAGTTTGTCAATATGTGCTTGACCTCTATGGGCAAACCATTTTCTGTGATGTTGAACCTAGCAATAGCCTTGAAAACAGCTTTAAATTAAACAAGGGAGAACACAGATTGTTGTATAATTTATCCGGACCTCCCGCTGAGATTCCTCAGTTCAGTTATGTTACTGTCTAGATTGGAATTTCCTTTTTTCTTTTGTTTGTGCGATACACAATGTGGATCCTGGCAGGGCCTGTAAATTACCTCTTTAAACATTCATTTGGCTTAAGCAAGAAGAGAAGGAGAAAAAGCTCTTGATTTCATATACAATGAATAAGTTAATAAAAAGGTTTTTTTTTTTTTCCATACACACTTTTTTCTTTTTCCCCCTCTCATCATTCCCTCAGAAATCAAAAATATTTCTGAGGAAAAAAAAAAAAAAAACGCACACCCAAGAATGTACGCGTGCACAGACATACAACAACAACAAAAAAGAGAGGGAGAGGAGAAAGAGAAAAGGGAAGGAGGATGAGCAGGCAATGATGTGCCTCACAGGCTCCCTCCTGCCTCCCAAAATATCCAGCGCGGGAGCCGTGCGAGGCGGCCCGCACTCCCCTGAGAGCCCGCGCCGCTATCATTAGCGAGGGAGAAGGCAAGCTCAAGTGGCATACAAACTTCAGCAAAACGTCAAGTGAGAAGAGCACGCCACTGCCGAGCTGGCAAACTCCACCAAATTAATACTGCTGAAAATAAAAGGCAGGACAACTTTCAACCAGCCAGTGAGGCAGAGTGAAAGAGAAATGTGAGAAGTATGAGAACGGATGAAAGGGACGGGGAAGAAAGTATGGGTCTGTGCCGGGTTCGCACATAAGAGACACGTTCATTTTGGAGATCTGTGCCGGAGCTTTTCTCTACCTCAGCGACTTGGCTGGCGTTTGAAGGGAAGAGACACTGAGGATGGGCGCTTTCCTGATGAGGTCATCAGCAAGGCTCAGAAACAGAAAACTTTGTGGCGCTCGAGTTTGACTATTAGTATTCCTGCCGGAAATAAATGAATCCCAAACGGAAATCTCGAACGAAACGCAACCGTGGAAACCGGGAAGCTTTCAGCAAAGGTGCATTCAGCATAGCGTGATGGTTTGGAGGAAAGTAATGCTTCCAAATACAAGTGCTCTTAAATCTCTTAAATCAATTATACCTGTTTTTACTTCAAATTTAAGAAAAAACAAACTCAGTAAGTTTTTTTTCTGTAAAAAATACCAATAAATAATAATAAAAATAAATATCTTTTTTTTTTTTTAATTTTTTTTAAACAAGCAAAAAAAAAATTTAAAATTAAAAACATTTTTGAATCAAGATGCATTTACTTGAAAAGTAAAATGATTTAACATATTATGTCTTGCTTTATAAAACAAATGATCTAAATTTTGACAATTATCAAAATATCAGCCAGTGGGGTAAGAAAAATAATCCTAATTCAAAGGTTAAACAAGATTATTTTTCTTACCCCACTGGCAGATATTTTGATAATTGTCAAAATTGAGAACATTTGTTTTAGAAAGCAAGACATAATATCTTTTTACTTGTCAAGTAAATGCATCTTGATTCAAAAATGTTTAAATATTTATACTAGAAAAAAAAGTGCACTATTGTATCAAAAGTACTTTGCATAAAACAGTTAAAAAATAATCAAATAATCATAAAGGATATAAAAAGTAAGAATATATAAATGAATGAGAATATTATATATATATATATATATATATTTTATTATTTATTTATTTATTTATTTTTTAAATTACATATATTAGAAACAAATTAAGTAGAATATAGAAGTATACTTACATTTTCCTAACATGTTTAGCGATAAAAGCCTTCAAAAATGTAAACTTTTTAAACATTTTCCCAAGGAATGCATCATAACATGAATAGCTTAATTCCAAATTAAATCAATTCGGATAAAAGCTTTTGCTAAACACAATACCCATTCGGTCAATCAAAGACAAACTATTCTAAATCATTTTCTCCACAACCTTTACACTGTCTTACAGAGCACCTCTGAGATGAACATACTGTACTCGGTTTGCTGGGAAAGAGGTCACAGGAACTGCTGTGGGCCTTTTCAAGGTGTTTTTTTAGGTGTTTTACTGCAGGTCAGTGAGGTGAAGGACCAGCTCAGGATCAAGAAACCTTAGAGTGTGTCAAAGGGCTCTGACATGAATATATTTCAGCATCTCAATAAAGCCAAAAGTCGAAGCTTATGCACTTATACTTGAACGGTGGTGTAACCCTGAAACCCAGCATTGCAATTTTGTAATATTTTTCACCCAAAATCAAAATATGCCTAAAAAAAACGTTCAAAGTGATGGTAGTTTTCCATGATTGGTCAAAGACATGCATAACCTCTGCAGCATAGACACACAACAGCCACTGGAATGGAACTGCCCTTTTCCAGCCCAACAGTGAGCGGCGACAGCATAATCATGGATGTTAAATGACTGGTTGAGAGATGCTGCAGAATTTAGGATAGAGCTCCGCACAATTCAGAGCCATAATTACCGGTTAGGTTTCAATAAACAAACAGGACTCCGACTGACCGCTCTTTCAGGAACATTTTGGCTGGTGGTGCTGGTGATTTCTCTGATCTGAATAACACTTCTAAGGCTGCATGGATAAAGTCTCGTAGATACACTTTTGCATGTGATCAGAAATAATTTATTAATATATATATATAAGTGCTGTTTTATGTAAACATCTATCATTAATTATAACAACCCTCTACTCTACTGCAATACATGCCTCTATAAACCTGAGAAGCTATTTTAAATTAGCTTTTTTTCTCAAGGGATGGAAACCGTTTACTAGAAATACATATGTCAACGAACCCAACAATTTCCCTATTTTTTTTTTATTTTTTACTCACAATTCCTTGAAAACCAACTGAGGGAGCCAATTGCCTGACCAAAGCTACAGCATGGCACTAAACTGAGACTGTGTCAAGATTTTTTTCTACACCCACGCCAAATATAGACCCGAGAATAGGACGAGCGCCAGTGGAGAAACTCTGCAACAGTGACGCTTTCTCCAAATCATATCTGTGGATCTGCACCACACCGCCACTAAAGACTCTGAACACAGACTTTCTAGAAAATTACATGCACAATGAGGTGGTTAAGTTGAGAAAGCTCTGTTTTTGTGGTTGGTGGGGAGGATTGGTTTTCTCCTGAAGTGAAAAAAAATGTAAAAAGTCATTCTTAGAGGTGCCACCGCCACATTGTAAGTAAATACACTGATTACACGCATCGTTTATTCACAGCGGTGGCACACACACACAGTTATTTTGACATACGCTTAAGACCAACACAGCTCACGTTTGCTCCATCCGGGCTAAAAAAAAACCCTGTTTATTGTTTAATGCAACTGCTTTTTTCCCCCCACCAAAGCATTTGGTGGAGAGCAGCAACGTTAAGTAAAAACCAGGGCTTTTGACATTAAAGAGATCAGTTTAGTGCTATCTTGGTCTGAGATGCAGTCTGCTATTTATTGTTTTAAGTAGTTTCTCTCACACATGGGTGATACACAGATCCTTTCAACACAAGTGACGCCACATCAAATGCTTCTATTAGCTAACCTCAACAGGATCGGGCAGGAAGTGTACGATTAAACAATTCAACTTCACAATAGTCCATGAATTCCAACAGAATTATTAAACACCTGCTGGAGATAACCACGCACTATTTATATCTTCCAAAGATGTGGTTGTTTTTCATTTGAGAGGAGTTATATTTTTATTTCAGCTGCATTTGCATGTGAACGCAGTCCATCTAGTGTTGTAGTCAGCGTATAAACACCAAAATGCGATTTTTGATTTGAAAAGGGAAATATTAAAGCACCAAGGCTTCACGTGGCCTTAGGAAACTATGCGGAGTTTATAATGGCCTCTCTCATTCTCTTTTGAAACTTTTATTCGTGGCAGCTGTAGTTTTTTTTTTTTTTTGCAGGACTTGCTGGCTGAACCAGGAGTCACTGCTAACTGGAGAAAATATCAAAATCAAAGTCCCCTTCAGTTCCGTCACATTCACAAACACTGATAATCACTTTCCCCGGCTTTTTCTCCCCACGTGAAACATCTTATTTGCTTTGATTGTGCTGTTTAAATGATTAGCATGGCAGCTCTGCGGAGACGGGGGCTGATGGCGTGTGTGGGGAATGTGTGAGCCACGTCTCCTGCTGAGCTCACCATACTGGGTTTGAATGGAGATGAGTTCACCCCTGTCACATCACATGCATGTGAATACATATGAACATACACTCCAGCATACACACACAGGACCGCACTGTGTGATGTAAAGAAACAACAACAAACTAGTCGTTTTCTTTCTAAAATGCATCTGTGGTTCCATCATCTGTAAGGCAGGCACATCTAATCTCTCTTATATGAGCTAAAGAGCCTTACAGTCTCCATGGTGACAGTGGGCAGCCAACAGCTCAGGAGATGCTCCTTACTGTATATAATGACAAGACACAAGAAATGATGGTGCAAGTTAAGTTTAAGCTGGAGCAGGATTGTACCATAAAAATGATCTTTTTGTGGCTGTTATTAAAATGTTTAGTAAACAAATACATTTATTTCGTTATGTGGCAGAGATATTTTTAACTGAATTATTAGCATCAAGTGGAGTTTTTTATCTTCATCACAAATAAAAAAATAATAGGTTGGCCAGTCTAATGCACTTGTTTTTTTTGTTTAATTGTATTTATTTTTTTTTACATTTTTTTCAAACATTATTAAACCTCAAAACATAATGTAATGAATACATTTGAAATTGAATGCACAAATATTAATGTGCACATCACCAAACAAATAAATACTTATTGCAACCTTTTATGTAGTCTGTTTAGAAATCAATAAAATAAGATTTTAACTGCAAATTTTAACTTCAATCACTGAAACACAAAACAGTCTAGTGATTTCATGACCAGAGATGCACGAACAAAACAGGAAGTTAAAAATGTAATTATTGTTGTTATTATTAATACTTAAAATGGAAAAAAAAGAAGTAAAATGAAACAATTATTGTTAATTGGTTATTCATTTATGCACTAATAATAAATAATAATACTAGGCTAACAACATTATTATTCATGTTTATAATTATTATTTGTAGAGAGTGGCATTCTGTGCATACCATACTATTATCATTATCATCTGCAGTCAATTACAGTACATGATTACATTTGGCCTAAAGCTAAATTAATGAATATATCGCATATTTTGTAAATAAACATAAAAACAATTATTTTTAATTCGCATTTATAAATAGCTGTCTTTTGGAATTTCCCTTTGAAAGGAATCGAAAAGTTGTGGCCTCGCAGGTTTCTTTGTGATGTTTCCTAACGGCGTTTTACCGGGGCTTTAAAGCAGTTCGTGTGATTCAGAGAAGTGCGTGTTTGTCTTGTACTTTACCGCCACCAGGTGGACTACCGGAAGATCGCGCACCCGCAGAGAAACGCGGGAGCTGTTTGAAGCTCTGGGAACTCCGTCATCCCACTCCTCTCTGTCCTACATGATGCGATCTCTTCGGTTTGTAAGCATAAAACTGTGCGTGATGAGTAATGCAACTCACAAACCTGCCTATAGACATAAGAACTCCAGCAAACTCCACATAACGGCATGACAATCTCTCTTGTTTTTCTACAGCCGAGCGTCCAGCGATATCAAAGCAAACGCTCACTTGTACAAACACAAACATAGCTCCTGAAGCCAACAGGAACATCTGATTACTGACAAACTGTCTTTCCGTGTTTCCACTTCGCTTCTAATCTAGCTTGGCACCAATGCCTCCATTTATATTTGAGGATAAAGCAACAGAAGGCAGAGCAGCCACCAGATACTACGACTGGGGCCCAGTGTGCCGTGAGATAGGCAGGCCAGCGCTCTCTCTTCCCATCTTTTCCCTCGTAGCATCCGCGCCATGAAAGCCAAATGAAGCGCAGGAAGAAATGAAAGTGTTTCTTTTCCCACCCAATTCCCTGCCAACATCTGTCACTGCCAGTGCTTTGCATTTGTGGTTTGTGTTTGTTTTTTGCTCTGTGCGTGTGTGTGTGCATAATTGTGCCTGTGTGCTGTCCTGCATCCTTGTTTACCGTTTTCTATCTCGATTGCCCCTGACAGGTGTAACACTTTCTCTCTCTCTCCCACCCCCTGTCCATCTCTGCTTCAGCTGCACGCTATCACCGTCCAGCCTGGCCTCACTAAAATAATGAATCCCTCTGATAAGCGTATGTGAGCGGCAGACTCCGCTTCATATTAGTCTGGTCCTGTTCTCAATGAGTAGGTGCACAGAGACACCATCCCTCGACGCAATACCACGAATGAGGCCTTTTCTTTGTAAAGAGCGGAGGAAAAAAACATGTCTCGCTTTTCATGCCTCTGGCGCTCACACACCTACAGCTACTCTGGGAACCGTATGAGGATAGAGAAAGAAGAGAGAAACTGAGAAAAAAAGAAGATAACACAAACGAAAAAGAAAGAAAAGGCAACCGAAGAAGGCAGCGGATGTCTAAACGCGCTAAACTTGCTGCAGTCAGATCTATAAACCATCGCCAGTCCATCTGTGTTCTATCAATGAAGCGACCGTCGGTAGATGGACAAACCTGTTCCAGCAACCAAACGTTTCCAACATTTGAAAAATCCATTATCTCCAAGATCAGATCCAATAAGCAGAAAAAGTGGACCTCGAGATCATGGATGAAGCGAGGGGTGACTATGAGCACTATAATTTTAAAACACCCAGCCTATTTTTTTTTTCTCCAGAGAGTGTCTAGCCATGTGCAAAAGAACAATTTTCCAATCTCAGTAAATGTTTGATCCCAGCCTGAACCCAGATTAATATTAGCTCTCGTAACTTGCTTTGACGACGTTCAAATAGAATAATTTAAATAATTGAATTATTAATACAGCCTTTATTTAGCGAGTTATATCCTTATAATTAAATTAGGCTATACATTAAATACAAATTGTTATTGGCCTACCGTAAAATAATTTCTCAAACTTGTAGCCTACTTCGTGAATGTAAATATATATATATATATATATATATATATATACACACATAAAATCGTGTAGTCAGTGTCATGTGACCAGTATCATGACAGATGCATTCACAAATCCCTTAGCCTCACTGAATAGTAAAGTGTCCATTGGATATGTAAGCTACTTCAGAAATCCACTTAGGCCTACTTTGTGCTTAGGTTATTATTAAAAATATGAATTTGAGGTGCACTCCATTTCGCGTAGCCTACTTATGCACTATTCCATCCCATTTTATTGTATTGTATTTTATTGTACCTGTTTGCACTGAAAATCCATAAAAGAAAAAAATGCACTTTAAATAGCCTACCTAGATCATGCACTTATTCAACAGTGTGTAATGTTGCAAAACTTCACGCCATCAACTCTCACATCTTTTCTTTCGTAATGCTTATAAATTAGGCTAGACTGTGTACTAGATGGTAGATTACAGTGTAAGCGCACAGTAGTACGTAACTTGGGCAGCCCAGTCTCATGAAAATGCGTATAAATAGCACCCCCAATAAAAACGAACAACTTGTGGTATTTGTTACGTATATGACACGCACGTGTTTGCCGTGCATATGATACACAGTTTTTGCATACGTATGATACCCATCGCATAGCATTTACACGCCACAATTTTTTTTTGGCATGCTATTTATACACACATTCATGAGAAAAGGTGGCACGCAACGGTCCTACTCTCTAATCAGTGCCATTGGAATCATCCTAACCTGGACCTCCTGTTATTAGCCTATGTAAAATTTGGACATAGTAGGCTACATCCACCATGTCATGTGACTACTAGTGTCAGTTGTGTGGCAAATCCATGCCTGTGGCCTCATGGGATTGTAAAGTGTTCATCAGATGCTCTGCACATCTGTAAATTTCACAAACAATTACAAAAGAAATGGCAAGCAACACATGTATTAAACAACATTTTGAAGGTTTTAACTAAAACGAGGATTCAAATGAATGAATAAATAATTTCTTTACAAATCACGTGCACAGTTCTGTAATTATAGAGTCATTAACCTTCTTCTGAAAGCAGATTTAAAATCTAAGATCTTTGCTCTTGCCAATTGCCTGTAAATGCCATGAGACTAATCATATTTAGTTTGGTGTCTCTAGCAGTCCACAACATTTTATTAAACAAATACATGCTAGAAACAGTAATGTGAATTGCAATGACTCTAAATACTTGGCAATATGATAAATATGCAGGTAGCGCCTGAAACTACTCTTTGGCAGTGAGTTGTTTCAAAGCCTTATGTATGAGCAGAGCTATTCTTCAACCGGCGCTCTCCAGCTCAGACTGTGTCCACTTTAACTGGCCTTTAAACAGAGCCTTTTTCCCTCCCTGACTGCGGCGATCCACGGCTCAGATAAGATCTCTCCATCTGCCCGGCGGCGGGCCATTCGTCCTGCAAGAGCTTTGTCCTGCGTGCTGATAAGGATGTTTTCTCCTCCACAGTTCTGAACCGTTACACTAGCATTAATGATTGGAATGCAGTCTGCTTCCACCAGCAGCCGTCAGGGACCGACCTCTGCACTCATAAACAAGTCTAGGTCATTTTACGTCTCCTCGGTGTATATATGTGCGTGTTGTGCAGGTGTTTCAGAACATATGTTTAATTCTATTCAGACCGACCTGGCAGCTTTCCAATCTCCGCTTTCTTAGGTTCACCGTAAACATGACTATAAAATCTGAAAATATTGTCAATTCATAAAACCAAGCGCACACATGAGCGTGATCTCGTGAGATACACGCTAAAAGATTATATTAGCTAAGGCAGTGCTAGGGCATACCTTCACAACTTTAGCTGGATAAACAAATCTAAACATCAAGACCTTTGTCACCCTGGTTTTGGGGTTTGGTCTCTACAGGGCCGTATGGTGTGAAATCTGCTACTTAGCCGCGGCGCTGCCAACACATCTGCTGTTGGACTCTAGCCAGGTGCATCCAACTCTCGCAAATAAAAAAATAATATATAAATGTGTTGGGGGAAAAAAACAGCTTTGGGTTTACAGAGCCAGTGTAAAATCTCTGGCAGCCAAAACGCAGCCCTGAAGTTGAGGATGGTAAGGCAGTGAGTAGGCAGTGAAAAGTCATAGATCACTGTCAGAGCTCGGCCGAGAATAACTTTTTTTGACATGCTTTTTTCATTGGCTCTGCAATGGGAACGCGCTTTCTCTCTGTATCGCCCGAACATCTGCAAACTGTTGCTGAGAAGGAACCCAGAGGAAAACATTTACCTAACAGAATACTAATTCTTTCAGGCCCTGGTGTCAGCACTTCGTAAATAACAGCAAGTGTGCGGGGCGGGTTTTTCGCTCAGGCACATGTGGAATTGTTTTTTCAAGGGAAGTCTGGGAGAGCTATCGTTTCGCTACCGCTGTGAGCAGCACATGGTTTAAAAGGGGAACAGCACTCTTACTCATACTGTTCTCATACTTCCTCCCTCACTCTCTCTCTCTCTGTCTATGTTCTATCTATCCACTGTCAGTCTTTTCTGTTGACTGTAGCTATAGTCACAACATAACTCTGTTCTAATGTTTCGTGCTCTGTGCCGAGTTTTACCAGTAGTCAAGAAGCCAGACTGGATGTGAAAAGCTCAAGTTATTGAAGCAAAGCTGTATCAAAGCGGTGCAATATGAAAGCCGCAATATTAAAGGATCTTAAGTAGATGGTAAATGACAGACTTTAGGAAGGCTGTCAGGCCACAAAGACTTCAAAATCACAGGCAGAGCTGGTGCACAGGTGCTCATATATGAACCATAATTTGAAACAAAATGTGTACAATAAAGGCTCTCACTTACCCTGTAAAAATGTTTTTCAGGTAATCAATAAAAAAAAATCTTCAGTACACATTTAATTCAAATGAAAAATATTATATAATACGGCAAAATCAACCTGATTGCATTATTGCAGTTAAATGTCCTTGTTATATTTCATTGCATTATTATTTATGAGAGCAAATAGTATTTAATATCTAATTTAATATATATATAATATATATATAAAACCTTTTACTTGTCTCACCACATTCAATGTGTGTGTACATATATATATATATATATAATCTGTTATTATCAGTGTCAAAAACATATTTTTTTGCTGCATTATTCTTGATGAATAGAAAAGATAAATACTAATTTAAATATATCTTTTTTATAATGCAACCTGCTAAATAATTGTCAATAAAAAAAAATGTAAATATATATATATACTATATACTATATACTATACTAGATATATATTAATTCATTAGTAGGCAAAATAAAAATTGGGTTTCCAACAAATTTCACAAATGAATCGCAGATATGTTAATTTGATATTTGTTACAGCACAACTATCTCATAAACGCCGTCATGCATGAAACACAGTCACTTGCAATTTTCTATCTTATGATCTCGGCTTCCCAGTTTGAGCACAACGTCCACTGGGAAGAGCTCAGAGCCAAATAACGCACGCCACCTAATGACAGCGACTGTGGTTAAGAAATGAATAAGTGACAGAGACACATGCATAATTCAGTGGTTTTAAGGCAGCTTAGTGGAAGTGGATGAACAGCAGCGAGAGAGAAAGATACGTCCGCGTCTGCCTCATCATCCCTTCCTCATCCTCTCCCCTGACATCTCTTTCAGAGCCGAGCCTGATGCAGGCCAGGGACCGCTGCGAACAGGTGAACACGCAGGCACGGAGACCAGCTCATGAATAAATGAACGCAACACACAGCAATAATTTGCATCTTTAAGGAAAAAAAGTGGCACATCAGCGCTTTGTCTGCTGAGAAGTAGAGAGGCGTGCTTTATTTATTAATTTTTTTTTATTGTGTGTTGTTAGTTTGTTATTTAATAAAATGTCTTTCATTAACAATGGCGTGTCATTGGCGATGCCGAACGTTGTCAAGCTGATCACAATGCGTTCTCTCACAATTTTTTCCCTTAATTAGACTCTCACAGTTCACATCATAATGAATGCTGAAATGCATTTGTCCTTGCCTAATCCCAGGTACTCATTTTTGAGGTTATTATGCAAATCGATACTGTTTACAAACATGAAAGCTTGCAGTTGGCTTTTGATCTGCGGCAGAAATACCATCGGTTATCGATAGCTAAAGCCCTCTCTGCAGGTGTCATGTCAATAACAGCAGGATCGATAGGGCCTAGTCATGGGGGGATTGGGACAGACGGGTCTCTAAGGAGTATTTAGTCTGTGAAGACCTGGACACGTTGCAAATTCAAAGTCAAACCACATTGCTAACTAGCCTTCGGAGCTTGTCTCCAGAAACGCAACACACAAATTAAGGCTAATGGTTCTGCTGAAGACATTCTGACTGCTCGGCATGAAATGTCCTGGGAGGGCGTTGCACTACAGACCATCAGCAGCAAATTATAAAAGCAGGCACATTTCCTGGCTGATACATGCATTTAAATATCTCATACCAGAGCCTAACGCTCTTTCCTTTTTACTTACCTGCAATATTCCGAATCGTGCTCTCCTTTTTTTATTCAGATCGTATGTCAGCCTGTCTGAAGAGGCATTCATTCTACTCCTTTGCTTGCTGACCCTTGGCTCGTAAGCACTCTTTTCCCTTGCTCGAGTTAATGTGTAGGCAATCCCCATAGAGCAAAGGATTGTGGGTCAGAGGCAAAGTCAAGAATGAGAGCGTGATGATGTTGCAGGGGGTATTTAGAGAACGCACTGTTGTTTCGCAGCTAATCAGAATGCAATAAGACCCCGTTTCCTGAGGTCATGGATGTTTCTGAATGTTAATGAGGTGCTATAGAGCTGTTATGGAGGGTTGTGGATTAACCACAAAAATATTATACAAACAATGCACTGGGAATAAATTAATATGGTATTCAGTTTTGAACAGGCATAGTCCATAGAAAAATCATTAACTCGTGGTCATGTTATTGCAGACATGTATAACTTACTTTTTTTTGTGGAACACAAAAGATTATTGTTATTTATGTATTTATGTTGCCTAGTCATACCTTTTTCAAAAAAGTCAGCATTCTGCAGACATTTGAAATGACATCCATTCTTTTTTTTTTTTTTGATGAACTATCAGTTTAAAATATCAGTTTGAACACTTGATGTTTTATGAGCTACTAAGAAATTTTGGTAATGCTTTGTTTTACAGTTACACCTATTAGTTGCTTATTTGCATGCATTGCATATATTACTAGAATATTAGCCATTTATTAGTGCCAATTAAGCACATATTAATGCCTTATTCTACATCCCTAACCTTACCCAATACCTAAACTCAACAACTACCTTACTAACTATCAATAAGCAGCAAATGTAGAATTTATTGAGGGAAAAGTTATAATTAATAGTTAACAAGTGTTACTTATTCTAAAGTGTTACCAAAAAACCCTCAAACCATTAGGCAACAGAACACATGCACAATCCACTATGCCACGTCTAACCAAATTATTCATTTTTTTTTTAAAGTTTAGTACAACAGCACATTTTGACAATTCAACTGAACTCCGAAAAGTATAGGCTGTTTAATACAGATGAAAAGATGATGTTTGTTATTAACCGAAACAATATTAAAATATAGCCTATCCCTCAGAAATGATCATCACACATTTAATAAACAAAATATAAAAAGTATCAACATAAAAAAGACATAATCGTAAAATAGAAAGCATTACAACACCCAAAAGCAACACTAAAACTGTAAATGACAGCGCTAATCGATTTAGGAGCAGAAGAGTTATGAAAGCGACCAGACAACCATGGATGTTTGTGGTGATGTCTTCCACATGTATTCATCTTTCCCTTTATATGGGAACTCTTCATCTAAAACACAATGCCTATGCACACGCTCCGATACATGCAAACTTCTCAAACCTGGAATAAACTTAAATATGCAATCATAGAAAGATGTACAGTTTGTGATTGAAGCACATAATGACACCCACCACAAGCTGAGCTTTGGAGAAGTGGATGTTGTCTGAAAGACAACAGACACACAGAGTACGCAACTCAAAGGTGAACTCAAATCGAGTTCTGAAAAGTGAACGAAGCCTGAGAAAGACTATCATAGTAACTGATAATTGCGGAAACAGGAGCAACGACAGGTAGAGTAGCGAAACGCGATGGATCTAGAGCCCCATTTACCCCACTCCTCACTCTTTCCTGTCTTTCAAACAACCTTGACAAAACACACCATCTCTCAAGTTTGCACTTGAGTGGGAAACATAAAAAAGGCAAAGAAACTGTCGCAGAGAAGATGATGAATACACAGAGTTTTGTTTTTCTTTCTTTCATTTTTTCTTTCTAATTAAGTGCGAGAGACACTTTGTGAAGCTAAAGTTGGATGACACAAGGGTACACTGAGGGACACAGTCACTTTAGGAAAATTTTCAAAGTGCCAAGCACAAATAGAGGTTTGCTAAGTCATAACGGCTAATTGATACAAACTTAATGAATGCGGGTGGTACCGAGACAGATGCTTTGTGGAATGCGGCAGATTTCTGTGACTGAATGCCTCGTGTTGCGTCGCACATCAAGACGCCGAGAACATTTGGCAGGTCACGGAGTTACACAAGGAGAGGGGAGGCTTGCGAAAGCGGGAAAAAAGCCCATGCGAGTCGTGTGTGTTGGTGTGTGTATCTGTAGTATGTCTGCTCTTGAGCTTGCCTGTTTGTTTGAACGCTCCCTCTTTTGTTTGGGCTTTCGAGGCTCGCCAGCTCTGTGGCTTGCAATTAGCGCTCAGGCCTCAGGGACCTAATTAACCAGTGCAATTAATTCATTTCTTATTTATTTATTTTTTAAAATCCTGTACAAGTCACCCTGACATTTGTCAGCCAGTCAGGAGGTGTTCATCGTAAGCGATGATTAGCTCGTTTGCGAGCTTTCCTTTTCCCCCAGGTGGTGGTTAGTCTGCGGAGGAGGGGTGGGCCGGGGAGGAAGAGGGACAGCGATGGTGGGCTTGCGTCTGCGGGGAGGCAGGAGCAGAAACGTCGCAACTATGGTGATGAGTGGAAGCGGGGGTCCGCTGACCTTTCATCGAGTTGGCGATCAATATGGTGCGAGGGCCGGTGCCTTTGACGAGCAGGCCTTGCCCGCCTGGAGACGACCTGCGGCCGTGGTCACAAAGAGGAGGGGGGAAGGAAGGAAGGTAGGAGGTCTTAGCCGTCTTCTCTCATTAGCACATTATGACATCTTTGTCTTTTGGAAAAAAGGGGAGGGGGTGGGTTTGGATGCCACTGCTATACCCAACAGCCAACGGTCTTTAATAACCGTTCCCACCATCTGGGACCATCTGACCACGCGGCAATAGTGGAGATGGAGAATTAGCGAGGTTCATGTTCAGATTACTCATGAAAAATACCTAAAATGCCAGATTTTAAATCCACTTTTGGAAAATGTTATTATTGATTGATGTGTTGGGGTCAGCGGGCGAATGTCCACCGAGACTCAAACTCAAAAGTAAAAAAACAAGTCTCTATTTACACTAAATGCAAATCTTGTTGGAAAGGCTGTTTATACTAATTCAGCCCACCATTGTCTGATTACCTGTTAAACTGACCTAACCTGTCTGATAGAAGAAACTGTGATTGATAGTAAAGGGGAAGTGAATTGAGCTTTTGATGCAAACAACCATTTTGATGCAAAAGTTTGAATACAGCAATTTCCGAAGACAATTTTTGCCCTTTTACCCTTTGAATATTAGCTCAGAGAGGGTTTTATTTAACTAAACATCCAAAAGGCTGAAAATAAAGTGCCTAAAAGTGTCTAAAGTTTAATACACATAACTGAAATTGGATGGGGTGTCCCACATTATTTGGATAGGCTGGTTTTGGGGTTACTTCAGGGATTGAGACGAGCAAAGCCACAATAAGTGCAATAAACACTGCTAAAACGTAACACATACACTTTCTGTTGTACTTTTAGAGCTGTAAACCTATGTTTAATATATTTATTATATACATTTCCAGTATTTATTTCTAATTTGTTTTGAAACTTTTACATGTAAAATAATTTCCTGTATATATCTTTAAAATTTTAATTAAATGTACAATTACAATTTAATAACAATATAATTACATGTTTACAAACCATATATTTATGTACAAACTCCCCCAACACTAATTATAAGAATTTAGACATATCCAGTATATTCATTCTTACTTTTGGCATGCACTTTAAATCAAAGTGATTTGCACTGCATTCATTTAGGAATTGGATTATTTTTAACAGTTCCTGGGAATCGAACCCATGCTGTTGCAATGGTTTTAACAAAGCTTTAACATTTATTTTAAATTATAAAATAAATTAGATTGTATTTAAATCTAAATATTCAAATACTGACCATGTGCGCCTAATAAAGTTGCCCTCTGATCAAAATGTTATCATCCTAAAATTAACAACATATCTGATCTTCAAACAGTCAGTAATGTTTGGCTACATGGTATTGACCACAATATAAGGGACAGTGATTTCTAGTAAAAAAAAAAAAATGCAATTAATGCCAAATGAACTGAAATTACAGAAAGCTGTAATGTACAAAAACGTGCAAAGAAGGCAGCATTTACCAGATTTTAACACTTTTTATACATGCATTATAGAGAAGTTAAAATGTCGTTTTCAGCATTTTTAAAAATATGAATTTGAAAAAGCATGAAGCCGTTGTAACCTATACTTTAAAAAAGCATTTAAAAAAAATCTAATTCACTTATGTCAGTTCGATCTAATAAATGTCAACTAGTCTATTAAAATACAATATTTGTAAACACTCCAGCTGGAATGGATTTCTGAGATAACACCACAGCAACCCTGACGTTTATACGCTGACCCGCATACATTTATTGGCAGATTCGATCCAAGAATAATTCTATGCTGTCGCTCACAAGGGACCTCGAGAGAGCGTAAAAGAGTTGGACAGACAAAAAGAATGAGAGACAGAGTTGTTCCTTGCTTAATATGACCGAAGTGTGCCCTCTGCGAGCTTGTGCATGCTCACTCTCTCACTCTCTCTCTCTCTGTCTATCTCCAGTGCCCTCAAACTTCCCCAAAGAAAGCACAGCAGAAGAGAGCCTCTGCAGCTTTGATAGGGAGGGGGGCTGTTGTGTAAATATTTTGTGTGAAAGAATGCCTTTTGAGCGTCTTAATCGTGCGTTGGGTGATCTCTCTCGAGCGGCACGGCGGGTGCTGGCTTTCATACCCACTCCCGGCTGGTGATGGGGTCTCTGTACTTCCAGGAGTGCTGGGAGCGAGAGTTCACTACGGGGGCGTTAAGTGTGTCAAGAAGAACGGTTCCCCCCATTGCAAGCCCCAGGCCCTCTCCGCAAACATTAAAAAGCATAAACAGTCAATACCGAGCGTTACAGTCGAGGAGAAAAAAAAGGCAGAGTATGAGTTAGGAACATTGGCTTTCTGAAGAGTTACACAACATGGCGAGATCAGAGTGGAGCTTTGGCTCTGCTGCATGGCTTTTTCACCGTGCTCCACACTCTTGGGGAGGGAAAGCGCTTGTTCTCGCGGTGAATCATTCATACCAGGGGGTGCGGAGGGTGGGGGCACTGCAAATAGAGGAAGAGGGGGATCAAGGAAACCCACACCTGGTGCAAAGAAGAGGTCAAAGCATCCAGAGGAAAAAAAAGAATAAAGACGAGGAAGAATTGCTCTGCGTCATTCCTTCAAGAGACGTCCGCTCTCCATCGCACACGGCAGCAACTCGGCAGTATTTAAGCACGGCGAATAGACGGGCTGTCTATTATCGAACTGACATCGAAAGCTGCCTTTCATGATAAGTGTGAACAGTGATGATGAAAAAAGAATCACACATCCACGTCTGAGAGTTTCCTTTTGAAATGTGAAGGTTTGTTTATCTGTTGTGTGTTGCGAGCGAGTTCTAAGTGAGAGGCTTTACAAGTGAGGAATAGAAATCTGTCTTCCACACACACATGCTCAAATAATTTCTCAAAAACTCAACACCTGCCTCCTGACTCACGATCTGTAATAAGTGGAAGTCCGGATGTTTTTGTTGGGGGGTGGGGGTGGGGGGTTCTGTTCTGACATATTTTTTTTGTTTTCAACAGAGGCCCTTTCATATGAAGAAAGAAGATGCAATTGATGTGGATTCCAGTGAAATCTCTTCAATATTGACTGACTGCATGAGATTTTAGTTGCGCTCTGTGTTGCTGCGCACTGACTCAGCTGTGCGGCGTAAGCTTGAGCTACTGCTGAATTGCTGATTTGTGAATAATACTACTTAATTTAATATTCTTGCTTCAATGATACAAAAAGTGCATCAAAGGCAAGTCAGAAAAAGCCAACAGGGAGAACTTAGTTTTAACTTTAATAAATAGAAATTAAAAATTCTAGTATCAAAACACCAAGCAGTATATATATAGATAGATAGATAGATAGATAGATAGATAGATAGATAGATAGATAGATAGATGATAGATAGATAGATAGATAGATAGATAGATAGATAGATAGATAGTTCTTTTTTAACTATTCCTGACAAAATTATGATTTCATGAAAAGCTAACATTTTTTAAAACATTGATAATAATAATAAATGTTTACTAAGCAAAATAAAATAATTGAAGACTGGAAAAATGACTGCTGAAAATTCTATTTTGCTCAACATAAATACTTTAAATATTTTTTTCAAATACTACTAATAAAACCGTTTTATTGTAGCAATATGTCACAAGATTCCGTTTTACTGTACTTTTGATAACATCATTTTTCATAGCCTTGGTGAGCATAAGAGACTTTCAATGATACCAAATTTGGTGGCAACAAAATATGCTGTTCTTGACGTGTAAACAATAGCACAACGATACTTAGTAGCAAGATGAGCAGGTGTTTTGTATCAAAGCTTATACTTTTTAAGATGGCCCATTTTTTTTTTTGCTTGGCCTTGACTAGTCATCCAGGCCCAGAACTATCCGTTTTATAATGGTATTTATCATATCATCTAACAACTGTACATACAGGCTTATAGTGCAGCAAAAGAAAAGGAAGGCACTGGTGACTCCCTGGGATTCAGACACTTTCCTTTTGTTGTCAAACAGAATCATTAAACATGCTCATTCCCATAATACCCTAGTGCAGTGTTATTAATTTATCACTTTGGAGTTAACTGTGCTCTTATACACGTGGCCTTAGATAAATGGCAATGTGCTAAATTTTGTTTGAATTTGGCTGCTATAAATTATGTAACCATGGAGACTGGAAGCTTTGTTGCTTCTTTTAAGAGTACCCTCACTGGAGAAACTCACAGACATAATGCGAGCCGTGCTTTACTTTTATAACTAGGGTGCAAGGTGATGACCAGAAAAGCGGTTTCGTCCTCTTTCCCTCAGATTGTGGATCTGTAGTGACTGACAGAGAGTCACCATCGCTTCCCTCCATCCGTGAGACAAAAACAACCCGGCGCTTCTCTGAGGAAAGTGGGGCACTTCATCCCATCATGATTTAGCTCTGATGTTAGCTGTGATGTCTCAACAGGCTGGTTTACAAAATAAATAAATAAAATAAATAAATAAAAAAGGGGGCGGCGGCAGCGCTATCAGAAGTTGATCGTTGTGGCTAAGGCAGTCTTTGATAGGCTTCTGAGGAGTGACAGGACTATTTTTCCCCAATGCAGCTTTGCTAGACGGCTCGAAGGGAAAAAAAAATCTGCTTCATTTGATTGGTCTGAACAGACTGTCAAATGTCAAGGCGTTATCAAATGCAAGATGTGTTTTTATTTAAAAAGATTCTGGCAGAGAGGGAAAAAATGTACACCTATCTCAGACAGGGTGCTAGAGACTCAGGCATCATGTGTGGCCCCCAAAACTGGCAAAAAAGACCCCTCGCATTAAAACTTAGTTCTAAGTTTTAAATCATTTAATGTGGAAATTTATTAAGAATTGACTAAAAACTTGCAAGAATTAGACAGAAAGCTGAAAGTATACTTTTTAGACATTAAAAAAAAGAAATTAATACATTTATTTAACAAGGATGCATCAAAAGTTACAGTAAAGACGTTCACATACAGTAGTAATAAAATATCTAATTCAAATACCTATTGTCCTTTTGATCTTTGTCATTTAAAAACAGGTTATATGTGACAGTTTCCACAAAAAAAAATAAAAAATTTCAGCTCCGAAGGATCATGTGACACTGAAGACTGAGTAATGGACACTGAAAATCCAGTTTCTCCATCACAGATTACATTTTAATGAATATTGTAGTATTTCTATCATATTTAACACATTACACATTTGAATATAAGGATACATTTTAAAATAGAAAACAGCTATTTTATATTTTTTTTATAATATTATTATTAGTATTATTATGTGAGCATAAGCTTCTTTCAAAGACATAAAAATCTTACAAACCTCAATCTTTTGAACAAATAAAGGACACTACATAAAAGAACACATAACAAAAAAGAAATGACCCTGGGAATTTGTTTATTGGAGGCATCATTTTTCTAAAGCCTTGAAAGTGACCTGTGCTTCTTTTGAAATTTGATAGAACGGTATGTAGGGAGCAAAAATAAATACGGCTGAGTGAAAAAAGACACCCATTGTAGTTATTATTCTTAAAAAGAATCATTTCAGCCAGCATCCCAAACCAAACTGAATCCAAACGGCTCTAAACGAACCCAAATTTCAAAAGAGCCAGTAAAAACTACATTCTGTGGCTTTTGGTTTTGATTAAAATAAATGTTAAATGACTCAAATCCCATGTTGCAAGGACAACTCTACTGTTTGCATTTTGAATGCAGTTGTGAACTTCTTCTTGTCCTGCTCTTTTCATTCTCAAACAGTTATGGCTAGTGTGGATACATGCACAGAGATGAACTGGCTTGCGGCGGTCCTGTCAGAATCCTGACACTCCAAAGGCTGTCCTACTCAGTGTTTACATTAGAGGAGCCTCATGTCTTCATCTCGCCGGATTGGAGACAAAAAAAAAAAAAAAAAAAAGAGAAATTTATCTGCAAATACACTTCTAAGATTCTTTTGAGTCTGCAGAAAGATCATCTAGGGCCATGCATATAACTGCTTATGTAAGCACATGATATATTGTGTCAGCTCGGTTGATGCTCAAATAGCCTTAGGTACTAATTGATATAATAGCAAAGGAGTGGATGGTATATTCAGTCCCTTCTGGTCGTCTTACAATATTTTATTGCATTAAGTTGATTAGTTTCTTTCCGGTCACATTGTATATATTGCAAAGCACTCATATCTCCACCTATGTTTATCACGTTTTCTTCACTTCCGCTGCCGCTTTTCCGAGAGAGTTCTGCTCTGAACTGGATCTCCCTTTTAGAACAAAAGGAAATATCAAGTCCATTTGCACATATGAAAAAGCGCACCGTTAAGTTTGGTTTAATTGAATCTCTATTGAAAAGTGTAAGTGGGGGTTTGTGTTTTATTTATGTGTGTTTTTTCCTCCTCTTCTCCTTTCTTTGTTGCTTCTCTTCGCTCTCTCTGACAAAAGACGCCAGCCTGCCAAGCAGGGCTGCTCTGGGACGAACCTGTCAATCACAGCTGACGGCACCCTGACAACATGTACGTTAAAAATTAAACTAGCTCTCAAAGCCGGCGCGTGACAGCCGAGCCTTTGAAAGTGGCTGCAGTGCTCAGCGACAGAAAAGGCGGAACGAGAGAAAAACATACTAAGAAAACAACAGTGTGATGGGAGTCGAGAGAGAAGGGGAAAAACAAAAGTTAAAAGCAAAAAGCAAAAAGAATAAGAACCACTGTATTGATGGTGGGAATTGGTGTTATTTCCCTGCCTTTTTTAATTTGGTGATCTTCTCTGAGGACCTGCAGGCGTTTCCAGGGATCCTGCTGCAAGTCGCTCTTGATTCTTCAGGCCTTTCAAACAATCTCAAACTTCTAACCGGTTCCCCTACTGAGACTCAGCTTCTGCTTACACACACAGTCATGACCCGGACCGGTGTCAGTCTTTCAAATGACATGAAAGCGTTCCGGCTCTTAAAACAATCATAGCCGTTGTGTTTATCAAAATAACAGGGATAATGTTTGCAGATTTGTAGGACACTCGCATAATTTCCCCAAAGCTATTAGTATGTTAACACGACAATAATAGTAGCAGCACAAGCAAAAGAACTAGCATCCTAACATACTCAGCAATATGCCTATATTGAATGCATTTTGTATGCTTAATAACCAATATTTTGCCAAAATTGGAAAACACACTAGCATACTACATTCCACAATGCAATGTTTGGCGTAAGAAACCAGCAGTAGGTAATAGTTCAGCTGAAAACCTCATATAATTAGATTTAAAAGGCAAACATCTTATGTAAAGTGATATTTTTGGACACCACATTTGCTGAATTGCGCATGCAATGTTATGAGGTCATATTGACAACAATAGTACGCTGCTGTAATAGCATACTGAACTCTCTGTTATTACTGTCATACAAAAATAACTTGTGAATGTGAATTGAAAAATTGTAAACTCATAACTGGGTTGTGTAAAATATTAAGTCTTAACTGTGGAGGTAAAGACCTTAATGAATGCTGATGAAAACGTGGCTGTGAGGAACAATAATGCAGCGTCCTGTAAAAAGGTTCAACTAAAACTCACACTCAACAGAGTTTTTGTCTAGAAATTTGGTATTGTTGGTAGACAACAATAAGCTGTAAGCATCCACTAAACATAATATAGCCAATATTCCCTCAAAGCTTTGTTTTCATTCGTCAATAATTAAATATGGCGCTTATACCTTGACTAATA
>JAUMHP010000062.1:11976768-11997809 GCA_032361065.1 Enteromius trimaculatus | reverse complement strand
TATCTTGCACATTTCATGACACAATAAAAATAATCTAATTGTGATAACACTGTACTGTTGCATTCTGTCTCTGTCCAAAGCAACTCTCTCCATTTCTCTTTCTCTCCTCGTCTCTCTCAACCGTAGAGGCAGCAAAAGATCTTAAGTGTTGGCTTTTTGTTCTCCAGGGGGAACCAAGAGAGAAAGCTTGGGCTTATTTGAAGTATTTCGCCCCGTGTGGGGATGAAATGTCTTGTAGTGCTTTCAAGATTACTATTTGCAAGCCTGTGATGTGAGAGAACCATTCCTGTAGTGTAGAGTACATGCGGTACAGTAATCGCTAACTAAGCCAAGAAAAAAAGCTGAGAAGAGGAGGAGACAGAAAGTTAGATTAAAAGACAATTTCTCACAAAAAGATATAACACTATAGTCAATCATTTATACAATCGGGTCCAAAAAATCTGAGACCACTAGTAAAAATGCTCTTTTTATTATTCTAATTTAATATTTCCCCACCACAAAGTATAGACAGTAATTCAAAATGTTTTTGTGTCTTGGAAAGGTATCTTATGTTCACCGGGGCTGCATTTATTTGATTAATAATACTGTAAAACAGTAATATTGTGATATATTTAAAATAATGCTTATATTTGATCATATTTTAATGGGTAAAGAGATTTTTTTCCTGTGATGAGCTAGGAGCTTAGCTAATTTTTAAACATCCATTATTCCAGCTGATTACATTTCACCACTATTTTTATTTAGCACCAAATCATTATATTACAATAATTTCTGGAGGATGTGACACTAAAGACATGGAGTAATGCTGAAAAATCTACTTTTGACCTTTTGACTGGCAGTGTATTAAAAAAAAAAAAAGATTACATTAAAAGCTGAAATTAATTATTTTATTTTTAAATACTGGCATTTTGTCAACCTTCTGCTTTAATACTTTTGTCTTATATGAATAAAAAAGTGAGGTAAAATTAAAATAAACATCATTAATTTGCCTATTAGTGAAGTGATCTAGAAATAGAACCAAATCTTAAATATATCTTCTTAATTTAATAATAATTTAACTTTAATTATCAATTTTGATGTCTCTTTGTTTTAACTTTTTGAAATCCTAAAACTTTCTGTTTATATCCAGGTTTAAAATAGACTTTTGGCGTGATCTCTGAAGATCAATCTTCGGGCGTTTTACATATTTGAGATCTGACACGTTAATAACGTCTGACGACTGTCAGCTCAAGCCATTGACAGATAAAGAAACAAAGCGCTAACGACAACTTCTCTTGCTCGCCGAGCTGCATTTTAAAATGATGCCAGAGTGGCTATCAAAGAACAGTGTGGCTATTGTTTTACAAAAGCTGTCTTTCTCTGGAGTAACACCGGCAAAAAACAATACACAAAACAGAGCGTTGCTCCTCATCTTGATGAAAGGAGAGATGTAGAGAGTGAAGCTCAGCTTTGAAAAGAATAGAAACACAAGGCCAACTCTCTTTGGCCTTTTGCCTGTCAGCTGAGGGGTTTGCTTACATGCCAGAGTCGACTGTGTCCTAGAGTTGAAACAACCATCACACAATAACACAAACACAAACACATGAAATGTATGACCCACCTCAACACAGCCTTATGAAGACCTTGCATCAGAGCGACTCTTCAGGCTACGTAAGCAAAAGACGGCAACATATTGTCGAAGGTTATGTCAACACATTCCAGAACAATCAATAGTGTCAGAATCACTTAGATGAGAGCTTGAAACGCACACGGCAGGAAAAATAGACACCAGATGTACTATAACGTGTGCTGTGATAAAGCCACTCTCAGATGCTCTGTGATTAGTATTTAACAATAAATAATTCACTAAAAAATCTCCAGACCTAACCGCTTGACAAAATGTCTGTCAAGCTGATTTGCCTCAATCTAAACAGAATGTGACACTTGTGTTTCTCTGTAATTGCATTATTTGATGATGACATCAAAAAAACAAAGCTAAACTCTGCAATATAGGGATTTCAAAAAACCTGTGATGAATGTTTGCTTTATCACACTGGAGTGCAGTTCACATGCATAAATGGAAGGAAGATGTAAAGAGAACTACGTAAAAATTTGGATTTCTAAAAGCTTTCCGAAATAAAAATTGAGCGAAATTTTCTTTTAGTTGATCAGTGATTTAGCAGAGATTAGTAAATTAATCTAGACATTTTTCTTATTTAATCATCATCCATTGTATGTAATAATGTTTCATAATGTTATTTTTATTATTATAAGTTCTCCTAAATTGTTTTCCAGTTAAAAAAAGATTTTAAATGTAGTTAAATCTTTACAATTTGCAAAGAAAAATGAACTGGTAACAATTTTAGTGCCAGAAAAAAGCCACTTATTGGATCATCAAAATGTCATAAAATTTAATATAATGAAATTAAATTCACAATGTTTATGTTATACTAAAATAAACTGTTATAAAATAAACTATTATATATATATTCTCGATTAACTGATTAATTAACATGGTAATTTTGACAGCCCTATAATCTAAGCCTCCTAGCATCCCCCTATTGGCCGTCTGGGAGTCTGTGAACCCCGACTTTAAAACTCACTGTTTTAAGATAACTTAAAGGCAACTTTAATTTAAATCAACTGAAACTTGTGCATTCTTTCAAATTTGTTTACATGCCATTTTTACTTCACATTGTGCCATATACAGAAAGACCTGTTATAATGCCTCCTGATCCTTTTGTGGCCTGTTGTGAAAAGAGCCCATCACCAGGTCATGGGTGTACAAGGCTTGGTGTGCTGGTAAGGCTCATGAGGTGAGGGGAATTTGTATAGGTAAACTCTAGCATTCGGGAATAATGGGAGAGTGGCTTTAGTTGTCTTTAGAGAAATGAATAATAGAAAGGTCTGTGACGTTTTCAAAGGTAAACTCTAGTTTCTGTGATGTGCCACTGGCAGCAGTGTGTATACATCTGTAGAAGAGTATAAAAGGTCCACCAGGACCTCAATGGCAGTACGGCGGAACGGCGTGGACATCCTGCTCTGCAGCCATGGGAAAGGTAGGCGCTGACAGTTGTGCCTTCGAGTTAAAGTGGTATTTTCACAAGATGCTATTTGCTACACCAGGAACATGAGCTTCACCTTGAGTTAGAACAACCTGAAGACCATATAGTCTAAAATGAACTTCAAAAGTCAACTTAGACAGACAATCATCCATAGAAGTTTGGTGTTACTTTCACATAAGACTGGACAAAATTAGTATATTCATTCACCACTTCGACCACCACTAACATACTCTTTCCTTCTGTCCTCAGATCATCTTCTACGAAGGCTCCAACTTCCAGGGGCGCTCTTATGAGTGCTCTGCTGACTGCACTGACACTTTTAGATACTTCAACCGCTGCAACTCCATAAGGGTGATGGGGGGTCACTGGGTGGGCTACGAGAAGCCCTACTATATGGGGTATCAGTACATCCTGGGCCGTGGGGAGTATCCTAACTATCACCACTGGATGGGCTTCAACAGTTGTATCAGATCTTGTCAGATGTTCCCCCCAGTAAGTCAATCAAATTGATGGGTTTTATTTCACGCAGTTAGACACCTTTAAAAAAAAAAAAAAAAAGTAACGTCAATCAACGAGGCCTTTGAAGTAATTCATATATGCAGGGAAAAAAACAGGTTCACAGGTCCACCAGGAGATTTAGTTATTTGAAATGGAGCAAGACACACTCGGATGACTGCGCAGCTCATCATAATTCCATTCATCTCTGTTTTTGGCAGTGGAAGAATCATGACACTGTCACTAGAGTTTGTTCGACAAAAATGACTAAACGTCTACTTGAAAATCTTTGAAAGTTGCACGTTTACAGCAGGAAGTCATGTTCAAAGGCTCAGTCTCAACAGCAACATCAAGATTGTTGAAGGTTTCCTCCCAAACGTTCTGACAACTGGTCTCTCAAATGTCTCTGCGTTTGCCCTGATTATTGATTCCTGTAAAGCCCTAACTGCTGTTTTTCTCCCCACACAACAGTACAGAGGTGCCTACCGCATGAGAATCTACAACAGACCTGAAATGTACGGACACATGATGGAGTTCACAGATGACTGCCCCAATGTCTACGACCGTTTTGGCTACCACGGCATCTACTCCTGTAACTGTATGGAGGGCTACTGGTGCTTTTACGAGCACCCCAATTACAGAGGCCGCCAGTATTTCCTGCGGCCCGGAGAGTATAGAGCCTGCAGCGAATGGGGTTGCATGAATCCGATGATTGGCTCCTTTAGAAGAATGAGGAGCAGTTTAATGTAAACTGTGTCTTTTTATACCCATTAAAGACATTGAAACTGATTAAAACCGTTCTTGCATGCTGTCTTTTCTTCGTGGCGCATTGAATTATTTGGTAGCGTAGGAAACAGAAAGTTTCTTCAGCTTGCCAGTTGTTTTTCGTAGAAGCATCCATTGATCCTTTGCCCAGCACACATCAAAATAAAGGCATGCATGTCAGTTTTAAGCCAAACTCAACTTTTTAAATCTGACGTGGTTGAAGAATTAATTTTAGTCTCATTCCAAAGCCATAAAACAAGCTGATTTAAAAAAAAAAAAACTGCGCTTATGTGAGAGGACAGTTTCAATGAAATCACTTCATATCCCAGTTTCATATTAGCATTTCTCCATATTAGCATATCTTCATTTATGTGTCCATGTCAGTTCACGGCATTTACATGTAAAGCCCTGAAGCAACTAAAAGCAGAGTTTGCAACTTTTTTGTCAAGCACTGAAAAGTGCAGTGGTGCTGTCTTTGAGAGAGAGAGAGAGAAAAAAGCTTGCAAAGACACAAAGGGGGGCACACATTGGCTGATCTACAGTCACATCTACTCTATAGAACACATTGTGCTGACCCGACATAGTTTTGTGAGTCACACACAAAGCCCTGATCCACGCCGGGTCTATAAAGAGGTCCTGACTTCAGAAATGGTTTGGTCCGCTCAGAGAACAGTCACAATGGCCAAGGTAAGTGACTAAATCGTGTCTGTAAAATTACATAGATTGTGGTTTTAGGATATGCAACCATATTATCCGAAACCATGCTGTAAAATCTTCAAAATTAATATAAAAAAATTTAAATAAAAAACGCATAAAATAGTTAACTTTGGATTAAAAAATATTTGGCACATAAATAGTTTCTTTGAATTATATGGTAATCTAAGTTTTTAGATTTTGTAGCTTCTTTTTTATGGGAATATATTTTATGGATACAATAACGAATTACAATTCAGCTTTGCTTAACCTTAGTACAGAAAAATAGTGTTCTTGACTGTATCAGTCCTATTATGTTATAAAAAGCCATGGCTTCGAGCATGTTCATTAGCTTTAAATTGTAGAAAATATTAATTCCAACAAAGCAGCAAGAGAGAAACAGACTACTTTTAGCCTCAGGTAGCCCCGTTGAGATCAGTTAATGTTTAAGATTAAATCTGTGTAAATAGTGTAGTCATAAATAAATACATTGACACATCATAAAATATTCACTTCTTTAAATAGCAATATTAAAAACAACTATTCAGATTTTCTACATACAGTAACTTACAAACGAATATGACTAAATGAGAAAAAGTGAAACTTTGGATATAAAGTGTACCTGAAATCCTGTATTTTTCTTTCTTTACATCCATCCAAAAGATTATTTTCTATGAAGACAAAAAGTTCCAGGGCCAACACTATGAATGCACTGGAGACTGCGCTGACATGCAGGCCCACTTTTCTCGCTGCAACTCCATCCGAGTAGACAGTGGAAGCTGGGTGGCCTACGAGAAAGCCAACTACACTGGATACCAGTACATGCTGTCCAAGGGTGAATACCCTGATTTCCAGCACTGGGCTGGATTTAACGACTGCATCCGCTCCTGCCGCATGGTTCCTCCTGTGAGTCTTTACTCTACAGTCAGTCAGTAGAATTATTCAAAAAGCATCTATTGTGACAGGAAAACTTTTTCACTTTGCATCAGCAAGTTAAGAGTTTAATTATGCTGGTTAGGTCATGAGGATCTAACTCACTATTTTTTTCAATTGTCTTCAAGGTTTGGGATGTTTACTTTGTTTATGATCTGAGAACAAACAGACACTCACCTCATTTGCCATTGGTTGGCTGAATAGAGAGTCCCACGCCAAACTCACACTATTGCCTTACATTTTTGGGGAGAAGTTTTTTTAATATAACACTGATTACTTCTTTCCCAGTACACTGGAAACTATAGGATGAAGATCTTCGAGCGCTCTGATTTCGGTGGTCAGGCAATGGAGCTGAATGAAGACTGCCCTGATCTACGCCAGCAATTCCACAATGGAGATATCTCTTCTGTCAATGTCATGGAAGGCTACTGGATCCTCCACGAGCACCCCAACTACACTGGCCGCCAGTTCTTCCTGCGCCCCGGCGAATACAGGAGGTACGTCGAGTGGGGCAGTCCAAGTTCTACCATGGGCTCCCTGCGACGTGTGACTGACCTCAAATAAAGATCCAAATCACACAAGCACCTCTCCCAGTGTGTCAACAGCAATGCATGTCCATGCAGCGACTACGGCTGACCGTCGGGCCTGTGGATCTGTCCTGCTGAATGTATTTGTGATTCTTGCTTTATTCTGGATCGAGTGCTGTTTAGCCTCAATTAATTAGAGCTATTTGTCTCTTTTAGCACTGTTGACTGAGCAAACTGTATTTTATCAGCACCTTTCCCTTCCCAACTACAACTCAAAATAAAAGGAAAATTTGATTAAAATCAAACAAATGTCATTTTTACAGAATGAATGCCGTACAATGACATGGTTTCTGACATCAAGTTTTATGCAGGTAGATTTATTTTTTATCTGTAGCAAAAGTATCTTAAGTTTAGAATGGAAAACAAGACAAAAATGAACAATCGTTTAGATCTATATAATTTTAGTACATGCAACATCTAATGCCATGTTTTTATGAAAGTATTTGTTGTAAATAAGGCAAAAAATACTTTTTAAGATTCTTTTAAAACCCACAGAGATCTTGAATGAATGAAACATGTCAAAATGTTGTTGCATGCAGGATCGGCTAGATCATACGTGACGTCATCTCATGTCTGAGAGACAAAAGAAAATTATTAAGGAAACCGCTTGTTCTTTGAACTTAGTTATTAAAGAACAAAAAAGTGGTATCTGAGGATGGTAGAGCAGAAGATTTTTATAAGATCATATGATGTCTAGCAGACGCTTTGGGCCCTTGAAAGAGGCCCCATATTAGCAGCACATCATAGGGCAACGCAGACTCAAAGAGGAAAAGTCAAAGTGGCCTGGTCTTAGCCCCGAGCATGCGGCTCTCTCAGAACACTAAACAAAACCAAGTCCCCATCTCAGCTCATGCATTTTTCATAAGGTATGGATACCGAGCTCTTTCAGAGATAAATATCAATTATTGAAATTGTTAATTAGAAGCCCATAATTGGCAAAGATACAAATGAATAAATAACTTTGATGATTAATTATTGATTTGAAAAAATTAAGCTCTGCAGGGAGCACATTTGAGTCTCTAAAGATCAAGGAAGCACAAGAAATATGAGTTTTTGCCTCAAGTAATGTTCGATTAAAGCTGTACTGACTGTGAAAGTCTGATGGCTTACCATGAAACCGGTTCTTTTGAATTTCATATTCATATGCCTTCAGATGTGTGAAACATTGCGCACAGGTTAATACGCAGTAGTAACAAATCAATAATTATTTTGCGGTGATAATTTGAAGATAAAACTGCACTGACAAAATACATCTAAAAGTATAGTTTTAGGTCAACACTTGTCTTATATTTAGAAAGTCAGCATTTGTTTCACGTGTTAGTTATAATTTTGTTTTATGGCTGCACCTGTATTTCCGTCTCCTGATTTGGCAGTAACATTCTCCTCATTTGAGCATTTTTTAACCTCTTTCATCCAAACAGTCATTGATCACAGATCTTACACAGTAAAGTTGGAACACAGTAACAGATGAATGAGACTTTGTTTCTCTTCATCTCTGGATCTTTTTAGTTTCTGATGAAGGCTCATTGAGCGTAAACCACACATTTTGGAGAATAAAAAGAAGTTGCGAGTCAAAAGGCTCTGGCACTTTCATGGCAAGCCTCAGTCTTCTTGCAGTCTCTTCTTTCCTAATAGCAACATAATGAATCCTCTGTAGTATTGTTTTCTCTCTTCAATGTCCCACTTAGTGCTTGGCAAGTCTCTCTCTCTCCCTACAGAACAGCCTCTTGATGTTTTCCACACTGAACTGTACTTAAGAAAGATTATTAATCAAGTTCAAAATGGCCCCAATACTTGTCAGTTTCCTCCCTAAATCCTTTCCAAACATCTTACAGGTACAAATTAAACTTTCAGACTTTGAATGCATCCAGAAGCATTTTGCAAGTACAAAAAAAAGAAATTTATTTTACGTACAAAACTTGTGAACATCTTCGGAATACTTTTCATACTATTAAGCATCACTATTTTGTTGAGTGTTACAGCACTTTAAAGTCTTTTTGAAGCAGTTCAGGACAAAAGCTGGCCATCCCGGGTGAATTTTACACCGGTAACAAAGAAACGTCTACAGGTATGCACATAATTCATGATTAAAAAGCAGAGAGCATAAAAAAGCAAAATGAGCGAGGTAATGCACAGGACTATTGTTGACGGATCAGCTTGAAAAAAAAAATATATATAAATATGAACATTTTCTTATGTTGTACTGTATGTGACTAGCACTACGCCACATGAAAATTATTCCAGTTAATAATTTTTTTATGCAATTGTGTATATGGCAAGCACTATACCACATGAAAAATGTATTGTTCCCCATTAAAGCTGAAGTTATGTGTACAGCACAATGATTTTAATGCTCCAATTTGATCCAACAAATTTAATTCACATCAAAATTCGTACGGAATTAAATATTACATAAATATATAACATGGGCAATTCGGGAGGCCTCTTTTTCATTCACTTCCCACTGGTCATTATTTTTGCCATGATCAGTAGTGCTCAAAAGATCATCATATGGTCCATAGCTTTAAGTAAAATCCCTTGTCTTCTTTCTGGCATGTCCCTTCTGTGTTTCCGTAGCTACAAGTTCACACTCGATTAAAATGGGTGTATGGATGAAAAAGAAAAAGGATGGGTTCACTGAACAGCTCGATCCACATGTAATTTCCTTGTTTTTACACATACTCCAAATACAGTGCCTGATGGGAGTCTTTAAATAGGTTTTAAGTGGGTGAGCTTTTACTTCGATTCTTAATGCTTTTACTTCACCACTCTAGCTGGTGGTTCTTCGTCCAGGAAGAACCTGTGCCACCGGAAGGTTCTCGTGCAGATACGTCATGCTGCCGTGCTCAGAGAAATCTGCAGCTGTGTGGCCCTCGCCCCGTAAGACCCATTTGGTAGTGAGAAGCCCTTCCAACCCCACAGGCCCACGGGCATGAATACGGGCCGTGCTGATGCCAACCTCCGCACCTACAAAGCACCACAGGGTCATTATGAGATTAAAAAGGAAAAATAAAAAAAGAAGAAGAAAAAGACACCTACCGAGACCAAAACGATATCCGTCAGCGAACCGCGAGCTGGCATTCCAAAAGACACAGGCACTATCTAATTGCTGAAGGAACTGCTCTGCTGTGTCCTCTACACAGTGTGTGACAAGAGAATGAATTCAATAAATAAAACAAAATCCATGTTTGAAAGTATTATCAATCTTTCCACTAGATGGCACTACAGCATTGCTTTTTATTCATAATAGAGCATTTAAAGCTGAAGAGTGTAATAGATTAATGCACTTACTGTACATACTTCAACTATTACACAGCTTGCAACTAATGTTAACACAAAGTGCATGTATTCATGATACGCGATAACACACTACTATAGGGAAGTCTTACCATTTTCAGTGACGATTACATCAGTGTGGGAACTGCCGTATTTATGAATATGATCAACAGCCTCTTGCATACTGTCCACAACCTCGATACAGCACTCCAGATCCCCGTACTCAGTGCGCAGAGACTTCACCTCTGAGGGACTGAAGGTCAGGTACGATGCAAACTTGGGGCCGGCATGGATCTTCACCTACAGGTCAATCACAGGGTGAATTTTACAGCAGTAACAAAGAAATTGCTTTTATTACTGGAGCATAAGAGCTTATTAGAATAATCTCTGAAGGATCATGTGATATTGAAGACTGGAATAATGGCTACTGAAAAAAAAAAAAAAACTTTAAAAATTTTAGCCAGTTGAATTAATTTGACATTTTTATAATCTATTACAACAGGAAAGTAACTTTGAATGGAAATAATTTCATATTATTAATGTTTTACTTGCTTTTTGTTTAAATAAACACAGTCTTGGGGAAAAAGAGACCTCTTTTGAACTATAGTATGCAATTGCATTTTCTACAGAAAGCAGCTTCAACAGAAACACTATATTATTTTTTCTAGACCAAAGAGTGTAAGACTAATTAAGTATGAATGACATACTGTGCATATTATATATATATATATATATGTGTGGTCTTACATCTTCTGTCCTCAGCATGTCGATGATCTGATCAAACAATGGGGTTCTGAGAAGTTCTCGATGCACCAGCAGGGTTTCCATGGCATTACAGGCTGCAGGGTAGTCGCATTTGGAGTCTTGGACTTGAGAGAGATAAAACATAACCAGCATAATTTAAACCATTGTAAACCAAACGGATGTTTATGAAGTACACCTATGTGGAAATAAAAAAAAAACATCTACACTCGTAAATCTTCACAGGCAGTCTTACCGATCTTGATGGCTTTGTCAACACTGGCCTCATGGTCCACATAAACATGGCAGACCCCCTCACTATGGCCAAGAACAGGGATGCCCTTCGCCGCACGCTGAATATCTCTGACAAGCTGAGAGGATCCACGAGGAATGATAAGGTCAATCATCTTCTCCAGACGGCACAGATCCTCCACCTCCTCACGTGTGCTCACCTGCCACACAGTACCTCTGTTAAATGACTACATGTACACACACACTACGCACTACCAAACAAAAAGTTACTTTTTATGCAGCTAAAATGCATTTAAACTGATCAAAGGTGACAGTAAAAGCATTGTTTTACGTTGTAAAAGACTGTCAAATATTGTCTAAAACATGTCTAAAAAAAAAGTGATCGCTGTCTTCAAAAAATATTAAGCAGCACAACTTTTCTTCAGCATTAATAATAATAAGAAATCTTTCTTGAGTACCTAACTTCTAAATGATTATGGGACAATGAAAACCGGCGCAATGGCTGCTGAAAATTCAGCTTTGCCATCAGAGAAATAAAATAGTCATTAAATGACTATTAACGACATTAGGGTCATTAAAATAGTAATAATATTTGACAATATTGCTGTTTTTACAGTAGTTCTGATCAAATTAATGCAGACTTGGTAAGCTTGTTGTAAATATATGGTTTAATTTACCAGCTGGATGGCATCTTTAACTCCATGGATGGACAAAGCCTCCTGGGCAAGTTCATGCAGGATGCGATTCGTGTTGGCAGCCTCTTTGCCACCTTTCAACAAAAGAGCATTTCCACTGGCAATGGCTAAAGCAGAAACCTGTTGGGGTTAAAAAAAAAAAAAAAGGTAGACATTTAGCAGATATTTACACAATGCGACAAAGTACACTCAAACATATTGAGCAACCGAGACTTGGTCAATTTGGTGATGGATTAAATGCTTTTTCTATTTACAGTCCAGATCTTTAACCACCACTCATTTGGTCCAAACATAAACTCACATACAGGAAAAAAACTAAAACAATGTCCATAAGACTACAATCTATAATGTAGATGCATGCATTTTGTGCATCTGACCTGAGGAAGGCAGTCTGGCCGTGACTCAAAGATGACCAGCAGAACTCCTATGGGAACAGTGATCTGCTCCAGCTCCAGGTTGTTTGCCACTCGAGTCCTGCGCAGAACCCTGCCAACGCTGTCCTGAGAGGACACTGCGATCTGACGCAGGCCAATGGACAGACTGTTCAGTTTAGATGATGACAAACTGAGTCGCTTCAGCATGGCCGGAGACAGGCGACCTGTAATATAACAGGTGGAGATTCAGTGCACAAAAAAAAAAAAAAAAGAAACAGTGTGGGGGGGGAATGATCTGGTTTAGCACACGGTCTGGATAGTAGCAATTACTTCGTGCTACCTGTGCTGACAGCATTCTCCATGTCCTTTTTGTTGGCAGATAAGATTTCATCTTTCCTCTCAGTAAGGAGATCAGCCAATGTGCAGATGATGTCACTTCTCTGTGGACAAACAGATTGATGTGACACAAATGAATGAAAATATACATTTCTTTATTTAATCTAATAATTCTGCTGTTTCTGGAAAAACAAGCACAAATTATTCCAGACAGTCGTGTAAAATAGTGGATTAAAGGTTCAACTAACCTGCTCTGGTTCAAGGGAAGCAAGAGTCCTGCCAGCAGAACGAGCCATTTCTGTCTGCTGCTCGACCGTGGGACCTGTTAATGAAGAAAAGTGTTACCTGAGGTCAAAGAAATCACATTAGAAAAAAAAACTGAATCAGCAGAACATGTGGTAACTCACCAGCTGGCTTGACCTCTGAGAAAAAAGTTCCTACTTTCTTGCCCTCAACAATGTCAGTGATCACATGACCTGTGACTTTGGGGTGCGTACCGTTAGCAATGACAACAGATGTCCCACCTTGGAGAGCCCAAAGAGCAGCTTTAACCTGAAGTTTATCAAACACACAGACTGTCAGTTTCAATTACTGATCCTAACAAACGCTATATAGTGTGTATGTATATCAGATATTCTTTCTTCAATGACACCTTAGCTTCCATTCCACCAATCCCGACCCTGGACTTTGTGCCATAGGTTATGGAATGCTGGTCCCCAGGGTAAAATGTGTCCAGGAGCTTGGCATCGTCTGACCCTGGTGGGCTGTCGTAAAGGCCTGGATATATGGTGATAAAAGCAAGTAAAATGGTTATTATTTGACAAATATTAAAAGCTTGCCATTATTTACCATGGAAAGGTTTAGACTAGGGATGTCCCGATCAGGTTTTTTTGCCCTCGAGTCCGAGTCATTTGATTTTGAGTATCTACCGATACCGAAACCCGATCTGATACTTCTATAATACATAAAGAAAGAATAAAGAAGAGTGAAGAAACAGATACGGGATCTTCGTGGGAATTTTAACTCTCCTGCAGAGTAAGCTTTGGCTGGGTTGCCTGCAAACTCGCTGTATTGTGTCTGGTGCTTCTTTTTGAGGTGCCGTATCAGGTATCCCGTATCTCGCACTTTTCGCTTCAAGCTGCTTCCGTGTTCTACTTTGCCAGCATTTAACCAATAGCGTCTCTGCAACAAAGTGATGTCATGTCTGATCGAGTCTGAAACCACGTGATAGGGCTTGATTTCCGATCATGTGATCGGATCTGGACATCCCTAGTTTAGACTGCATTTAACGGCATAAAAAAAAGACTGACAATCTCTGTCTTTATTCTTTTCCTTTAGTTATTTTTAATCATGTATACATTTATATTAATCAAATAAAAACATAATTTTTGTAATATTTTAAGCATACATAACTACTATTTTTCTAATTAGTATTATAGTGCGAATTAGGATACAAAAATCTTTTTACTGATGTCTTCATTTTTGTTAATTTAATACCTTGTGAAATTATGTACATTTCTTTAAAAAAAAAAGAAAAATACATTTCTTTAAAAGAAAAAACAAAACAAAAACATTAAAATGTGTGCAGAATATAAATAATAATAATAATGTACTAAATACAAAAACTAAAACTGATGGCTTCAATGAAATTTAAGCATTGCAATGTATTGATACACATTACTAAATACTCTAAATGTAAATAAATATATAGACAAGTAAATAGAGAATAGACAAAGATGAATTAAAACATAAATCTAGCCAATAAAATATGATACGGTACTGATGTATTCCCTGATTAACACTCAAAGTAAAACTTCACCTTCTACATCAGAGAGCGCGATGAGAAGATCTGCCCTCATCTCCACAGCAAGCCGCGCTGCAAGACTATCATTATCCTTGATACTGATAACCTGCAGTATGAAAAAGAGAAAAGAGTCTCAAAAGAGAATCATACTACAGAAAGCGGGCCTCGTCTTTTAAAACCCAAAAAGCCAGACGTCACTACTATATTTCACGCTCCCATGAACACTTCTCTCTAAACTATGGCATTAAAATGGGTGTGACGAACAACGACTCTGTGTAGTCTATGAAAAGGCAGAATTCCACATAAAACCACATTTGAAGCCACAGCGTGTGCATGACAGAGCAAGCGTAGATGAGCCCAGAGAGTAAGCGACAGTACTGTGAATGAGGTAATGTTAATTTCTTTCCAGTTTCTACAGGAATGGAAAAAACCCTTAGGCTGCAACAGTGCAGGAGACAAAGATCAAGCCTCTGCATTGCTCTGACTCCCAGCATGCATCTGTAAAGGCCCCTCCCAGTATGCAGTTCCAAAAGGAAAGAGGATGGGTGGCAAGGCTGCTGGGCAGACTCTCTCTCTCCCAATACCCACATTTACCCCCTGTAGGTCACTATTGGGCTCTGGGGGAGGCACCACAGCGTCGTTGGTGTTGATGATGGGCACGATGTTCATACGCAGCAGCTCATACAGAGTGCTGTTCAGGTTCCGTCTTTTCTGGTCGTCGTGGAAGTCCAGATTTGTAACCAGGATCTGAACAAACAAACAAACGAAATGAAAATATGAATAAGAGTGTATTTTGTAGCTTCACCGTGCATATGTTCGTGTCTGTATGTACCTGGGCAGTACAGGTGCTGTATTGAGTGAACATAGCCTCATACAAAGCCATAAGTCCACTTTGACCCGCAGCGGCACACGCTCTCGCCTCTAGAACTGGCAGTGACTGACAAAAGAAAACGCATCCAACTTCAGCTTCTTAATTTCTTTATATCAAAAGTTTATTTTAGTCATCTGAAACATGCTTGCTTGCAGCACAGGAACCAGCGTGTTTAGTTTCTTGAATGACAAGCAAACACATTAGCTTCTGTTTACCATATTTGAGGTACTCTATGTATATGCTTTGATCAACATGCATTTTTCTTTTGTAATCTCTTAACCCTATTAATTTTTTCTTTATCATAACTAATACATACATTTCTAAAATACTAAATAGATTTGAGAATTGAAAAAAAATGCAGGTGTGCACAATCTAATACAAGCCCCTATGTCATCTGATTGATAGTTTAGCCTTCTTTTAGCAAATAAAAAGCCTTTAGGTACAATTTAAAATAAACATTCAGATTGTGGTATTTCAATTTATGCTGTGAAATCCTAATTTATGAAGTAATGCTTTTGAATAACTTGATTATTAAAGGTTGAATAACTTTTATATTGTTAGTAATTTACAGATAAACACTTAATGGACTTGTGAGTGCAGAATATGAGACATCAGGCTTTATAATACATATACGCTGAATATTTTAGGCTGCAAATGGTTAATAAACCTTGCAATTTTGGGTATATTAACATTTAATGGAGGGACACGAATCTCCATGATTTCACAAAAAATTAATGAATTAAAGTCTTATGGGTTTGAAACGACATGAGGGTGAGTAATTGATAAGATCAACAGAATTTTCATTTTTTGGTTTAACTATCCTTTCAATGTAATATTGTATTTTTGCTGCATTTTTATTTTTTAAGCCAAACTATTGTTAATATGTCCCCACCATATCTTTGAGCTGATTCTGGCCTGAGTGCAGAGCTTGTCTGACACTCTGTGAGAGAAGGATTTCGTGCCTCAGCCTTTGTTTTCCAAATGCTACAGCACCACTGGTCACGATCATCATCTCTCTGCCCTGATTCTGAAGCATGGCCACCTTAAACAACCAAAACACATAAATAATTATAATGTGCCAGCAAATAAACATTCTAAAGAAATTTTAGTACAATACTTTTTTTACAGCATCACAGTTTCTTAATACAACATAATATTTATGTGCAAATCAATACGCTTTTATAATCTATATACCTGTTCTACTATTGAAGCGAGTCGGCCCAAAGCGAGGCCGCACTCGTCACCGCGGGTTACGACAGCACTCCCCAACTTGACAACAATTCTCTTGGCCTGGCGCAGATCACTACGGTGGGCAAATGACTTACCGTGCGCCCGTGCCAGCGGCACTGTAAAAAAAGGCACGTTACTCCACTGACGCACAGCATGGGCTGTGAGAAATGGGGAGGAAGAGGGATCTGCATGGAGAGAGAGAGCCGGGAAAGCGCCCAGTGAGGAGCATGCCATGCAGGAAAGCCAATGAGTGATGGATATATGGACTGTGTTAGCGTGCATTGATTATATTAACATTAGGATAATGAGGAGAGGACAGATATGAGGGGAAATGATAAGAGACAAGCAGAGAAAACAGGAAGTATGTAGTGCATGTCCATAATGTACAAATGGCTTTGTATGCTATGAATTTACAGTAATTAGCTCAAATGGAAATGCAACTGCAAAAAAAATTAACCCTATGCTATTCCCCACAAAATTCTTGTATTCGTGTTTTTTTATCTTCTATAATCTAAAATAGAATAACTTTCTTTGTGTTTCTTTTCTACTGATGCAAGCAAAGCCACATGTGCAGGAATCAACAAATGAATGACAATATCATTCATGATCTAGGCCTAATCACTTTCAAATGATTTATTTTCCTACTATCTATTTAGTAATTAAAAATACGACATTATTATAGTGTTATATTTTATAAACACATCATTATATATGTGTATTTAGTGAAATATGTAACATTTTATTAATTACCATTGACCAGTAACTTTTACTATTTTCTATACAAACGGTGAATCTGAAATTCTCACCCACTGCCTAAGAGGGAGTAACTCAAATTAACGTTATGCTGGTGTATATGGGATTCTAGAAAATTCAAAGCAACTGATTTAAAGAAAATGCTTAGAAAAAATCACTTATTATACAAGATAAACCAATAACAAATGTCAGGGCAGAATGAATAAATTGATCTGTAAAAGCAAACAAATGAAGCGAACAGGAATCTGGGACAAGCCGTTCGCAAAGCTGCGAGCTTATAAAGTTCAGCGCCCACCAAACCCCGCCACATTCTTTATGAAAGAAAATAACACAGTAAAAGGTGCCACATCAGCAAAGCCAGCACAGCACAGCACACAGACAAATGCTGACAGGACAGAACTCAAAGAAGAGCTCTGGTCCAGTTAGAGACAGACATGCTGTAAATTAAGGAAATAACTAATTTCATGATTTACTGATTTTAATAATCAAGAAACAAGGATATACTGAACAGTATCTGTTGTGAGACTGATCGGTTTCAAAATCCATAAACATTTCTTTATAATAGCCTACATATTTCTCTTTATTTTACGAGGTATGGGATACAAGGTACCGAAATACATAGATACTTACTTTTGCCTTGTGAAGCAGCTCTTTTGAATGTTTGCAGAGCATTTGGTCTCGCTAAAAGCTGAGAACAGGAGAACATCTTCTGGAGATACATGCTGACCTGATGTGCACAACTGAAAGATAATCATATACTTATATCAAAACACAGATGATCAGATCAATTTGCTTACAGTAGATTTTTCAGGCAGGTG
This sequence comes from Enteromius trimaculatus, assembly GCA_032361065.1. Classification (NCBI taxonomy): domain Eukaryota; kingdom Metazoa; phylum Chordata; class Actinopteri; order Cypriniformes; family Cyprinidae; genus Enteromius; species Enteromius trimaculatus. The sequence goes on along the minus strand of JAUMHP010000062.1, from coordinate 11,980,142 downwards.
CCTGACATAAAAAACGTATGTAAGATACTGTGTGAGACCATACATGATCATAGTTTATTTAACTTATTTAATGTAAACAAAAGCTTGATCTACACCCCATCTGACCTACATTCAATTCAACAAGTCAAGTGCATCACTGTGCTAAACTAAGAGAAAGAGAAAACAATTACTAGGGTTGGATGTTGGATTACATTAATAACTTACATTTAATAATGAGTACGGATTGTTTACATTGTATAAGAAACGCATGCTGTGCGTGTTAATATTGAATAATATTGAATATCGGGTTCAAGAAAGCACCACTGAAGTTACCACAGCACCACCACAAATAATAACGAATAAACAAATCAATATTAACAGACATTAAAGAAAAACAGTTATTTCCTCAGCAAACTTTCTTGAGACACACGTTGGCTGATGCAAGAAGATTACGATAAGTGGCCCAGCGTGACATTTCTAACGCAAATCAAACGTGTAAACCGGTATTGTGCAAATTTCATTTTACATACCTTATTCTACTAAATAAACGTGCTTTATTAAGCTCAAGTTCACTGCCTCCGCTGCTCTCCAATGCCACATCAACTCTCGGAAGCTGCTCTCATGGATTCGGCCATGTTGACGTTCATCCACGTAGTTACGCAACGGGCGTACGTACTGATTGTTTTATGACGATTACCGTTAAGATTCACAAACATATTTACGCTTGGACCACCTACGCAAAACTTTACTTTCAAAGTTTTTGTAGTTTGTTGTTGTTATTAATAACAAAAAAATGACAAACGCCGTTAGGTCAGAATATGTATTATGTAGTATTTTTGTTGTTGTTTTTTTCTGTGCAGATATAGTTTTATAGTCCATTTGAATCTCAGTCTCCAGCACTAGAGGGCGGTGTGTAAACTTATCTGTGGGTCATCTGCATTCCAAGAACAAAACAATGGACCATTCTCAATGTTGATATTTTGCATAGTTTTATTAGGACATTGGTGGGTTAGTCACCCATTTCTCCATAAGCTCCATTGTAAAGCGATCATTCTAAATAGACTACTGTTTATGAACACCAGGTAGCAATCATATCTGAAAGAATTTTTTTCTTATTCATTAAAACTGGTTATTAGGCCTAATTATTTTATGACACTGTAGGTCATCTCTGTTATGTAATTAACAGCTCTTTAACTTTAATTTAAATATTAATTTTGTAGACTTTCATACTTATGCTGGGGTCAAGCTTCAGCACATAAACTGTGGCCTGTTACTGATAACAGCAAGAAAATGAACAGCATATAAATAGTTATGCTATATTGACAATAAATAAGTCTAACTTGATTTCCATTTTTAATAACTGTGTTGGAAACACATGACAATGTTATAATAATGATACGAACATAAAAAAGTGTGTCAACAGCATTGACCCATACAGCCTAATATATTACTGATGTCTCACGACTCTGCAAACAATTTAAAAAAGCACGTCATCAACAAGGACACCTTAAACAACACAACCCAGATGTTGAGACAGGTTTTATTCATTTTCCACATTCCACAGTCTCTTAGTTAAAAGCTCTGAATCCATGACTAAATCAAAGACAAGTCCCAGAGTGTTTTTTGGCATCGATGGTATGAAGCACCTGGCACGTCTCATATGTTTATCTGTTTAGACAAAACTATTTGTCTTGTGCTATGGAGACCTGCTCTTACAGACAAGAAATATTATTGTCATTTTTCATTCATATAATGCAGTTTATAATATAAAAGTGAATAAACAAGAGTGGGGCAAGATATGCCTATAAAACACAGCGTTCTTTATCTTTAAAAATTGACAGCTGTGATGTGTTTTTTAATTAAACTTCATATGTGCTGACAATTATTGCACAAGAATATGAAAAGTTATAGCAAGAAAGAATGTGCAGCAACAAGATCATCTGCATTTTTGCAGTACAACTGACTTGCACTACTTATGGTTCAAGATGTGTACTACAAACCTCCTTTTTAATGTGCAGCAGAAAACCTTCTTGGAGGGAACTTTTCTCCAAGAGGGAAGCAGATGGTTGACATCATTGCCAGACAGCTATTATAGTGAGACTGCTGGCTTTGAATCGCCATCTGCAAAGTTTACAAAGTTTAAAGTTTCTTTTTCAAGAATGGTTAGTGCCATTAGAATCGTTGGGGTTCATTTAATACTTTGTCTGCTACACTTCAATCCACAGCATGATTTGATACAGAGATCTGTGCAGCAAAATTAGGTTACACTTTTGACCTCAAGCCAAAACAACACCTATTGCTAACAGTCATTTATATGGTGTCTTAGAAATAATCAGTGGCCTTGTATGGGAAACTCCTTTAAAAACAATAGACGTGAGACAATCACTGAAACCCGCATGGTAGTTTTATGGGAAGGTCACAGACAAAATAATACAAAGGTTGGTGTGGTAACACTGAAAGAATCATATCCTGAGAACATAAGTGATTAATCTGCTCTCATTTTCAAAGGTTTCCTAACACGTGTTATTTTTGCTCCAGTCAGATATTTTGCTCCAATTACATTGTTTCATTACCAAAAACAAAAAAAAAATCACATGGAAACAAGATGAGGCACTTGATTACGTTGTTACCATCCAACTACGAGGATATAAACATGCACCAGGAAAAAGCTTTCTGAAGGTTTAATTGAAAGAGTATGCTGTTTAGTTCTGTTTTGGGGGGCCCCAGGAAGTCATGCAGACGATGCATTTTCTTGTGAAGAAAGTTCTATAGGGACCAAATTTTCATAAAAGTTATGTATTATGCATTTGGTATCACAGAGATCCCTTGTGTGTTCTAAATTTAAAAGGGCAACAAGTTTCCACTCAGACTGACCATGTTCCAACACATTTCCACTGTTGTGTAATTGCCTCAAAGGCTTTTATTGTTCAAAACACATTTGAAATATCTCTTACCAACCTTAAATAAAAGTCCAAAACAGCATACTGTAACTATGTGTGCCTTTGATTGTGAGCTTAATCTTTTGTAGGAAGCATTACTCACAGTATCCGAGAAAGATAAGAATTAAGAATATCTGCCAATTTAAAGGAACAGTTCATCCAAAATGAGTTTACTCATCTCCATATTTTCAACCCATGTGACTTTCTTTATTCTGCAAAAAAGCAGAAGAACAATGCCATTCAATTTATGGAAAAAGATGGACTGAAAGTGCACAGTGCAACTATCCCTTTACTATCCCTTTTTTAAAGGAGTCATTCAAATTTTTCGCTAGCTTATATGATTCTTTAGGATCTTAATGGATAGTTTGTAATTTAGTTTGTTTTAAAATTTCTCAAAGTTAATGTAAAAAACGCTCATTTTACCCTGTCAAAAACAGCTCTTTAGAAATCACTCTG
>JAUMHP010000062.1:11925669-11945718 GCA_032361065.1 Enteromius trimaculatus | reverse complement strand
TGAGCCACTTGTGTGGGTTGTAGACTCCGTCTCATGCTACCACTAGAGTGAAAGCACCACCAGCATTCAAAAGTGACTAAAACATCAGCCAGAAAGCATAGGAACTAAGAAGTGGTCTGTGGTCACCACCTGCAGAACCACTTCTTTATTGGGGGTGTCTCGCTAATTGCCTATAATTTCCACCTGTTGTTTATTCCATTTGCACAACAGCATGTGGAATTGATTGTCAATCAGTGTTGCTTCCTACTGTAAGTGGCCAGTTTGATTTCACAGAAGTGTCATTGACTTGGAGTTACATTGTGTTGTTTAAGTGTTCCCTTGAGTGTTTTTTTGAGCAGTATACTATATCAATAAAGTAAATGTTATATATTATCATGACTTAAACCTATCCTTGCTGATTTAAAAATACTAGCAGGTTTTTTTCTTTATCCTAATGTGACTAACAAGTTGATCAATTATGTCCACATACTGTAAGTTTAACTTGCGCATAAGAGTGCACACAAATCTTATGCTCTGATGCAGTCAGTGGAGGAATGGAAATTAGAATTGAGAGAGACCTCATCTGCCCCTGATGACTCAGCAAAAAACTGGGCTCTGACTCAGTTACCTTCTCATGCATAGTAGAATCACTGACAGAGCTGCATATCATAACTCAGGCTACTGTGCTCAGCTCGAACCAATAGATACATCAGGGGTCTTGTTCACTAAACAAATGTTTGCAGGGTATTTTTTTAAAAAAATAAGATAGATCATAAATATTGCATTTTCCCCCAGTATTTGCATAAAGAAAGTACATTAGTACAGTGTTTATATAAAGAAAGTAACTGAAAGGGCTCTTTGTTTACAAACGACCTGTCTCAGCTGTTAATAGGTGATATATTTTGTCGCCTATGCCTATGTCAACAGTATTTTAAAGTGAGGCCACAAAGAAATATTTGTGCGTGGGGTGGCAGAGGAGCTCAAATTGATGCAGGGGTGTGAAGCTGGTCTTTGATCGATGTGTTTACCTCATAAAACATAGATTTTTAGCTCTCATATAAAAAAAAATCAAAGATCATTTATACCAGCTTGAGGAAAAGCATAAAGAAACAATCCTCACTGTAACCTTTAAGCCACATTAAATGTTTTTAAAAAGGAGTCAACCAGATTGTTCAAAGTGCCATGCATTCAAACAACAGACTTACATAATGCATGCAAAACTTATATAATGCAATATCATTATTTCTATATTGGAGACTTTTTGTAGGTTAGTCCACCTAAATATTTAAATTCTGTCATTGTTCACTCACCCTTTACAAACTACATTTCTTTTTTTTTCCTGTGGAACGCAAAAGACGATATTTTGAGAAATTTTCATGAACTTATTACCAAACATTCTTTAGTATACTGTTATATTCCCACGATGAACGTCATACAAGTTTAGTTGGGATAAGTGAATTATGAGAGAGTTCCCATTTTTGGTTGGACTATGCTATGCCTTTAAGGAAAGAACCACAAGGGTACTGTTTTGGCACCCTTATAGTTCTAAGCCCTTAACTCTTATATTATACTCATTAAATTATTTACATTTAACTCATAAAGCGCGCATGAATGAAGAGCATTACCTCTAAGAGACGCGTTCCAGGGCTCATAGCCATAGTATCCAGTGATTCTCAGGATTCGCTCTTCTATGGATGCGTTGTTGATGTACTCGACTGATCTCGATGACTTCAGTTCTTCAATTAGATCTTCATCATCAACGACGAGGGACTTCAGCTGTCTGATCTGAGGACTGATATCTGACAGGCGGCGCGGACTCATGTCTGCAGGCTTCCTCATTCCCCTGAAGTTAAAGAAGAGACATCAGAGCACAATGGATCTTGGCGGAAATGTATAGCTTAGAAGATCCAACCTGCATGTAAACACAGGGTCCACAGCGCAAACTATAGGCACGACACAATGCAACGCGACAAAACGCTGCCAATCAATGTGAACAAAACTGCGAGTGCGCGCACGCGAGTGTTTTATACAGTCAAACTTGCTTATGTAAACTTGTTTATGGTACAGCAAACTGCAAACTAGACGAAAGCATATAAAAAGATTAAAAGGATTCTCAGGCGATAATTTTGAAGCATTTGTTGTTGTTGTTTTTTGCCAAACTAACTCTTCTCGTTCTGTTTCATTCGGCACTCTGATGAGCCCATTTTAATAAGCAGTAACAGAATCAAGCGTTTGGAAATCGTGACTATCCATGGTAAAAAAAAAAAAAAAGTCAGAAGGAGACGCAGAGTGCTGAGCTGAAGCAGCACTGCTGTGTGAAGAAGACACGATCACCTGTGCACGCACTGCGCCTGCGCAGACACAAATTCTGATATCCTTTCTAAATTCTGAGCTGCAATCCCACCAATACTGATTTCATCTTATATCATTTAGCGTTATCCACGCTGACTACTATTTTTAAAAAACACTTTACTCTAATTCAATTTGGTCAGCAACAGTTCATGTTAAAGTTTTTTTTTAGACTCATGTCTAACTAGCTATATACATGGAGTCTTAGCTATATTAACAGCTACTGCATTATTTGCCACAGGAACAAAAAAAAAAGGCCTCTACTAAGACTTTAGGCTTTTTGACAAACATTAAATTTAACATGCTTCTTAGATAAGCAGGTAAATTGCAGCAAACACAGCAGCCCAGCACAGCCCATCTGTCTGGCACAGCAGAGACGGCAGTGCGTTGCAGGGGGAAAAAAGGAAACTGGCCAAGAGTGGATGAGGAAGGAGGTGGCTGTGAACTACCCAGGAAGAGGGAATTGCATGCAAAGGCTTTTTGATCAAATGCTTTGATCAAAAACTGTTTTCCCTGGGTCTTTCAATATCTTTAGATTAGTTTTAAATACATTTTAGACCCATCCCAATACACATACGAGCAAGTTCATACTTGTTGCTATGCAGCTATTTCATTCTTTTTTAGAGACTGTGTGCTATCGAGGGATTTTATTATAACGACCACCAAATTTCTAGGACATTCTGGTCACATAAACCTGGGGCTAAAAAGTGACTTGACAATGATATTTAACCAACAAGCCACACAATTTGAAAAATCATTCATGTTATCATTCAGAGTATCATGCCAAATGTTTAATACAATCTTTCATCTATTAAGTATGAGAAATTTTAACATGCACTATGGGCCGATTTCCCGGTTAGGAATTAGATTAAGCCTGGACTAGATCTTTGCTAATTTTGGACATTTAAGAATTTTTAGAAGCATGTCTTAAAAATTTTTAAGACCAAACAATAGCAATAATGTATTTTAAGATATCTCAGTGAAAGCTTTTTCCTGTTTAAACAGCTCTAAACATTTATTTTAATCTAGGACTAGTCTTAAACCCTGTTCGGGAAACTGCCCTCATATTTTCATTTAAATACTTTTTAATAAATACAACATTTACTACTTCACAAGTTTGTAACATTTTCATTGCTGCTCTTTTAAAAAAACTAAACTTTCATTTACCCTATATGAAATTGCTGCCTGTTATAAATACATAAAGTCATGTTGTTAAATTATGCAGTGCAAAGTACAGTAACAATTGAAAGTAAACTGAGCATTGAAAATCAATGCCTGAAAATCAAACCTGTTTTAATAAACTCCTTAAAAGCATCATTATGCCATTAGGTTATTAAACTGTCACTCAAATAAGCTTTTTAGCACTTAATCAAGTGTAAAAGTTTCTACCTGTCTTTCGGAGGACACAGTTGAACACAGGGCGCTGAAGTCTCGTCCTCTTTCTGCATTGCGCCGGCACATCATGTGTGGGGGTCTTGTCTCTGCAGTGTGGCAGCTTCACGGTCCACAGCCAGGTTTTGAAAGATGGCAAGCAGTGGGGGGGTAAGCCACTGCGTGTGTGTCTGTATGTGTGGTGAGCGAAGTAACTGGTTGGCACCTATCGATTGGAAGGGCCGTCTCCACCCCAGCACAAGCCTCAAACAGGAGACCTGTGCTTAGCTAAGCAAAAACTTCTGACAGTGCCGTCAATACCCTCCCGACACCTTCCGCTGAAGAACGCCGTGGGGAGAAGCCATGAGGTCTGCACTCCATATGCTTAACTCAAAATTGAGCTTGGCACACACTGTAGCGGGGCCTGACATCTAATGAGGCAGACTGGCTTGGATAAACACAGGCCATGGGAGAGAGAGTTTAATTGAAAAATCTTGGGTGAGAACTATCAAAGCGCTCTGGTGGAGATTATTCACATTCACCAAGGACACACTAAAGGCAAAGTTAAAAGGAGACAACTGCAGTATTCCATTGTTTGCTCTCTTCAAGGAGAACGGTATAGGGTAATACGTTATATCTTTTATTGGGATTCTGCTTTGTCTGTCTTTGGTCATTCAATTACTGGAGTGTATTTAAGAAAAATAGCGTTAACTCTAGTACAACACATCAAATTTCCCAAATAGGAAAGATTTCTTTGATACCTTTCCTCTAAAGAGCAAAATGACTAAAAAAAGTTCAAATGAAGTTTATCGATCTTGCGATTAAAAACATCCTTGTAATCTCACATTTTTATTCTAATTCACAAAGAAATTTCAGATAGTTAAAACAGTTATATATGATATTGCACCAATATCTGAGATTATGTTTCTCATCAATTAATAAGCCACATTATTTAAAAGTATGTGTTCTTATTTAAATTACTTGAAATATTAGCTATATTATATATTCACATTATTAAGCTTTAGCTGTTTGTCAACAAATGTCTCAGTTGTGCCTATTTTTATATTTATGAGAAATGTCTCATAAAATGTCAGTACTTCTATAGTAAATTAAACATTACAGAGAGCTCTTTTAAGGTATGAAAGGGAAATGAAATTGTCATGTTAAACTTGGCATGGTAATAGAATTGATATCATTCATTCAGTGATTCATTCAGTAATAATCATACCTAAAAAAACAACTAACATTAAATCATTCTGAATATACAGTGCCCTCCACTAATACTGGAATTGATTTTTATTTGTTGGTTTTTGATAGTATCCATGATGCCATGTGTCTAAAGAAGATGTCCAGCACCTCCAGCAGAAGTATAGACCCACAACATTAAAAACACAGCAGTATATTTCAATCTACACATGGAGTACTTTTTATCCCTGTGTTCACCAAACCCATCTTGAAGGATTGCTGCTAAAAAAAAAAAAAATTTCATCTGATTTCTCATCTGTCATCTGATCATAGAAGCCAGTCTTATTTGTAGTTCCAGTCCTGTCTGACAACTGAACATGCTGGAGATTGTTTTTGGATGAGTGAGGAGAATTTTTCTTAAACCCTCCCAAACAACATGTGCTGATGTATGAATATTTTTTTAATGTTTTTCTGACGCTGAGACTACTCTATTTTCTACAATTCTCCAGCTGTGGTGTTTGAAGAGTCTTTAGCCACTCAAACTCCACTCCTCGCCGTGTATTAGGATGATAGAGACACACGTCCCTTTACACGCAGCTTCAGAACATTTTATGTTGATTGGAAATTTTTTATTATTTCTCTGATGGTGGAAATGGTCATTTTCACTGCTCTAGCTCCTTTCTTAAAGCCACTTCACTAATTGGTGAAGCTCAATTATATTTTGCAGCATATAAAAAATATATTCTTTTGTTTTTTTTGCTGATGATTAGGGGAATTTTGGCTTTGTTTTCCCTCCTACATATATTTCTGTGAAACAGGAAGCCAGGCCTGGATATTTCCATATACATAATCACCCTCAAAACTGTGAATATGAATGGGAATATACTTCAGAGATATTTTACTTATAAAAAATATCTAGGGGTGCCAATAATTGTGGTCAGCAAGTATGGGAGAAAAACACACAATGAGATTTTCTCCCCATTTCAATTGTTTTAATTCAATGATAGGTTAGAATTTTGTACATTTTTAAACAAAAGTTCAAAAGGATAAACAATGCAGATTTATTTTCACAGCCACCTTTGCTCAGATTTACCAAGGGTGCCAATATTAATGGAGGGCACTGTAGATGAATGTCTAGGGGAACTCAAGGAGGTCTCTTATAGTTTCATGCGCTCACTTATTGAAATTTGTCCAGGTCAAGTAAAACAAGGTGAGCACAGCTGCAGGGCCTTGTTAACATAACCTCGGCTCAATTTCAGCACCACTATTACAGGATGGCATCAAATTCACTTTCAAACAGCAGAGTAAATACCTCTTTTAACAGCACAGAGCAGGCATCCTGTTAACAGACTGTACAGCTGCTCAGGGTTTTAACACACCTATATAGCCACACAAAATAATCTATGTAAACAACTATGAGAGGTCAAGGAGATGTGTTTGGGTTGCATTTGCTATTAGCTGAAGAATGAACACAGTACAATTAAAACATTAACAGAATAACCAAAATCTCCAGTTTATTCTGTTTTGTTAAAGTGCGACTCAAGACATACAATGAATGCACAACATATCTTTAGGCATCTGCAATAAAATTCAAATGTAAAAATGAAAGCTACAAATGAATGACAAAATAACATTAATTTCCTTCAGCAATACACCCAGTCCCTCATAAGAACGTACTGATGCACTGATGTGACTCAGTCTACAATACAGCAGTAATGGCACTCAATGCACAACAGCACCTTTAGGTGGTGGACAATGCCTACTGCAACTGCAGAAGAGCCAACATGAATAAAGCCGTAAACGTACAGAAATTAAATATACTGACTGTCTGATGCCTCTACTAAAAATATACATGTTTTAAATTCCCTTTATTAGTGAATTACAGAATGTGACACTAGGAATGTCATTAGGGACCTGCCCCCGTCTATTTTAAAAATCGAATGAAACAAAAAAAACGACATAAGGTGAAATAAAATAAAGGCTGGAATACACTACGTGATTTGTTAAATATGAACAGATTGTTAAACACAGACATTGTGCATTTGCAGACTTTGAATATAATTAAGGCTGGAATACTATACAACTACTGATTTTCAAAACTTTCCAAAAACACACTCATGTGCCCCTTATTACTGACAAATGAAAACAATATGTGTTCTAAAACGGGCTCAAAGTATCAAACAATCAATATTCTCAGGCTGGATGGAATCAAAAGCTTAAGCTAAAAAGGTCTGTGCACATCATAAACTACACTGTTTTCTGTGAAATCTGTCGTCTCTGACTGTCTGAAATCAGTAGACTTGTAAAAAAAAAAGTAATGCAGTGTTTTCCAGCCTTAAGCAATATCTACAAACTTAGTAACCTGACAATTATTTCCATTAATACACCAGCATAACTGTAATACAGGATATGGATCCCTTTATGTCACCTAACACAAACAGCATACGAAGTGTTCAATTCTAGTCTATGACCACTTACCAATTAACTATTTATATTCAGAGTCATGAATGGATTTATCATTTACATACACACACACAACACCCTGTTCACAAAATGTTTTTCAGTTCAGCAGCAGCATGAACCATGATGTCCTATGATATTATGTATTCCACAAATTCATACAGTCCGTTTCCACAATAAATTACCTTCAGCCTGTGTTTCAAGTATTCACGTCTATGGAAGGTTTGAGTTAACTTGACAGCAGAGTACACTTACAAATTACAATAAATTAATGCTCTTAGCGAAGATGTTTCAGAAACTTTAGCGTGTCAGGTTTCTGGACACAGAATTTTAGGATGCATCATCGGTCCATTGGTCCATTGGAGGTAGTAGTAGGTGAGGCTATGTCATCTGGACACATGTCAGTTTTATCCTCCCTAAATGAACCTGCCTGATCAGACACAGAGGCGAATGAGAGGTGATCATGATCCACAATGTTAAGCTGGTCCTCTGTTTTTTGTTTCCTCAGGTAGAACATCTTTCTGAGTTTCTTCAATTGCTGAAGTTCACAGAAGGTTTCCAGAACCACCAGCATCGCGATCAAGCCCAATATCAGGTAGACTGTATAGATGAAAGACAGATAAGGTTAAAGAGGTAAAGAGAGGGACCCTTAAAGACCCCTACATGGGGTGTTGGCCAATTAATTTTTTATAATAAGTTAATAAACCAACCTAAGATAAAGCTCAATCAAAGTTAAAGAAACTAAAGTTAAAGTTCTGCTACTGTACATGTTTAATGGCTTCTATCACGTACCATTCAAAAGTTTGGATTATAAAAATTTAATTATTACTACTTTTATTGAAAATATTCAATATTAAATTATTCAAAAGTGGCAGTAAGGAATGTTAAAAAATGTAAAAAAAAAAAAAAAAAAATCTATTTAAAATGTTGTTCTTTAGCGCTTATCTAAGATTCCTGAAAAAAGTTACTTGAGCACCAAATCAGTATATTACAATGGTTTTTGAAGGACTGTGACAAACTATTTTAAATGGCAATCATTTTGACTACTTCCAAGCCATTTGCAAAATCTTTCCAACCTTTTAACTTATAAAGAGTAGCGCATATATATATATATATATATATATATATATATATATATAATGTAACAAAATAAAAGAAAAATGTACAATACATGGCTCTAAAACTAACTTTGCACTTACATGTTATGCCCAATTTATAGAGTTCTCTGAACCTCTGATGGTAGCCCTCTCCTGGCACATAGTCGCCCAAGCCAATAGTACTAAGAGAAATGAAGCAGAAATAGAAGGACTCCAGGAAATTCCACTCCTCTTCCAGTACTGAAAAGATGATTGCAGGAATGAGGAAGAAGCAGGAGATGGTTATAATGGCCAGCAGGGAGGCGTGCAGAGCGGCTAGCAGAGGTTTGGACATGCCCCAGCGCCGGTGCAGGTAATTCACGGGCCTGCGGGTACTGAACTCCATGATCCTCTGGACCACCGCAGTCAGGAACAGCAGGGTGAACGGGATTCCCACCACTGAGTAAATGATGCAGAAGGCCTTACCACCATCTGAGAGAGGAACGGTGTGGCCATATCCTGAAAAACAAACAAACACATGAAGCTCTTTGAAGAGATCTTTTCATTACACATGTTGACTTCTTCCCGTTAGTCAGAAAAATGAATTTTATTAAAATTATCATTTATACTGTTAGATAATGAGTAAGAGAGAGACACAGGTTGGGAGACATTGTGTTCCTGTAAACTCTTTAATAAAAACACTGCTTTGCATTGTAATTATATTTATGATTAATACACTGAGAAAATAATAGTGAAGAACCAATGAATTCTCATTCAGAAATGGCAAGTAACACATTGAATTACTCCAATAATGTTTGTTTTATTTAATTCATCTTCGAAAAATCACTAAATATTCACTTAGTCATGGGAGTGGCATATTTTATGTTTTTATATTTGAGATGAGGTCATTGGGCTGGTTTTGCAGACCTGGCGATCATCTCATCCAGCATTTTTTTTCAAATGAGCAAGTTAATTTTGTTTTAAACGCCGTCCTAATCACATAATGAAAGGTTACCAGGAATGTCAGGGGTGTTACCTGCTAAATCCTGCTGGATTAAGTTACATAATCTTTGGAAAAAGTCCACAGTATCCTTCAGACATCCTTCAAATCGCCCACTGCAATAAATGACAAAACCACTAGGGCTCCTAAGGGGCTGTAAATATGTGAACAAGCACTTATTTTATTTGTAAGAGTGTCTTAATAAATACAGTAAAATCTCTAAGAGATGATGATCATCATTAATTTTTCTCTATGTTTTGTCTATATTATTATATAGCGTATTTGATATCATATTTTTTGCTAACATAACGTTTTTGTTTATGTAATACATCCTGAGCACTGGCTGATATGTTAATGTCACGGTTATTAATAGAATAGTTATTGACAGTTATATTTATTAACCTTAACAGCCAGCTGAATGACATTGCTGCTCATTTGAAACAATCAACCCAATTAAGCAATAGGGTCTAGGTAGAATAATAGGCAAAAACTTTTAAAAGACTTTCTGTATTTTGTATTTAATGTGATTGCACATTGCTGGTTATTTCTTTGTGTAAAGCCTGCTCAATGAGCACACAAAAAAATACTAATTGTCCTTATAAGGATATGCAAAATATATTGTGTTTGTGTGAGTCCTATTTTATTGAATTATTTATTTTTACCTATTTGCCTTTATTCATAACATGTATTATATGTTTGTCCAAGATCTTGATATATTGTAAGGCCCATAAAGCTTTGTTGACTTTTGACTCATGAAGGGAGAGAGAGAGAGACTGCTCCAACCCATTAAAACATTAAAGCAGGTTTCTTTTCTTGAGTTACATCCTTAATTAAAGCATATTTTGTTTATATAAATATTATTATAAATGTTTGGCTGTTTAAAAACGACACATCAAAGCTTTTCAGTCTTCACATGCGCCAGCTAATGCTTTTATCAGAGATCTCAGAGAGGACAGGTCCACCTTATGACACCACACCGGTGTTTTCTACCATTGCGGAGGCACTTGGGTAAATGATTGTAAAGAAGCACTTAATGTTACCGCACTACAGAAAGTAAATTATATAATGTAAATCACCTACCAGGTTAGAATACAAAAACAATCCTATTATGGCTATTTAATACTGTAAAGAGAAAGTGTGTTCTCACCTGTCGTGGACAGCACAGTGCTGGCGAAGAAAAGGGCTGATGTAAAATCCCAGTTCCAGTTAGTAGTAGCATTATTGAGAACCGACACACCGTAATTACTCGCCTCTAAAGCTCTGGTGAGAAACTCTTCCAGTCTTTCTTCGGACAGGCATTCATTGTCATTTAGAAACTGCTGCTTCACGGTCCGAAGCTCTTCTCGAAGCAGCTCTTCATAAGGCAGCTCCACCGCGGAAAACACTAAAGCCCCGAATATCAGATATAACACATACGCCAACACCAAGACCAAGAAATACCACGTAGACCTGTAACCTTCTATGACACGCACACACGAACTTCCAGACAGACACTGAAGCATTGTCTCCGCGGGAGAATTAATACAGGTAGTTGTATGACTGAAATACACTTGTTTATTTTCAAATAAAAGGGAGCAAACACTCTTACAGCTGTCTTTTGATTATAATTTCCTGTTTTTCCCCTGCCGGTATTGCGGAGCTGATGTGACGGATGATCAGAAGAAGCGTTTACTAATCCTACTATGGCGAAGCGATTTTATTAATATTCATGAGTCCTCCATTCGCCTGTGAAGGTTAACAACGCAACGTCAGCACTGCCTAATTAATATTCATAAAGAAAGCCATCGCCATTGGATGGTTACAACGGGCGTCAGCGTTTTCTGATTAATATTCATGAGAATTGCCTTCGCTGTAGTAGGATTCATATTTTTGCGTCAGGCTCATGACGTCTTGTTTCTCCACGCCTCACCTTACGCAGGTCAGCTCTATTCATTGCATTTTATCCCGGTAAGGCGCACCTAGTAAAGTAAACCTGAGGAATTTGCGTTTAGAAGATGCAACTGTTTCAATAAGAGAATACTCTAGGCTAAGGGAAAGTGACCCATTGAGGTCAGCAACTGCTTCAAAGACATACATATTCGGTTACCTGGTAGAACAGGTTTGATAAGGTGGTGATAGGACAATCTTATGGGTTGACAAAAGATGTGAAAAGTGACCTCAAACAAAAGTGTTGCTGGAGATTCCTGGCTGTATCAAAAGCTTTCACATGTAGCAATGGCTATGTATAACCAAAACTCTTGGTTTCAATCTATTATCTAATCAGTAAATGTAAATGAAGCAGGAGTAGCCTATTTAAAAGTATCATAAAGGTGGCCCAGCTGTATTTCAAACTTCTTGAAGCCATTAGCTGTTAACAAACAAATTGCGTGTTCCACAAAGGAATAAAACTAATGCACGTTTAGAATAACATGATGACAGAATTTACATTTATTTGGTGAACTACCCCTTTAAATCATCACATTGTTTCTATTTTGACAATTGCTTCATTTAAAAGCATCACTCCACCCTGCACAGGCATTACACCGCAGATATTTATCTCAGTAAACAGGTCTGTGCACATTCTTTAGCTAAAGCTATAGACTGCTTACGTGGATAATATCATACTTGTGTGTCATCATTTATCATTTCCTTTTAAACTTGTAATGAATTTAAACGTTTTACAATCACAAACTTTCTCAACAATGCTCTTGTACTCTTTTTGCCTTTATGGTAGATTTTGCAAGTGGATGGACAGCTTGATGTCACAGCTGCATTTTCTGTGCCACTTGCCGCAGTTCTGCTGCATCATTGGATGACTGTTTGCTTTATTTTTGGTATTGAACAGAAGCCAAACTCTGAGAGCTTCCTTTTAATATTCTGTTCTGCTCCTTTGGGTTATTTCTGGATGATCGAGTGAAATGTGAGACCTCTGGCCAGACCTGAGCGACAGTGTAGTCAAGGTCGTTGCGGCACAGAGGCATAAGGCCGTGACACAGAGCCAGTGTTATTGTTATTCTGCTAGTGGCATGCTAATCTGCTATGACAATTATTTACATAAATGTCTCTGACAGTAAAATAAAAGGTTATGTTATCATAGTGGAAAATCGCCAGATATTTGCCTATAATCTAATAAAAATAGTGAAATAAAAAGTAAACCTGGAATAAATAAATAAATACGTGTATATTTACAAAAAGTACAAAACTGCTTACAAAAAGTATTGATCTCCCCAGTTCTGAATATGTAGTAGCAATTTGTGCAAGCTCCTTTTTAGGACCACTAGAGGGAACTGTGACTCCAAAAACAGGGAAAATAATTTTTGTAGAGGTGTGGTGTTTCAAAGGTCAGATGCAGACTCTGGAAACGTGTGTAAAACCTGGTCTGGTTATTATGTTTTTGAAAGCATAGCAAACTCAATTGATCACCTGAACACTTACATTTGCATTCCTCAACTGTGTATGGAACAAAAAAATAGAAGTTTAACCTGCCACATCTGTAGAGTTATAGTCCTTTAAAGTGTCTAGAACACTGTCAATCTTACACCTGGGTATAATTTATCGTTCCTGTTTCATGGCCGCAAACCTTTGATGTTTCTCTGTCTACTGTACTTCCCCGCCTACTGCAGTAAGACTTACATTTTAAAAGCTTGCGATTTCCATGTTTAGCCACTTTAAATACAGAGGAAGTTGTTTGTGTTTTAAATGGTTGGGTTGTGTGGCACCGTTAGGTTATCACCTACCACTTAAAGCCATTTCCACATGCTTATTCCATTATTCAAATCAGGAATGCCATTTCCATTACTCACTTGTGCCTTAATAGTATTTTTCAGATCTCGTAAAGACTTGCGATATTTCCTGTCAAAGGGAGGACGTAGAATAAAGATTAATCTGGCTTTGTCAACACCGTTGATCTACACCTGTGCGCATAAAGGAACGGCAGAGAAGCATAAATGCTTCAAAGCATTCCAATTTTGTTTTAGTGCTTCACAGAAGGCCTTTTTCTTCCAGTTACTGGCTCAAAGGAAAGACAGATGAAATGTCAGCACGCACATAGGGATTAAATGTCCTGTTTGTTGAAAACAAGAACTTCCCAAAATCCAACATGAGGTTACTTCATAAATCAATGGAGATCGTGCTGTTAGTCTCCACCTAACCTTGTCTTTAGTCTATCATTTGTCTCTTGCGTGGCACAGTCTGCTTATATTATTCGCTGTAACCATGGCGTAGCCTCTCAGACAGGAAGCGAACACGTGCAGGGCTATCCAGCCAGAGTCAACATTTTGTCTCAATGGCTGGCATTTGTGTCTGGGTTGTTTTTGACCATCCCCGGGCTGTTGACCAGTTCCCAGGATTATGTTGCAATAGTGCTGAAATTGAGATCAGGACATATCTGACAGCTGGCCTCGGTTTGTCATCCTTTTGTGACGCACAAGCGCCCTGACGCCATGTACCCGCCAGGCAGCGCCGCTCGTTAGTTGGGTTGCGTGCTTTGGCAGGAGCTGCCACTCAGCGTGTGCGTTCTCAGCTGTACTTTTTTGGGGGCACGTCATTGATTGGGGCCACATGCGGTGTGTATGCATATGTTTCAGGTTGAGTGCAGGAGAAGCCTCTTGGCCCAACAAGTTCTGCGGTTCACTTTGGACATGTAGCCTGTAGTCCGGACTCAGAAAAGACATCCCTGCCGGCATCTGGAAAAGTCATCCCTGCCGGCGGGTCCACCCCACAGGGGCTCTTGCGCTGGGTCTAGTCCATGAAGAGCTGTGGTAAGCACACTGCATTCTGTAGACTCCTCTGAGAATAGTCTGCATTACCTCCCCTGATTTATATTGTATTTTTTAAGGCCATTGCCAGAAAACTCAATGGCATTCTTGTATGCACTTTTCTCTGTAGATAATGCTAGAAAGAACAACTAAAAATGAGAAAGTATGAGAAAGTATAAGTATGAGAAAGTTAACCCTCATTATCCATTTATGTCTAAGACCCCTAACCAATGAATTCACTGAAAAGAATCAGTTTCGTAAGAATCGTTTGCTTGTGGATCACAGGTTGCACTCTTGGTTACTGTGAGCAGCCTGTGATGCGATGTGATAATTTTATTGCCAATATTCACAATACCTGTGCCTTTTAATTTCACACTCAGTTTGAACTTTGGTAACGATGACTTGTGTCGTAGCTGTAGATTCAATAAAGTATATTTAGTAGCACGTGAGGGTTGCCACTGAAGCACAAACAGTGCACCGTATAAAAGTTCAAAATGTTATCAATATTGAGATAAAAATTTGTTCAAATAAAGATTTCATGGAGCCCTTAAGGGGACAAGGGGTAAAGAAATGACATGAAAAGAAAAATTCTGTATTCTGTTGCAAAATTATTGCATTTACCAAGGAAATTATCTTGCAAAACATTTGTGTTTACTAGCATATAGTAAACGCCCTATTATTGTCACACAAGTTTTGCAATTTTTCATCCCCTCTCATTTTTTTTTACCATTTCATTGGCCCTTTATGGGCTTTCGTAGCAATTCATCTAAAAACTGATATTTTTATCCAGTCCTGTCGATAATATCTGACTATTGCCTTTTAAATACATCAAAGGAACATATTTTAAAAGATGAAAGAGAAAAAATAAGAGGCTGAAGAATTTCACTCTTTTAAACAGCAGCACCCCACAGAGACTTGCCCATGAAGTTAATAACTCTTAACACTTCGAGAACCTGCTTTATGTAAAGCTTTCCTAATTTAATCTGCCACCTTCCTTCATGACCTCAACACTACCATTTTTGTGGTGTTTTGAGTGCAGAGCTAATAGGCTTCGCCTCTCAGACAGATGACTTGCTGGGTACACAGAAATATGAAAGTGGCTGGTGTTTGAAATGTGCTGAACTTCCTCCATGAGCTGATCTCATGGCCAGCATGTGGCAATGTTAATATCCTCTTGATCTACCCTGAATCATACATCATCAATTTGCCATGCCTCTGTGCGACAACTGAAAAGATGCATCTGTAATTTGCTCTGAAATGAATACTCGATCTTGCGGTCCCTCTATTTTCAAAACATTGAAACTGGCACACTTGCAGCATTAATTCGTCTTTATTTGCCTGCCAATAGTGAAGTCAGACTGGTGTCTTTCATTAAGTTGTTTGCACTCACATCAAACGCGTTTAAAATAAGCGTGTTACCTTTGCAGACAACTTACACCTTTATGTGAATGAATGAAACAGACTGGGGTTTTCCATATGGTTTTTTAATGAGCTGAGGAACAAGCTGTTTTAAATTTCTTTTGTAATCAAACTGCCTTGGTTCTTAAAAAAACAAAGAAGAACGGCATTTATTTTGACACTAAATCTTGATGAATATGTTGTTTAGATGTAAACACGTGAAAGCAATTTTACTGACCTTTGGATTAAAGTAAAACAACAATTTTGAACTCCTTCCCCCTTTCTGTTTTTTTTTTATCTGGCATAAAAAGTCAGTAAAATATGATTAATGAAGGTAATTAATGATGGCCAGTCCTTTGTTTCTCTGCTTTTTGTGAAGATGTTTGTGAACATGAATTAGTTTAGACATTTCTGGGTCAAGAGATTTGTTTAACTGGCAAAACTGTTGTGGTATGTGCAAACCTTTGCTTGAAATAACTTTAGACTCTATAGCACAAGTTTGCAGATGAGCAAGCCAATGTAATTAAGCATGTAATGGCCACAGAGTGTGATTAGTGAGAGCTCAACCATTGTTGTGACAATTCAGTTCCTCTCGCTCTACGGGTATCTGCGAAACAAGCTGTTGTTTTTGGCCACAGCATTGGTATCTGTTAGATGAACTGATAGCAGAGCATGTGTGAAAGGCATTTAGTCTGCTAATATCTGCCAATTTTAAGACAACTGATTTGTTTTTGAATAAATGTTCAACTTTTATGAGTTTATGGGATAGTTCATGCAAAAAAAGAAGATATTTTAAAGAATGTCTCAGTGATTCTTGGTTAGCACTGAAAGTGAATGGGGTCCAAAACACCAATGGACCCCAGTGAAAAAAAAACGTATTTGATAGCTTGAGTCGTGGATTGCTTGTGGATGACTTAATTGTCAGACGTTCAACCTTTAATTCTGACGGCACCCATTCACTGCAGAGATGTCATTAATAAGAAACTAATGTAATGCTACATTTCTCTAAATCTTAACATCTTGGATGCTGTGAGTGTAAGTAAATTTACAACAAATGAAAATTTTGGGTGAACTATTCCTTTAAGAAATTTAAGAGTCTCCGTTGTGTTCTTTCGAGGAAAACTTGTTAACATTCTTACACTGTGCGTTAATTAGTTTGCTCATCATCCAAATATTGAGGTCACTAAAAAACAACTGGGCAGCCCACATTACATCACTTTATTGTCTTTTTATGTAATTACTGAATCTTTTATGTGGTCACTGCAGATGATATAGTAGTTCATAAACTTTAAACTTTGCCCCCAATTTCCATAAAAGATTTTTTACTGCATCACGGGGCCATCCTGCCACATATGGCAGGCTTGTGTTTCGAAAGAGGAATAATAAAAACATGGAAAATGGAAAATGTTATCTTATCCATCTTCTTGGCCTCTGCAAATTTCTTCCAAAACAGGATGAAAGTGATATTTTAAGAGATTATTATAATCAATGAACTTTGCAGGTAGTCATTTTGGGTTTTGAGAGGAAATGCATTGCTCAGATGGCTGCATATTGATGTTCAAAAACAGCACTGGACCGTTCTGCTCAGCGTGACCCATTAGTCTTCCACACTTTACCCCTGCTGGAACTAGAATGACAACAGCAGACAGAATCATTTCAAAAACACACTCATGTGATAAAAGAGTTCCCATCGCTCTTTCTGCATACATTTGACCTACAACAATATTTCTAGGCTAGTTTCCCAGTTTTGTTGGACTATGTGGATTATTGGAAACGGTTTTGCTTCAGTAGTTTGGCTTTGCGCTCACTTGCACAGTCACACGGACACACAGGAGAATAAAGGTAGAAGTGTCAAACTTTCCATTTCTGCTACTGAACATCTGAAGCATCTCTTCACAAACATTATCAAATTCAGAAACCTCAGGGCACTGTCTTGCTGTTCCATTAGTCCCCCCAAAATGGACCATTAGGGTGTTTTTGATATGTTAAGCAGCAGAACTGATTTAACATGGAAAATAATAAGAAATGTTTCTCAAGCAGCATTAGAATGATTTCTGAAGGATCGTGTGACACTGAAGACTGGAGTAATGATGTAAATTCTTACAGGAATAAATATCGAAATTATTTTTTTTAAAAATTGTAATAATATTTCACAACATTAATGTTTTTAGTTCATCAAATAAGTAGAGCATAATCAATTTCTTTCAAAAACATTAAAAAAGAAATCTTACTCACACAAACACTAAAAACAGTAGTAAGTACACCAATCGTTTATTATTGTTTATTTAAAAAGTGTTAATTATGTAAAGATTTAAGTAATATAAATGGAGTTTTCCTATGTGCTATTTGTGTCTAGAAGAAGATGAAACAATTTCTGGCCTGTCCTATTCATAAATTTCAGCTACTGTATTTCTTGCATTTTATTCATATATTTCTGCCACTACAGTTCTGTTTCATAATGATGAATATGGAGTATGATGCAGTAATTTCCTAAAAATGTATTTATATGAACAGTAAAGGCAAGATGCCTTAAATTCAAATAATCCCTAATCCTAAAATGTTGTCAGATTTATGGCTTTTGTTAGCTTCACTGCAGAAAATCTCCAATACAAAAGTCAGGAGAACACCTCATAGCGTACTGGCTTTGACTGAATTGGATCATTTTCTGTGCTTTTTTATATCTCCTTCTGTGTTATTTGTTTTCCTTTTGAAAAAAAGAGAAAGAAAGAAGAACAGAAAATCCCTTAATATGAGGTACATGGACCTTGACACAGCGTTGTTGTTTAAAACAGTAAAGAACATTGTGGTCTTGCAGTATCTCAAGTGTTTTATTTTATTACCTAGATGCTTAGTTTTTAGCGATGCTTTCCAGAAAAAGAGACTTAACAGCATTCTTAGAAGCTTCCTCGGAGATCTGTCTCTTCCTTTCTCACTGTTTTGTACCTGTCCCTGGAACAAGAACTGCATCTGATGTATCCTCAGGAGACACAATGCTCAGCTTCCTCCATGTGAAAATTACGGCAGAAGCATTAGGTTCATAATGCTGTCTGTGTGATTGGGTTTGCAGTGTACCGTGAGCACAGCTGGATCTGTTTATAGGCCTACTAAATAACGGTAACACGACATCCAAGCTTTAGAGAACGTCATTCATGTGCATCAAGTACAAAGATGAAATATTTCATGATGTTCTCCAGTTGTCTAAAAATTCTTCGCTTTCAAAAACCACAGATTCTCCACATGAAAGATAACAGGATCGGCTTCAGATACTTCACATCCACGTCTCTGTTTTTCCCCTGTTGCTATGTGGCCCGATCATTAGATTTAACACAGCACTTCTCCTTAATTATCCCCTAATTGCACAGTTGTGTCAGCTGCATACACATGAAAACACGGTCGCGTATCTTTACCACATCAGCCTGCAAAATGCTCTGCAGCATCTGAAAGCAGTGAAATGTGGGCACTCTTTCAGAGACAAGAATTACTGGAGGACAGCATGCCGCCCTAATTCTACCAAGCACTGTTTTCCTCTAAATGCTCCAAAGAGAGCCCAGAGGATCAGCAGATGGAGGACAGAAAAACACTACCAAAATTGGACATGGTTAGCTCATTCGGAATGGTTTATAGGAGTCCGTGCCTCCACTTGCCTTAATGAATTAAAGCACAAATTTAAATTAGGTTTACACTGAATTAAGAATAGATTTATTAAAGATGCACTAATGTTGTACTGGCAAGCTAGCATGGATCACTTAGAAAAAGTAGTTTTTGGTTCCCAATGCCATTGCAGAAATCTGCTAAACTGTAAGTAAAAGTCAACATATTGTGCTCATGGGATGACCCAGACTCAAAGTAAATATTTAGGTCTACATTTAAGAATAGATATTGTATTTAATTAATTCCTATCCATTTGAATTATACAATGTAATAAGTATACTAGTAAACTCAATGTGTTTTAAATGAATAATAAGGATTTATATTTTTATCATCAATCAATCAGTCCATTGTTTAAATCTCTTTTTTTATTTTTTTTAATGCATGTTAAATAACAGCTAGCTACATTTCAACCATGTTTGTAAGTAAACATTTTTACAATGAGCAGATTTATGCTGATCATAAGCAGTTTGAATAGATGCAAAATATGAAATAAAATCAAATAGATACAAATAGTTAAGCTATGCTATGATTTTTTTTTTGTGTGTGTGCAGAAATCTTTATTAGTGACATATGTATCACATTAAATTGATCCGTTTCTTTGTTAAAATGAATGAGAATTTGATACACTCTCAGAAATAAAGATACCAAAACTGTCAACCAGGTTTTTAAAAGGGGCATGTTTATACCTAAAAAGGTTCATTTTGGTACCTAAAAAACATATTAGTACTTAAGGCGAGACACTACAGGCAAAAACATCGTTTTTTTACGCGGTGGTCAATTTTGAGATTTTGGGCTAGTTTAGTCCCTCAAAATGTGTTCTTTAGAAATACTATAAAGAAAATGT
>JAUMHP010000062.1:11893008-11925569 GCA_032361065.1 Enteromius trimaculatus | reverse complement strand
AATTAACTGGTAAAGTTTCATGGTTCTATTTGTAAGTTAAAAATTTTACCCTATTCACCTGTAGTGTCTCCCCTTAACGTGTACATATTAGAACCTAATAGGTCCAAAAGTGTACCTTTTGAAAGTACTGTCCCAGTGACAGCTTTTCTACCAATATTTTTGAGAGTGTATGCATGTAAAATGCATTACTCTCAATCTAATAATCTTACATTTAGACCTTTTATTAGGCTACAGAAATCTTTATCATTTAAGAGTCATTCAAGTTTTGTATATAATTTTATTGACAAAAGTTATTTCATCAAATATTTGCCATGAAAATGCATATGAGTGATCAAAATATCAAAAACAACAGTTAGTTAATAAAAAAACAAGTATGATACCTAGAAATGTGATTAGCAGCAAGCCATATACTGTAGATGAATCTTAAATTTAACATCTAATGAAGTGCTCTGTGTTGCGTGGTGAATGAAAACAACAAAATGAAAGTTGAGATTTAAAGCATGTACATGTGAGGTGTAATATATATTCCTTTGTCAGCTCATAAAAATAGGAAATTTATATTCATTCTCTCACTGGCATTTCCTGAATGGTGCTTCTTCTTATTGAATATATAAAAGAGGGTACTGGTAGAATTGATACCTAAAAATTGCCGGTTCAAGGCCAAGTTAGAGTGATCTAGAAACTGGATACACTCTCAGAAATAAAGGTACAAAAGCTGGCACTGGGACGGGAACCTAAAGGGTCCATTTTGGTACCTTAAAGGCACATATTAGTACTTAAAGTGTACATATTTGAATAAAAGTGTACCTTTTAAAAGGGACAGCTTTTGTACCTTTATTTCTGAGAGTGTAGTTGCTGAGATCACACTCCTGGTTTGTCACCATTGTACCTATCAGAGCAAGAAAAGTCACTGAAGAGCGGTGATGAAGAGATGGTTACTTACAGGCACACTCTGTAGTTGTAGTAAATGTATAACACCTTCTGAAATGTTCAGGAATATTACATTACGCTTCTTCTTGTCACATTCATTTTCTATGCAGATACTGTACAGTAATGGCCAATGACGAAGCCTTACTGACATGAATGCAATTTGATAACATAGGTAAAACATTCTTTTAAACCTCATTTTTAAAAAAAATGTCAAATGTAAACAAATAAATAAGTATTTACAATTAGTCAGCAAGGGATACATTACAAAAGGAACGATAACTAATAACCAGAAAAAAGACAAATAAGTTACAGTAGATAGTAGAAAAGGTCAGAATATAATACATCTCCCCTTAACATTGCAACAAACACAAAAAGTTCTCCACACAAATGATGAGAAAGACATGTAAAAGAATAAAGGATATGAAATGAAAAATTATAAACCCTCAACACTCTGAGTCTTGGGTTCAGATTCAAGATGGCAGGACTCAATGTAGCATTACAAAGATTATTTGTGCAACTTTTAACTGAGAATCTAAAGCAATGCTGACCAAATATTTATTTCCTTTCATACTTGTCCAGCAGGAGGTATATTGACCTTTTGAAGGCACCTCTGGTCTGTGGATCTGGCCTTTATGCAGGCACTTATTGCAGAAAGTCTCATTTTCGTCTTTTACTAAGGTAATACAACAAAACAATCTGTTTTTGCTTTCATCAAAAAAGTCCATGACAGGAGATACAGCACTCCAATCACACTCAATTATCTGCCAAAAACAAATGTAAAATTAAACAGAAAAAGAAAAGAAAATATCTTAATACCAGAAAAAAGAAAGATCACGGGATATTTAAATGTTTTCATCAAGTCATATTTGTTCACCTCTGCATTCATATTTGAGGTCAGAGAAGACGACGGCCTCCTGGGAGAAAACGAATAACCCAAGTCTTCCACCTGCAAATGTCTTGTCATAAACGGGGCCTGAGTCTGCCATGATCTGCTTGCCTTCATACACAACAACTCTAGGGGGAAACAATTACATATTTTATAAATATAACATTTTCACATTATTTATTAATTTATTTTAAAATAAAAAAATTATAAAATATATTAAACATTTATTATATTAACAACACTATTGATGGAATGTAAATTGAATATGATTTTATAGAACATAAAAATGGTATTTTATTCTATTGAAAAAAAATTTAGTCATATCAAAAAAACGTGTCTAATGAAGCCACATTGTTTTTGGACAGTTTGTTATACAATATAAAATATAATAAACATGAATTATTTTCTTGATGTTATTGATAAAATTAAATATATATATATATATATATACATATATATAATTTTTATACTTTAAATTAAATTTTGTAATTTATATTACAAATTATTATATTATATTATATACTCATTAAAAATTGTGTCTTGAAATAGAAAAGTTTTACCATAAGTTTATAACGAACAATTTTAATACTTTTAATACTATTTTCAATAAAATATGAAATACAATATAATATGCATGAATTAGATTTATGATAGTATTAGTCAAAATTATATACCTTTTTGTATAATTTTAAATAATATAAATATTATTATATGAATTATATAATGCATCATTGTATTATATTATATTATATTACACATTCATCAAAAAATATATGAAGGTATATAGGCAGTTACTGTCTAAAGCAAGATGGGGTCTGAGTCTATACCTAATGAATCCAGTCTTCGGTCTGTGGATGAGATGCCAGCGGTAGGCCGTATAGTCTTTCCAGCCGATATTCTTCGGGTCGTGCCACAGAGTGCGCACCTAAAAAGGTATTGGAAAGCCATCCATCATTTTAAGCACTAACGCAGACAGCTCTGCTTTGAATCATGAGAATTTATTGGACAGTTTATTGTTAGTAATGGCACCAAAAGAGAAATCTGTCAAAACTAATAAAAGCAAGTTCACCTGCTGTTTGGTGTTGCCTGTGTGCCATAATGCATTGCGTAGATTTTCCCCAGTGCCTGTGGTGGAGTTGACCACTTTGAGAGAGACGCCCGAGATGCCAAACGCCTTCGATGGCCTGTCTTCCCAGTACGTTTGTGTGATCTGTTTCCACATGACCACGTAAAAACGTCGGCTAGACTGGTATCCAAACACAAAACCTGCGTAATCATCGTCCCTGTCTGTATTCACGTAGAATGTCCCGCTGAAATCCACAGCGCTGAACTCGTCAAAGCCTGTTATTGTGCAGAATAACAATCTAAAATCAACGCTGGCGCGTTTTAGCTTTCCCGTATGGAAATGTTTGCATTACAGCTCACTTACCCACTGCAATTCCAGGGTCGGAGTTGGCAGTTTGCACAAGCTCTTTGCCTTGGTTTCGGACCACCCAGTTGGGATCAATCTGTGTGGTTCCCTTAGGGTCGAGGTGAACCATTTGAAACTTCCGGAAATCTGTGACGCTAATTGCACTGTTTTCTGGGCACGCGTCGAAGATATCCGGGACTTTGTCGTTGTCGAAATCATTCTCGCAGGCATCCCCACGTCCATCACCTGAGAGAAAATATAGGAATGTTAAACCAACTGCTGAGTGAGTGTCAAAAGGTTGACAAATAATTATAGACGAATCACTATGAGGTCATATAAAGCCGTTCGTGTTAAGACTATCAGTATAACCACTTCATAAATCACTCCAAAGCTACTGACCTAGAAAATTCTAATCTAAGCTTCAAAACATTCAACCATTTGATCTGCAGACTACTGGCATCACAGTGCAGTCTTAGCCAAGAGGTACTTTGCCTTTTGGAAAACTGGAAAACAATGGCTTTTCCAAAAAGCTTTAGGATTGTCTCTTTAAGCCAACAAAACCTCAAAGATCTCCCCGTAGCCCTCAGCTATCACTTGGAGTTCAGAGGGCCGCCGAAATGAACACCCTTTGGAATGCCAAGGCAAATTTCACCCCACTTAAATTTCAAATCCACTTTATAAAAAAGAAAGCATGCAGTAAGCATGGCCTGACAACAGAGAACTTACTCAACCATTATGCCATTTAGGCTTAATGTCAAGCTGCATATATCTGTGTCTAAAATACCTCATAAAACACAAAGAGACGTGGTGCATTACCCTGGGATGCAATTCTTCTGCATTTCTGATGCCAGCGAGATATTTATGCATTTCTTATCTGCTTGCTTTTTATGCCTTGACTTTGATTTTCTGTTTTATGGGACAGGTTCTTGGACGACCCTCATAGGAAATATGAACAACGTCCAAAACAACAGACGCTTGCATGACACAAAAATTGAATGCAGGATTGTGTATTAAGACAAACAGGTGTGAGGAGCCCAGAGGAAAATTCCTAGCGTTGTTTATCAGTTTTTTAATTCTCTGGTAATCTGCAGAACAACTGCCCATATCACGGCATATTTTGTCAGTTAGTCACATCATTATTTCAACACATTCCCTAATTCTAGGGAGAAATGGTAAAGACCAGAAATGAGATATAATACATGAAACGAGATATGTAAGTAGTGTTAGTGTAGTGGTTCAGAACACAAAGTAATATTTTTGAATTCATATTATAACATATTATTAAATATGTTTTAATTATTATTAAAAATGTTAAATGTTTAACAAATTTGTGTTCTTACAATTTTTATAATACAATTTTTTTTTATAATAAACTAGGACCTACAATAATTATCAAAGATTAAAATACCTTGGTATTTGGTAACTTATGCATCCCTGAAAAATATTGGTAATAATTGACAGTTAACATACGAATATGGAAAAGGAAAAAAAAACACGTTTATGTTTGTTATTCTTTCTGTTCATTTCAAAATGTATTATTATGTACTATTTTAATGTTAATATTCTTAAATGAACCTGAGCTAACAATAAAAAGCTGTATTTTAACATTAATAAAGAGTAATAAATACTGTAACAAATGTATTGTTCATTGTTAGTTATTGTGAGTTAATGAATTAATAAAACCTTATTGTTAAGTGCAACTAAAATACTACTACATTTATCTGAACTATGAATTTAATATAGTGAGAGAACAAATGATTTTTTCTTTCTCTGTACTATATTCAGAGACCAAAATAAGAGGGTGTTTTTTTATGTAGTACATATAACACTGTTTTTACCATCAGAGTCTGTTTGGTCCTTGTTGGAAACTAGTCTGCAGTTATCCCGGTCATCAGGAATGCCATCATTATCATCATCATGATCACAAGCATCTCCTTTCCCGTCTCCGTCGTGGTCGGCTTGGTTAGCATTAGGTATGTACGGGCAGTTATCCATGTTATTTTGATGGCCATCTTCATCTATGTCTTGGTTGTCATCACACTGGTCTCCAATTAGATCATTATCTGCATCCGTCTGCAAAAACAAAATGGTACATTCTTTAAAAAATGAATAAAGATGTTTAATCTGCAAAATCACCCAGTTTCCATTTTTCTCCAGACCTGTTGTGGGTTGTGGACCAAGGGGCAGTTGTCACACTGGTCTCCGACACCATCTAAATCAGTGTCCTTCTGGTCTGTGTTGTAAATGAGAGGACAGTTGTCTCGCTCGTTCAGAATCTCTAAGAGCAGAATTAAGAAAAGGATATGAGAGTTACATCTGTTGTGATCCAAAATGAGTCACGTGTATTATAAAGCTTTTCTGTACCATCTCCATCCATATCAATAGAGCAGGCATCTCCCTCCCCATTGTTGTCAGTGTCGGTCTGAGCAGGGTTATGTTCATACGGGCAGTTATCACAGCGGTCTCCGACATCATCCTTGTCATAGTCATACTGCCTGGGGTTATACATCAGGGGGCAGTTGTCCTGGAATAAATATATGGTATACATTTGTCTATATGAACAGCACACACTCTTACAGCATGTACATATATTAGTAGCATGAAGCCAAATCCATGTATTAAATCTGCCGTACCCTTTCATCCACAATTTCATCATTATCATCATCTTTATCACAAGCGTCTCCTTGCCCATCATTGTCAAAGTCCTCCTGACCAGAATTTGGCAGAGTTGGGCAGTTGTCCTGCAGAGATCGCAAAAGAAAAAAAAAGTTAAACACTGGCCTGTTTCACATTGAAAGCATAAGCAGTGCATATTGACCTGTAAAAATCATAATCTTGCTCTTGTGAGCAATTCAGTGGCAAAAACTGAAGACTAGTTACAGTAAATGCGACTTAATATTTGCATTTTAAAGAAAACATCTGTTGCATCCTGCACGTTGTTCTCAGTGGTAAATTTAACTTTATAAAGTGCATGTGGAAAATATTAAATTAAGCCACCACAACACATGCAAAGAATAACAAAATAACTGTGTTTTTGTTTTATAATATCTATGAACATCATCATCATCACACAACCCTGAAAATAAGTATCAGGGTTTCCACACACAAAAAAAAACATTAATAATAATACGAAATGTCTCTTGAGTACCAAATCAGCATATTGGAATGATTACTGAAAGATCATGTGACTGGAGTAATGGTTTTGCCATCACAGAAATAAATTATGCTTTAAAATGAAGAAATAAAGTAATTTAATATGACTGATTATACTTTTATTTAAGAAATAAATGCAGTATGAGCATAAGACACATTTAACTGATTGTATAAATATATATATATTTTAATTAATTTAAACCAAAACAATCATTTTAGATAAATTTGGGCTCAGGCTGTCACACTACTACTTTGTTTATGTGTGCAGTGTAAAACAAGACCTTATTCCAGAAATCTGACATTACTAGTTATTCATATCAAATGAACCACAACAAATCACCCGCATACAATTACTAACAATTTCAGTGATTCTTCAGCTGTGATATCTCAATTCTTCATTCTGTGCATTACCAATATTTTCCTTTATTTATTATGTGGACATATTTTATCCTTTATTGCTTTCTCGCTTGGCTCTCATTGCTTCCCAGGCTTCAGATCTATGATGTCTTGCAGATTCTGGTCCTGGTTTTTCTCCACGGTGTATCATGACATAATCAAGCAATTATCCATCACAGGAGAAGAATGATGTAATTATTACTTTTGCTCTCCCTCCCTTTGGCTAAACACCTCACCACAAAGACGTTTAAGGGATATAAAATATACGATTCCAAAAGGCACGATAGACAGCAAACACTGGGCCAAATCTAAGCATTCCTCCAGTTCATGGTCACTGGGCCCCCTGCCTGACTTGATGCCATTGTCCTTTGGGGTTTATTAAGGTGAAACAATATTTCTTTCCATTTTACATTCTTTAAAAACCCTCGCAAAGCAGTCCTTAACTAAACCTTAAGGTCTGGATTGCATTAAATGAAACCAATGCAGATATGTCTTTACTCTCGGCATTTTGTCTTCAATATATCCAAATGTTCAATACATTTTTTATATTAAATTGACAAATGGCTCCAAATGGAGGGCATGACACTGGTTAATGTAGCTACAGTATGTAGTACCTTTTTGCAATGGTAGGTGGCATTTGCTCCACACACAAGATCCTGATTGGGCCATCCATCCAGATCAAAGTCCTCTCCACAGATGATGCCGTCTCCAGCATAACCGATACGACACTCACACTTGTACATTGGGTCACTAAAGTGACTGAGGAAGATGCATTCAGCATACTTGTGGCAACTGTGGCTGTTGTCTTTGCAGGGGTTGTACGGTTCACACACCTATTCATAAGGAAAAAAGCAACAGATTCTAAAACTTTGTCTATTTAAACACACATGACCCAGAACCTATGGGAACTTGTTGAGGGTAACTCTGCCAGGAGGCTGAGCATAAATTAGCCGCTCAGAAAGTGGTATGCAGGGTAATGTATATATGACTGACCTGTTTGTTGGTTTTAGCTGACTCCACTCCCATGCCGTAGGGCTGAGTCCCTTTGTAGCGCGGGGGGCAGGGGAGACAGTGGAATCCGGGGTCTGTATTCACACATTGCTGTAGGCCACCCACCTTATGACACAGATCTGATACCATATCGCACTGCATACCGCAGAATGCAAGAAGACAGAAAGAGAAAAGCAGTACAAAGATCAGAATTGTCAAATATGTACTCTATATGCAGTACATGCTGCAAATTGCTGACCATGTACAATTTATAGATGTGGTGCCAAGTTATTTTTTGTGGTTCCTAAGGTGTTTTGGGTAGTTGTTAGAGTATTGTTAGATGATTACCACGTTAAATAAATACTGTAGCTCCCAGTCTCCATGCCGTTCTCTAGATATGACTTTGGTTAGGTCTTCAATGTAATGCATTGGATTTATTCCTGTTTTATTGTAGGTTCGATCTAGTGCACATCTAGAAAAGCCAATTAACAGTGCAAATACAAAATTTAAGATCTTATATTAAGATCTTGTTTACAAGCATAGGAATGTC
The DNA here is from genome assembly GCA_032361065.1 of Enteromius trimaculatus. NCBI lineage: Eukaryota > Metazoa > Chordata > Actinopteri > Cypriniformes > Cyprinidae > Enteromius > Enteromius trimaculatus. The sequence goes on along the minus strand of JAUMHP010000062.1, from coordinate 11,917,253 downwards.
CACACATACGTCACAATACTGTCGTAAACATGCATTGAAGACTGACACGAAAAAGAAGAAATTGTTAAATTAAGTTATTATTTTTGTTTTCTTTGAACACAAAAATTATCCTCACAGCTTCATAAAATCACGGTTAGACCACCATGTCACTATTGTTTTAAAGACCTTACTACTTTTCTGTGCCTTGAATGTGTTACATTGCCATCTATACCGGGTTGGAAAGCTCTCGGATTTCATCAGAAATATCTTCAATATGTGTTCTGAAGATGCATGAAGGTCTTATGAGTAATTAATGACAGAATTTTCATTTTTGGGTGCACTATACCTTTAAGTCCTCATTTGTATCTGTAGCATGCAGAACAAAGTGTAGTCACATTTACCATTGATCGATAAATCTTCACAAGGGAAATTCAGTCATTTTAACTGGAATCCATGCAATCGTATGATTTTGCATCATGTCAGTTGGTTGTGCAAATTCACTGCACTGACCAAAAGAAAGCTGTTTGTTATGAAAGTGACTTCTGTGTGAGCTGGGCTTCATACATCACTGCACAACTGACAATATATATTAGGCCTTTTTGCAAGTTTCTCTGATGTGACTGCACCTTAACATGCCAATGTTAATACTTAGGGTAACAAGTTTGTTCATAAGTATTTTGATCTAATTAATCTGATATAATTTTTGCTCACCTCATTAACATCTTCACATGAAGTTCCATTGCCACGATAACCATTTGGGCAGGGTCCACATTCCCAGGATCCATCAGAAGCTGTGATACACTCAACTCCAGAGAAGCAAGGGTTTGAAAGACAGCCATCTGTCAAATCAACACAACACTGTTTTTAATCTAAAACAACATATACAATTCTTTTCCTTTTTTTCTTTTTCTTAACTTTTGTCTCTAATGCTTGTCTCTAATAGATTTTAGGAGGTTGAACAAGAAAAGCACTGTAAAAAGGCATACATGCAATGTATTTTGCTCATGTTTGTTTTTCTTACCAATAGGACACTCCTGTCGGTTGCATACTTCATTTTCAATGGAGTCTCCAAGACACTTCCTTCCTCCATGCTGTGGTTCAGGGCTGTTACACTCCCTAACACGGCTCTTTAGACCCCCTCCACATGTAGCCGAACACATTGCCCATGGAGACCAAGGACCCCAACCACCATCAACTAAATGACATAAAATGGGTTACTTTTCCATTTATTAGCTATAACACCATACTATTTTGATTCACAAATCTGTTCATAGAGTTCCCCCAGAGGACATGTACATCATCTGTTTTGTGACCTAATAATATTAATGTTTAGATTTAAAGTACTATTCTGTGTTTTTTAATGTGACAAACTCCATCTGTTTGTTATTCCATTTTTGTTTTGTATTAAACTGGTTGTTTTTTAGTTTTATTGTGCCATCGTTCAGCTTATGCAATTTTAAGAGAACCAAATGCAGATACTTTAGTGCAGACTTCAAAGAAATTATACCGATGTAATTAAACCAACTAATAAAGCCAAAGAACATTTTTAGATATGAATTAACTTGGATTTCATTTTGGACCAAATGCTGTGTTATGTAATGCCTCTAATATAGTGCAATCTGTGTGTTTGCGCATTCCTGGCTAATGTGGAAATAACACATAAATTATGCCCAAATAAGCAGGCACATAGCATGCACTCTTCTTGCACTGCACTTCAGAAACTAAAAGTTAGCCCATATCCTAAACGTTCAATAGCCCTTGAAAAACATTCAGGGTGTTCCCAGTCATCCACTGTGTTTCCGATGTGAATCTCATTCATCAGGCATTTCATAAGCATCTTTGTCATAATCCTCTGATTGAACAAATTGCCCAAATTTGTGTACCCTCCCTACTCTAATGATAATGTAAGCCCTGGAAAGAGTGACATCATCCTTTTAATGTTTTCTAGTTAAGATCTGAACAGCAGGGTGGGTGAGATGGTTTCTATACGAGCATGTGTGTGGCTGGGCTCAATTTGAGGTTGAGCTTTAAATTTTGTAGGGCTGTCAAAGTTAATGTTTAACAGCATAACATTTTTTAAAATTCTGCTAACAACGTATATTTAACAGTGGTGATTAAATAAGCAGTACTCACTCGGACAGGGGTTCGCATGACAGCTTTGTGTCTCTCGTCCGTCGCCTTCACAGTCTTTTCCACCTCTTTGCGGAACAGGAGCATTGCAGTGACGGATACGTGTGATCAGACCCTCTCCACATGTCACTGAGCAGGACGACCACGGAGACCATAAGCTCCAGCCACCGTCTTGACGAACTGCAAAACACAACGTTACAATAAGTGTGCAATTATGATTCGCTTCCAGCTATCACATATGTGGTTGTATTCGTACCGCTGCGGTCACATTTTCCCAAACTGCACTTGCGCGTCTGAATCGAGGGTCCAGCACATGTATTGCTTGTGTCATCACAAGAGCGCCCCCTCTGTTGAGTGCCACTTCCACATGTGACTGTGCACTGAGTCCATTCTGACCATGGAGACCAGCCATCTTCACTGTCCATTGCTAAACAAAGACAGATACTATATAATAAGGAAATATATATGTTGCCTGTTTTGGGGTCTGTTCAGATTTAAATGCACAAAACACTTTGGAGTTCTCTCTAAACAAAAGACAAATTTGGTTTTTACTCATCTCTGTATGTTTGTGTTTCCACTTACGAAGGCATACTGGACAGCATTCGCCATCGATGAAGGATGGATTGGCACATGCCACTGGAGGGCAAGTGATCTGACGACAAACCACTTTTCCTTCTTGGCAGGTACATTTAGTACAGCTATCCACAATCCAGTCCTCTTTGTCCTCAAACATACGGCCATCTTGCCAACACATAGTCTGCTCCGAAAGACTCTGCATCTTATTTAGTGCCTCTTTCATCGCCGTGTTCTCTTCTGTCTAAAAGTCAGTTCGAAATTAAATGAATCGCACAGTTGTTCATCTTCATGCTGCAATGGGACCTCATTCAGTCTTTCCACACATTCAAACATAACCAGAAGTCAAAATAACTATAGATTTTCATGCATTGAAGATTTGAGATGTTTTCCAACAGAAAACGTCTGACACAGTGATTTACTGAGCTCACATTCCTGCCACAGTTATGTGGGCAGATACCAAATTATGGTCCAACTATCCCATTCATGTGCCCACAAACATAACTGCCTTAACATTTTTTAAACATCTGACAAAATCAGTTAACATCAGCAATATGGTATGCTCTATCTGCGTGTGAGATCTAAGAGGCTCTTTTCTAAATTATAGAAGTTATGCAGTGGGTCTTAAGATAACACGGGTTACATTTGGATCTGTCAAAGCAACAAAACAGGACTCACCACTTTCTGCAGACCATCTATGAGGTTGCTAACAACAACTCTGAGGCCTTTGAGCTCCTGGAAGAGGTTGGCAAGTTCTTCACAGGAACGTTCACACATCAATTCTGAGGAGCTGGTTGCTGGAACGTCTGTATTCTGGCCAATCACATTGGTGGCAATTGAAGATGGAACCTCTACCACCTCTGCACTCTCACTGACTACATTCACCTCCTCTGAGGAAGGAGAAAAGAAAATCTAATTAGATTTAGGGAACCCATGATGCAACAATTAGATTTGTGAGATGCTAAACAATCAGATAAAATGTTCATAAAGACCAGAGGCTTCAAACTAGAAAAAAAACATCTATAACACTAAACAGTATATTATTCACTCAATGGCTTTGTGTGATGAACAGACTGGTATTTCATAGGTGACCATAAGAGACCATAAGGTTCCACACTTTTGAAGCAGTGTATATTATAATATCCCACCCACAACAGAAAATTCAAGCAAAATTACAGCAAAAAAAAAAAAAAAAAAATGCATCTATCACTGGTCACAGAACTGTTTGAGTGAACATTGTGCCAGTTTTGTTGCGATGTTTTGAAAGAACCACAGTGTTTACACTTTTCAGAGAAATCTCAAACTACAAATGGGTTACTAATACAGTGGGTACGGAAAGTATTCAGACCCCCATAAATTTTTCACTCTTTGTGATATTGCAACCATTTGCTAAAATCATTTAAGTTCATTTTTTTTCTTCATTAATGTACGCACACACCTCATATACTGAAATATCACATGGTCCTAAGTAGACCCTTTCCTGTGACACTCGTATATCTAACTTAGGTGCTGTCCATTTCTTCCGATCATCATTGAGATGGTTCTACATCTTCATTTGAGTCCAGCTGTGTTTGATTATACTGATTACTGCTCAGTATTTAGTAGAAGCACCCTTTTGATATGATACAGCAATGAGTCTTTTTGGGAAAGATGCAACAATTTATTTTACACCTGGATTTGGGGATCCTCTGCCATTTCTCTTTGCAGATCCTCTCCAGTTCTGTCAGGTTGGATGGGAAACGTCCTTCGTAATTTTAGCTGTGTGCTTAGGGTCATTGTCTTGTTGAAAAGTAAACCTTGGGCCCAGTCTGAGTTCCTGAGCACTCTGGAGAAGTTTTTCGTCCAGGATATTCCTGTACTTGGCCACATTCATCTTTCCCTCGATTGCAACCAGTCGTCCTGTTCCTGCAGCTGAAAAACACCCCTATAGCATGATGCTGCCACCACCACGCTTCACTGTTGGGACTGTATCGGACAGGTGATGAGCAGTGCCTGGTTTTCTCCACACATACCAAAAAGCTCTATCTTGGTCTCATCAGACCAGAGAATCTTATTTCTCACCATCTTGGAGTCCTTCAGGTGTATTTTAGTAAAACTCCATGCAGGCTTTCATGTGTCTTGCACTGAGGAGAGGCTTCCGTCGGGCCACTCTGCCATAAAGCCCTGACTTGTGGAGGGCTGCAGTGATGGTTGACTTTCTACAACTTTCTTCCATCTCCCGACTGCATCTCTGGAGCTCAGCCACAGTGATCTTTGGGTTCTTCTTTACCTCTTGCACCAAGGCTCTTCTCCGATAGCTCATTTTGGCCAACGTCTTTCATTTAAGGATTATAGCGGCCACTGTGCTCTTAGGAACATTAAGGACAGCAGAATTTTTTGTAACCTTGGCCAGATCTGTGCCTTGCCACAATTCTGTCTCTGAGCTCTTCAGACAGTTCCTTTGACTTTATGATTCTCATTTGCTCTGACATGCACTGTGAGCTGTAAGGTCTTATATAGAAAGGTGTGTGGCTTTCCTAATCAAGTCCAATCAGTATAATCAAACACAGCTGGACTCAAATGAGGGTGTAGAATCATCTCAAGGTTGATCAGAAGAAATGGACAGCACCTGAGTTAGATACAGTATATGAGTATGTGTGTACATTAATGAGAAAAAAAAAGAATTTTTAATTTTAATATAATAATTTTAGCAAATGGCTGCAATATAACTAAGAGTGAAAACTTTAAGAGGGTCTAAATACTTTCCATACCCACTGTAGTTATTTGAGCATGGTGGGACAAGAAAAAGTATTTTAATGTTGGAAAAATTAGACCCTTCACCTTTAAGGCAAGTACAAAGACGGAGAATGCAGACATTGGGTATCTCACAGCATGACAGCTAAACCTGTTTGCAATAAAGCCTCTTTATACACGACACTCAGGCGCTTGAAGATTGCAATAGGAAGCCAAATTAAAATGTTTAATTGGCTCCTGTGATATAACACACATGTAACCGCGAGCGAACTATTTCTAGGCACACAGACCTATCTCAGCGTTTCTCGCTCGGCGTCTTTAGAAGCAATTTTTTTTAAAGTTATTTTTAAGTACAGTAGTTCAGAAGGAGTAGTATAATATCTGGGTGGGGCAGTACTGCGAGTCACCCCTATAAACTATTATTAAAAGTCTAAGATAAAACAGCACTTAGTTTTTAGATTAGACAGTTGTAAATACCTTCACTTGATTCCCTTGTTAGTGCCAAAGACAGAAAGACTCTTAGGACAGCATCAAAAATAGCTTAATAATTTCTAGATATTTGACAGGCAGCTTACCGTTATGTGTAAAGAGTTATTCCAACAGTTATTCACTGAACATAACATTTGTAAATCATAATATTATTTTGGTTTGAATTCCCTTATGTGATGCCAGGTCTGTTTTTCTATATCTGTAGAACTCATTTAATCCTCAAGTGTGCTTCTGTGTGTGTGCATATTGTATTCATGTTTAAATACCCTTCCTCCTTTCTTGGCCTTATGACCTACTGACACCTCTATGTGACCCCACACATGGTCCATTTGCCTCTAACAAGGCCTAATTGTTTAAAAATTGGCTAGAAAATTAGCAACATGTAATATTTGTACAATTACAACAACAGACCAATCTTAAAACTAAATCATGAAGGCTGATATATACGTATTGAAAAATACTTTCAAAATCAGACCAGATTGATGGATGGCCTACGTAGACAAATAAAGGCTTGTAATACACGCATATTATGGCAATTCCAAGCTAATAATTTCTTCAGTCACGGTGCTTGCTGCTAATCTGAGTGAGCATGCACAGGTCTCCACAAGCGTGAGCCCCTCGAAGCATGTTTATTTAGAAAGCTAAGTGTCAAGTGCCAAAAACCTTCCCCTGAGCAAAGGATGTCAAAAACCTGCAGTTTTAAAAACCCACTCTTTCCAAAGCCACCATTCAGCTGACATTGAAGAAAACCTAAACACAAAATATTCCAAGAAAATGGACATCATTACAAAACGAATCCCTTCCTGAGTTAGATACTCCGTACAGCAGTTCCAATTAAACAGGAATTCCATCTTGATCCCACAAATCTTTTTTTGGCTGGCTAAAAGTGTTAAAAGAATGTTAAGACTCACAAACCCCTCCTACCTGGGTTTCCAAGATCACATCCCCTGCTCTCCAGAATGTCCTCAAGTGGGGTGTCAAAGATGAAACGTACATTCTGCAGCAAGCCCTGAAAGAAACAACAGCTGCTGTCAGGCTTACTTTGCCAATTTTTAACCGTTCACATATATCTCCCATGACTGGGAAGTTGGGTTGGATTTACAGAACACTAGAGGATCAGCTGTAATTTATTATTCAGTTTCCAGCAACTTGCTTGGCATGCACTGCAACTACTAAAGCAGATTAAATTGCCTTACAAAGAACAAAAATGTATTAGTTGCATTTCTTGATATCCTGTAGATTATGTCCTAATGCATTCAATTGGCATGCATTTACTTTTTTCAAGAAAAATCGCTCGAACATACCCTAAAGTGGCTTTCTCGTGTGGCACCTTTAGCCACATACATACGGCCACCTGTGGCACTCAGGTGTTCATAGAAAGGTTCATCAAGAATAAAGCTATCAATGAGTCCACAACCGATGTACAAAGTTGCTGTCTCTCCATGCACATAAAGCGTTACATTCTTCCACTGTGAATCCGACAGGTCTACATCCTCAAAGGAGATCACATTACGTGAGCCATCAGCCCACCAGTACACCAAATCTAAAGTGTTGGTTCTTCCATCTGAAACAATTTCGAACTGCCTGCGCTCTCCAGGGCCTTCCAGTGCAAGAATGGTGCCGCGGGATGTGCGGTCCTGGCGCAGTGTGGCTGTCAGAATGAAGCCTTCGTTGTTTTGTATCTGCAAAAGAAGCCTTTGTATCGCCGTGGAGCTGACCGAGGGGAGCTGGTCAAAACGGATGAAGCGGTATGCTGGAGCATCACTCTCCAGACCCTTGAAAAGCTTCACACCGATGGTCTTGCGTGTGATCCCACTGGTTTCAAATAGGTCAAAAACTGTCTCATCTTCCAGGTGTACATCTACAAATAAGTACATGTTTTAAATTATTTTACATTTGGTTGTTCTATATTCAATTTGTCACTACATACAATAGTCCGTGTAATTCCATGTTTATTGAGCTACATATTAAAGATGGTGTAACACTGGATTAGTCATAGGACTGTGTGTGTGTATACATACAGGAAAAATATACAGTAATACCTTGAGTTTTAACGAAGGTGAACAGAAGCAAAAGAGCCAACATTCGGAGACATCTTCTGAGAATCATTCTGCTATGGAGAACAATGGTAATCAAATGTTAATTTTTAACTTTAATTACATTACCTACCCTACAGTAGCTCTGCTCATCTGAAAACCAAGATACATTTTTAGACATGCCCAAATTCACTGAATATATCAGGCTGTCCACTGGCAATGAGAAACTGCTCCAAAGCCAGTGAGTAAGCTCAAATATATGCTGTAGACTGTGTAATAAAAATGTTCAATATGCTTCAGCACAAGTATACAAGCAAAAACATTAAAGGTACTGGAACTTTTGTGAAAGTGCGAATCATAGCTTACAATTACTTTTCAAAGGAATTTCCGTCAGGGTACAATTCTTTTAGATTTCAGTTATTTCAATAATCTTTTGGCGTACATAAAAACGTTTTTGTGATTCCACCTGTCGTGTACCTACAATAAAGTATTTTAGTGACGTATTCTATAGGCGATTGTTAAGCGTAGAGTTGCTATGGTTACCTTTTTGCGCGTCATGGCACACTCTGACCAAAATGTAATTTTTAAGGTTGTGAAAAAAATCAAAGGTTAAAAAAAAACAATGATACGTAAACGCATATATAGTCCGTGTAGAAAGAATATACTTTTAGGAACCCACGCCATATTTGTTTCGGCTTCTCATAAACCAGCAACAATAGAAAATGACAAGCACCTCACTTACCCGAACCAAAGGTGAACTCCGTTAAATACAGTAAAAATAAATAATAAAAACTAAGAAAAAAATATATGTACAAGACTAGAAAAAACTATCCGCTCGTCTCCCCGGTCAGTTCCACAATGGTAAACCCAGGACAATGATCAAAAATTCATTGCGTAAAACCTGGAGATGCCACAGCTTCCCAAGTTTAAAATTCGCGCAAAAGCGAGTTACACAGTTCACAGAGGAAGGCAGTCAATCGTGAGGTGTTACTGAACACTGGCTTTATGTTCCAAAGCTGATACGTGATAAATCCAGATGATGCCGGACTCACGGATTCCCTCCTCATAACTGATCTCTCTTGAATTTTATCACGAGGGGCGCAGATTTGGTTTCAAAAGGGGAGGGTTTGGGGTGCTGGAGGAGGGTTGCGCTGGACTGGAGAGGTGCGGGTTGTTGCTGTGACAGCACGTCATGACAGTTTTCATTAGCTAATGCGGCTCTGAATCGCGCCTGGGGTGTTGGGGTAAGAGTGAAGACCTAAATGTGAGCATAGGTATGTGAGAAGGTCAAGATTGAAGTCAGGTTTATACTAAAAAGCTACAGAAAGGAACAGTCAATAGACAAATGCCAGATCACACTTCACACACACACACAAAAAAAAAAAAGGAAATGAAAAAGAAAAAGCTGTTAGTGAGATACAGAGAGTGTATATACTTATATATTAAATATATATTAAACTACTATATATTAAATCAATATATAATATATTAATACAATATAATACATCATAATTTTCACCCTAGCCCAATCTCAAATACCAAATACAGTATGTCCTATAAATATTCAGAAAGAGATAGATAGATAGATAGATAGATAGATAGATAGATAGATAGATAGATAGATAGATAGATAGATAGATAGATAGATAGAGTGAACACCTCACAGCACAACGTGGCATTTACCGCTTAAGATGTATGACTTTAATTTGACCTGTTCTCTCAAGAGCTTTACATTCTTTTGAAAATATGCTCCATCCTTTTCTGAAAACACAAAGGAAGACATTCCATCAATTTTTTTTTTTTTTTTTTTTGAGTGGGAACATCTTATGAAGGCACATAAAGTGGAGATATACTACAGCAGATGAGACAGATGATGTACATGTTTACAGCATGCCCTAGGTGAAGCAAATCAGAGAGCTCTTGCAAAAAAATCTGGCCCCGGCAGAGGGTTAAAAGCATGACATCATTGTATATTTCACTACTTTATGCTGGAAATTACATTATATCCTGCATACGTCCAAAATGAGAAAGTATCCCCATGAGTGCCGCCCTCTTTTAAGTGCCTGATTAGAGTGAACAAAATAATAATTCTTCCTTCCTTTGAAAACTGATGTTTCTGTGGAGTCTAAATTACAGTTCCAGGTTTTTCAAACAAATCTAATGTTGTTTTGCCAAGATGTGTATTTTATAATCAGCTCTTGAGAAAGTTTCCTCGTTAATTACATAATGCACAAAGAACAGAGTTGCCTGCCAAAGCACACACATCGTATGATCATGAGCTTACCTTTTTATGCGTAGCTATAAGTTAATAAGTCAGTTTTGCTCTTAAAGGCCAACTGGAGTGTTAAAAACTTTTAGTTTTATAATTACTTCTTTTAATGCATTATAGAACTATGACGTTGATGCAGAGGAAAGGGTAGGTATCTCATTGCAAATGTTTTCTGAACAGTTAAATAATAAATATATCCTCAGAGTGTGAAAGTATTGTTTTTTTGTAGACCGCAAACCTAGCAATCATAACCCAGAAAGAAGGACATTTTGACCACCAGACATGCCTTATTGGGGCCACTGCAGGTTAGCAGGTTGATTTTGGTCCAATGTGTTCCAAGTTCAAAGGAGATCTTAAGGAGAATCATCAATCAATCTTCTTTTTCTTTTTTGTTTTCTTGTGATCACTTCTTGTACATAACAAAATAATAGGACACTTAAAAATAGAAACAGAATAGAAAAAACTATCTTTCAAACCTATAATTGGAATAAAGTCAAACATATAGGAAACTAACGTACAGTACATAACAGATATATTATATGAATGGACAGAAGTTCTAGAAATTATATATATATATATATATATATATATATATATACATATATATGATTTTTTTTGCATGTGCCATTTTTGCTTAATAGTCCTAAATAAGCATGCCTTGCTCTTCATATATCTAAAATTATGACGTACATCTTAGCAACTTTAGTCTCCACAGCAATCATAATTCATAGCAAAGCCTCTGATCCTCTCTACGTCACAGAATCTAATGCCCACATTACATAACAAGCAGATAGCCTTCCCCTCTCCTCACCTGCCAAAGTTTTCATATATCTGTCATTAAAACGGAACATTTAGCTAATGACTTCCAGACTGACATTGCACTCTATGAGCTAACAATGAGAGAATGCTAGAAAGTCTTTAGAATTCCCATTTTATCTCAGCCATTTTATGTCTTCGGCCCCAGGGAAATCTTTTTTTATTCGTTATAATATATTTTTTTGTTTCTCTCACTTTGTTACCAATTTATTTTTTATGTTCCTTTCCGCTTGGGCAATTTACACAGTTTCCAATCTTGTAAAAGTCAGAAATGGGAATGCATGTGTGATTTAATTTTTTGGAATAATGCAAAGTGAAAGGCACAAAATGTCATGGGCTATGTGAGTCAATAAGATAACAAATTTGCTCACATTTCACACTGAATAATTACCTTTAATGTTGCTTGTGAAGGCTTTGCCCTCAAGGCATTATGCGTTAAAGAAGTGCTTTGCATGTTAATATGCTAGAAATAACAGCTCGCCATATTTCCACTTTGGAAACTCTTACATTTGGAGGATGATTACATTTCAGTAAACAGTACACGTTATGTATTATTATAAAATACTGAGATGTCCAGAAAACAGATTGTTCCATGTTTATAATAGAAAGCTCTGAATTATTTTTAAGTCTCCCGTTTCATAGATAGGAATCGCTTGTTCAAACTCTGTGACAGGCAACATCTATAAATCAGACTTATGGGTAATATTTCCTTGTCAGGAAAAGAGAGATGATGTCACTGATGTATGATGTATCTTACTGTCAGTAAGATGAATCTGTTTTCCTTGCTGAAGTGGAAAAGTGTGGCCTGTGGTGGTTCGTTTATATATTTAGACTTTTCTGAATTCTCCAAATTTGACTAAAGATGCTTAAAGGGTTAGTTCACCCAAAAATGAAATTTCTGTCATCAATTACTCACCCTCGTGTCGTTCCAAACATAGGATCTAGGTTCATTTCAGTTGTGTTGCTGTCTATGGAGGGTCAGATGGCTCTCTGATACCATCAAAAATATTTTAATTTGAGTTCCCGAAGATGAACAAAGGTGTTATGGGTTTGGAACGACATGAGGGTGAGTAATTAATGACAACATTTTCCTTTTTGGGTGAACTAACCCTTTAAAAACACTGCTATAAATTTAAAAGGAAATATTATTTAATCACCTGACTGATTTTCTGTGGACAGTGCAAAAAATGTAGTGTAAAAAATATTACATTTGTTACCGCCAAAGAAACATTTGTATTTCACTACTTACAAAAAAAGAAGGAAATAATTACTTATTAATTAACTATTAAAAATGTATAAATTAATTAAAATCAATGTAGCCATTCTAACATGAAGCACATTCAGAGTTCTCAGACAACCTTTTTTGGTGTTTGTGGTTTCCCCGCACCGTTTCAAGGAATTTAGGTCACTGAAATCAATATTCCCTCTGTTCAATTTCCTCTGTCATTTGATAGGATCTTTTTTTTTTCATCTATTTTTAAATAATCTCTTAGTATTTTTGCCAACATTCATTCTTCTCACAGCCAGTGACTATAAAGCTAAGAAACATCTTAATATCCTACCAAGCCAATATCCATTCTTGAAGAAGATATTCTAAAAATGTTATAAGTTTCTATAAAATCATGTATAAAACTCCACTGATTACAAACAATAAGCAATTAAAATATAATAATTTTTTTTCAGCCCAGCCGTTACTGTAAGTTTGTGGCCAATCTGTTAGGTTAATAGGTTAACGTTAGTTTATGTTATTTACTCATTTTGGTAATGTTTCAGTTTTACTGTTAACAAACTTTACTGTTTATTTCAAGGTTTAAACGCATTGAGTTTTTTATGTAGTCTCAGACTTTTGGACCCCGTTGCATGACCACTGAGACAGCAGAAGAAATGGATAAACAGTGCGAGAGGCAGTCGATCCATTTTTCAAAGGTACTCAGAACAGAAGTGAGACTGACAGGCCCACCGCTGCATTGTATTATTCCTTGTTTTGCTTATTTTACCTCCTTACTGTGCATGCATTCCTGGCCTTGCCTTTGGGCTTCTAAAATAGTTTCTCAAAAGTAGTTTACTGGTTCAAGGTTCAGCTGGTTTATAACACTTGCCCCTGGCTGCTGGTGGCTTATGTCTCAATTTTGAGGCTTCAATAAAGAGTAACTGTATTCATTAATTTCAAGATATCGCCTTGCATAGGCATCTTATGCAACTCATGCATTCGTTTCACATAAACAAAGAACATGTCAAACCAACCTTTGAAGAAGTCGGATATTTCTGTTTGTCAGAAATGTAGCCAGACATTTTTTCCATGATAAGATCAGATTTCTGATGGTAAATGGGGTCAGTAGAAGTCATTTCGTTATCCCGGGGTTTCATTTGTCAAAGACCTCATTGAGGAATTTGAACCTGACGACCTTCAGCCAAACCTTTGATCCTTCTAGACACACTTGATCATGCTTGAGATGACTGATTTAATTCAGATGAAATAAAACAAAGCTTTCCTCACAAATGACACAATATTCAACTTTCCTTCCATCTGCCCAGACCCAAGAATGAACCCATATATATATTTTTTTTTTCTGAGCTGTGGCCTTGTCTAATTGTGCTGAGGATTTACTTCTCTCCTTGGACAAGCAATACATCCCTAACCTCACTCAGAGTGTTTGATGGGGATCCTACCCAAAACAATAACATAAGTTCATGGGAGAAATTCTCCAGAAATTGTTCCCTCCTCTCTACAGGGACTGTTTGAATTGGGTTAATTGGAACTAACCAAACCCAGACGCTACCTTTCCTGGTAGAAGAACTCACTTATGAAACCAGCAGAGGACTTGTCTTCGAGATACAATACTGTTTTCTCTGTTGAGAGATTTGAAAAGCCAGGAGAATGCTTTCTGACTGAACCGTTGTAGTTCACCCATAAATGAAAATGCTGTCTTCATTTACTCACCTTCATCCAAACCCAAATGGCATTATTTCTTCTATAGAACAAAAAAGATTTCAAATTTCAGTTATTTTCCCCATGCAGTGAAAGTGAATGGGGTCGAACACAACACTGTAACCCAATGAGTTTTCATTGCATAGACAAAACCCCCCTGTTCCACACAAAAACTAAATGTGGTTTGAAAAGACTACCTACTGTATATTTGTTTGGTGTGTTCATAAGCTGTGTCCTTCTGGCCTCCATTCTGGTTTCCATGTGTGACTATGCTGAGAAAAAAGACAAATAGCACATTAACACTCCTTTTCCTGAGGCCTTTAAAACCAACATAAGTGGAAAGCAGGTGAGAAGTTGGTTTACCAGGCTTCAACAGCTGATGTGTCACACACAGAAAAGGGTTCCAGCACTGAGATTCAGGGATTTAAGCTCCATCTCCACATCCAGATGTGAATTCAGCCTCACAGAGAGGTAGAGGAACATTCCTGTGGAGAGGCACTGGAGATGGTGAGTCATGGTTTTCAGAGCCTGACGCACCCAAACGACTAGCCACGATATAGGCACGTTCAGAGTTCAGTGGAAAACGGCTGTGTAGACTAAGAGAAAGAAATGATTTTCAGTATGTTCTTGATCCTCCTGTCAGAGGTTATTGGTGCAACAGATCATACATTTAATTTTGCGTCAGGTGATTGATAGCATCAAGCCTAAACATATAGTTAGACACAAGCTTTAATATTCCATTCATTCTTTAGAGACCTCTTCTTTAAGTACATGTCTGCTCGGGCCAAACATGAGATCAGTCTCCATTTCCCATAATCAGCACCAGCTTCCTGTGGTGATACCCAAGTCTCTGCAGACCGGCATATTTTGAGTGACAGCTCTCCCTCCAGGGCTCCACCACAAATAAAGGAAATCAGAGGCCCCGCTCCATGGTTTGTTCCACAAATGTGCCCCAGTGAAGCTCTTTAACACACTTACCTAGAAATCTGTGAAAGCTTGCATGAATGCAATGGTGAGAGACATGTCTAAATCCCTAGCAGGATTCTTGTTATATAATGGGATATCACATCATTGTGTTTTCTAAAACACATAATTCTCCTTCATTCAAACAAAACTGCTGGGCTCTGCTGTGGTTTAAACATGATAATTTGTTAAACGAGGCTGAAAATGCTATTGGTGACAGCAAAATTAAATTAGGCTTAGTTTACCAATAACATTCATCTTAAGTTACATTTTACATTATTTTGTAAACCATGTCCATAATCAGTCCGCTAAATGTAAAACAAACCAATGGTGCTGAGCCAAAACGTTCCCCAATATCCAATATTTTGGCCCCACAAGTATAAAATATCAATTTGTCAAGATTTAACCATTATTTATTAAATTAGTGAACAAAGATAATGAATTATACTGTGCCGAATAATGACTTTAGTAAAACAAGAACAAAAGTTCTCAATTAACATAAATTTAGTGATTGAATTTGACGTGGACCATTATAAAGTGCTGTAATCTAATATGTTAACATTTATGTAAGCCTGCTTTTTTAGAAGAGCCAAAACAAAAATGAAAATTCTGTCATAATTTACTCACCCTCAAGTAGTTCTGCACAAAGAAAGATATTCTGAAGAAAGTTTGTTTTGTTTTGGGTCACCATTGACTTCCATAGTATTTGTTTTTCTACTATGGAAGTCAAAGGTGATCAAAACTTCACTCGTTACTTACTCACACGTATGAAATTAATACGATTGCTAAATCATACATATTTTAGGAGTTGCCAGTTCATATGAATTTGTACACCTAACCCCGGTTGTATGTAATGATCAAAATGCATGGGTCATTTTTCTCTGATAAACTGTGAAAGTAAAGATCCAGGGGTGCTTGTAAATTTATGATTATTCAATTTCAACAACACTTTTGGGAAAAGTGTCAGAGAAATTAAGTGCTACTTAAATGCTACTAATGTAGTGCTTTGGGATACTGAGCTCTAACGAAAATATCTAATAAACAAACACTCAAGAACCAGCATAGAATGTGTGAGCATGTGCGAGCCTCACACGTTCCAATTTTTCAGAAATTTGTGGAGCACATGGGCCTGTAGTTGTGCCTTAGTGAGATGATGCAACCCAGGGGATATGCCTGTGAAATTAATGAAAAACGACTGAAGGTCTCGTCCTCGATGCAGTGTTTAGACTGTCTCCTTTGCATTCCTAATTGGAACACGACTAGGACCTGCTGTTCTGTCTTGTGAACTTTTAAGAAGCATAAAACCATCAACACTGTTGCAAATTTAGTGTACTCCACCATCGAAGCCAGCTGAAATTTCTTCTTTATTTCTCTTTCTCAAACTTGGCTGTTTTTGTAAATGATAAGTACAAATAATTTCAATTTATGAAGTGATTTATATAAACGCTTACTGCCAAACTTATCAAATTTCTCAGCAATCAAAAGTTCTTTTGGGTGTTGTAAGCCTGCACAAACAGATTTACAAGCACTAAAATACTATAAGCTCGAATTTTCACAAATAATCAGCCCTTCAGGTCACATGCTTATTAGACAGCTTTGAAAGGTCCAAATATCTAAAAACTGACACTGCCAATACCTGATGCAGTCTACTGGCTGTCTGAAGAGTTCAGCTTTAGGGTCAAGCTGCACATGTATTACTGGTTAAAACTAGCTCGGCGCACATCGTAAATCAGGGAGGGTGAGAATCTTCTTTTATGAGCGCGAGACAGAGCACTTGTACATAAGAACGGGAAGCCAGATCTCACTCAACAATTCCAGTAAAACCTAGACAATGCAGGAATTATTGAAAATGTATGAAAATGTTGTTTTTTTCCTTTTATCTCTGATGCTGTAAATGTCCAAGGGGAGAATCCTGGAAGAAGCACTGGGTGTTCAGCAGAATAGCGTGCACCTGTCAAGAAATTTAAGTGAAAGAAAGCGTTGCATGTGATTGTCTGGACGAGAAACTGTATAATTTACTGTAGTGTTTGTTCTCAGTCTTTTGATTTAATCATCCAGATGTCTGTTCAGAAGAAAAACTTGGCATGCAGAATTTGCTGTAGCTTTATCAAAATATTTCCATTTACCAATCAGTTTGATCTGCTTTGACTTTTTAATCATCTCTTCAGTTACACTGGCTTTAGTTTTACATCTTTTCAACATTATCTTGGCTGGTCGATCAGTTCAATTTCTTTAGCAATCAAACACTTAATCAAGGGTTGTGTGACCTAAACATATTTCATAAACATAACACTTAACATCTTCCAGTTATACTATAGTGATTTATTTTCGAGAGTGAAAATATATTCAATTTACCCTGCAAAAAAAAAATGTTCTTAGCATTTTTGGCTAGAATAAATGCCTCAACATTCTTGAATCAAGATGCATTTACTTCACAAGTAAAATGACTTAAGATATTAACCTTTGTCATGTTTTAAGCTGTATTGTAAGCTTTTGGTTAAAACAAGCAAAAATATCTGCCAATGGGGTAAGAAAAATAATCTTAACTCAAAGATTATTTTTGCAGTGTAGATATACATATGTATAAAACTTACTGTATACAGTAAGTGGATATTGATTACAGTTATTTTTTCTAAGATTAACTTTAAGGAGTGTTAGATGATGGCAAAGTAATCTTATTGTTTGAAAAAATGGAAATGAGCATTAAGTTTAAATTACATTATGCAAAAAACAGGGACTGGGTATAAAGCAACCCATAGCAGACAGTAAACTGACATCTGTTTGGATTATAGGAAGAGTTTATGCTGGATAAACGTTTATTTGACTTGGCTTGCTTTTAAATTGAGCTTCCACACCGAGGGGGGCCACAGCCATGTCGGCACGTTCACAGACTCCAGGCAGTCCCCTCATGATCACAGTCTTCTCATGCTCTCAGAGGCAACATCGTCAGGCTTTTTCATGGTATTTCAGCAGAAAAACCTGTGTTTTATTCACAAAACCGCAAGAGTGTTTTTGTAAACTTCCTCCTCAGCGTCTTGATGTACTGAACAGACCTCCTAGTTCTCAAGAATGTCCCATCAAATCAAACATTGCCGATTTCATTCAAAAATGATGCAAGCTTTGTGCGGTTAAAGGAGAAAGGTTGAAGTCTCTAATTATGCTGTCTTAAGTACAGAACACGCTAAAGCAGGACACAAGGATGGATTTTTTTTCCAGCTGTCTAACAGGCGGACAGGTTTAAGAGGCACGATGGAGATGCGTGTCGAGCGCCTGCAACTTTGCCCCAGATCCAGTGACTCAGGAAAAGCCCTGGAGAGAACTCCCAAAGCTGTGGTGAGGTCCACCAGCAGAATATGATTACTTTAACATGCTGGGAGTCCCAACCCCCTCTTGAAAAGCACTTTGTCCAGTACAGGAGAGGAAACAAGACAGCAAAACACTGTCAGGCATTGGTGACTCAGGAGAAACTAAACATTTTTTCTTCTGAGTTGCTACCTGTAATTTTAGTTTTCTAATAGTCTATTTTATCAACTCAACTGTTCAAAACTTCATCCCAGTGTTATCCATCATATACTGTTTATTTTAGCATCCAGTGATCTTGTTTGCATCTTGGCTTGATATGTTTTTGTGATTATTCTCTTCCCTGCCCTTGTTTGAAAGAGAATAAACCTGCCTTGAATAATGAACATCTTGCATTTGTGAATACAAACTTGTTTTTAAGCTTGACTCTGTATTATCAGATATTTGATGTTTCTTAGTTTTGAAGTTCTTGACTTTTAAATATACAGGGCAGTGACAGAAAACATCCGGATTACAAATTGTGATGGTTAAGAAATATGAAGTTGTCCATTATTTAAGAGTTATGTAACTGAGCAGCACATTTTTCGTTCTCACACAAAAACTTCTCATTTGTAAAAAATGACAAAACCCCCTCAAAGATGGACAACATGACTGAACAAGCTAAAACAAACAGTCAGAGATGGATAATTGTTTATGTTAAGTTTTAAAGCTGATGACTTAATAAAGTAGCAAAAAAAAAGTTTAGTGCACTGCTCACCAGCTTTCTGGTTTTGAAATGCACAACTGAATGGAGTACACATCTGTAAGACATTACAGTCTGCGGATATAAACAATAGGAAATGTTATCTTTCTAGTGTCTGTCTTTTAGTGAGGGAGCTTAACACAATAAATAAAAAACATTAGAGTTGCTTTCCATTCTCCAGGACCTTAGGGTCAGATCATCGCACAGGATTGCTACTTATTCTGAACCTGTGAGGTCATCACACAGGACTTTGTTCATCATGCCAAGCTCCTTCCAAGCAGCACAGGAGACAGGCCTTGAGATATCATTAAAACCAAAGTCCTCGGTGGAAGCTGAGAGTTCCAGGAGCAGCCTTGGAAAGCTCCGACATTCCCTTTAAAGTATAGCTTGCTTTTCTTCAATCACAACGTGATTAGTTGTCAAAGAGAAGAGCCAGACTGTTGAAAGAACTCAAAGTTGTGCACCAATAACATCATCCTCAGGTCGTATTTCATCAAAGAATTCATAGCTGATTGAATGATCCAGAACCAGCCAGCAACAGACACACTTCATATTTTGAGGTAGACTACAGTACCTTCATATTTTGGTGAAATGGAAAAACTGTTGACAGAAAACCTAAAGCTCCATTGATGTTCCTGGTTTGTTGTGTCTCCACTGTGTTCTCTCAAGGGAAGGATACATCTCGATGCTTGGATGATTTGAATTTTAGGAAGCTGAAGGAAAAATACAAGATGTCCCCATCCTGTTCTGCACCTGTGGAAGTAAGAGCTGTACGTCATGTTTTCCAGACAGAAATAAATTAATTTCTCTTCAGATGCTACTTGCCAGAGAAACACACATGCACGTAATCACTCACACACTGTTCTGAAACATTTAGATGGTACAAACCAAATAAACTCCGGGCCATGTTTAGACTAGACGGTCACTTGCTTGAATCTGAAGGGAAAATAAATAAATAAAACACTGTTATGATGACCCAAACATATGTTAAATAAACTATATCAATATGTAAGCATTTTGGAATGCCAAAATGAAAGGTAGCTACGGCTGTTACTTAAAGAGAAATCAATCTGTTATGGGAGCTGAATGAAATCACCATTTACTGGCATCAGCACTTCGAATCTGATTCTGCTGGGCCCCTGGAATCATCCAGAGCTGCCATTAACATTGTTGCTGCCATAAAGTTTTCACTGCACTCTTCCCTGCTTTCTCCCGGGCCAATGTCTCCCCGTTTGCACACGGGAAGATTTATAGCTATTTGTTTTGTCCAACATTTTAAGATAAAAACAGCTATATCTCTATCAATCACCACTGCTGCTGTGGAAGAATCCAGATGATTTTTTTTTTCTGGCTTACTTTGGGGAGATGAGAAATTTTCCATATGATATTTGAATAAAGAAAGAAAGGGGGGCGAAGGAATGAGGGATACTGGAGTGTGAGAGAAAGGGACGAGGAATCATCCGCAGACTTTTAGCGAGTTCAGACCAAACCAGATGTTTTTTTCTACCAGACAGAGGATCACCAAGATCACCGCAGGTGTTTTCTATTTTGGCTTCCTTGAATACAGAGTCATCCTAGAGTTGACACTAGGATAACATATCACAAACATACCGGGACATCCATCTGTCATCGCAAGCTCAGAAACCACAGAAGAATGTCGCTAGAGAACAATAGAGAACCATTGAAATTAGATATTATTTGCAATGGCTGCAAATGCACCTTCTTTTCTTACTCTCTCCATCAGTTTCCACATAGTTTGCTTTTGTCTTGTCAAATATAGTCCAATGGCCATTTTCCGGAATATCCATCCAGTACAGAAGTAGCTGTGAACATCTGTGGTCAGGAAACCGGGGTCTCCACAACTGCTTTTGAAAGCCCTGATATGGAAACAGTGAGCAATAATGATTTTCCTCTAGAGCAATTGTGTTGTGAAATATGAAGACAACTGAAAAGGATTTGGGCCAATAACAGCTCCCTTGATAACTCCGAATTAGTCTGTCAGTGTCTTGTGGAACTCTCTAGCCTCTCTATGGAAATCTTAGAGATGGTTTGGCAGTATGCACAAATAGTAAGAACAAGCCATACACATATATAATTGTCAAAGTCCTCAGACAGCAAATTCAATTCTTCATCACCCAGATTAAGATGGAAGATTGCAAGAGAACAGTAAATATCATTAAAATAATTGCATATAGTTTGTGCGTTTGCACAGAAAAGTGTGTCAATTGTGTAAGTTTTATATATTATACATGTGTAAATATTATATCTAACTGATAATAATTAATTTTATTTAGAATTATAAGTAATATCTATATTCTTACCATAAGCAGTGCTGTTCTTATCATTTATTTTAGGTTAACTAGACCTGTTTTTGATAATGTCAGTACTGTTTAAAGAGGTTCACACAGAACTTTTGGTAACACTTCAGAATAGGGGGTCAGAATAATGCATTAGTTAAGCATTAATTAATGGTTAATTTGTTCACAGCGTTAGTTGAGCAGAAACACACTAATAATTAATGATTAAAATGTTAAGTTAATCATTACTAATGTGTTTTTGCTCAACTAATGGTTAATTGTGAACAAATTAACCGTTAATTAATGCTTAACTAATGCATTATTCTGACACCCTATTCTGAAGTGTTACCAAACTTTTATTTTGTGATTAATCATGATTAATCATTTGACAGCACTAGAATACAACATATTTAGAAGAAAAATACAAATTTGCATAATTAAGCAATTTGGACTTAATTAATTAATTAATTAATTCAATCAGTCCTTCCTTCCTTCCTTTATTCATTAATTAATTAATTCATTCAGTTAGTTCAAAACAAAGCCAAAGCAGAACTTTTTCTTGTCTCTAAGCAACACCATTCTGATTTTGCATTTTTAAAAGAATATGTTGAGTGAATAATTTAATGACTTACTCATAAGACAGTCTTAATTTAAGACTTAGTTGCTTAATTTATTCGTTAATTAATCAGTGTTTTAAATTGATTAAAATAATTCAATAACTAATAACGACACTTGTAAGTAGTAACCAATCACTGAATTCCTGAAAACAGATCTTACCACTAAATCAAACATCGTGACATAATTTATTTATTTAATAAAAAATAGACATAATAATATTTTCACACTACAGAGACCATCATACTCCCTCTTACATTATTTCTATGAGATGTCAGTTGGCAAACCGGGTTTGGTTGCAGTTCCTTTGTATGATGAAAAAGCACTCAGCATTTCTCAAAACATCTTCGACAGAACAACATCGTTTAGGTTTGGAACTGATCAGTAACTAATGCCAGAAATTTAATTTTTGCATAAACTTTGCCTTTAGGTCTTGCAGCAAAACCAAAATCCTCCCAGGTATATGCTAACCCCTGTTTGAGAATCTTTCATCTTCCATTTCATTAATATTAAAGATCTCAAAAATAACAAACGGTATGGTACAAAAAGGGCATGGTACTTTTTGTTAGTGAAACAAAGCAAAACAACAGCAGCAGCAGCTTTTTTCTCTAAAATCTAATTTTAAAGTTAAGGAACAACTTAAAACTTACAATCGGATAAAGAGCTTGCTCTTATCAAGTTATTGGCCTCAAGAAAGACCGTATCCTATGAACATAATCCAGAATGACTCAAGTTCATAATGTGGAGGAGACAGCAGTTAAGTAGTAGAGCTCCTAAGTATGATAGAAACATTATTTAAGGGCGGTAACTACCGCTATCATTACTGGTACAAGCAGAACCATTCAGTCTTTGAGTAGCCCTAATGTAAGGGCAGCAATATCAATTTGTGACTGTACATGCACTTTAGGTTTAAAGGCAATCAGTAGCACTCCATGATAACACAATTACAAGACTGTGGCCGAGATGAAGGAGCCAACCGGTTTAGAACCCTATGCGAGGTAATCCTGGATCAATAAATATTCATTCTTGAATGAAACTGTTATTTTTAAAGCTCTGCTGTTGCATATGGCATATAGAAAAATATGTTTTGTGATAAAGTGCTCCATCTTATTTTGATCAGATTAAAGTCAGCTTCAAACGACAGTTATGATAATTTAATAATAATATTATATATAATGTAATCATATTAAATATATTTTGCATAAATTGTATACTGTACGCTAATCCTGCTCACAGTGGGAAAAGACTTCAGCATGTCTCTTTTCTGGTTTCACAACCTTTTCACTTTAAATTAAACGTAAGTAAAGACCTCGAACACTCAATTATGGAACATGAAATGAAGTATTTATGAGGCATAAAACAATACAGCATATGTTCTGTAAGTGTTTCTGCACTTAAGATGTCATGTTACCATATCACACATTATTTTAAATTTCATTTTATAAGTTGCTTCAAATTTTTATGCAGTGTGCAACCATTGTGTGCTGTTAGTTACAGTGTTGAATTACTTTGCAGACTTCAGCCTATTTTCCTGGATTCTTTTGACATGCATATATTAGACATCGAAAGCTGAAAGCAGTGAATAAAGAGACTGCAACCAATTCAAAGAAAGAACAGCTTTATTCTTTTTTCTCATTCTATGCAAATGTCATCCTTTGGCAATGATGGCTGTGCATCTAATATTAAGCCATACTGAGGAAGAAGTTTGAATTAATTACACTATGTGGCAACTAGCTGATGCAAATAGTTGGATGATAGCACATATATACATACATCTGCAGTAAAATTCCCCTAAATTAAAACAATTCAAATAGTTTTTAGCAGTTAATATAGATAAAACATGATTTAAGTCAGTATATTGTTTTTGAATATTGGTATAATTTTCTCAAATAAATAAACAAACTGAGACCATGTGCATTTAGTTCAATGTTAGAAGAAAGAAAAAAAGAATATAAATACTGTAAACAGTAGAGCTGGATTCCAGCTATACTGTAATCTCTGAATAATAAGAAGCCACATTAGTCAGGTTAAGCTTTACACTTGTCATCAAAACTGTTTGTTCATAAAAAATTTAAGAATGTGGTTTCTGCATTCTGATGGCAAAATAATGCCACCCGAGCTCATTTTCAAGCTGTGACAAGTCAACGTGCTGTGGCATTAACAAATGTTTTGCTTTCTTTGCTGTAACGTGTACATGGACACTGATTATAGACTTTTAATGACCTGGAACATTTTAATGACAGACCGCCTATGAACTTTGTAGACAATTATATTTTCTAAAATGTTTTTTAACTGCTGTTGTAATTTAGTTCATTGCTTAATGCTATTGTATGTAGCAGTGCACTTTGTGTGTGTGTGTGAGTATATGTATATA
>JAUMHP010000062.1:11872271-11892908 GCA_032361065.1 Enteromius trimaculatus | reverse complement strand
ATGCTTAATTGTGAACAAATTAACCATTAATTAATGCTTAACTAATGCATTATTCTGACCCCCTATTCTGAAGTGTTCCCGAACTTCTTTTTTTTTTTTCTGGTGTTTGTTTTTCTGTATTTGACAATTTCCAGATTTCACCAGATTTCGATATAGTCTTTCTAATTCTTCAGCTCCCTGTCTAGCAAAGGGTGCATTTGTGTGAACATTTCCATGGGTAGTGCTGTAAATAACTCCTAGCTGTCACCCGTGGAGATATTATTTTCCACACAAAGCAATTCACTCAGCACACTTGATGCGTCTTCATCTTTAACTTTCAAACGAGTATCCCTAACCCAATAACCTATAACCCTAACCATCCAAAACATACTACATACTGAACCTTTGCAAGTGTGTGTCAACCTATTCTGCTAACCCTAAACCTACCCTAACAGTCTGAGAGTTGGTAGAAACGTAGTAGCAAATTAATTAGAATTAGCTGACATGTAGTTGCATAGTGACTTATAGTTAGTAGAATGCCTAAAATAAAGTGTAATCTCATTTTCAGAAGGGCTTTGCAGAAATATCACCTGTAATTAATTTGCTCCCTCACTCTCCAAATTTCAGTTCCCATATATTTTAAATAACTAAGTAGGGCTTGAACATATTAGTGGCAAAAAAAAAATGTTTGCAATGACATTACATATAAGGAACACTGACAGATATTTGAAACGTCAAACACATTAAAAGGCCATTTAAGTGAGCACTTGATTCTGTAGTCAGTTTTATTACTAGGGCAAATGAAAATGACCTACATATGCTTCAGAACTTGTGTATCAAAGCATTTGATTTGGCTTGGCTCATTCTGAAGGGGATCACATCAGTCCAGAATCTGGCTTTGTAATTATTGTTGTACCATGCATGGCTAAGGTGCTGGCATACCAGCCCTGGCTGAGGACAAACTCTCTCTGTATCATTAATGAATAAAACAGAGACCGCAGTTCAGAAGAATGAACAACCTTTACGGCTAAACTGAGCTGAATTCACAGAAATACAAATCCATGCATGGAAATCAAACACGCATTGCATGACATATGTCTCCACATGCTAAACAGACACCTTTGTCATACTGCATACTTTTATGTTGTCCAGAAGAACATTTGCAATTCAAATGACTGAATTATCATGTGAGGCATTGTAAGACAATCAGTCGAGTGGGATCAGCAGGATTTGCGGAACCACTGCTTCAGGATATTTTTAAGTCTGTTCCATGACTCTCTGTCAGTCTTCCATATCTGCCTCAGTTAGACTACATAAAGTTGCCTGATCTATCCACAGTCGCGCTGACTATCTGGAAATAATCAAACTGAGGAAAACAACACTCTCATAGAACATCAAGCCATCTTTGAATGGCTACAGGCAAACAGGGAAAAACAGGAAATATCATGATTTGAGACTTCTCAGATCAGATTTCCTGTTTGAGTACTGCAACGTGGGCAGTCCTGCAGTAACATATATCTGTCTCGTGGTGCCAATTTATGGTGTGCAGTCTTTGGGGAAAATACGAGGGGGCTGTCAAAACACTTGAAAGCTTGTAAAAGGTCAAAGGCCATTAGTGCTTTCATCCAATAGGAAAAACCTTCAGATTTAATCAAAGGGTTAAGGCCGTAAAAGTAGCATGTTGTCTGTAATAATTTACATTATTGTATGTTACGCATGCAATATTTCTTCCAGTTTTATTGTTTTTTGCTTTTCTTTCAGCTCACTAGACCACACAAATAAGCCGGTCCTACATTTAAAATTCGCTTTCTAAATATACGCTTAGAGATAAACATATGTCTGTGTTTAAAGAAGGACTCCTCAGAATAACCCCTTATTGAAAGCGAGGGTGAACTGGCTAATTGGCATTTTGAAGTCGCGTGTAATAGCAGGGTGAGTTCGGGGCACTGACCACAGTTCTGTTTCAGAGGTACTAATCATAAACTAAGACTGAAGGGGAAAAGCAGAGCACTTTTATTAGCTGTAATAAAATATTTTTCAAACAAATAGCCAAAAGCCACTTTTTCAGCCAAAGGTGTTATCAGTTTCATAAGCAAATACGTCAAAACCAATTTTGTCCTCAAAAAATGTTTTGATTAACAGATAATGGAAGGAAATCATTTTCATGATACTGCAATATGCGCTTAGCATAACATTGATATGTCAAATGTCAGAGTATCAAATTGACACGTCAAGGGTATTTGGGATACCTTTATTTTGGAGTATATGACACACACGTGTTTGGCGTGCATAAAATAGGCTACGCTAGCCTGGCTTCCATGACTATAAAGCTCATAGAAGCTTAGTCTGGCCAAGCTACCTTACTACCTGCCTTCTGGGAGGCGGGCTTAACCTGCGTTCATCAGATGCCTCTGTATACTACTGGATGAATCTACAACCAATCAGACCGCTCATTCCGATGACGTATGCGTAGCGGTGGAACCTGAAGCCACCGTAACCTTCATTAAAACAGTAGGAAAATGTCATTACTTACTTTAATTACTTCTGCTCCGTTATCAAAGAAAACCTGTCATAAAAATTTCTCGAATGATTGTTGCTGTTCTGTACACGCCATGTTTGAAATGGTTCTCAGACGCAGAACTGCTGCGTCATCGCGTTACACCCGCCTCAGTCATGCTGGGGGGTTGAGCTCGTTTCTCATTGGTTCCCATTTTTGGGGAATCTGAAATGCTCTAAAACGGCAGCTTTGCCAGACTGACTTTGCTCACGAAATTGAATGTAGCCCAGGTTTAGGCTACGTAGTTTTCGCATGCGCATCTACCACACAATCCTACCCATCGCGTGGCATAAACACGCCAAAGTCAGTTTTTTCGTATCTATACAACGAGTTTTCGTTTTTATTCGGTGCATTATCAATACGCTTTTTTATGAGATCGGCCGTCTAAAAAAAATACAAAGACTTTTGTTCCACTTGAGTTGTCTTGATAACATCGTGTGTGCTTTATGTTAAATCATGTTGTTGCTCGTACATTGTCCAAATATGAGCACGTTTTGGAGCCTCTTTAAAAAGCACTAGAATTTATGAAAGACGTGGGGAGGTATAAAATGTTATGAGATGAGTGAATTGATGCAGTGTCTCCTGCTATCAGGCAATGTGAGTTCAGCTAAGGACGTCATGTCAGGCTAATGAATATCATTCAGTTGTCTGACAGAGGCTATCGTCCAAGGTGATTCTGCTGAGGAAACATGCAAGGTAGCGTGATGTTTCAAACATACTGCCAGTTGCGAAAGAATGCGCTGACAATGCAGTCCAAACCTAAAATCATTTTCCAGTACCATCTGTAGACAGAGGCCTTCTTCTCTGTAAATGTTTTCCTTTTCATCCCCTCTGTCTCCAGAGCTTATCCCAGGGTCGGGAGTATTAGCACCCAAATAGTCATACATTGTGGTTTACTTTCATTTATGCTACTCTCTGCTGTGCTTTTGGCTGCTTTCCTGTTCCAGTCTGAATAGACGGTATATGTCAGTTTGTAATGTTTTATTTAACATGCATTTTAAACCGATACATTTGTTTTGTTCACCGCAATTACGGTAAATATGGAAACATAATTAATTCTATCTTGCACAGGGAAAACATTTTCCAGTTTAGATAAATTTGTCCAGGAAAATAGATGACTTCTACAGATGGAATTCTGAATTGCTCCCAAAATAAACGTGAGTCTTTTTGTCAGGACAAAAAGAAAGCTTTCATGACAGAAATTGGTTGGAGATGTTTGAAACACATTATATAGCAGCTTTATGGACTAAACATGAATGTATTGCGCAAAAGGCAGATTTAAATTTCATTAGACTAGATAAGGTTCAGTGCATTATAAAACAAATTTGGTTAGATGAGTTCATATTGCATGTAGTGTATTTGTGGTCTGATCATTTTATTAAGGATACAAATTATGGGCAATTTTTAACCTCAAACTCTTCATGATTTTACAGCAGAGGTTTGTTTTACTGTACTGTGAGGAGATCGTAAAAGCTAGCCGTTAAACAAAGGTTATGTCGAAATCTCACTATCAAAGTAATTTGGCAAATAATGTTCTGACTTTTAAATTGCCTGGTTAATTACTTGGTCATAAAACAAAGCATGTTTTCAAACTGATTACGCAAAATGTACAAAATACAATTCTTGGACACATTTTTGTCAAAATAACCCATACGCCAAGATCCCATTAGCTAAAGCTTAGGGAAAGAGCAGTCATGTACTTTGAATGTTAATATCTGTTATTACAAGGCACTCTGTAATACTTAATTTTGAAAGGTTGGTCACACCATCCGACCATAATTTCCTTTTAAGCTGTGGTGCCATTTTGCTAAATTTTGGGAAAATTGTACATTATAGTGGAGTAGCCTACTTTTTTAGGCTTTAGTAGGTATAGGCTAATTCAACTCAGTTTTTCATGTCAATGCATTGAACTTATTTGGTGTGTAGACTTGTAATAAGCAGGAAAATGTACAGTCAGCATGTCATTATCACAAAATAAACCCCCTCAGTTCATTATCCCCTACTTAATTAATGTTTGCTGGTGAAGTTATACGTGCCTTTATGTAGACCCTTGTACACAGCATTGAACACAGTATGGAAAAACTTACCATTTTGGGATATCTGTTTTCCACAGCATTCTCTGCCAAGCCTAATGCTTCTTATTACCTCATGAGAGAATGCAATTCACCAAACCAAGCTATAACTGGACCCCAGGGGGACTCGTGGATTTATTGAAGAAAGGCCTGGTTTTTGAGCCAAGAGAAATAACTTGGCAATTAGCTTCTATTTTTTGGGGATTTTGGGAAGTGACCCCAGTAGGCAATGTGGTGGGAGTGAGTGGGATTACCTTGGATTGGGGCAACTTCAATGCACCTCCTGCTGTGCAAGAAATAGTCTCTTTAGCAGAGCAGCTTTAACCAAAGATGAGGTTTATCAGCAAGTTTGCAGTAAAAAATGTCCGATAACTGAAATGTTCATGTGACTAGTTTGGTTTTATGGCTCCATGATGCCCGTTTCCCTCTCTGCAGGATTCCACAGTGGTTCTGTGAACCTGCACGTCACAAACTGGGAGCTTGGGCATTGCGGTGAAGCAGGAGCGAAAACAGGCAGCCTTCAAATTAGCTTTAAATGTCAAGTGAAGTATGTTACACGTTTTATTTGTGCACATGATTAACGGCCATTACAAAGGTTGGTTTTCCAATGAAACCGTGTCCAGTAAAAACTCATAAGAAAATCTCACTCTGCTGGGAATCCCATAGGCCTGTCATAGCAACCGTTCTCGAGCATCCTGTTCTCATTTTCACACTTAGGTCACCCCACCCTGGCACCCAGAGGCAAATCCCTGGCTCTTCCATGCTCTTATTTATTCTAACCCTCTTGCCAAAGAAAAAATGTGAGAGAAAGAGAGATAGAAGAAACAGGAGATCTGTAATGTATTACACATGGCACATTAAAGAAGAGCCAAGCTTGTAAACAGACAAAAGGAAGCGCTGGTGGATCAAGTATATACGTTTAGCCACATCACTTTGTGGTTTTTGATGCCTCCCATGACATTAAATGGTTTTATCATTTTACAGTACTAAAATTATTTTGCATTGAAAACCCATTGACTTCCATAGTATTTTTTTTTTCCCCAAACTATGGAAGTCAATGACTACCAGTGATTGGATGCCAACATTCTTCAAAATATCTTTTTTGTTCAACAGAAGAAATAGAAACAGCATGAGGTTGGAATGACATGAGTCACAAGGGTGAGAAAACAATGATAGAATTAACATTTTTGAGAAAACTAGTGCTCAATAAACTCAATTTACTGCAAAACATAGCAAATTTGACTGGACAAGCAATAGACGGGAAGCATTTCTCCTCTGTTATTAATCTCTGTTTATTTTGCCAGCCTAACTATGCAGGGCTATATGGCTAATAGCACTTTATATATATTTAGCAATGTTTTTCCCCACAACCCTATCAGAACAGGTCTGTGACCCATTTTTGGGTCGCGACCCATTAGTTTTGAAGCCCTTCTGTAAATATCACTGGTGTTGCATTACGGTTTTAAAGCAGCGAGCTTGTGTTCATTTTTCCATCTACGGATCTAATTCTGACAGTTTGTGCTGCAGCACAGAAGACTCAGGAATTTCCTTATTTTCCATGTGGAAAGGCCGACTCATGAAAGCCAATACTCCAGTGGAATACAACTCATTAAGTCAGGCTTTCTTTATACAAGCCATGTGGCACTCTTTAAACGGACAAGGTTCACATCAAACTGGACAGAACTGACCGGCCACCATGTCACGTTTTATGTGTGTCTGCTAGTGCCACTCACTGGCTGTAGCAAATGTGTCCAATATTTTCTTTTCAATATGAGCTTAAAGGTACACTCAAAATTTACAACATGTGTAAAGCATACTCAAAGGGTGGTGTTTCAAGATCTTTGGCACATTAATATTCTTTGCAAAAGCAAACAACAGAGCGGTTGCACTGGTTAAGTTATGAATTCTGCAATTGATCTCCATCACGAACGATCATAAAATTTCTGTTTAAACTCGCTCAGATCAAGGCTTTCATTTAAAAGGAACACCAGATACATCAGAGCACTTTTTTAACTGTTCAAGGTAATGCCAAGCTTTTTCAATCAGGTTTGCATTAGCAGAATTCAGTCTACATACTGGCTTATTCTCATTACACTTGGGCTTTTTTTTACAAGTAGTAAGCAGCAAAAGCAAAACAAATATACTCTAAAAGGCCCAGTGAGATCCATAAAGAACTTTGGGTGACAAGGGGGCTTACGGGACTGAGGCTGGACACCAAATTGAAATTGAGAGGAATGATGCCTGCACATACAAAGATTTTATTGCCACTTTGACCACAAACCCACTGACTCACAGGCCATTTTTGTCTCTATAGGAAAAATGGTCACATTACTCAAAGCTTTGTCAAGCTCTACTCGTCCTCAGTAGTGAACTTTGATTGAAGGAACAGCTACTTTCACTGCCATTATGCTTTTATATGCGTGCAAAATGTGCATTAATTGCATAATTAGTCATCCTGTGTGTTTATCCTATCTCCGCTCTCGAAGAATAACTGTTAGAAATGTATTTAGAAAACCCAGCTGTTCTAATCCTAAGAGATATACTGTATAAAAATGATTACTGTAATGCAGCTTGAAGGAAAAATTATCATTCATCTCTTTTTATTCTATATGCTAATATGCAGTGGAAATAAGGAGACCTATTTTTTCAGTTGAAAAGGTTTTTCCACCTAGATTCCCGTAACCAATTCCAAAAGCCCAGTGCTCAGAATTCAGCTGTGACCTCGCATCAGTCTTCGCAAGTGTCCCTGTGGGCTGATCATCACCCGTTCCTTCACAACAGTTGTTCAGCACCTCTGCTTTAGGCATTATGGGTCAACACTTCCATTGGAAAAGCAAGAAAATAAACATGATTTATTTCTTTAAACTGATTTTCATTATGTTCCAGCAATAGTGAGGCCCCGCTGAGCAGTTCCTCCAAACTCCTGGAAGGAATATTCTTATTTTACAGCTTTTAAAGTGATCCATTCATCCATCTATCCATCCACTTATCCATCTATTGTATCTATCTATCTGTCTATCTATCTTTCTGTCTGTCTGTCCATCCATCTATCAGTCAGACAAGTTTATTACAAGAAACTATATAAAATAAAACTGTCTGTGACTGCCCTCTAGTGCTCAAGTTTAGACAGATGAGTAAGGTATGTTGTATGAAGGACATAAAAGAACTTTTATTAGAATTTGTCATAATTCACAAATTTACTACAGTTCAGCTATTAAACTCTGCTAGCAGAGTTGCTGTTCTTTCTCACAAAGTGCAGCTTGATAGGCATACATTATATCCATTAACTTCAACAAAACGATTTCAGAACCACCGGAAATGAAATGTTAGAAATGTAATCAGAGATTTTACAGCTGATCTTTGCGTATCATATTTTCAGCAAATAAAAAAGAAAATATTCCATATCTACTGTAATAATAAAATAGAACGCCTTAAAAATCATGCTCACCCCTATTTCTGACATACTCTGTCCACACTTACAGCTTTGTATGATATCTTCTCGTAACTATAACCACATTCATTTAACCATAATAACATGAAAACTAACCAAGTCTAAACTTACTTAAACCTTCATGTTCACTTTTCACTTACAACCTTCTTCACTTACATATTTCATCTAAATATCCTTCATTCGTGGATCAGTCTAAAACTCAATAAAAGAACACCAGGATCTACATGATGTTCATAAATTAAATTTAAAAAACAGAAGTAAGGAAGACAGAAATGTCAGATTACATCGTTCCTGACTTCGCAGCAGCTTGATCTGTGATGGCCCGGTTTTCACTCATCTGTCTTGCGGTGGATTCATCAGCATGAGACTGGCTCATAATGGATTGTTTCTTGGTGGACTGGTTGGTGATAGACTGACTTGTGGTGGAGTGGGAAGCAACAGACTGTGACGTGATGGATTTTGTGGTCTTGGCCTGCTTGAATGTGGTGTGAATTGTCTTCTTTCTCTTGACTTGGAGGATCTCCATAGCATCAGGATTGACTCCTGGCTGTTGGAACTCCTTTGTGGTCTCCGTCTGCTCAGTGGCGGATTGCTCTTGCTCCTGGAACACCTGTCTCTGGAGCATCTGAAACAGAAGAATTTGAGAAAATGCCTTATGAGGGAGAGAAAATATAGACAGTTTAGTACTGTTGTAAAAATGTCAGAAGTATGACAACTGCTCTGATCCAAAACCTAGTGCGCTGCATACTGAAGCAGTATTTCAAGTCACACTCCTGACTCGTAGGCCATAGCCAACTTATATGCCTCATAAGGGACCTTGCCAACTTTACTTTAGCTACTTTCCAACACCAAACTCTACTGAAATCAGTTGTGAGTCACATAAACAGTGATGTATGTGTTATTTGTGAAGCTGCTTCCTAAGCAGAGCACTTCAAACCACTCACTTATGTTCCATGATGGTTAGCATTATATCTGTAGGCTAGCAAGGCAGCTAATTGGGGTATAAAACAGAGCAATTATGTCTTATTTGGAGATGTCTCACCATTAGCTGCTGATACTTGGCGATAGCCTCGTCAGTAGTTACTCCGTCAGCAAGGCCCAGTTCTGCTGCACGGCGGGCCATTTCTGCCTTTAGAGAGCCTGGTGGGGTCCAGCCCACACCTTTAATCCAGTTCAAATCAGATTTGTAGTTCACCTGCAACCCCAGAGGTCAAGACCATTAAACCATGCTACATGAGGAAAACAATAGGCAACGACGAGCAAAAATTCCTTTTTGGGTGCATCATACCAAGTGTCACTAAGTCACTGCAATGATGTATTTTTACAGGCAAACGGAAAAGTACTTGCCACTCATTAGCATACAGTGGCATCATTACAGTTTGTCATAAATCACTGAATAATCCCAAAACCATTTCTCACATCGCTCTGCAGCTGGTAGGCTTGTTTAGCGTGTTTGACGTTGAGCTGATTGGGATCACAGGTGTAGTCATGAAGATGTTGGCGGTAGTTGTGGTTGCTGAGCTGAGCCTGGCTCTTCTTAGCATGCAGGAACTCAGGCTGGTCGCCATGGATCTTAAACTGAGAGCGTGTCTCTTGAAACTGCTTCTTGTACTCGTTGTTGCTCTGAAGCTTCCCTACAGCCAATGAGTGCATGATCTTGGGATCATCCTCGACGCTGAGGAGCCCCACCTGCTGGCCTTTCCCTTTGACAAATTCTTCCTTGTAGCGGAACTGAGAAAAAACGGTAAGAACATTTATTCGATTATAATACCAAAGCTGGGTTTCACATTTTGGCAAATAAACATTTGGATTTTGACTTACATCACTAGCAATGTCTCTAGAGGCCTTGGCTGTCTGGAAGGGAATGGCATCTAACCTGAGGTCGTAACCTAAAGACATTACCTGCTCACCTGATTTTTTATACACTTTCTGCAAAATTAAAGCAAAAAAGGGACACAGACAATGTTAAAGGATGTACACTACCATTCAAAATTTGTAAACTTTAATGTTTTTTGATGTTTTTGAAAGAAGTCTCTTAATGTTGCTTCCTAATATATATGCACACACATATATTTAAATGCAATCTATTGTGAGCTTGGCAAATTTATTTCTAAAATATATTAAAATGGAAAAAAGTCATTTTAAAATAATAATAATATTACACAACACCACTTCTTTCAGAAACATTAAACACATTTTGTAAGAGTACCAATCAACATCTGGCTTACATCGCTAATTTGCTGAGCATTGATCTTTGCTCTGATGAAGTCAGGGTGATCAGCATGTAATGTGTACTTGTGCTTAGAATCAGAGTCTCCAGACTTATACATCCTCTGAAACAGGATAAACCTCTTGTTATTCACATCTCACAAAACAGCTACTGGCAACACACATTGGTATAGGAATTCTGGGTGAAATTTACCTCACTACACTGCATGTAGCTGTTCTTTGCGTGGATGATATCAGGTGAATCAGCAACTTGGGTAAACTTCAGACTGTCAGGATGTTGGCGATACCTCTTCTACAGAAGAAGTATCTGTTATTAACCATGGCTTTATGTGGTATGATTTTATAACAATATGCTAGAAATAATACAACCATTAAGATAAAACACAGTGTTTACTTTACTAATGCAAGTGAAACATGGTATTTAAAAGAAATTATCCTTTGCTATACTTGGAGTGTAAAAATTGAGCATTCCATACCAGACTGGATCAAGATCAAAAATAGCTACAGTAAATAGCAATTCTGCGTTTTGTTAACATTATCGATTAGTCTCTGTGATGGCAGCATAAAAGTGAAGTTGGTTGTTTTCTGGTTTTAGAGGCCTTTTCGCATGGTTATAATGTGCATGGTTGAATAATTCAGAATAAGACCATGAGATTCAATGAACAAAGAAAACAGACTCAATTTTGATTCAATGTTACTGTAAGTGTGACTTACATCACTAATGAGCTCTCCAGCTTTCTTCGCATACTCCAGCTGGGGAGCACCTACGGAGTCCCATGCCACTCCCTTCATGAAGTTCAGATCTGCTTTGTATACATTCTTTGAAAGATAAAGAAGAGAAAATTATAGCGTTTGCTCAATCAAAGCAAAACTCAAGATCATCTTTTGTAGTCTTTCTCACCTGGCTCTGCAAGTCATATGCCTTTTTGGCCCATTGCACCTTTATATCATCAGGTAGGGCTGTGTAAGAGTGTATGTGTGTCTTGTAATCCTGGTCGCTGGCTAAGGCCTGGGCTTTCTTCGCATGAACCAGGTTCACCATGTCTAGAGGCAGCTGGTATTGGCCACTAACAGAGACGGCGTCTTTGCGATAATTCTGGTCACTCTGCAGACGACCCATCTCTAAACAGTGCATTAAGTGCGAATCTTCATGAACACTGCGAGCTCCGATGTGCTTGCCTTTCTCCAGGGCATGGCTGTGCTTGTACTGGACCTACCAGGGCAAAGAAGGTGAACATGTGAACTGAATGTAGTAACTGTTGGTCTCCACAAAGTTACTGTAGAAGCATGATTGCTTCAATATATATATTAATGCATGAGTGTTGTTTTTGACCATAGATGTTTATGTGTGTAAATTTAGAGAGGGTATTCTTACATCACTAGCAATGCTGGTGGAGGCTTTAGCAGCCTGGAAGGGGATATCCTTCATGGTAAGTTTATAACCCTGAGCTCTTAGCGTATGCCACGACTCCTTGTATTTAACCTGAAACAAAACAGAAAAATGTTTAAACTTTTGTTCTCTAGTGTCTTGGATGCAGGTAGCTGCTTCTTTAGAATACATTTAAAATGAGCAATCTGGTTTAAAACCGGGGATTTTGTATGGTGTAGCAATATCCATAAACACTAAAATAGACTTGGAAGGCTCATCTTACATCACTGAAGTTAGCAGCGTTAATCTTGGCCTGGGTGATTTCAGGTCTCTCGGCAGTAATGGTGTAGTTGTGCCTGAAGTTCTCTCCCTTTTCTTTGTACAAACGCTAAAATAGCATCAGACCACAGGACATTATTATATCTGTTTTACTGGAAATCACAAAATACAAAGAATATTGGCAATGTACCTACCTCATTAGTGATCTTGTTACTGGTTTTAGCATGAACAATATCAGGAGAATCTGTGACGGATGTGTGTTTGAATGAGTAAGGCTGCTGGCGATACTTTTTCTGTTAGGCAAAGGAAACATACAGTATAATAAAAACATATATAAACAAATACAATACACAGTATAATTCAAAATATGGAATCTGTAAGATTTTTAAAGCTTTTGGAAGAAGTCTGTTAAGACTGCATTTATTTTAAAAGTACTAAAATTAGAATATTGTGAAATATTATTGCCGTTTAAAATAACCGTTTTCTATTTTAATATTTTAAAAAGGATTTTTTTTCCTGTGATGGCAAAGATGAAATTTCAGCAGTCATTACTCTGGTCTTCAGTGTCACATGCTCCTTCAGAAATAATTTGAATACGCGGCTGGTGCATATGAAACATTTCTTATGATCAATGTTAAAAATAGTTGTGCTACTTGATATTTTTGTGAAAACTGACACATTAGAAAGAATAGAAAGAACAGCATAAAAAAAAAAAAGGAAAATCTTCTGAAACGTTGTATAAGTCTGTTGTTGTTTTTTCCTTATGGAACCCAAACTTGTAATGCAGATGAAAATGCTGGATCAATCCATTAATATTTAAATAGGCAATCATACCTCGCTGATTAGATCTGTGGCCCGTTTGGATCCCTCAATCTGTAGAGCACCAGCGGCAATCCAGGCCGCACCACGAAGGTAGTTCAGATCAGAGCGGTAGATTTTCTGTTGCGTGAATAAAATATGTTCAAAAGAATTCAACTTTAAGCAAAAAAGTATTAGTTATAGCAGTGAAAGTATTGAATAATCCATTACCTCACTCTGCAGTTCATATGCTCTCTTGGCAGCCTGCACTTTGAGGTCATCGGGGAGCGTTGTATACTTGTGCAATGTAAGCCTATATTCCTGATCGCTGACCAGAGACTGAGCCTTCTTAGCATGGAGCACATCCAACATATCCATTGGTAGATGGAACTGAGAGTGCACCTTAGAAGAGTCCTTTTTGTATTTGAGCTAAGGAAATAGAAAGCCGATCAATCACTTGTGCATGACCTCTCAAACCTATATTTCTGGTACTCTAAATCCTGTAGCCCTGCTCAATCTGGTGGAATACTCACATCACTCTGTATATCTGTAGCATGCACAGAGTGAGCAATGTTAATGTCGTCTTGTAGTCCCTTTAGCCCAATCATCTTGCCTTTTGTCTTCTCAAACTGTGCCTTGTATTTTTGCTGGAGGCAAACATTTATGCAGTTAGACATATAGATAACAAAATAAACTGCCGTTTATCTGTCGTGTACAAAATTCTCACATCACTGAGGATTTCTGCAGAAGATTTGGCTGCTTGGAATGGAATAGCATCCAATCGCAACTTGTAGCCACCATCTCTGATCTTCCTCCAGGAATCTTTGTAGTGTGACTATATAGAAAAGAATTCTACTTTTAGCAGTTTAATGTGGAAATTCAATTGTTTGTGCGTGTGTTTAATAGTTTCTGAAACGCAAAAGCAGTGTGTGTAATGGATTCTCACCTCGCTGATGTTCATGGCATTGATCTTTGCCTGCACATGCTCTGGAATATCTCCAGTCAGCGTGTACTTGTGCATTTCATTCTCCCCTTTCTCTCTGTATAATCTCTGTCAACATAAAGATATCTTACATGTTCACAATCTTTTTAACAGTCGTTTCTGAATTCAAAGCATACATTAGAGTCATTTATATAAATGAAGACATACATCAAGAACAAGTTTGCTGCTGATTTTGGCCTGGACCATCTCTGGTGTATCCTCCACGCTGGTAAACTTCAGAGCACTTACATCCTGTCTGTATTTTTTCTGGAACAAACACAACACATGGCAAAGATTTATACCAACTGTCAGTGCTGGGAGACGTAGAGTGTGTTTTGAATTTACTGAACTGTCTTTTTGGGTGTACGGCCCCCAAGGTTTTTCATTTCAAGGACAATATGGGTCAGTCATTACATTATACCTTTAAACAGATGTGTAATTGAAATGCTTACCTCAGGCATGTGCTTCTCTATATTAGCTACGTTTAACATCTACAGTATATTCAAAGTGAAGTGCATCTAATAATAGTCATGGCTTCTATCCTAAAAGCAGCACTTGATGTCATAAAGTGTCTG
Organism: Enteromius trimaculatus; assembly: GCA_032361065.1. Classification (NCBI taxonomy): domain Eukaryota; kingdom Metazoa; phylum Chordata; class Actinopteri; order Cypriniformes; family Cyprinidae; genus Enteromius; species Enteromius trimaculatus. Next base: position 11,878,617 of record JAUMHP010000062.1, on the reverse strand, counting down.
TGTTTAAATTTTAAAAGATTAAAACATTCTGTTTATCACCAAGTTTACATTTATACAGAACAGTATTTGTGTAATTAGTATAACAGAAAATATGCTTATATTCATTTAGGAACAGGAAAGTCTGATTTTTGAAGGCATAATAACCTAAAAAAATAGGCTTTTTTATGGGGTTTTTTTCATGTTGGCTGAGACAAGAGTTAATAAAACTATTTAAGGTGCTGATGAATTGAGGAAAGAGTTCTTTCCTTTTCCTCCCCCTACTAAATATAACCTATCACTTCATCTATTTGCTATGCAAGCATTACATAACTGCTCTTCTAGTGGTTAAGTATGCATTTCATTTTCAGTGGGTCCTGCTGATCCCCTAGAAATCAAGTTATTAATTTAATATAAAAACTATTATTTGTTTCAAGTTGATCTGTACCTCGCTGGCTAAGTCTGTAGCTTTTTTGGCCTGCGTTATATCAAGGGATCCAGTGACTTCCCATCCCACCCCTTTCATCCAGTTCAGGTCAGAGCGATACTTTTTCTGTGTAGAAAACAAAGTTTTAATGCATAATTCCTAACAATATCCATCCTTGTGCCTGTTTTGGCTTTACAAATCATTAAACTGAATGCTGGGATAAGTCTTACATCACTCTGTAGGCCGTAGGCTTTCTTGGCCCATTCCACTTTCATATCAGTGGGCAAGATGGTGTACTCGTGTAAGAATGTTTTGTAGTTTTTCTCAGTGGCCAGTTCCTGGGCTTTCTTGGCATGGGTGAGAGTCATCATATCGAGCGAGGCACTGTGTTTGGTCTTGGTATCCTCATACTCCTTCTTGTAACTGAGGTCACTCTGGAGTTTGGTAGCCTTGGTGGAATGGGCCATCTGAGAATCATCTGACACAGTCTTCACACCAATCATCTTCCCTTTTGTCATCTCATATTCTTGCTTGTACTTCACCTAAATATATGGAATATCAAGAAAGTTACATTAGATTATTAGTCACATACCCGAGCTTCCCTTTATTTGTGAGTCATGTGCATCAGTAGGGTGTCTCACATCACTGGCCAGATCTCTTGTTGTTTTGGCGGCGAGAATTGAAAGGGAGTCCAATCCTAGTTCAAAACCCTTCTCCCTCTCCTCTTCCCAACTACTCTTATATGTTTTCTGTAAATCACCAGTTTAATGTGTTGATTAAAAACAGGCAGTGGATTGTTAGTTCATGTGTAGGTTATTGGTGGAAGTCAAGCAACATGTTGATAAGATTCAGCTCATACTTCACTGAGAAGCTCGGCATTAGCTTTGGCTTGCTTGAAGAGGGGCTCATCTTTGCTCATAGTATACTGGTGCATTGTCTGTTCAGTGCCCGCTTTGTATGCCAGCTGAGTACAAGAAAAGGTCAGTCAATCCCAGATATATCCACTGAGGAGAAAAATATATAATCAGACGAATCATACTGTAGCTTACCCCACTTTGCAGCTCCTGGCTCTTCTTAGCATGTATGATGGAAGGAGTGTCTGCCACTTGTGTGAATTTCACACGGTCCACCTTCTGGCGGTACTTTTTCTGTATAGAAGTGGAAAATACACAGTTAGAGTAAATGCATAAAGTCCAGCATTGTCTTTCTGGTGAAGACCAAAGAAATCTTGGTGGTAAAGCTAGCTAAGGAATTACCAGAAATTATAGTCTAAAATGTTGTAATGACCAACCTCACTGACTAGTTCTCCTGCTTTCTTAGCTTGTTCTACATCCAGACAGCCATCAGCCTCCCATCCGACTCCTTTCATCCAGGTCAGGTCCGATCGGTACTGGTTCTAAAAAAGCCAAATCAAATATCCATAGCACACAGAAAGTACAGTATGTGTATCCTCCTACTCAGGTCTTGCAAATAGACATGCATTCTTCTTACATCACTCTGCAGTTGGTAGGCTTTCTTAGCTTGCTGAACTTTCATGTCATCAGGCAGGACGGTATAATCGTGTAACTTCTTCCTGTAGTCTAAATCACTGGCCAGGGCCTGAGCCTTTTTAGCATGACTCAGATTCACCATGTCTAAAGGCAGGTGGCACTTGGATTGAGTCTCCTTAGAATCCTTTTTATAGGCCACCTATATCAAAGAAATTTGATTGGATTATTTGTTTAGCCTGAAGAATCTGAGATCAAAATTTAACCTGACTTTGGGTACTCCGGCTTACCTCGCTGCTAAGTTTGGCCACCTGAAGGGAGTGCATTGTCTTGGAGTCACTCACATCCATTCCAATTGCTTTGTTTTTGTTCTTTGCATATGCTTCCTTATACTTAATCTGTACAGCCCAGTAAATCAAATCAACTCAAATAAACTCATTTTAATGACATTAGCATTTAAACATTGAACATTTGATTCTTACATCACTAGCCAGGTCTCGAGAGGCTTTGGCAGCTTTGAGTGTCAGCGTGTTCAGACCGATATCGCATGCTTTGGATTTGTTCTTCTCCCAGTCTTCTTTGTATTTGATCTGTGAACGTGCAGGAAGACAACACTTAACACCACAATCAACACGCGTGAACTATATATAAGGATGACAAACAATGTGTCAACACTCTGGAATGTGAGTATAGGCTTACATCACTGGCGAGCTCTCCACTGGCTTTCGCCTTTTTAAGTTCTGGTGTATCTTGAGATATTGTGTACTGCGTCTTTGTCTTCTCATAGTTGGCTTTATAGTTCAGCTTGAATGAGAGGTTATATGTGAGGCTTAGATATATTGCATTAAATTCACTTAAACACTCATTGACATAGACAAATTATGCTTACATTACTGAGCTGATGGGCATTGATTCTGGCTTGCACAATTTCAGGAGTGTCTGTAACCTGGCTGTATTTCAGCTTGTCGATATGCTGTCTGTAATTTTTCTGTGTGTGGAGGGGAGAGACCCATTTAGATTAGCCTGCGTATTTACATTGAGCTGTCAGGATGGAGTAGTTAGTGATAGACAAGTAAGCAGAATAGCCAATACATGAAGTTTAAGTTTATAGCTTCAACAAGAATGATAGACTTACATCTTTGAGTGGCTCCAGTTTCTTCTGTGACTGATAGGATGGAGTGATGGTGGCTGGATAGTTGTACTCACTCTGAACCTGCTTCTCCTGCTCATATTCTGATTTGTAGGCAATCTGATATGGCATTTAAAAAAAACAAAATTCAGTATTTTTTTGGAAAGTTAAAATTCCAATTTTATTTAGTTTATTTAGGTTTTTTTCTTTCACTTTTGATCAATAATGTGTTTTAATGTGTCTTACAGCCCCCAAATTTGTTTATCAAAAAATTCATAAAACTGTTTAATTTTGTTTTTACTTTTGCTAATTCTATTATTGCATGAATTCTACAAACCGAATATGCAGATATTAGAGATATGTTCAGAAAATGGGTTTCTTCTTACATCACTGGCAAGCTTTCTGACGTTCATGGCATGCAAGGTCTTCTTATCGATGCCACCGCCCTCATAGTGCCCCTTCATGTGATTGGTGTAATTCTCCTTGTATTTATTCTGCAATCACAAACAGAGTGAAGGAGTTCACATGTGACTACACAGCACAGCAACACCTTAAAATTAGAACATGCTGTCATTCTTTGTATATAGCAGTCATTTCACTGATGAGGAGCTCACATCACTGGTAAACTTGGCGATCTTTGACACATTCTTGAACTGTGGCGTCTCGCAGTAGTTGATGCTGTGGCCTTTGGTGGTCTCAAGGTCCTTTTTGTATTCAACCTGCATAACGGAAGGATGTCTGAGTCATGTAGGCAATGAAGTTGTGGAATCTTCCTATCACTCGTGGTGAACTTCATGCTCTGAAAACCATTTGCTTGTAAATCATGGTAGGATGAGGATGTGGTGTTGTTTATGGCATCATCAGGTATACACTGTGGCATGTGAGAGGGTGAAAATAGAACGATGATGATACCCCTGGGCTTATGTGTTGTCTTTGTCTATGTCTGTGGGTGGGCTCATGGGATGAGGAGAATGCAGGTGTGGAGACGGTATGTCTGGCTGAGCCGCTGACAGATTCTCTGATCCTCTCTTTCTGTTTTTCCACGTGTGCATCCCAAAATGCACCCAGTAAGCCAAGTTAGAAATCTTCAGCTAACTAATCAATGCTGTTTCTAAATATGTTTTACGGGCAAAAGTGAATACGCCATCTATCTGTTCTTCTGCACCTGATGTAGGCAATGGACCAAGGGCATAAATCACTCACCTCGCTCACAAGCTTGTTGATTTTGCACGCACACTTCAGAGTCAAGTTGTCGTCAGTGTTTAGAGTGTGGTATGCAGAAGATCCCTTCATCTTGTTCAAATCCTTCTTATATTTCAGCTGCAGGTTAAACATGGAGAGAGGGGGATGAGAAAGGTGTTTAAACACAACAATACCAGAAAGGGCTCGATACTAGTGCAGGATGCCTGATCTGTCAGGATGAATTCCTGGGACATGAGAGAACATGCACAATCAGTCATTCGGACAGTCAGTGTGTCTAAATATGTCTTTTTGATGCCTCTAGAGTGACAAAACTGGATTCTTATTGGGAGTCATCAAAGAAATGCACATATTCCTCCTAATGATGACAGGTCAAGGTGAGAAATCATTAACTGGGATTATTTTGGTATTATTTATACTAATTAAGCGCTAGTGTTAGTTCTGGCAGGTAACGTGAGACAAGTTTGCATCAGGTGATTCTCAGCTGATCACATAGCTATTGGAATACGACACCTATCGCGGCATTCCTATAAAAGCTCTTTTCAGTATTAATCAGCAGCTTTTTCTGCTTGCTCAGGATCAAATTACCCTCCTCCATCCCCAGTCAGGATCTGGCTTTTTGATATTCTTTGCCATATCAGACTCCTTAGTCTTGAATTATGTTTCACTTAGATATCAAGTGGAACATCTAAAATGACAGACCACTTCAGCAGTGATGTTGCGCTAATACTCACATCACTGGCTATGTCATGGGCTTTCTTGGCCATCTGGTATCCAGGAGTAATCATAGCCGGAAAGCTGCCCTTGCCCTTTTGCTGTTCATATTCCTCGGTATAGGCATGCTAAAGGAATTAGAGACATTCAGTATAATGATACTGTATGTTTGGATATATTGAATGTGCAAAAGAACACCGTGTCACCTGACTGAAGTGTTCTGCATTCTCTTTGGCCAAAGCAAACTCTGCAGAACCGGCATCAGTGCTGGCCTTGCCTTTAATCTCCTGCTCATATTTCTGTTGATATTTCACCTGAACAAACAACACTAGACTATAAATGGCATGCACTTGCAGCTGACATTCACATGTAATTTACACATTTGGACTTACTTTGCTGGCCATTTCGCCTGCTTTTTTAGCCACCTGGTATCCGGGAGTGAAGTGGGCAGGAAAACTGCCTTTGCCCCTCTGCTGTTCATAATCCTCAGTGTAGACATACTGTTTCATAGAAGGAGATGCCAAATTAAGACAAATTTGGGGCAAAAACGTATTTAGTCAGCCACGAATTGTGCAAGTTCTCCCACTTAAAAAGAAGAGAGAGGCCTGTAATTTTCATCATAGGTATACCTCAACTATGAGAGACAGAACAAGGATAAAAAATCCCAGAACTCACATTGTAGGATTTTTAAAGAATTTATTTGCAAATTATGGTGGAAAATAAGTATTTGGTATTTAAGTATTAACAAAATCTCATCTCAATACTTTGCTATATACCCTTTGTTGGCAATGACAGAGATAAAACGTTTTCTGTAAGTCTTCACAAGGTTTTCACACACTGTTGCTGGTATTTTAGCCCATTCCTCCATGCAGATCTCCTTTAGAGCAGTAATGTTTTGGGGCTGTCACTGGGCAACACAGGCTTTCAACTCCCTCCAAATATTTTCTATGGGGTTAAGATCTGGAGACTGGCTATCCCTTTGCAGAAAAACAGCCCGAAAGCATGATGTTTCCACCCCCATGCTTCACAGTAGGTAATGTTCTTTGGATGCAACTCAGCATTCTTTCTCCTCCAAACACAAGTTGAGTTTTTTCATCTGACCATAAGACATTCTCCCAATCCTCTTCTGTATAATCCAATTGCTCTCTAGCAAACTTCAGACGGGCCTGGATCTTCCGTGGAGCCCCAGATCGAGGAAGATTATCAGTGGTTTTGTATGTCTTCCATTTTTCAGTAATTGCTCCCACAGTTGATTTCTTCACATCAAGCTGCTTACCTATTGCAGATTCAGTCTTCCCAGTCTGGTGCAGGTCTACAATTTTGTTTCTGGTGTCCTTTGACCGCTCTTTGGTCTTGGCCATAGTAGAGTTTGGAGAGTGACTGTTTGAGGTTGTGGACAGGTGTCTTTTATAC